>CM061135.1:89895671-91095671 GCA_030789695.1 Scilla litardierei | reverse complement strand
ACAGACGAAGGCAGAGTGCGACACAGAGCGGGCGCAGTTCGACCCGCATGGACACATGTCGGCTCTAGGTTTAATCCCGCTCAGATCAACGGTAGAGACAATGTGTGGATGCAGGCGATGCTGCAGTCTGAATCCTAATTGGATTTAGACTCGTTAGCTATAAAAGCATTGTTTCATCTAGGAGTTTGATGCGATTCTTAAGTAGATTTCAAAGGGATTTTTCCTGCAAAGTTTGTGTTTACTTGTAGAGAAATAGAAAACAACCTTGGGGCCAAAGGGTACGTTGTTTGAGAGTCAAAAGCCATTGTTTCTTCACTGATTTCTTAGCGGGTTGGGTTGTTTCCCTTCAACCAAACGTCATACCTTATAATTCAATGATATTGAAGCATTAAGGATATCTCCAACTAGACATACACCAAGAATTTGATAGAATCAGTATAAGATGTCAGGTGCATATTATTCTTTTGTTTTGTGTTATCTTTCATATTATTGCTAGTGTTGCAGGGTTTTTAGAGAACGGCATTTGCTTTGTTCGTTGTCACAACGATCTTGGAATTTCACCATGCAATTGGTATCATCCAACAAGTGGTATCAGAGCCCAATAATTGGTATCAGATCAAGATTCGTGAACAAGTCGAAGGTGATGGCAGAAAGTTCTTCGACAAAAGTTGGCACACGTGGAAAGGTAATTGGTTTGATTTCGTATGCGGGTGCCTCTTATGCAAGGGTTGGAGGAGCGCAATACAAGATTGAAAATTTTGATGGTAAAGAAAACTTTGAGATATGGCAGTATAAGATGAAGGTTATCTTGAGGAAAGATCGCGTACACAGGGTGGTGTATGACACAATGACTTTATTGGTAGATATCTCGGAAAGGGAGAAGATGGAAATGGAGGTCTCGGTGATGGTAACCATCCAGCTCAGTCTATTAGATGAGGTGATTTATCAGGTGTTCGAGGAGATTACAGCCAATGGATTATGGAAAAAGCTCGAGAAGCTGTATCTGAAAAAGTCAGATACCAACATGCTTATCTTACTAAAAACTTTCATTCTTTAAGTGTTTCCGTGATTGCGTAGCTCTGCTACACCTTGTGAAACGATTGAGGCTAGGTGCACCCCTATGCCAAATGAAATACGCTCCTGGTTTGTGATCCAGGAAACGAGCTCTTGTGCGGGGCAACCCTGGCTCATTTACTGAGCTCATGTACAGGGACCTTGGCTCGTTCACATGTGGGTATTTGGGTAAGAGTTAAGCGGCCAATCAACTGGGAGTCTGTCCGATCAGCAACTGCAGTGGTAAGGCGTAAACTCTGGGTTCTGGGGTAGTGTTAAGCGGCCAATCAGCGTGAATGCCAAACCGTTCAGCGGTAAGGCGTAAACATCTACAAACAACTTGAAATGTGACTAGTGAAAAGATTGAGATTGTTAGTAGCTTGGCTACTCTTGACTTGCCCTGATAAATTGTTCTCGTGTACTTATTGTTTCACCGTGTCTTGCTTGTGCACTTATACCATAACTGCCATGTCATGCATACTATAACTGCTAGGTTGTTAGTTTGCCTTACTTTCAGTTTCCTTGCCCAAGTCTTTTAGACTTGCTGACATGTGCCCCTTTACTCTTTTGGGTGACACATGTTAGATCCTGAGCCTGAGTACATTGTTGAGGACGATATGTTTGTTGACGCCGAGCCCGAGCCTGTGTTTGGCGAGGAGTACGTGGACACTGGGGACCAGTCCTAGTGTCTTCGTTGAGCTTCCCCTTTTTGTTTTAGACTGCTGTTTAGTTGTCGGTGCATGGCACCCATACTTTGTTATGTTGTCCCTTTTGTTGGCCTTGTTCTGGGCCCTTAGACTCTTTCTTTTTAGCCTGGTGGCTTTTCTGGATGTTGAACTTAATTTTCTTGTTGGACAATTTATGAGATTTGAGATTTTATTTCTGTCTCTCCTTGTGTTATTATTGTTGTTCCGTTTGTGGTTACAGGGACCTGCTTATGTTTTATTGACGCTTATCGGGTTTGGGGCTTCACAGCTCCACTCTCGTGCAGACCTTTTCACGTCTCGCCTCCATTTTAGGGAAGCGGGGCGTGACAGAGGGGAGGCGTCGTCGGTGGTGGTGGCGCCGTCGACAGCACTGTCGATTCGAAGGTGGGACGAGGGGAAAGATGGGCGAAGAGATAGAGCGAGAGAGGAGGGAGGGGCAGGGACTGAACGGAGATGGGAGGCTGACTGGCGACGCAAGCGGGTGGTGGTCTTTGAAATTACAGACGGGTTTAGGTATAAAAACCCAATTCAACGCAGTTCGAGCAGCTGGGATGCTCGACCGAGTCAATCAACTGAAAAAAATTTAACAAATTGGGTAGCAGTATACTCCCTTGCTTGCTCGACCGAGCAGTGTACTTCTCGGTCGGACTGTTCATCACTCGGGCCGTGCCGACTTCACTCGGGCCGTGTAGGCAGAGTGATGAATTCTCCATTTTTCCAAAAGCCTGTAGTACTCGACCGAGTAATAGGTTGCTCGGACCGTGTCGATGTCTACTTGGACCGAGCTGGTGGATGCTCGGGCCGTGTAGAGGAGGTGATACTTGGCCTTTTCTTTTGTCTCAGCACTGCTCGACCGAGCCGTGTAGCTGCTCGGTCGAGTCTTCTGTGTCTCTTGTCTCCTTTATTTTCTCCTCAAATCTTAAAATATGCTACTCTCCTCCAGCTTCCTTCCGTTTATAATGTCGATACGCATGCCCCTACTTGTCCATCCTATACAAAAGACGAACTCGTTAAATTTTTGTTATGATTTTATAATTTTATCTCTAAAATATGAAATAAAAATAAGAGATTGAAAAGTAAAAATACAAAATCTAAGAAATTGGGTTGCCTCCCAATAAGCGCTCGTTTTTAGTCGTGAGCTCGACTCCCTTTGATCTATCAATCATCATTTGTGCACGTGGAAGACGCGCGTCGTTTTTTTCGATGGTGAGATCTGGCGGTACTTGGTATCTGCCCACTTCAAGACTCTCCCCCGAGTAGCATATGGTCTCCGGGTCTTCATGATTCGGAGAATGATGTAGAAATTCTTCATCCAATACTTGGATGTACGTGGCGATCGCTTTGTTGTAGGTTGGGTCGCCGTCATCGTCGATGCTTGTTTTCATTGGGTCCTTCATGACCCCCTCAAAAGTGAATTCTTCAATGGCTTCGTCCTCCAGGAGCTCCAAATAGCTAGCTCCTTCCACATGGGCATGCTCTCTCATCGGCTTCTGTAGCCAAAACTCGGCTTCGATATTCCCCACGTTGAGAGAGAGAGGGTCCCTTCTCGAACATCGATCAGAACACCAGCCGTCGCCATGAAGGGACGGCCGAGTATAAGTTGGGAGCTCCCTCCCTCGGACATGTCTATGATAATAAAGTCGACAGGAACACATAATCCTGGGGGTATCTGAAGAATGACATCCCTTGCTATACCCACCGGATAGGTGATTGAATGATCGGCAAGTTGGATGGACATGCTTGTCGGCTCTAGCTCACTTCCAGTCTGCAGTCTCTTGAAAATAGATAGGAGCATCAAAACTGAAGCTAGCCCCTAAATCAATCAGAGCTCTGCTGATAGGCATCCCTCCAATGGAGCACGTCATGGTAAAGCTCCCCGGATCCAGTAGCTTTCGGGGAAGATGATTTTTGATAACGAAGGTTGAGTCCTCCATGAGCTTGATTTCTTCAGGCTTTCTCTTTTCCGTGATAAGATCTTTCAAAAATTTGGCATAAATCGGGATCTCCGTGATGGCATCCATGAACGGGATGTTCAGCTGAATTCCCTTTAATAACTCCATGAACTTGGAGTATTTCTTTTCCATCTTGGCTAAGGCTAGCATCTGTGGGTATGGAGGGGGAGGTCGGGAAGCTTTATTTTTTGTAGCATCGACGGGAGGTGGTGTTGTAGTATGCATGACTGGTAGGGTATTCGCTTTCTCCTCAATAATGATAGGCTCTTCGATAGCCTCCTCTCTATTGCCGTCATCGACGGCTTCTTCAACAATAATTTTCTCCTTGCTCAACACCGGGACCATGATGGGGTCAGTCACCCGTCCTCCACGTGTGGTAACTGAAACCACGACATTAGCTTGGGCCCTCGGGTTTGTCTCTGGCGGTGAGGGCAATCTCCTCTGATTCTTCAAGAGCTGCGAAATTTGACCCCTCAGTTCATCAAGTGAAGAATTTATGTTTTTGTACTGGGTCGAGGTGTCCTGATTAAAACGGATCTGCCCACTCATAAAGGTCTCCAGAGTAGCCTCAAGATTGGACTTAGGTGGATTTGGCGCATAGTTCTGATGAGGGGGGCGTTTGAATTGATAACCCGGCGGTCGGTAAGGCCCAGCTGGCCTAAATCCGTCCTGCTGCTTGTTCTGCTACTGCACATGTTGCTGCTGAGGAGGGGGTGGTGGTCTTTGAAATTGCGGATGTTACAGCCCTCCACTTGGGTTTCCATAAGAAACCCCCGGGTGATTCCTAGCAGCTGGATGCTGCCACTGATTACGTCCCTCTCATTGGACGTATTGTACAGACTTAGATGTCTCAGCACCATCGTAGTGGGCCTCACTAGGGATATAGCCCTGATCGGCATACTCTTCTGCAGGATGATACGATGTACTGGGTGAAGCAGGGATAGAGTCCAAACGCTGCTCAATTCGGGCCACTTGTTTGCACAAGGTCTCGATGTGAGAATCCAAGTGGCTAGCAGCCTTGACCTCAGGAGTCCGGGTCACAACAGTCCGTTCATCATTCCATTGTTGAGTGTTGGCCGCCATGTGCTCCAACAAGTCTATAGCCTCCTCAGGAGAATTATCAAGTAGGGCACCCTGTGCCGTAGCATCGATGATCAACTTGGTGCTAGGCTGGAGCCGGTTGTAAAAGCTCTGCACCAAATCTTAGGGCTGGATCCCGTGGTGAGGACACTGATGTTGGAGGTCATTGAACCTCACCCATGCCTCATAAAGTGATTCTTGTGGGAGCTGCTTGAAGTTTGAAATCCCTCCCTTGATTCGCACCGTCTTCGAGGGTGGATACAACTTATCCACAAAGGCAAGTGCAAGCTTCTCCCGGGTGGTGAAATGGTTGGGAGTGTGGGTCCGGAGCCAATATGAGGCTTTATCCCTCAAAATGAATGGAAAAAACCGCAGCTTCACAGCATCATCGCTAACGTCCTTTGCCTTAAACGTATCACACTTTGCCAGGAAGGTGTTAATATGATGGTTGGGATTTTCATGCGGATGCCCGTGGAAGAGATCCTGCTGCATCAGATTAATCAATCCTGTTTTTAGCTCAAAGCTTGTCGCTGCCAGTTGTGGTCTAAGAATGGAGGAGTTGTTCCCAAACGTTGGTTTCATGTGGTTCCTGATGGGCCCGGTGCGAGAAGGAGGAGGATTGTTGTTGTCTGCCATCTGAGCAGAAGGAGATGAACTTCTACTTGAGGCCCTCAAGGCCCTCGCTGTCTTCTTGATCTCGGGATCAAATAATAACTCTCTAGTAGATCCCTTGAAGCGAGTGTTCATGCACCAACAAAACTCAAATAAATACCGACAGTAGCACCGAAATAAATAGAAGAATAAAAATGGGTGGAGATGTGAGAATTGATTAAAGTGCTAGCAAACTTCACAAAATAAAAATAAACTGAGATAAACACTATTATCGTCCCCAGCAACGGCGCCAAAAACTTGACGCACCCGAAACCTACACCTAGATTCCACCTGGCGGTGTCACGATCGCCAGGCGTGGTATGGCCCCTAGGCTTCAATTCCGGGCTCAATCCGCAAGCGGACGATGTCGAGTTATAGTATAAATGATATCGAATCCCACAGGGACAGTGATAGTGTGTATGGATTCTCAGTTTACTTCTAAATCTCGAAGTGAGATAGCTATCGTGTTGAAAGAGTTGTTTGGGTGTTGTTGTTGTTTTTACTAATAAAAAGAGCTAGAGCATTAGGGGTCGCCACTAAGATCATCGAGGGTCGACGTTAGAATAGAGTCCTCACGTTGCACCAGTGTTAGGGGATAAATCTCACAATTCGTACCACTCTCGTGGGTTAGAACTGTGAGGTATTTCGGTGGCTCTCGTTGACGCAATGGCGGTAGCCGTCAATGTAGCGATATAGTTCGTCGATGGATCCCCTCAAGGCATGAGCCGGGCATGGTCACGAGCCTTGATTGGATCCACCGATTTCCCTATTCGAATCCCTAGATACCCCTTAAGCACATCAATTCCACAGACCGTGGGCATGATCTCAGTACGGGTTATCTAGGGATTCGATAGGATTGACCGAAATACTTCCCTAAACCCCTAATTCAATGTGGAGATTCGGATCTACATCTTCCCCCTATGATCTTAGGGCTAACCCATCAACCCTACGAGGATCTACTCATACATGGCAATAGTAGCAGATAAAAACATCATTTGTAGAGATGAAGACATCATAGCAATCAAAAGAATAAAAGTAGAAGACTTACATTGGGAGATGAATAGAATTGCAATTTATCGATCTAAAGAAAATTCCAGATTCCCAAGCGCAAGAATGATAGAGAACAAAATTCACAATCCGAAAGTCTCGATCAAAATTTCCTTAACAAAAATTAATCTAAAAGTAGTTCACTCCAAATCACCCAGCTCTCCTCTAAAACTTCTCCAAAAAACTCTAAAATGAATCGTCCCCTTGCTGTCACGCAGCTCCTCAGCCTTCAGTGCAAAGATCGCGCAATCGACGGCTTCAGAAAAACTTTCCAAAAATGGCCCTGGCACTGTCGACCGAGTAGGCTGCTTGGTCGAGCAGTGCATTGCTCGTTCGGTCGCTCGGACCGAGCAGCTGTGCTGCTCGACCGAGCTCGACAGAAAATCTAAAATCTTCAAAATCCTCGCTCTGCCTGCACGGGCCGAGTCAGCTCAGCTCGGTCCGAGCAGAGGCTGACTCGGTCACTGAAGAGCTGCTCGGGCTGTGTCGCTTCTTTGGGAAGAAATGTTGCTCGATCGATCAGATGAACTGCTTGGTCCGAGCCATCAACGTATCTGCCTATTCTTCTCCTTTGCATCTGCTCGACCGAGCAGCTCCTCTGCTCGGTCGAGTCGTCTAGGAAAAAAAATCTCCAGGAGCTGCTGAAGCTCTCTCCTCTCCTCCTGCTCTCTCTCTTCTCCTCCAATGGCTCCAAAGGTATGGCAAACTCCTCCAGAGCCTCATCAATAAGCTCACGAATGTGTCGGATGTGTCCATACCCAAGTCGGGTCCCGAATCGCTCCAAAATCCCTGAAAACTCATAAAACACTACGAAACTCGAATATATCGTCAGAAATGCAATATCATAGTAAAATGTGGGATTTGGATGCGAAAATGATATAAAATTTCATGAAATGATGATATGAAAATAGTGGAAAATATGGACACATCAGTACCCCTTGAGTCCAAGTTTTGGCATTGCTCCTCTTGATGTCTATCCTTGCACCAAGCATTTAGTCTCCAAAGATGATATTCTTGAATTGATAACTAAGGGACTAAAACATGAGAGTCATTAGCAATAGCATAATGTTGAGATCATCATCAAAATAGCATTGGTATGAAACACCAATACTCAACAAAGTTGGCGCTTAAACTCTTCAAAAAAAATTGGGCTCGACACGGTTGTGTAGAGACCCTACATGACCGTGTAACTAATTGGCATAGAAATCAGCTTCTGTCTTCATTTCTGGAACCCCTGACACGGTCGTGTATAGGATCGACACGACCGTGTCAGGTCTTCATAGCTTCACTTCAAAAACAGCCCACATGGCCGTGTGAGGGCTCCATTCTATGACACTTCACATGGCACTTCTTTTGGGGCTGGTTTGACACGGTCATGTGTGGCATGCCACACGACCTTGTCAAGCTGCTGCCTTCTTCACTCCTTCATTGATTTTGAATCACATCGCTTCCTTGATCACTTCCTAAGCTCCCATCCTCGCCTTTGGGTCCTAGATCTCACTATTTTCACATAAAATACACCAAGGAAACCCAAGAGTAAAAAAGAAACCAAAATGGAAGAAACGATGTGGATGATGTGGTGAAGTGATATGAAATGCATGAATAACTATATATAATAAACACCTATCAGTAGTTGTAATACATTGTTTCCATATGTACGTGTATTATGTTACGTATTTCTGGCTGTATTTGAACGAGTATAATTTATGTGTATATTCTAGGAAATTTTCCCTAATTTTTATAATGATAAAAACTATTTTTAAACATTATTAGATTAATAATGCGTGTAGTATTTGGATGTAATGCGTAGTATTTGATGAGGTATGCAGTGTTACTAATGTATCCTATTTTCTTAAAAATTAAAATTTTGAAAAATCCCTAAAGTGACACATGGGTTACTTGTGTCATTTGATCATTAAACATTAACCCTAATTTGGACACCTAAGAGGGACACTTGCTTTGGTTAGGGTAGGGGGGACGGTAATGAGGCTTAGAGTTTAATTTTGAATGGAAAAGGAAAGGAAAAGAAGAGAAAAAAAGAAGAAAGAGGCAAACCAACAAACAAAAAATCCTTGACCCAAAAACAACCCAAAACCCAACTCGCTTTTTCTTCTCTCTCTCTCACGCAAGATACCCAACACCCATCACCATTGCTCCTCCTTCTCCACCACCAGGCCGAGCTCATCCCATCACTTTCACCTACATCTCCAGAACCCATATCTCCCCAAATTCCCACTGTTAGAGCTTGGAATTGAAGAAGAGAAGAGAAGAAGCTCGGAGAAAGGGAAGAAGAGGAGAAGAGGAGAAGAGGGGCCAAAGCTTAGAGAATCACAAAGGAGATTTCAGGTAGGAACTCTAGCTATTCTAGATAGGTTTCTGCTCATGCATTGTGTAGGGAAGTTAGTGATGCTCTAAGCTTCATGTTCTTGCAAAATGGAAGGAAAAAGGGAAGTTATGCTTTAGAATTTATGTTGTGGCTTAATTAGTGGGTTAATGTCCAAATTTGGACTCGTGATTTTGATAATTTAGATCTATACTTGGAATTTAGGCATTTGGTGTTTAGGTTATCAGAATTCTGTCCATGTGTATGAAATTCTGTAAATAATCAGAATTGATAATTTTGAAATTAGTTTTGACTTAAATCAAAGATGCCATGCTGGAATTCCTGATGAAATCAATATGCTATGTTAGTTAAATTTCAAGTAGATCCCTATATAATTCTATATTTTCGTTAACAATTGGAGAAATTTGGAATCCGAAACTGTGATTTTTTTTGGGAGAGACAGTCGATTGTCGATTTTGTCCTGTAAGTTCATTTTAGCATAACTTTACGTGCAAGTCTCCAAAAATTATGATTCAAGATAATTTGGAAAGCTAATTTAGTTAACTACAACTTCCATTTAGATACTAAGTTCAAAATATGCCTGGAACTGGACTTAGACTGATATCCTTTAACATAATGTCATTTTTGGCAGCATCTTCTTATTGTAGTATGTTGTTCCTGTTTTTGTGATGAGTATAACTTTTGTTCTAGGTCTCCAAAAATTGTGTTCTAATATGATCTGGAAATCCCTTGAAGTTACCTACAACTTTTATTGAAAGCTTAGAGTCAAATTCTACCTGTATTTAGACTAAATTGCTTATCTCTGTCGTAGTGTCAAATCATGGATATATTCTGTTGTTTTCAGTTCCTGCAGTAAATTCAACTAAGCATAATTCTTAGTACAGTTATCTAAATACTATGATTTAAGACAATTTGGAAAGCTTATTAAATTATTTCCAACTTTCATATTGGGATCAACCTTAAATTTAGAATGTATTTGGCCTGTAACATCTGATTTCCATATGTGTGTCAATTTTAGGCAGATTCTACTCCTTTGTATTGAATATCTTATAATTTTCTCTACATATGTCCAAATAATGTATTCTTACACAATATGGAACCTCACTAAATTATCTACCACTGTTATGTTAAGACCTAAATCATATTATGGTTGTAAATGACTGATATGACATGATCTTTTTAGACTACAGATTCAAAAACAGTTTCTGAAACTGTCTTACATTCCAGGACCATTGCCCTAGAATTTAAATATTTGATGCAGTCTGTTATTTATTTTTGCCAAGTTGAAATGGTCATATCGTGATGTTAAATTATTTCATGCAAGTCCCTGGACATTGATAACATCTTGGTAATCACATACTTCATATGATTATGCTCCTTGAGTAAATTAGCTCATCTCAAATGTTGACATATCATGTTCATGGCTAGTGATGTAAATGTTGTGTTCATAACATGAAATCTTATGCTTGTCATTCTCATGTTAAATAATTATGCAGTAATTCATGCTATGGAATTAATGTTCCATGTGTAAGTTCCCCATGTGTTATGTTTAAATTCCATGATAAATGTATGTACCATGTGAAATACAAAAGAATGGTAACTCAATGGAAATATATACCACATAGACTAAAGTTCTACATGGACCAAAGTGCCATGGAAATGCCGAGGGCCACATCTTGAATCAATGTGGGACACCTCTTGAATCAATATATGGAGTGGTAGATGATAGGACCTATGTGCTACATGGACCAAAGTGCCACGGAAATGTCGAGGGACACCTCTTGAATCCATGGGAGCCACCTCTTGAATCCATGGGAGCCACCTCTAGAATCCATGAGACCGCGTAAATAATGAGAATGGTAGACATTAAGTAATTATGAGTATTACAAATGTGGAAAACGTGCTTCTGATAATCCCTATTAATTGTGATTGTTTACTTATGTCCCTGCTCGCGTTTACTATTGCATACTCGAATTATTATCTGCAGTCTTTCATTTAATTCATGCTTGAGTTTCCCTTATGTATAACATGTTGCATACAGTACTTTCTTTTCAGCATATGCCTTTCATGCTTTCCTTATTTTATGCAGTGGACCCGTTGCCATGATTGTTTCCATAGCCAGACCCTTGGTTAGGTAAATCCGTTTTGAGACTAGCCCCTACCTAGCGTAGTTAGACTTTCCTACTGGGTCATGCGTTGACGTACACCATTTACATTTTTCAAGAATTAGAAGCAGTTCAGATGGAGCGGGACTTGGGTCTGGAGTTTACTCCGACTTTCGAGGTAGAGATGGAGTCCATCGAGGGTGACTTTATACAGTTGGGTTCTCAGGGGTAGATTATGGAGTGTAGTATAGTGTGTGGACACCTTTTCTTTTGTGGACTTAGGAGTTCTTTTGTTGTTCCCATTTTTATACCCCTGTACATTGGATGTATATCTAATGCACTCTTTGTATTAATGAAATATGATGTTTTGTAATCATTGTGTAGTCTGTGGATTAGTTTTGTGTTGGATCACTTTATTTTATTCATTATCTATACTATTACAGTGTGTCGCAGTGGCATGTGAGAATGAATTCTTATTGTAATCACAATTTACGCTTAGTAGTACTTAGGGTCAAGGGGTCAAAGCCTTGAGTCCGAATACTACTGTGGCCTTGTCGCACTTCGTATTTCTACGAATATCAGAAATATACGTATTTCTGTGTATATGAGAGAACGAGACGTGGTAGTAGTCATAAGCGATAGCGAGTACAATCTGAATATACTTGTGCATGGCTACTAGTGAGAACGTTTCGCACCAAGCCTAGCCTTGCTTGTTTTTATTTTTCCATCTACACCGATCTTTCTCCTTGAAGATTCATTTGCAACCAGTTTCCTTGGGCGTGTAAGGTCCATACCTTATCAACGCACATGGAATCCATCTTGGATTTTATTGCATCAAGCCACTTCTCAGAGTCTCTACTCTGAATGGCTTCCTGGAAGCTAACATGGTCATCATCAAATATAATGATATCCTCGACCCCTCTGTCTATGAGAAAACCGTAGTACCTCTTATGGGATCGAGAAATCCTGTTAGGCTTCCTAACGACTGGTTGGGGAATATCACATTCTGCTTTCCCATTGGTTATGACACATGTTGAATTTTAGGCAGTAGTTCCAGGTCATGGCTTGAGATGGAGGTTTGTAACTTAGCGTCACTCACCATTAATCGCACTATGTCAAACAAAGTTTGATTCCTTGTGTAGGTAGGCATGACCTGAGAGAGAATCTCATTCTCTTTAAATACGCATGAAACTCATGGCTTAAGTATTCTCCTCCTCGATCAAATCGAAGGATTTTAATACTTTGCCAGTTTGTTACGACACTCTTTAAATTGCTTAAAAGTATCGGAATTGTATTTCAATAAGAACACATGTCCATACTTAGAGTGTTCCTTTAATGAACATAACAAAATAACCCTCTTTTCCTAATGTAGACTAGCGTCTGCATACATCCAAATATACGAGACCCAAGAGTTCACCAACTCTTTCCTCTTGTCATACAAAAGGAGTTTTGGCCATTATAGCTTAGAGGCAAGATTTGCAAGCCTCGTATGACTCATAATTCGAGAGGCCTAAAGACCTTTCTTTATGTAACTTGCTAAGCCTCTTCTCTTTGATATGACCTAGTCTACTTTGTCAAAATGGATTTCATTTGTTTGCTTGCATTTTCATGTATTAACCCTTAATACATCATTGTCATACAAAGTATATACACCATAATCCCAAATTCAAGCAATTTTACCATCAAATGTATAAGTTCATAACTTTTCACTGATTGTAAATATATTTTCGTCTCTAGCCAAAACCTAGACAGAGATTACATTGCATAGAAATTATTGGGATAAAATATTTTTTATGATCAAGATGACAAAGCTTGCCAATGTGTGTCAGGCATCTCCTGTGGCCTTAACAGCAATGCTTGCTCCGTTGTCGACCTTGAGAACGACATCTTCCTTTTCCAGCCTTATATTCTTTCTCAGCTCCAGTAACCAATTATAGATGTGAGAAACCGCACTGGTATCAAATACCATGCATTTAGAAATTACAGAAAGGACTATACTTTGAAGTTAAGGCATCATTATGCACATTCTTCTTTTGTTCTAAGAACATCTTGCAGTTCCTCATCCAATGCCCTTTCTTATGGTAGAAATAACACTTTGCCTCGACGGACGCCCCATTTGCCACCTTTTCCTTACCCTTATCGATTGCCTTCATTGGTTGAAGGGCATTCTTCTTCTTTCTTTTGCCATTGGACTTGGAGGAAGAAGAAGAGCCGACAACCAACACCGGAGACTTGTCCTTCAAGCCATCCTCAAACCGACGAAGCACGTTGAAGAGTTTAGGAAGGTCAATCTCGATTTTGTCCATAATAAAACTACTTATGAACTGGGCAAACTTCGGGGAAAGAGAATACAAGACAAGTCCGTAGACAACTAATGGTCCAACACTAAACCAAGCTTTGCAAGATCCTCTATGTACACAATCATATTGAGCACATACTCTTGAACCGCACCCCCACTCATCTTCGTGTTAAACAGTTTACACGAAGCCTCGAACCTTACGACCTGAGTTGATTTCCTATACAACTGCTTTGTATTGAGAAAGGTACTACAAACATCCATATTTCGTGCCGCCTTTGGAGCTCATTGTCCATATAGACTGGAGTGAGGCAGCGAGCTTTTTTGTTGTCCATGAGCCATTGCTTATAAGATCCAACAATCTCAGCTTTGCCCCCCCCTTTAAGAAGAGAATAGAGGGCATGGAGGTAAAAAAAGGTGGTTGGTTTAGGGCCTGGATCAGAGTTAGAGGAGGCGATGGACTCAGCCTCCCTGGATTGAATTTGGAGGAGATGGAAGGAGGTCGATGAAGTGCTGTTGCTGTTTGCGAAATGTCGAATGCAATCGAATGCTGAATAAGCTGGAAATTTTAGATTGGATTTGTAGATGGAGGATGAAGAATAGGAGGTTGAGCGTTGAGGGATTTGAAGAGGTGTTTCTGTTTGGTGGGAAACTTGCTCTGTTTGGTGCGTGTTATGAAGAATGAGGGGAGTTCCAGGTATTACATTGAAATATACTCCAAACATTATTGTATTTTTTTGTGATTTTCCTTAGGAAGAATTAGGGGAGGGGTATAATCGTTCAAATTTCGTCACATGATGTCACGTGTTCAGTAATTTGGACGAAAAATTAAAAAAGGTATCAAGTTAAAACTGACGTATAAATTTAGGGTAAACTTAGGGTTTAAATCTGTACAACTTAAAAATTCAAGAGGTTGAGTGTTGTTATTCGCACCACAGAAATTTATGAATACACCACACTACTTGATTCAACACACCTATATTTTTAACATCAGATGTTCGGATTTGGAGATCCGAACGGCTCTAATACAATACATGTGTAAATCCGAACAAAATACATATTTTATTATACTGTTTGGCTTTGCAATTCCGAACGGAAGAATAAAAGTATTAAAGCCATTCGAATCTCCAAATCCGAACATCTGATGTTAAAAATATAGGTGTGGCAAATCAAGTAGTATGGTGTATTCATAAATTTCTGTGATGCGAACAACAACACTCTAATTTGAAAGACATCCCAAACAGTAGAACATTTTTTTTATTTCCTTCAAGAGTTTCACTCCAGGCTACCCAATGGGAACTCTAAGTTTTGTCTTGTGTATTGTTATATCCACCGAATTCTCGGTGTAGGGAAGAGACAACTTTTCGAAAATAGTTAAAAAATCAAATCAGATTCTCAAATCACTGTCTCCCACTCTCTTAATTTTTTCTATTTTTCAGAAACCCATCGCTTCCCAACACGTGGCGGGTGTAAACAGTCCGCCTCTTTTGTCTTTCTAGGTACATTATTGTTGTAGTCTGTAGAGGACCTCCCTTCTGTCGGTGACTCGATGATTGGCTGTCAGTGTAGGTGCATTCAATCATCCATTGGTGCTTTTTACACAAAACTACTCTACTTCTCTTCCTTCTTCCCCTTCTCCCTCTCTCTCTTTCACTCCCCGCTTGAGCTCCATCAATGGAGCCAAAGCCTGAGCCCACACCTCCCCATCGCTCTACTTCCGTGGCCCTCACCCTTGCAGCTGCAGTCTTCGTCTCAACCCTCTGGTGCTTTCAATCTCCTCCAACAAGAACCAACACAGCAAAAACAACCGCTGTTTCCTACGATCACAGGTCAATCATCATCAACGGGGAGAGAAAACTCCTCATTTCTGGCTCCATCCACTACCCCAGGAGCACCCCCGAGGTGATTGCCACCTCACTTCCGCTCCTTGCTTCGTCTCCTCCCCATGCCTTGATTGTTTTCTTGATTTTGTTTCAGATGTGGCCTGACCTTATCAAAAAAGCCAAGGATGGAGGGCTGGATGTGATCGATACGTATGTTTTCTGGGACCGGCACGAGCCTTACCCTGGGCAGGTACTTGGATCTCTTGCTTTCTTCTTCTTCTTCTTGAAAAGTTTTTTAAAAGCATTAATTTTCGGGACTTAAACGTTGTGTTTTCTTGATAGTACTATTTTGAGGACCGATATGATGTTGTAAAGTTCGTTAAGCTCGTGAAAGAGGCTGGACTCTATGTTCATCTCAGATTGGGGCCTTACATTTGCGCAGAATGGAATTTCGGGTATTTTACTGACCAAAATTCTGTTTTAATGATTTTTTTAATTAAAAAATACCCATCGATTAATTGGAGTCATTGTGTGAAGGGGATTCCCTGTTTGGCTCAAGTACGTGCCCGGCATCAGTTTCAGAACTGATAATGAGGCTTTCAAGGTTGGAATTTGATCAGACACTTCGATTTTAACTCTCAATTTGGTTCAATTTTTTCGGGGGTTTAATCACCTGTTTTGTTTGAAGAGAAGGCTGAGATGGAGAAATTCATAAAGAAGATTGTGTCTATGATGAAGGCCGAGGGATTGTATGCTTGGCAAGGAGGGCCCATCATCCTCTCTCAGGTTACCACACTCCCTTCCTTTTTCTCTAGTTCGGCATTTTATTGAATGTTACCCCTTTGTGGCACAAAAGGCTTATGAATCATGATTCCTCAATTGATCAGATTGAGAATGAGTACGGGCCGGTGGAGCACTACGGTGGCCCCGGCGACAAGGTGTATGCGGCGTGGGCTGCAAAGTTGGCTCTCGAGCTTGATGTTGGTGTGCCATGGATCATGTGCAAACAAGTTGATGCCCCTGACCCTATTGTATGCTTTCTCATCCTTTTTTAAAGTTTCAGATCATGATCCTATTGTTACCTCGAGTGATAGAATTGTATGATATTGATGATGTCAATGTCCGAACATGTAACCACATGATTGAGGTATTATGGAAAGCTTCCATTCTAAACAATGTAGGAAATCTAAATAACAGAAAGTCGTAAACATAGTTGCATTGTTGCATTGCTGAACACTTACCTTGGTAAAACATTTAGTATGATTCCTTGAGAGTTTTTGTTTCTAAACTTTATTGAAATTTGTAATGACAGATTGACACATGTAACGGTTTTTACTGTGATGGTTTCACTCCCAACAAGCCCTACAAGCCGAAGCTGTGGACCGAAGCTTGGACTGGCTGGTCTCTCTCTCAGTCATATATATGCCTGTTTTCATATAAGCACCTAAATATGTTTAGTTGAATGTAGATGGCATCGATAATCATTGCTTGCAGGTTCTCATCATTTGGAGGTGCTATTCCTCATCGGCCTATTGAAGACTTGGCATATTCGGTTGTGAGCTTTATACAGAGAGGCGGATCATTGGTTAACTACTACATGGTGAGTGATTTTCAAGCTAACCAATTGATTTGGTCAGTAGAGTATGTGCTCGATACTAGCTGAATTGATATATCGGTATTGTACAGTATCATGGGGGAACAAACTTTGGCCGGACTGCAGGCAATTTCATTGCCACAAGCTATGACTATGATGCTCCTGTGGATGAATATGGTATGGTAAACTGCCTCTTATATATGTCAGTAGATTTAGCTTAAAGAATATCCCAAATACGAAACTTATTGTCTTTGTACGGTTCTGTAAAGTAAAAATTGTGCACTATGCTGTCATCTCGATTGCAATATTGTATGGTCATAATATCAACAAGACCAATCAGGATGAAATTTAGAATATGTAATATGGATATTTGGTGAACTTAAAAAAGTAAGGCGAGAAATTTGGACCAACCGAGTTTAAGAGTTCCAGCTCTCAAGGACAAGGCAGGGAACTTATGATAGATGATGTGCAGCTTATAGTTGAATAGGAAACATCTGATCTATGGTAAGAAGATAGTAATATTTCAAGCACCAAGCTAAGAATTTAAATAAACAAGTGATACTGTTACGTGCACATTTTCATTAGAATAGCCTATGAAACAATCTCAATTGGTATGGGGTTCACTTTGCAAAGGGAAAACTTCACATACGAAGTTTATAGTAGATACCTTAATGCACATGCTAGCTATGTTTTCCAATAATGCATATACCTTAACCATTTGTCTTCATGTGTTTTCACCAGAAAAATTCTTTTGGCAGAATGACTTGTTTTGAGTACTCGGGAAGCATGCAAAACATATTTCAATAGTATGGATGATACAAGATTTTCTCCAGGGATAAGGGTGAAATCATGTATTAGCAATATAGAGAAGTCAATGTGGGTTCTCCTCTACTTGTAATCTTCATTTTTCGTAGCCCAGTAGCGTGGAAGGACTCTAAGTCTGCATCTTGGGGATAGTGGCAGTAGTACACCCATTGACGATGCAATGTCATCATCAGAAGAATCTTAAGTGATCTGGAAAGGCCAACAAAGAATCAATGTTGGTTGTTATTTTGAGATTAATGAGGAAGCATGCATGTTGAGTCGCATGATAATGCGAAACCAAAATGCACTGGGAAAGCTCTTTCAAGCTCTATTGCAGAACTACATTGCATGTACATGGCCATGCCTATTGGACATGACATGCCAATATGTGATAGATTGTATACAATATATAGGACACAAGTGTTCCACACGTGCCTTCAACACATATTCTTCACAATAAGAGTGTCCATGCTACATAGCGGTGAAGGAATATATTGATGTAGTTTGATGCCGACAAAACAAGTCTAGGACTTGGTAGATCTTCTATTCGAATGCTGTGCCACTTTGGAATAGTTGGTTAAGCAAAAAGCAGATGCTTCGATTAGCAATGTACTGCATGTATCATGGGAAAAGTATGCATCCTTCATTAGGGGCATGATATGAGGGTATGTTCTCTCTAGCAGTGAGATGTAATTTGATTAGCATTATGCCGTTGATGCATACTTATAGCCGGTTTAGATGAATCCAAGTCATATATTTCTCAGCGGACAATTAGAAAAGGATATCTTTAAACACTAATTTTTGGACTTCATATGTAATGATCATGAACACAGGTTGAAAGCCTAAAAAAACATCGGTGTCTATGATTTCGTCGAGTAGTTTTTTGATTATGGACTTACAATGATTAAAGATCACTCCATTAAAGATGGCTCACAAAAACCGTATTTTAAATTGTGTAGTAAATGAGTAGAGATTGTTATCTCCTTGTCATATCGAGCCAGGTGTTGTTAAAGTGTTAGGGACATAATTATAAATTTTTTTTGGATGAAGTTCCTTAGGTATTGCTCAAAGCATCTTAGCCAATTTCTAAGAGACTCAACGCAAGAAAAATATTTAATGAAATGTAAATGTGTTGGGGTCCAACCCAATTTAGTGCAAGAGAAGTGGAATTAAACTTCTCTTGCAGGAGTAGCATGTGAATAATAATGATGAAGTTAAAAGTGGATTTTGCTTCTCAAATTTAGGATGTAACGAGTGAGTTAAATGAAATGTTAAAAATTCCAACTTTGAATTTAAGTTGGCTTATCTTTACGGGAGAGAAATGTGAAACAAGAATTTGAAACAAAACCTATAAAATGGATAGCTGTGGGAGTTTATAAATTCATCAAAGCAGAAAAAAGAAAGACTCAACAAAATCACAAGATCAAAATGCAATCTCTACCATAAAATTCTCTCAACTGTGATAATGTTCACTGCAATTAAACAGACCCTTAATCAATAGGATACGCTCCTAACTTACACTCTCTTTTTTCTTTTACCTTGTGGAATTTACCAACTTTCACAACTATCATTTTTATAGAATTTGGTCCATGTTCTTGTTTTATATGTTTTACAGCAAAGAGAAGCCAGCATATATTTGATGTGGATTTTTCAACCTTTTATTTAGGTCACATTTTACATCCCACATTTGAGAAGAAAAATCTACTTACATTGAACTTATTATCATTCTCCACATGTTGCTCCAAGAAAAGTTTACTTAATATTCTCTTGCACTTAATTCATTTGGACCCAATAATCTCCCCTCTTAAAATTCTTTTGAACTTGATTGGGTTGGACGCCAACAATCTTCCTATCCAAATCAAAGGGAGGGAGAACTCAATTATTTCTTCATTGGAGTCCATGTCGTTTACCATTAGACAAAAACCTTGCATTTCTTTCAACAGTCAGTTTGTTAATATATATGCATCATTTCTATTAGTGTGGATCTTCATGAGGTTTAGCAAATACATGTCTTGCATATCCTGTATCCAATGATATCTCACATATATGCTTAGAGTTCAAAAGAAAACCTAGACTTTTGCTAATGTTGATGGCGTTCTGACTGTCACAAAATCCTTTATTAGTCTTGTTGCTCATATCTTGTTTCTTAAAGAGTCGTTTCATCCATAACATATCTTTACAAGCTTTTTGGTTATAATATAAATTTCTACTGTAATAGATAAGGAAACACACTTTTACTGTTTTGACGGTTAAGAAATAACTCTCCTAGAGAAGTAATCAAGTAACTGAAAGTAAACTTCCTTGAATGAATGTCACCTGTCATGTTCGCATCAGTGTATCTAATTAATCCTGAGTATCACAACCAGAACATAAACACAAGCTTGAAGTTCAACGACTATAAGATTAACTTTACTAACGCCAACTATTCTTTATCAGAGTTTGAAAGAAATTTACTAAGCATATTGACTGCATGTGTCAAAGCCGATCTTTGTACGCACCATGTCATGCATCAAGCTTCTAACCATTGAAGCATAAGGAACTTCCCCCATCTTATGTTTTTCTTTCCCATGTGAGTACTGTTGGGAATCGGTGAAACCAAATTGAGATTCTCGCGAAAATAGCCAATCCTACAAGCTGGTCAGGAATCTAGGACTAGCAAAATTGAACCTCAAATAACCCAACAAAATCCCTACGACGTTGCAAATAGAAGCAATAAACGAATAATAGCAATAAAATCAAATCGCAGACACACGAGAATTTACCATGGTTCAGTTGCGCACAACCTACGTCCAGCAATTTCGAGATGATTCCACTATCAGAGAGATACACAATATGGTTACAAACTATCTTCCGCTCACGAAGTAATAACTTGGCTAAAAGCACAAGTCCTCACAATCTCACTCAAGGAAGAAGAAATCAAAAGGAGAGATGAGAGAATCGCTCAACTTCCCAAATAATCTTCTAACCCTAATCTCTCGACAACGATCTCCAATGGCGACGGCTACACCTCTCCAAAAGCTCCAGCTATGAAAATAGACCCTTAACGTAATCTAATAAAGCATTAGGATTAAATAGGACCACCCCAAAACAATGTGGAAATGATCCAGGCCATCGGCTGAAAACTGCCAGCCCCACGCCGCTCGGACGAGCGGACTCGCCGCTCGGACGAGCGGACTCACCGCTCGGACGAGCGGGACTCACAGCTCGACTGAGCGGTCTTCTTGCCGCCGCTGCCGCTGGGTGGAAGTAGAGTGCTTTCGATCGAGCGGCATGACATCTCGACCGAGCTGACGTTCCCTGCAGAGCTCTCAAAAATAGCCCAACTCTCTGTAATTCTGAGCGCATTATAGCTCGACCGAGTACACCGTCACTCGACCGAGCAGCTGGTAGCTTGGTAGAGCAGTAGAGTAATCGATCGAGTATGATACCAACTCTGCTTGCTGCCTGCTCTGTATCTGCTTCGTGCCTGCAGCTCGGTCGAGCGACTGGGACAGCTCGACCGAGTGACCTGTGAAAGTGTTGTATGAGACTTGAATCACAAAATTTAACACTTTACCTTGATTCAAATCTCAGCACCAATGCTCCTGCACATCCACGCTGCTCGCCATGACTCTCTCTGAGTTTCATCATCATCTCGGAATACGCGCCCTCTGGCGTCACCTAAGCCAACAAAGAAATCAACTCCAGGCACACCTGGAGCTTGACGACAGGAACTGGCTTGGTAAACATGTCTGCGGGGTTCTTTTCAGTCGGGATCTTCTAAAACTCCACTTCCTTCTCCAACTCTAGGAAGGAATCTCGCACCTCAATGTGCTTTGTTCTCGAACTGTATGCCTAGTGCTTTGCGAGATGAATGGCACTCTGGCTATCACAATGCACTTGTGACGAACTCTGCGTCACCCCCAAATCTCTAAGCAGACTTCTCAAATCTTGGCCTCATTTACAGCTTCCACGGCTGTAATCAACTCGGCCTCTATGCAGTGTTATCAAATGGCGGCGCCATGGGCGCTATGGCGGAATGGCCTGGCGGTTTTTGGGCTCATCGCTATTCGCCATCCGCTTTTCAGCATGATATGGCCCCGTCCGCTATTTCCGCCATGGCACTCGCTATTTCCGTCATAACGCCCGCCATGTGGTGGTTTATGGCGCACATGGCGGACGTTCAATTATTTTTTTGATTATTTATGTTGTTTTTATTTATTTTTACAGGTTTTTAGTTTTTATACACACACACATACAGATACACACAGATACACACACGCACACACGTACACACAGAGAGAGAACGTACACATACATACATACAGATACATACAGACACATACAGACACATGCACACATGCACGCACGCACACACGCACACACAGAGAGAGAGAGAACGTACACATACATACATACAGATACATACAAACACATGCACACACATATACACAATCACACACACACACACATAATTACATATACACACACGCGTGCACACACACGCAAAATCACACACACAACCACAATCACACACACACATACACACCCACATATATACACACATACACAGTTACACACACTCACATATTCATACATACACACACACACACACACACACACACAGAGAGAGAGAGAACACACACATACACACATAGGCCGTCCGCCATTGGCCGTCCGCCATTGGCCGTCCGCCATTGGCCGCTATTTCATCCGCTATATGTTTATGACGGATTTTTGGCTCACCGCCTTAGGCCGCCATTCGCCATTGATAACACTGCCTCTATGGTCGATAGCGCAACCACAGACTGTAAGACCGACCTCCACGATACCGCGTTAGTGCCTAAAGTGAATACATACCCCGTGGTAGATCGCCGCCTTTCTCTATCTTCTGCATAGTCGTCGCAGTATCCCTTTAGCATCTTTCCGTCTCCTCTCCCATAGAGAATCCCAACACTAGCTATGCCTCGCAGATACCTCAGAATCCACTTGACGGCCTGCCAATACTCCTTGCCTGAGTTGGCCATATATCTGTTAACCACTCCCACGGCCTGTGCAATATCTGAACGCGTGCATACCATCGCGTACATCAAACTTCCTACTGCACTTGCATATGGCACCTGAGACATGTACTTCTTCTCATCCTCAGTGCTGGGTGACTGTGTTGCCGACAGCTGAAAGTGAGCTCCTAAGGTGTTGTCACGGGCTTCGTGCTTTCCATCCCAAACCGGATTAGCACCTTTTGAGTGTACCCTTCCTGTGACAATCTGAGCTCATGCTTCTTCCTATCTCGTAAAATCTCCATTCCGAGAATTTTCTTTGCGGGCCCTAAGTCCTTCATGTCAAACTCTTGCCCCAGCTTCGCCTTCAGCTTCTTTACCTCAGACATGCTATTAGAAGCGATAAGCATGTCGTCCACGTAGAGCAACAAATAGATCTTCAAGCCATTCTCTAGTGTGCGCATATACACACATTGATCCTTGATGCTCCTATCAAAGCCTACTCCCATCATGAAGCTGTCAAATCGTTTGTATCACTGCCTGAGTGACTGCTTCAACCCGTACAACGATTTCTTCAATCTGTATACCAGATTTACTTTTCCCTCAACTTTGAACCCCTTAGGCTGTTGCATGTAAATTTCTTCATCAAGATCTCCATGCAGAAAGGTGGTCTTGACATCGAATTTCTCCAACTCCATGTACATGCTCCCTACTAGTGCCAACAACACCCGAATGGATGTGTGTTGCACGACCGGTGAGAATATCTCATTGTAATCCTCTCCTTTTCATTGTGCAAATCCCTTGGCCACCAGTCTTGCCTTGTACCTGACATCATTGTCATCTTTGGTTGAGCTTTCCTTTACCTTGTAAATCCAACGACATCCAATGGCACGCTTCTTGCTGGGTAACGGCACCAACTCACAAGTGTCATTACGGTGAAGAGACTCCATCTCCTCCATATCCATTGCCACTGAGCGACATCACGTGAGTCTATGGCTCCATCATATGTCGCCGGCTCCTCATGCTCCAGGTTGAGTGCATATGACACCATGTCATCGAAAGAGTATCCTGCATAGTCCCATGCTCCAAATCTCTCTGGCGCCTTCTTCACCCTCTTAGATCTCTGTGTTCCTTCATCACCTGCATAAGTGTCAACACGTACCTGAGATGAACCGGGTGTTTGCTCATGGGCCTCAACATGGATCTCATCATCTCCCTTAACTAGGACGTCGACCATCAACTCTTTGCTTGGTCGCTGAGTGGACTGGACTGGAAGATTGACAATGTCTGTCAATGTCTTCTCTGATGACGTGTCTCCTTTTGAGTGAGAATTCTCCGCCCTGAGCATTGCATCCTCATCAAAAGTAACATGTCGGTTCATAATCGCTTTCTGACCCTATAGATCCCATAAGCGATATCCCTTGACGCCGTGGCTATATCCAAGAAAGATACACTTCGTTGCTCTTGGATCCAACTTGTCGCCCCTCTCGTGCATATACGCCGGGCAACCCACAATGTGTAAGTAAGAATGATCTCTAGCTTCACCACTCCACATCTCTTCAGGAATTTTGTAACTAATTGCCGATGATGGAACTCTGTTCACTATGTGCACAGCAGTATTGAGAATCTCTCCCCAAAATTCCTTCCCCAAACCGGCTCAGTGCCTCAAGCATCACACTCGCTCCAACAATGTACGATTCATCTGCTCCACCACACCGTTTTACTACGGATCTCCAGGTGTGCTGAAATGTCGGTGGATCCAATTGAATTTGCAGAAATTCCTAAATTCCCTTGAGGTATACTCACATCCATTGTCGGACCTCAGCACCTTCACATGCTTTTCGGTTTGCTTCTCTACCATGGTTTTCCACTCTATAAACATCTCAAATGTCTGGTCCTTCGACTTCATCAAATACATCCAGACTTTGCGGGAGTAGTCATATATGAACAAGACAAAGTATCTAGCTCCTCCTCTTGACGGCTCCGGACACGGTCTCCACACATCTGTGTGTACATAGTCAAGTGGTACCCGGCTAGTGTGCTTTCTCGTGTTGAATTGCACCATTGTCTTCTTTCCATACACACATGACTCGCAGAATTCTACACTTTCATTTGTAGCTTCAAATAATTTTCTTCTCCGAAGTACATCGAGGGTCTTGTCACATGAATGACCGAAGTGATAGTGCCACAACTTGGCTGAATCTTCGAAACCTGAGCTCGTAGTGCCAACGTCTGCTTCTCCTTCTCCTTCTACTGCGGTACCTTAAAGAGCATATAAGTTTCCCACTTTCCTTTCCTTCATGACGACCATAGCACCTTTGGAAACTCTCAATTGGTCTTTTTCAAAGACCGACTTGCACCCGACATTTTCCAAAACGCCTATGGAGATTAGGCTCTTCCGCAGATCTGGGACATGCCTCACATCGACAAGTGTACGCACTATGTCATCATGCATTTTGATTCGGACAGTTTCAATACCGACAGTCTTGCACACTGCATTGTTCTCCATGAGAATTGAGCCTCCATCTTCCTTGGAACGGTATGTAGCGAACCAACTTCTATGAGGAGTCATATGGTATGAGCACCCACTATCCATAAGCCAAGCAATGTTTACGTCTCCAACAATCCCTGCTGTAAACATTTCCGGATCTCTACCTTCATCATAGATATGCATACCATCAATCCCCAATGATGCTGAACTGGACTCTTTATCGGGATCCTTGCCTTTCTTACTATTCTTGGTAGGACACCGGTTCACAAAATGGCCCTTCTGCTGGCAATTGTAACACGTGATCTTCGCAAACCTATCCTGCGAATGTCTCGACTTAGAGCGATCATTGTGTTTCTTGTGACATCCTCTCCTTTCCTGTCGATCTCTCATATGTAGGGCCTTCTCGCGGTTACTCACATGATCTCTACCTTGAAACTTGCCACATAGCTGATCGGTGTGAAGTGCTGCCTTCCCCTCCTCCACGATGAAATCGTTCGGTTATAAATTACCGACTGAACAAATTGATTGAACTCCTCAGTCAATGAACATAATAAGATAACATCTTGTTGTTCATCCTCAATCTTCACATCCATACCCCGCAACTCTAGCATTATCCGGTTCAATTCATCCATGTGATCCTTCATTGCTGATCCAGACTTTATCTTGAGAGTATACAGCTGCTGAAGCAAATAGAGACGACTCGTAAACGACTTTTTCATGTACACTCCCTCAAGCTTCTTCCAGATGTCAGACGCCGTTGTTTCATCCAAAACTTCTCTCAGAACATTATCTGCCAACGACAACTGAATTGCACTGTATGCCTTCCTCCCCATCTCCACCCTAGCGGATTCTTTCACCTCCTTATCGATATTTGGCTCATCGAATACGATTTGATAACACACTGTCTGCATCAGAACATTCTTCACATTCGTTTGTCAGTTTGAAAATCATTCCGATCAGTGAACTTCTCAATATTCAACGTTGCTAATGAAACCATTTTCGCCACAAACTTCCTTCACAAAAGAACACAAGCTCTGATACCACTTGTTGTGAATTGGTGAAACCAAATTGAGATTATCGCAGAATAGCCAATCCTATAAGCTAATCAGGAATCTAGGACTAGCAAAATTGAATCTCAAATAACCCAACAAAATCCCTACGACCTTGCAAATAAAAGCATCAAACGAATGATAGCAACAAAATCAAATCACAGACACATGAGAGTTTACCCTGGTTCGGTTGCGCACAACCTACGTCCAGCAATTCTGAGATGATTCCACTATCAGAGAGATCCACAATAAGGTTACAAACTATCTTCCGCTCACGTGAGTAATAACTTGGCTAAAAGCACAAGCCCTCACAATCTCACTCAAGGAAGAAATCAAAATGAGAGATGAAGAGAATCGCTCAACTTCACAAATAATCTCCTAGCCCTAATCTCTCGACGACGATCTCCAATGGCGGCGGCTACACCTCTCCAAAAGCTCCAGCTATGAAAATAGACCCTTAAACTAATCTAATAAAGAATTAGGATTAAATAGGACCTCCCAAAACAATGTGGAAATGATCCAGGCCGTCGGCTGAAAACTGCCGGCCCCGCGCCGCTTGGTGGAGCGGACTCACCGCTCGACTGAGCGGTCTTCTTACCGCTGCTGTCGCTGGGTGGAAGGAGAGTGCGCTCGATCGAGCGGCATAACAGCTCGATCGAGCTGACGTTCCTTATAGAGCTCTCAAAAACAGCCCAACTCTCTGTAATTCTGAGCGCACTGCAGCTCGACCGAGTACACCGTCACTCGACCGAGTAGCTGGTGGCTCGGCCGAGCAGTAGAGTACTCGATCGAGTATGATACCAACGCTGCTTGCTGCCTGCTCTGTATCTGCTTCGCGCATGTAGCTCGGTCGAGCGAGTGGGACAGCTCGACTGAGTGACCTGGGAAAGTGTTGTATGAGACTTGAATCACAAAATTTAACAAGTACTACATGATAGGTTCAAACTAAAATGACTTGGAAATGAAATATTAACTGATTTTGCATTATTCATGCTAAATATTTTGGGAAACTTTTCAACATATTTCTCTTATGATAACCATAGTTTCTTGGCTGTATCCTCGTGCCTAAAATTTGTTGTACTAGTTTTAAATCTTTTATGGCAAAAGATTTTAATTTCTTCTTTAAACATATTGTGTCCAAAAATTACTTTGTCATCAATATAAAGTAATTAAATAATAAAATTATCACCAAACTTCTTGATGTACATACAACGATCAACAGTTATTATAATCAATCATAAAAGAGTCAAACTTCCTGAACTACTAATAGGGGCTTGTTCAAGTCCACATGATTTTTAGCTAGCACACAGTATCTTCTTTATCTTTGACTTTAAAGCCTTTGGGTTGCTCCATGCAAATCACATTACAAGAAAGTTGTAACTACTTGGTCTCCAAATTCATAGAAGCTGTTATACTAAGAATGACCTGAAGTTTTATGGCAAAAGATTTTAATTTCTTCTTTGAACATATTGTGTCTAAAAATTACCATGTCATCAATATAAAGTAATTAAATAATAAAATTATCACCAAACTTCTTGATGTACATACAACGATCAACAGTTATTATAATCAATCATAAAAGAGTCAAACTTCCTGAACTACTAATAGGGGCTTGTTCAAGTCCACATGATTTTTAGCTAGCACACAGTATCTTCTTTATCTTTGACTTTAAAGCCTTTGGGTTGCTCCATGCAAATCACATTACAAGAAAGTTGTAACTACTTGGTCTCCAAATTCATAGAAGCTGTTATACTAAGAATGACCTGAAGTAATGCCAACTGGCAAAAAATTCTTTAAATTTAACTCTTTTCTTATGGCTGAAACCTTTCACGACTAACCTTGCCTCATGCATGGGCCCCAAATTGTTTGCTTTAGTTTTTGGTATGATTCTAAGGCATCCACTACTCTTGCATAACGTTCAACCATTTTTATCCTCATCCTCCTAGACTTCATCATATAAGAACGCCTTAGAAGGGATGTTCTTCGCATCCTCTTCTCGTCTCTGTTAAAATATATGGTTCTCCCCTTTTCATCGGTGCCCTTATCTTGATTTTACATATTTGGTTTTACTTCTCAAATCTAAAGTCTCACTAACAATCATATAATTTTTTACACTAACCACAAGGTTATCCATCGTCTTAGGTGTCTTTATTATGAGACTTTGTTTGAACTTCCTATTTCACATCACATCGATCATGGCTGCAATAGTAGTGTCCAAGCTCAATTCATTAATTTTTAATATTATCTTATGGAATCTCTTTAAGAATTTTCTTGGAGACTCTTCTTCTTTCTATTTAACACTTAATAGATGAACAAACAGACTTCTTTCTTTTGCGGGACATTACAAGTTGTTAAATAAAGAGATTTTCTAGCTATTTGAAGTTAGAAGCTATGTTAAGATTTATGACATTAAGCCAGTCCCAGATGACCTTATAGTATTGGATGATGACTTCAAAGCTGTGTAGCTACATAATCTCATGATAATCAATGATATGATGCCAAGAATCATTGGCCCATCAAACTTCTCTAGCATGTGTAGTCAAAAGTCATAAGGTAGGGTGCCTTAAGAATTTTCTAAATTAGTAAAGGATCTTTTAGTTTGTTCTTTTAGTCTGTTATCTTCGTCTTCTTATCATTTTCGAGCTTCTTATGTCTCGTCTTCATTATTTAGAGCTCCTTTAAATGCTTATTCTTAGCAATAGTTATGATTTCATATACCGAAGTTGTTCAGCTAAGGTTGTTGCAAGCGTTTATGGCTCCTCATTCGGCTCCTACTTTATTACACCCTTTATTATTATAAATGATCTAATTTCCTTATGCTCTGCTTATCTCATAGTCTCTTGTTGTCAAATGCAAGTTATCTCCTTCTATCTCAATTTCATAATTTTTATTATCATCATCCAGTTATTGGTGGAGTTATTGTTGGTGAGGCTAGTGGAGATACTGATGGATAGATCGATGAGCGTTAGCTAACAAGACTGATGATAGTGGTGGTGATGGTGGTAGGATAGGTGATGGTGTGGCTAAGGAAATTGATGCTGAGGTTGTTGAGAAAACATGGGAGGAGGTGGATGAATTATGGATGAAGTTGTTAATAGTAATTATTGTTGAGTATTGGACTTCTCCCTACTTGATGTTAATGATGAGCAAACATAGATACCTGTGACTAATCCCCTATTTTGCAGTTAATCCATTGCCTAAGCTTATTATGAAGATCTACTTGCAATGGATGACACTCAAAGATCATTAAAGGCAAATGAAATGGATTAGATGATCGTAGATGGTGATATGAAGCTCCATGAAGACTTCAAGCGCATGCATTGAATAGAAGAGAGCGTCAAATGTAAACTTCTTATATCTCTTCTAGTATGTAGCTTAGAAGTGGAACATTGTTGGAGCACACACACATCTTCATTTCAGTCTTAGGACATCATTAGATCAATCGTCCTTAGACTCCAATTCATTTCTATATTGATTGTGCATGTATTGTTTATAATTGTCGACTGTTGAACGTTTTACAGTAGACTGTCTCAAAAACAGTCGACTGTGTTTTGTTCTACAGTCGCCTGTTATGCACAAACTTTTACAGTCTAGTTTTGGGCTTCTCTGCTTTAATTCCCACATGCGACTTATGAATGATTCACAAGCGACTGTCCAAGTGACAGTCGACTGTGTTTTGTTTATCAGTCGCCTGTCTATCTTTAGCCCAAAGTATATTTCTCTGATTACTCTGGCCAGTCGATTTTTGTTGGATTTACAGTTGACTGTCCATTTGGAACAGTCGACTGTCAATGCTGCATCAGTCGTTTGTCTGTGAGCCAATTTGTTGATTCAACTCTCTGGAAAATCTCAGGGTTTTGACAGTCGTCTGTAGAAGGAATTACAGTCGCCTGTTCTGATTAACGGTCGACTGTCGTCTCCTCTTCAGTCGTCTGTCCTGTTATCCCAGATGTTTTTCAGAATTCTTCAACTTACCCATCTTACGACCAGTCGCCTGTAGTAGGATTTACAGTCGCCTGTTGGTTTAACAGTCGACTGTCTTTGCCTCATCAGTCGACTGTCCGCGTGGTAAGTTACCGTTATGAATTCTCACCTATCATATCTGACTGTGCAGTAGTCGACTGTGATTTCCTCAACAGTCGACTGTCGCGGGCTCAGATTCTATCCGTTGAGAGTTTTCTCACGGATTTCAAAGCGGTTTGTTGAATTCAGTTGTAGGGTTTTGAGAAACCTATATAAGGAGCATCTACTGTTCCATTGAGATGTTACTCATTCTTCCAAGTTTCATTTTGCTAAATCTCTCAAGATCAAAGCTCTTAAAAACCATAAAGACCTAAGAATTCCAATCTTCAATCTCTTGCTCTCCAACCTAGAACCAAATAGACATCTTCTAGGCATTTGGTGCAGTTAAGAGAAAGGGCTTTCCTCTCTTCCAAGAGAGTCTTTCAACACACAACACACTTCTCCTTCAAGTTATACTTCAAGGCATATGTGATTGTAAGTGTTGCTTTCATATTTTATAACTTTCGTTATTTGAATTTACTCTCGGGTTGTGAGAGTGGTTTGCTTGCTACCAAGTTGTGGGAGTCAAGATCAATCGATTGTATTTCGCTTTCACTTGTAGGGTTGCTACAAGTGGGTTTTAAGGAAACCTCAAGTTAGGGTTCTAACTTGAGTATCCGGTTAACTGGGTGGAAGGGACGTAGGATTACCGGGAACAAGTCGGGAAGTGACTTCGGTAATCCGAACTCTTGAAACATCCGTGCGTTTGCATTTGTTTCATTTTGGGTTTATTTCTATTCCGCACTATTTTGTTGGTTAGGAATTTAAATTGGTGTAACTATCTTTTTAAATTGCTTAAACACTATTCAACCCCCTTATAGTGTTTTCTTCATAGCCAGGATCCTTACAATTGGTATCAGAGCGCAAGATTATAGCTATGACTTCCAACAACAACGTTTCTTCATCGATTTCGTACAACAATCACGATCGTGATGGAGCGTCCACACTTTTCGAAGGTCAATCAACAGTGCGTCCTCTGCGTTTCAATGGCACGAACTTTGGCTATTGGAAATACCGGATGGAGACGTTCCTAAGGAGTGCTTCACTTTGGAGCACCCTCCACAAGGAATACGTCGAGCCCACCGAAGAGGATTTCGAAAAATGGGCGACTTTCGAAAAATCCACCGAAGTCAACAACGCAAAAGCAATGAACGCTCTTCATTGTGCGTTGGACCCGAATGAGTTCAACAAGATATGCACATGTAAGAGTGCATATCAAATTTGGAACCATCTCGTCATTACCCATGAGGGAACAAACAAGGTAAAACTTTCTAAACTCTTGTTGCCGTGCAAAATTTCGATATGTTTCATATGCAGGAAAATGAAAACATAGCATCGATGTACGGACGTTTTACCGACATCACCAATGAACTAGAAGCTCTTGGCCAAACATACACCGAACCAGAAAAGGTAAGAAAGATCATAATGGGAATGACCTTCAAATGGGAAAGAAGAGCTATCACCATCGAGGAGTTCAACGACTTGAAGACTTACACAGTTGTGAATCTTATCGGGACTCTCATGTCTTATGAAGTAAGACGAGAGAACCGATTAAAGATTCGAGCTATGATGAATCCTTCGGAGGCCAAGAAGAAAGCTTTGGCGTTCAACGCCAATTTCTCATTCTCCGATAGTGAAGATTCAGAAGATGAGATGGACTTGGGTGAAATGGCCCAAATGGCAAAGAAGTTCCAACGCTTCTTTCGCAAAGATAAATTTCCCTCTAACAAAAGATTTGAGTCTACTAATAATACTTCCTCTCTTTGCTTTAAGTGTAACAAGCCAGGGCACATCAAGAAGGATTGCCCAAAGCTAAGAAACAAAGAGAAGTGGAAGGCTTCGAAGTACCACAAGTCCGACAAGAATAAGAGAGATAAAAAGAAAGGACTCGTCGGTACATTCGATGACTCAAGTGGAGACTCATCAAGTGATTCCGATGATGAGAAGGGTGAAAGTGCACACATGTGCTTCATGGCCCGAGAAGATTCACTCTCCGATGAGAGTAATTCCGACATGGATGATCCTGAGGTAACTATGGATGAATTACGCATTGCTAATGAAAAATTATTTGCTAGGTATCAATCTTTAATGCTTAGATATACTAGCTTAATAAAATTGAATGTTAGCAATCCATTCATTCCATGCATTATCAACAATGTCACCATTGTTGATACTTTAACCCTTGATAAAGAGAATTTAGCTTCTCAAAATGTCACTTTGAGAAATGAGGTGAATACCCTCAAATCTCAACTAGATCGAACATATCCTAAGGATAATAGTGATCTAGTTTCACGACACACACAATTGGGTTTAGAGAATGATTCTCTTAAAACTCAAGTGCACGAGCTCAAAGCACGGGTGTCTACCTCGGATACCAATATTTCTTCTCTTAAGGAGAAATATGAGCTCATGTCCTCCCGTATTGTGAGATTCAATAACGGAAAAGGACAATTGGACGATTTGCTTGCAAACCAATTTCCGGCCACACATCGTGTTGGTCTTGGTTTTGTGGAAGCAAATGCATCCAATGCACGTACTTCCTATAGTGATGTCACTATAGACTTTGTGAGGTCTTCCTTCGGTGCATCTACAAGTGGTGTCAAAGACACCATAGGTAGCAAACCTACCAAGAAAGTCATCATTTCACCGTCTCCTCTTTTTGGCAAGAAACCCACTAAGGGTGGAAACCAAAAGAGAAGCCATGCTTACATGTACACAAACCTTCATCCACGTGGGAAATCTTCTACTTCACAAGTGGATACTCATAACACTTTTTATGCTCCACACACACGGACACGTACAAATCCACACATGAGCAATACTCATGTACGTGCTCCAATACACCCACATGCTCATACGCATCATTCTTACATGTATGCACATCCGCCGCATGTCATGCATGACACATATGTTTCATACAACATACATGTTTCCAAGCATACTTATAATCCTCATATGTTCAATGCATATTCACCACCTCATTTATATGCTAGAAACCATGTTCCTAAGATGCATGCACCACATAGAAATCTAACAAGTATGCATGCAACTAGGAAAAGGACTCCCAAAACATACACCATTTGTGGTCCTAAGAACACTAGCTTAAATGATAGGAATACATATGTTGATTCCTATTTTCATAATGTTATTAAGAATAGTAATTATGTTGGGAAGCGGAAGTCCACTTGAACTTGGCTTCCAAAGGGCTAATCCCCTTGGACCCAACAAAAATTGGGTACCATGAGCTTATGGTATATTATGTAGGTACACAAGAGAAAGAAAAAGAGCAAGAAAGATCAAACTAGCTCTAAAAGGAAAGGATGGATTCTCGACAGTGGTTGCTCCAAACATATGACGAGAGATCCCTCATTGCTCTCCGAAGTGATTAGCATGAAGGATGGTGCAACGGTCACTTTTGGAGGTAACCAAAAGGAAATCATCATTGGAGTAGGTATAGTCGGAAACCCCTCCAAACTTTTAATTACTAATGTATATCTTGTTAGTGGTTTATGTCACAACCTTATCTCCATTAGTCAACTTTGTGACGAAGGTTACAAGGTTAACTTTGGAGAGGGTATGTGTGAAATCGTTGATTCTAATTCGCATGTTTTATTTATTGGTATTAGGCGTAAAAATATTTATTATTTGAGCTTGCCTAAAACCGTAGAACACTGCTTAGCTGTTAATACAAATGAACAACTATTATGGCATCGTCGTTTTGGTCATGTTCATTTCAAGCACTTATATAAGTTAGCTAAGCATGATTTAGTCAAAGGTTTTCCAAAAATTACTTTTAGTAAGAAAAACTTTTGTGATTCATGTCAAAGAGGTAAACTTAGTAAATCAACTTTTAAGCTTAAAGAAGGCATTACTTCTAAGAGGCGAACTACTTCATCTAGACTTGTTTGGGCCAACTAGAACCGATTCTTTAGGCAATGCTCATTATGGATTAGTTGCCGTTGATGACTTCTCTAGATTTACTGGGGTTTCATTCTTTACTAATAAGAATGAAGCTTTTGAAGAGTTTACCATATTTGCAAAGAAGATTCAGAATCTCTTAGGATCCACCATTATCACTATCCGTAGTGATCATGGAGGAGAATTTGAGAATGAGTCTTTTACAAAGTTTTGTGATGACACCGGGATAACTCACAATTCTTCCTTTCCTCGGGCTCCACCACAAAATGGTGTTATAGAGAGAGAATAGGGCGCTTATTGAGTGTGCTCGCACTATGCTCCATGATAGTCATCTTGGACTACAATTATGGGCAGAGGCGGTGCACACGACATGTTATGTGCTCAATAGGATCCTAGTGAGACCCCGAACGAACAAAATTTGTTTTGAGTTATTTTATGACAAAAAGTCTCCAGTTAAATATTTTCGAGTTTTTAGTTCAAAATGTTTTATCAAGAACACTTTTGGTAATTTAGATAAATTTGAGCCAAGATCAGATGAAGGAATTTTTGTTGGATATTCCACACGTAGCAAAGCCTACCGGATATACAACAAGACTTCTTCAACGATCGAGGAATCACTACACGTATCATTTTATAAAGATTTTGATTTTCCTCATGTTGTATATGATAGTGTAGATGCTATATGTGATTCTCTTAGTAATGTAAAGATTAACGATTCAATTATTGAGACTAACAGTACTAATGAGATTGTTGAAGATGTTCCAAGTGATGCATGAATACCCAAAGCTTACCCAACCGTTCGCAACCATCCACATGACCAAATTATTGGAGATATTGGTGTGGGTATTCGAACGAGGTCAAGAATTGAAGAATTCTCTCATTGCGCATTTGTCTCTACCATTGAGCCAAAGAACATCCAAGAAGCTTGTGAGGATAGCTCTTAGATAGTGGCAATATAAGAAGAACTCATGCAATTCGAGAGAAATGAAGTTTGGGAGCTCGTTCCTCTTTCAAGTGGTCATCAAGTTATTGGGACCAAATGGATCTTTAAGAATAAGACCGATGAGAACGAGGTCATCACAAGGAACAAAGCAAGGTTAGTAGCTCAAGGCTATCGGCAAGAGGAAGGTATCGATTTCGAAGAATCCTTTGCTCCCGTAGCTAGATTAGAAGCTGTATGTGTTGAGATAAGAGACGTTAATTCAACTCTTTTCATTAAAGATTATGAAAATGACATCCTATTGATTCAAGTTTATGTAGACGATATAATATTTGGTTCTACTAACTTTAATCTTTGTCAAGAATTTTCAAAGTCTATGAAAGATGAATTCGAGATGTGCCACATGGGAGAACTCAATTACTTTCTTGGACTACAAATTCGACAAATGAAGGATGGAATACAAATTCGACAAATGAAGGATGGAACTTTCATACATCAAATAAAGTACACAGCGGAGCTTATCAATCGATTCGGGATGGAATCGTCTTCAAGCAAAAAGACTCCCATGAGTACGACAACCCATCTACACAAGGATGAGAATGAAAAAGATGTAAACGTTCGTCTATATCGAGATATGATCGGCAGCTTACTTTATTTAACTGCTAGTAGGCCCGATATCATGTTTTCCGTATGCTTGTGTGCTAGATATCAAGCTAGACCTAAAGAGGCACACTTAATTGCGGTTAAACGAATATTTCGTTATCTCAATCATTCACTAGATTATGGGTTACTTTACCCTAAATCTAGCACATATGAGTTAATCTCATATATTGATGCCGACTTTGCCGGATGCAAATCCGATAGGAAAAGTACTAGTGTCACTTGCCATTTTCTAGGAAATTCCTTAGTTTCTTGGTTTTCCAAGAAACAGAACTCGGTATCATTGTCCATGACTGAAGCGGAATATATTGCCGCGGGTCTTGCATGTGCACAAGTTATTTGGATGAGACACACTCTTAGAGACTATGGTGTCAATTGTAATATTTGCCCTATCATGGTTGATAACCAAAGTGCTATATGTCTTTCCAAGAATTCGGTACATCACTCCCGTACCAAACACATAGATGTGAGACATCATTTTATCAATGATCATGTAGCTAAGAAGGACATCATCTTAGAGTACATTGAAACCCAAAAACAAATTGCCGACATCTTCACAAAACATCTTAAAGAAGATTCATTTGTGAGGTTGCGTGGAGAATTAGAGATTATGGGTGAATCTGAAATTTAGGAGCTCAACTTACTTGTTATTATACTTTTTGAGCTCATATCATCATGTTGCATCTCTTCATTTGATATATTATATATTTGTTTAAGAAAGGCAATTGAGATTTCTTTGATTACATGAGTTTTCAGATTGTTTTAAAAGATTTGTTTAATAAACGATTTATAATTTGATGTTGATTTTATGATGAGTTTATGATTAGAGTATAGGTCCTAGGGTGAGATGTGCATATCCTCTGGATTTTAACCTCTCTGTGCATTTTTGGACCAGGACAGACGAATGTCTTTTCTTCGACAGTCGACTGCCCTACTCTATCTTCTCTGTCTGCAGAGTGTATCTTTCGCACAGTCGACTGGTGACTATTTTACAGTCGACTGTTAGATCAACAGTCGACTGCATTTTAGTCATCAGGCGCCTGTCAATTTCGTCAGTAGTCTCTGTCTTTTCATCAATTTTATTGATTCTCAGTCAGTCGACTGGAGGGTATAATACAGTCGATTGTCCCTCGGACAGGCGACTGTGTGTTACGCAACAGTCGACTGTCTGTCATCCTAAGCTTATTTCTTATCACTTCATCCAGTCGACTAACCTTTGTTCATCAGTCGGCTGTCTCCTATTGTGGCGGTTCACTGCTCTGATCTGAGCCGTCGATTCTTTGATCTAACGGCCCAGATTATTTCGCCCCTTCATTAAATCATCGAGACAATTCATTTCAAACCACATTTCTCTCTCCTCCGATTGAAACCCTTCGACTTCCCGCTTCGAACCCACATGCGATCGTTCCTCCGGCGCTTTTCGTCCCCGTCGTCTCGTCGTTTGTCGAGTGCACCGCTCGGACTTCGATTGCCTCGTTTGTCCTCTTTATTTTGGTTCGATTCTTCGTGTGTTTCTCTCTTTACCTCGTGACCTAGTTTCTGTCGATCGAGTTCATGGATCCCTCTGGTCATTTATTTCCTGAGGGATCTTTCGACTTCCTTGATGATATACCCTCACCTCAACCCACTGATCCGGTACCATCTTTGCCTTCTTCATCTGGGGAGTTCCTGAATATCGTGGTCGGTGACCCCATTCCTTCAGCAAATGTTGCCGAACGCTCTTCACAGCCTACTGATCACCCTCCCCGTACTCCTCCGTCGGTACCCCTTGAGTATTTCCTTCTCGGTAGATTGTGTGACCGTGTCACTTCTCTCGAGAAGCTTGATGCCTCTATGGATGAGAAGCTCACTCTCCTTCTTGAGCTTCAGTACAAGTCTCTCATGCTTCTTGGCTTTTTCATTCCTGCCGAGCTTCAGGCCCTGTTTTCTAAGTCTGATGATACTGCCCCTGTTGATGTTCATCCTCCTCCAGGCTTTGTGCCGGTGCCTTCTGTGGTCCAGACCCCCGTTCATGCTCATGTGGAATCCTCTGCCGCGCGTGCTTCGTCTTCCAAGAGGAAGACTACAGCTTATCCTACTCGCTGCCCTACTAGTCTGATGTTCCGCTCATCTGGTCGTCCTTCGGATCCCACTGTCATCAACATTGACTGATGCTGCAATTGTTATCTTTTGTTCACTCACCCTGAGACCTAGATTTTTTTGGTCTGTTTTGGTTAGGGTTGAGTAGTTCTTCAATGTTTGTATGATGGATATTTGGTGATGATGTCTGAGTATCATGATGTATTTTGTTCTTTTTGAGTCTCATATATGATATATTTGATGGACATGTTGATGTTCATTTGACCTTGTACTCTTGTAGTGTTGATATATATATATATATATATATATATATATATATATATATATATATGATGCAGTTTCTTCTTCTGTTTCACACATTGCATAATTGCTTTTCGTATCTGTGTGAATTTTGAGGTATTGTCTCCATATATGCTGTAATGTGATGTGATTTGAGACAATATGTTTTCTTCGTATATCTAAAATGTTGATATTGGACTTCCATTCCTCTATTCACATAAGTTTATGATGTGGTTTTATGAGTTTTAGTTTTATATATCTTTAAACTCTCTGATTGATGATAGTTTTTATTTAGCACGATGGTTGTTATTTTACTCTCACTTTTTGGATAATGCTATAGGGGGGAGAGAAATAACCATATAGATTCATAATGTTCGTGCTAAGTATATACTAATAACACTTGAATCTAAGATTGAAGTTGCCTTAGATTCAGGGGGAGTAAGATACAATGAATAGGGATTTTAAATCCTAGATTTCATGTATCATGAATTCATTTCATTCATGCATATCTTACTCATTTGCTTCAATTGATATGTAGATGCCCTAATATTTATTGTCTAACTTGATTGGCATCTATATAGGGGGAGTAAGTTTTCATTAAGCACAATTATTTATCTTTTTGTTTATGTTTATTTGTCATCATCAAAAGGGGGGAGAATGTTGAGTATTGGACTTCTTCCTACTTGGTGTTAATGATGAGCAAACATAAATACTTGTGACTAATCCCCTATTTTGCAGTTAATCCATTGCCTAAGCTTATTATGAAGATCTACTTGCAATGGATGACACTCAAAGATCATTGAAGGCAAATGAAATAGATTGGATGATCGTAGATTGTGATATGAAGCTCCATGAAGACTTCAAGCTCATGCATTGAATAGAAGAGAGAGTTCGTCAAATGTAAACTTCTTATATCTCTTCTAGTATGTAGCTTAGAAGTAGAACATTGTTGGAGCACACACACACACACATCTTCATTTCAGTCTTAGGACATCATTAGATCAATCGTCCTTAGACTCCAATTCATTTCTATATTGATTGTGCATGTAATGTTTATAACAGTCGACTGGTGAACGTTTTACAGTCGCCTGTCTCAAAAACAGTCGATTGTGTTTTGTTCTACAGTCGCTTGTTATGCACAAACTTTTACAGTCTAGTTTTGGGCTTCTCTGCTTTAATTTCCACAGGCGACTTATGAATGATTCACAGGCGACTGTCCAAGTGACAGTCGACTGTGTTTTGTTTATCAGTCGCATGTCTATCTTTAGCTCAAAGTTTATTTCTCTGATTACTCTGGCCAGTCGACTTATGTTGGATTTACAGTCGACTGTCCATTGGAACAATCGACTGTCAATGCTGCATCAGTCGTCTGTCTGTGAGCCAATTTGTTAACTCAACTCTCTGGAAAATCTCAGGGTTTTGACAGTCGTCTGTAGAAGGAATTACAGTCGCCTGTTCTGATTAACAGTCAACTGTCGTCTCCTCTTCAGTCGTATGTCTTGTTATCCCAGATGTTTTCCAGAATTCTTCAACTTACCCATCTTACGGCCAGTCGCCTGTAGTAGGATTTACAGTCGCCTGTTGGTTTAACAGTCGACTGTCTTTGCCTCATCAGTCGACTGTCCACGTGGTAAGTTACCGTTATGAATTCTCACCTACCCTATCTGACTGTGCAGCAGTCGATTGTGATTTCCTTAATAGTCGACTGTCGCAGGCTCAGATTCTATCCTTTGAGAGTTTTCTCACTGATTTCAAAGCGGTTTTGCTGAATTCAGTTGTAGGGTTTTGAGAAACCTATATAAGGAGCATCTACTGTTCCATTGAGAGGTTACTCATTCTTCCAAGTTTCATTTTGCTAAATCTCTCAAGATCAAAGCTCTCAAAAACCATAAAGCCCTAAGAATTCCAATCTTCAATTTCTTGCTCTCCAACCTAGAACCAAAGAGACATCTTTAAGGCATTTGGTGCAGTCAAGAGAAAAGGCTTTCCTCTCTTCCAAGAGAGTCTTTCAACACACAACACACTTCTCCTTCAAGTTCTACTTCAAGGCATATGTGATTGTATGTGTTGCTTTCATATTTCATAACTTTCATTATTTGAATTTACTCTCGGGTTGTGAGAGTGGTTTGCTTGCTCCCAAGTTGTGAGAGCCAAGGTCAATCGATTATATTTCGATTTCACTTGTAGGGTTGCTACACGTGGGTTTTAAGGAAACCTCAAGTTAGGGTTCTAACTTGAGTATCCGGTTGTTAACCGGGTGGAAGGCACGTATGATTACCAGAAACAAGTCGGGAAGTGACTTGGGTAATCCGAACACTTGAAACATCCTTGCGTTTGCATTTGTTTCATTTTGGGTTTATTTCTATTCCGCACTATTTTGTTGGTTAGAAATTTAAATTGGTGTAACTATCTTTTTAAATTGCTTAAACACTATTCAACCTCCCTTCTAGTATTTTCTCCATATCCAGGGTCCTTACAATTATGATAAGGTTAATGCATGAGAACGGACACCCATTAAATAAATTGAGTCAGCAATTTTTATTTAAAGCATTTGCGTGTTCATCTCTTGAAACTGCTCGTGTAATGTATTGTGATATAGTGTTAGGAGGCTATTGATGAGATTGAGGTGATTAGTTGTTGGCAGGTTGTGATATCTTGCCATCATCGACGGGGTTCTTTTCCTTGTCAGTGGTAACTTGGCCTATAGGCGGTGGGATTGTCCAACTTCTAGGATTACAAGATTTCATGGTTGTCATATTTTCCTCTTTTGATATGCATGCTATGTGTGGATGTCTTTATCTTGTTAACTCCAACCTTTTGCTAACTCCTCGCTGAGGTTCTTCTCCATGTCTAATGTACATATCATCTCGTGAACATTTTTACTTAAGCAATCTGTTTTCTTCAGGTCTAATACGTCAACCAAAGTGGGATCATTTGAGAGACCTACATCAAGTTATCAAGTCATGTGAACCAGCTTTGGTTTATGGTGAGCTCACAGTCACATCATTGGGGCACAATCAACAGGTTGAATCGCGTACTAATTTATATATCTTTTCAACTTAATGTTGTAATAATTTTGAGATGATCTAAGTCATACTGTTTTAGCATCTTCCATCAGTCGTATGTATACAGGTCAAAGTCAGGAGCTTGCGCTGCATTTCTCGCAAACAATGACACTAAATCCAATGCGACGATAGAATTTGATGGATTGCAATATGACCTTCCTGCGTGGTCCATCAGCATTCTTCCTAACTGCAAAACTGAAGTTTATAACACTGCAAGGGTGAGAAACATTCATCATTCTTGTGCCAAATACTTGTATCATTGCACTCTGACTCATCCAAAGTTGTATCATTAGTTATTGAGGACACATGTAGCTATCATTTGAAATCTGGTCACAATGGATGATTCTATTATCATTCTACAAATGTTATCTAAGATATTATTTTTTTTCTGTTAAGTTAATGTCTGTCTTTTCCTTGTACAATTGTTTATTTATTTTTTCAATAAAAAACAAACTCAAATTGTGGGTTGATAATACCAAAACCAGACTTTTGAGACAACTAATTGTGCAAGATGCTTGTATGCTCACTATACAGGTAAGTGTCAAGCCCACCCAGATTAGAATGGAACGGATTTTCGGGTTTTCTTGGAAGTCATACGCTGAACATACCGACTCTGTTGATAAAAGCACATTCACACTGACTGGATTGACTAATTCGAGTAGAGATGTTGCATACCATGATAAAATCACTTTCTCAGAAACTGGATTGTTGGAGCAAGTGAATGTGACGAGAGATCTTACAGATTACATGTGGTACATAACATTGTGAGTAGCTTGTGTGGTTATCTAACAACATCAAATCTACTTAATTTTCCGTTAAAGCTAAATTTGCAGCTCTCTTTTCAGTGTCGACATACGTGAAGATGAACATTTTCTTACAAACGGCCAGGATCTAGTGCTCACCGTGTCATCCGCTGGTCCCTCTTTGCATGTTTATATCAATGAACAACTGACTGGTTGGTTTTTATAGATGCTCTACCATAAGGAACTACTGTAGCTCTTGTTGCTTAACATTTTTTTTTCACTTGGTAAATCAGGAAGTGCTTATGGTGGATTACAACGGTCAGCGTTGACATATAGTGGAAACGTGAGGTTGCGGGCAGGCACCAACAAGATCTCCATTTTAAGCGTAACTGTTGGGCTCTATGTATGTTTACTCGTGGGCTTGATCCTTCATCAATGCTAAAAAAACCGGATGAGTACTAAAAATTTTTTGCGATTTTTAATAGAACGGTGGGACACACTATGAGTCATGGAACTATGGGGTTCTTGGTCCTGTATTCCTTACTGGTCTAAATGGGGGGGAAAGAGATCTTTCAATGGAAAGATGGATTTATCAGGTTCATCATCCTTGCATCTTCTCCTTTAATTTTGTGTCATGTATGTTTTTTTGTTCTTTTTTATCGGTGAGATTTACTATAGTGCAATTTGTGATCTCAATTGTAATTATGGTGCTTCTATGCAGATTGGTTTGAAAGGCGAGGCTCTTAATCTTCATTCCATTGGGGGAATTTCCTCTGTTGAATGGAGAGAAACATCTAAAGAGAAGCCCTTAACATGGCACAAGGTGAGCAGTATCAATATAACTTGTCTGTTTGTCAGGAAGGGATAATTTCATTGGTAATGACAAATTTTTGTGTACCTTTTTGCTCTGAAAACTAAAATATTTGTATCTTCTTGGTATGATTGCTTTCTACCTTAGGCTTTCTTTGATGCTCCCGAAGGAAACGATCCATTGGCCTTAGACATGAGTTCTATGGCAAAAGGTCTTGTGTGGATCAATGGAAACAGTATTGGTCGCTACTGGACTAGCTATAAAGCTCAAGGTTCTTGTGGCAGTTGTGATTATCGCGGTACCCATAACGAGTCACTTTGTGTCAGCAACTGCGGAGAATCATCCCAAAGATGGTGAGTGACCTTGCCATTGCATCAACTGTACGTGTATCAGATAATTGAGCTGAATAATTCAAATTTCTCAGGTATCATCTCCCTCGCTCTTGGCTCAATCCTACAGATAACTTGCTAGTTGTATTTGAAGAGTGGGGAGGTGATCCAACCGGAATCTCTCTTGTAAAGAGAGTTGTAGAGATGGAAGGCCAGCAGCATACGGATTAACAAATGCGACAAAATCTCATTCCCTCCATACTCAAAATTTGTAGTACTTTGGTGAGATTGGCATGGACCGAAATAAGCCAATATTTGAAGCATACTGGAAGACATGGACATACTCTGTAAATTCGCCAAGCATTTCTGAAAGCATCATTTTTCAAAGAAAATATTTCACAAGTTGGTTTGATTCGCCACGTACGTTCAAGAAAGCACTGGGATGAACTTATTTGATATTAGGGAGCCCGGGTTATTATTCAAGCAAGGAGTTGATTTGGTATCGTTGTAAGAATCACGACTGTTATCTCTCTATTGTTTCATCTGTATATTGATGCACAGCATAACTGTGATTTATTCTTTTCTTCTGCAATAAAAAGAAATGTAATGATTGATTATTTTTGTTGTGATTGTTCGTATGTGTTTACGGGTGTTTTCTCACCACAATTCGTTGACCATCGGCTGTGTGGTCAACGTGGTCAAGGGGCCGACTTGGGGGTCCTTTGGGATCACTGAGCCCGCTTGTTCTCGGCGTGGGAGGAAGGAGGGTCGGGCGCAGACGGGGGAGTACCCGGGAAGCGTCGATCCTCTGCCTTCGGGGAGCTGAGGAGAAGCCTCGGCTCGGTGGGTTACGCTCGGCCTCGGTTGAGTCGCGCTCGGCCTCGGTCGGATCCGCGTCGAGGGGTAGCCTCGGCGCCTTGCAAGTGTGTTGGTGCTTGAGCAGCCGTCCACCTGACGACTGCGATGGGGGTAGCCGACCGACGCTGAGGGGTAGCCTCGGCGTCTCGGATATCTTCTTCCTGGACAGATGAGGAAACTCGTCAGGGTGGCCGGACCTAGGTTCCGGCCAAATCCCCTCCGATGCCTAAGTCAGATCAAGGTCTGAAGGGATACTCGGCGGGGGAGATCCGGCTTGTAAGGAAGCCGGAACGTCAACCCAGGCGGCGCGAGTTTGGGGGAGGGAGGAAATGGAGTGGCGAATGCCTAGGTCGTTGATGGAGTACCTCTCTGTTGATTACCTGAGTCTCGATCCCTCTCTTCGTCGTCCTGTCCTTCCCCTTATAGGTTCCCTCGTGACTGCCCCATGTCCCGCCTCCTCTCACGTCCACACGATCCGCCTCCGCCTCCTCCCACTCGTGCGTAGTGGAGGGGTGGCCCATTAACGGGTCCGTTAATGGCCATTATGAGATCGCGGATTCCGATGGGCGGTTAATCGGGCTGAACGGGGGCTAGTCGGGTGCCCCCGAGGGTGGAGTGGCCGGGCCTTCAACCCCATCCGTGGGCCTTTCCGGGCGGGCCCGTCTTCTCTAGTCGGTACCCCCTTTGAGGCTGGGCCGTGGGCCGTTGTAACTTGGGCCGGTCCAAATTAGTCGTAACAATTGCCCCCATCGCCCGGGCCGTTCGGCTTCCGTCGGTTCGGTTCGGGTGATGTGACTCTTTCATGATCCGATGGGTGCGTCAGTTGAGGCTCCGCCATTAAATGAATGTCATTATTACCGCTCCGTTTGAACTTCTGTTGGTGCAGTTTTCGAAGCATCGCCGCCTTCTTGATATCGCCACGTGCTCTCCCTTGGCGGTTCAGATCCAACCATCGTCCTCTATATATACATTCCGATCCCTCAAGCTTCAATTCTTTCGCGCTCAATCCTTCTTGATCTCCGCTCTGCCAGCTTCTTCTTCCCGACATCTGCCTTCTTCCCAGCTCTTATTAAGGTAATTCTCCCACTCTTTAACTCGGGCTATGGCCATGCTTAGAATAGGTGATACTCGTCCTGGCGAACCGACGCCTGGTCCCGATCGTGCCCATCCTTCACGGCTCAAAGCTCCTTCGCCGTCCCCGGGGGTCCCGGGTAAAGGGAAAGGAAAACTTTTTCCGGATCCCGTTGGGGTCGATGTGGCCTCGTCTTCCGAGCGATTAGGCATCCCTCCATCGATCCTCCGGTCATCATCTATGGCTCCTTTCTTAGTCACTAGGGAAATACGGGAGAGGTATCTATGTCATCCCTATGACGTCCGGATTCCCTTTGGAGATGAGCGGATCTGCTTCCCGCAGAGTAATGAGTTTGGCGTCTACGTCGAGATGTTCCATCAGGGGCTTCGCTTCCCCCTCCACCCTTTTATCATTCAATTCACGGATTCCTTGAAAGTCGCCATGTGCCAGCTAACGCCATCCTCTGTCGCGGTGCTGACTGGGTTCATTACGCTTTGTATCACTCACGGCCTGGAGCCATCCCTCCCCCTCCTTTTTCACTTTTACCGGATCCAGACGGTTGGCCTCGGATCTTGGCTGTACCTCCGAGCCCGTGCGGGGCGGGTGTGCCTGCTCGGTCTGCCCCCTTGGTCGGGGAACTGGGACTCTAGCTTTGTTTTCGTTGTCTTTCCCCGGGTCTCGGTGATCTTGACAGGTTGGGGGAGTTCGCAGCAAACCGACAGGGCGGTAACCTTATCCGAGGCCGAGCGGGCCGCGGCCCGCCTCCTGTCGTCACTTTCTCTTGAGGAGAGGTCGGTCTGGCATTTGCTGGACGACCTGCTTCTTAAGTGTACTCTGTGGTCTCCCGGTAAGTGGTCTCGTTTCCTTCCGTTTAACCTCTGGCTCACCCTGATTTCGATTCCTCTCGCAGGGATGGCCGGCCGCAAATTCACCCACGATGTTGACGAGCTTATTCGGCTGGGATCTCGCTGGGGCCGTGGGAGCTCTTCCGGACGGGCGCCTCGCCGCTCCGTAGAAGAAGAGTTGCGCCGGTCCGAGCCTCCTTCGGGGAGGATTGAGGCCAAGTCTCCCCCACGGGTCGCATCGAGTCCCCCCGGAAGAGAAGTCATTGGGATCGATCCCCTCCTCGTTGAGGGTTCCGGATCGGCTCCTCGGCCGTCCGCGGGCGGGAGTCGTAAGCGCTCTCCCCCAGCTGCTGCTGGCCCCAATGGGAAGAAGTCGCGGAAGAACGGTGGGCGTGACGCTTCTCCGGCTCCCGCCGTCGCGCCGACGGATCCCGGCAAGGCAATCGTGCTGACCGTCGCGGCCGACCCTGCCGCCCCCGCCGTCGTCACTCCCTCGGCTACCCCTTCGGTCTTGGGGACTGTCTGCGTCCCGCCGAGCGCCTCGACGGGCCCCACTAATCCCCCCGGGGACTTGGTGCCCCTTGATATGGCCTTGGCGGATCGGCCGGCGGCGGACTCCGTCCTTCCGGAGGACCGTTCCCTCTTGGAGTTGTCCCCCGTGGACATTTTGTCGGATTCTCTGGTCGGTCATCTCCGACAGGTTCGAATTACTGTCATTTTTGGATAGTTGCCCTGCCCTTCGACCCTCCTTGGTATAATCCATCTCTCTTTCGTTTGCAGGCCACCACGATGGCTATTGAGGCGCAACGCCGGGCGACCCGATTGAGGAACCTCGAGGATTCCTTAAATCGGGAGCACGCTCGGGCTGGGGAGCTTGACGTGGCCCTTCAAGGTGCCCGCATGGAAGCTCGGCAGCAACGCCGTCGTGCCGACGAGCTCGAGTCTCAGGTACACGATCTCAAACGAGATCTTGTGGATGTCCGTGACTTGAGCCGAGAAGCGGAAGAGAAGTTTCGACGGGAGAGGGAGGACCTTTGGGGCCAACTCACCGAGCTGCGTCGGCGGCTCTGTTTCGCCGAGGAGGCTGAGAAAGGCGTCGACACGGCCATAAGGCCGAAGATTGCGTTGGTCCTGAGGGAGGTCTTCGGGACTTATGAGGACCTCCTCGCCCCTCGCATAGTGGAGGTCGTCAGGGAGTCGTTCCGGCAGTTCGCGGAGCTCGCTCGGGAGCCGATCCCCCCTCCACCGGGACACGTCGACCCCAGCTGCTCGGAGCAAGGCGAGGCCCCGGATGACGCTGTCTCTCGCGCTCTGGACCCCTGAAGAGCCCTTGCACATTGTCCCCTTTTTTCCTTTCTTGGGTGACAAATTTTGTTGTCAACAACAGTGCTTGAGAGGATGTTGCTGAGTGATATGTAACACATACCATTAATGAAAACGATTTCTTCTAGTCAGTTCTTCTTGCGCCACTGGTCTCTTTTTCGGGGGTTCTCCCCTTTAGAATAGCCTTCACTGTTCCTAGACTGGACGAGCGTCGTCGCCCTCGTCTAGGGGTGTTGTCCTGGGCTCGTCTGGCCTGGGATGTCGTTCCTCCCGCCGATTCTGTCTGTCGGGGTGATTGTCCTCAGCCTGGCGAGCGAGTAGGTTACTCGGTCCACGAGGGAGGTCATCCCTCGGCTTGTGGTCGACCGTCATGCTCGTTGGCTGGGGGAGTTGCCCCCAGCCTTACGAGCGGGCGGTTTTTCTTTGTCCGCGGGGGTGTGTACCCCTCGGCTTATGACCGGCCGTCGTGCTCCTTGGCTGGGGGAGTTGCCCACGGCTTTACGAGCGGGCAGTTTAGCTTGGTCCGCGAGGGTGAGTACCCCTCGGCTTATGACCGGCCGTCGTGCCCGTCTGTTGGGGGAGTTGCCCCAGCCTTACGAGCAGGCGATTTAGCTCGGTCCGCGGGGGTGAGTACCCCTCGGCTTATGACCGGCCGTCGTGCCCGTCTACTGGGGGAGTTGCCCCCAACCTTACGAGCGGGCGGTTCGCTCGGTCTGCGAGGGTGAGTACCCCTCGGCTTATGACCGGCCGTCTTGCCCGTCTGCTGGGGGAGTTGCCCCTAGCCTTACGAGCGGGCGGTTCGCTCGGTCTGCGAGGGTGAGTACCCCTCGGCTTATGACCGGCTGTCGTGCCCGTCTGCTGGGGGAGTTGCCCCCAGCCTTATGAGCGGGCGGTTCGCTCGGTCTGCGAGGGTGAGTACCCCTCGGCTTATGACCGGCCGTCGTGCCCGTCTGCTGGGGGAGTTGCCCCCAGCCTTACGAGCGGGCGGTTCGCTCGGTCTGCGAGGGTGAGTACCCCTCGGCTTATGACCGGCCGTCGTGCCAGTCTGCTGGGGGAGTTGCCCCTAGCCATACGAGCGGGCAGTTCGCTCGGTCTGCGAGGGTGAGTACCCCTCGGCTTACGACCGGTCGTCGTGCCCGTCTGCTGGGGGAGTTGCCCCCAGCCTTACGAGCGGGCGGTCCGCTCGGTCCGCGGGCTCGACTGGCGGACTCTCTGGGGAATGGCATTCCTCCCACTTATCGGTTAACCGTAGTGGCCTTGATTGAGTCCTCCTATGTGTCCCGAATCGTCTGCTCAAAACAGGTGATTGAATCTGCACTAAAAGAGTATGCCTTCATTCCCATGAGATAGTACATTTGGAGTAATGAAAAACAAAAAGGCGACAAAAGACCGGGGAGGTTCTGGCAGGATAGCCCTCCCTCGGCGGAGCGGCGGCCGTCCACTCTATCCCCTCACTCGATGACACGCGTAACCGTCTGGACCGCGTTCACCCTTTTTCCTTTGTCCTGCTGTTTGGACGTTCCTTGTAACGACTACTTTTCATGAATCTGGATTTAATATAATATAATATATGTTTTGGTGGATTTTCTCCTCTTGTGTGGTTTTCGTCTCCGTAGTTTTCATTTTCGATCGATTCGTCGTATTTTCTCGCTTCTTCCTTAGGATCGTCGATTTCGAAGTATGTCACTCGTGACGGACTTCATAACGGTCGTATCTAACTATTAGATCAAGCCTAGGAGTCTTAGGAATCGATCCCGGGGCCCCGCGCTCCGTATCGGAACTTTTCTGTGCTCATTAGCCGGTGTAAGAAGGGCCACCGACCGACTAGATGACGATCCAGTCGGTCGGTAATCCTTCTTGGACCGACTAGTTTGCTTTCTAAATTTCTCAGGAGTTACTGTTTATCGTTAGTCGGTCTAAGAACGTTGGTTGACCGACTAGGTTGCAAACTAGTCGGTCAGCAATGCTTCTTGAACCGACTAACTCATCATATTATTTTTGTATCAGTTACTGTTTACTCTTAGTCGGTCTAAGAACGTTCATCGACCGACTAGATGCTAAACTAGTCGGTCAGTACTTGTTCATGGACCGACTAACTCTAGAATCCTATTTTCGTTCAGGAGTTACTGTTTGCACTTAGTCGGTCTGCGTTGGTCGACCGACCGACTAGTTGCCAAACTAGTCGGTCAGTGGTTGCTCTTTGACCGACTAACCAGTGTTAAAACCCTAATTTCTGGGCAGCCGCCAGCCCAACCTATTTATACCCAACCCAAACGACTTCTTCTTCTCCAACACGACCCAAAACCCTAAAAAAACTTCCCCCTTCAGCCCCCATCTCCCTCCAAGCTCCATTTCTCCATTCCAAGCCATAAATCCATCATCCAATCCATCCATCCACTCTTTCTACCCCTCATATTCCCCAAAATGTCACCCTCATCCATCAAAATCCCCAAATCCCCCAAAACCCTAGTTTCCCCAAACTTCTCCATTTGCTTCCAGATCTGATCCTAGGGTTCCCCGGAGTGTTTCTTCCGCCTCCTCTCGGTAAGAAATCGATCTACCGTTGTTTTCTTATCCTATTGTAATTTTTATGAAACCCTAATAAAATACTTGTGTTTTGATGATTGTTCCCCATAACAGCGATTCCTCGTAAGCTAGCATCCGCGGTAACAAACTTTCGTAACCGTCATCCCCGGTGATAGGCAAGTGAAACTTGCATCTCTTGGTTTAGGCCATGTCTTAGGCCATTTCCCTTGTTTTAGCGTAAAAGAGACTAAACGGTGAAAGGATAGCCGTTTAGACGCCCTTGACCTAGCTTGACAACGAAGCTTGGTCCGTCACCCTCATCATACTCATATGTCACATTTACTTTAAATTAACGGTACGCGAATATGTTCATATCATTGTATTTTGCCTGTCACGTTTAAATTCCATTAACGGTACGCAATTATCTGTTCATGGCATTGCATAGTGATTATTTATCGTGATTGCGTAGCACACGCTACAATCCCATGTTTCCTGGCTCGTGTTCCAGAAGTGAGCCCTGTAGTTGGAAACCCCAACGCTCGAATGTCAACACACACTTATTTTCCTGGCTCGTGACCAGAAGCGAGCATAATGAGTTGGAAACCCCAACGCTCGTCACATGTGGGTGGGGTAAGAGATAAGCGGACTGAGCCCGAGTGGCTTGATCAGCCACTCCGGCCAGCAGGTGAAATCTCTAGTGTTTCAGTGTTGATAGTGATAGAGATAAACGAGCTGGCCAGTAAGTGGACTCTCTATGCACTAAGTGTTAAGTGTTAAGTGATAAGTGATAAGTGATAAGTGATAAGTGATAAGTGATAAGTGATAAGTGGTTAGTGATTAGTGAATTGGTAGCTTTTGCTACACCGTGCATGCTTGTCACTCTTTCAAACTGTTGCATCATATTCAACTGTCATGCCATTGTTTAACAATTAAATGCTAGGTTGTTAGTCACTTTCAGTTTCCTTGCCCAAGTCTTTTTAGACTTGCTGACATGTGCCCCTCTCTCTTTTGGGTGACGCATGTTAGACCTTGAGCCTGAGTTGCCTGCTGAGGGTGAGGTGTTTGCGGACGCCGAGCTTGAGCCCGTGTTGGACGGGGAGTACGTGGACACTGGGGACCAGTCCTAGTGTCTCCGTTGTGTTTTATTTTTGTTAGACAGTTGTTTTGTTATCGGTGCGTGGCACCTATACTTATTTATGTCGTTGCTTTTGTTTGGCCTTGTTCTGGGCCCTTAGACTCTTTCTTTTAGCCTGGTGGCTTTTCTGTGATGTTGAATATTTTGAGGACAAACTTTGGGATTGGTATTTCATATCCGTCTCATATTATTATTATTGTTGTTGTTTCGATTGCAATTACAGGGACCTGCTTATACTAAATTGACGCTTATCGGGTTTGGGGCTTCACCGCTCCACTCCCGTGCGGACCTTTTCACGTCTCGCCTCCATTTTAGGGAAGCGGGTCGTGACAGGTTTTAGTGGTGGCCCATGCAGGTCTCCTCTGTAATTGCGATTATCGGGATAACAATAATAATGCAAGATTGTCCAACAAATAAGTTCGACATCTGAGCCCTAAGCTGTGAGTCTAATTGTTTCGTTTTCTGCGTCATTAGATGGCAGGAAGGCGAATCACCCGTGGTGGTGGTAGTGGTGCGCCCCCTCATGACGAGGAGCCTGAGCGGGAGCCCACTAATGGGGAGATGATGAGGATGATGTTACAGATGATGCAGGTTCAGCAGGGTGTGCTTCTGCAGGTGCAGAATGCTCCGGTGACTCGAGCTGCTCGGGTGGTGGAAGCCCCTCGCCCTGAGCCCGGGGCGAAGCAGTTCCGAGAGCTGGGTCCTGCGTATTTTGATGGAACCGAAGGTCCACTAGCTGCTGATTGATCGCACCCCGGATACACGTCCTGAGGCGACGGTTGTAGTTTTACCGCAAGCGCACGGTATGGTGGCGAGCGGGTATCGAACACAGGGAGGACGAAAGACCGTGCTTGCTCCTGATCAACCTGGCTATTTAGGAACAGAGATAATTGCCTTGGGCGATCCTGTCACAATTGTCAGACAAATTTGCGAAATATCAAATCAAATAAAGAACGTCTAGGGAAAGGGGAATCCCCACTACTCACCGTATTTCATAAATGTGGTTTGCCGGTATCGAAATCGCTAGAATGAGAATTTGGATGAACTAGTTGCAACTAAATGTGGAACCAAGCTCACGCTCTCGCGCTGTTGCCGGTCTATAGCTATCCTAGGTTTGGGTCCAATCTCTTGCAAACCCTAGCCTAGGGAAGCTAGCATTAGGATCAACATCATCGTCCAATTGCGCACCGAGCCCAATCTCTTGCAAACTCGGTCCACAATCTAAATTAGGATAGTTCCTACCCGTCCAATCTCTTGCAAACGGGTATCGGCACGGAATTGCAACCGGAGGTCCTAGTATCGGTCCAATCTCTTGCAAACCGATATTTCGAAAATCCGACTCCAACCCAATTCGGATTTCTAGGGCTTCCTATCAAATTGGGATCCAATCTCTTGCAAATCCCAATTGATATGAATACCTAGCCATCCGTAGTAATTCGATCCCAATCTAATCCCTAATAACAATCCTAGCTCAATTTCTACCAATTCAACACAAATAGGAAATAGGGCTTGTATGGTTCATCCCCACGCCCCGAGACGTGGAGACTACTCACAAATCATAGCAATAGCACAAAAATAATCAATGAAATAGGCAATGGAATTCATCACAACAATGATATAAACAATAAAAATAGAGTTTTTGGGGAAGAGAAATGCAAACCAATGTAGATCTTCAATTAATCCAACAAAAATCCAAGTTTTTTCTCTTCTCCAATCACAATTAATAAAGCTAAAAAGTAGACTCAAAAAGCTGTAAAAAATCTGAGAGATAGCTCCCAAAACTAGGGTAAAAACAGAGCTTAAATAGCCCCAAAAATCGTCTAAAAATCCTGACCAAAACGCCCCTGCACAGCCTGTTTTCCGCAAATTTCGCTACAGGCAGCGCATCGCACTCGGCCGAGTGACAAAATTCGCTCGGTCGAGTGAAAACCCTGTCAATTTTCCATTAAGTCGGGGGCTTCAGGGGTCTTCAGTTCGGGGGCGGCTCGGCCGAGTGAGTTGTCGTCACTCGGCCGATGGCTTCACTTCACTCGGGCGGACGGGATTTGCCACTCGGCCGAGTGGGTCTTCTGAAGCTCAGATGGCCGAAAAACAGTAACTTCGATATTCAGGAGGGGCTTCGTCTGGGCGCCACTCGGGCGGACGTGATATCGTCACTCGGCCGATGTGGTCTCCGTCGCTCGGCCGAGTACACATGGAAAACGTGTCTGAACGGGTCGGCCGAGCAGTGTCTCACTGGTCGGCCGAGTGGCTCCTCCACTCGGCCGAGTGGGACACAAAAAATGCCCAATCTGATTGTTTTGGCCTCCTCGTCGCTCCTGCGACGTCCATTCTTCTTCCGCTCCTCTCCAACAGCAAAATACCCCTCGGGGAGGTCGTCGGTGGCCGTCTAGATTACGCGCATCTCGAGATCACTCCTAATCCGCCAAATCACCTGAAATGCGACAAAAACAACAAATCATGAAAAGCATCGCAATATCGTCGATATATCGTGAAAAAACATGATTTGGGCGATCAAAATGGCATGCAAACATGCGGGGAAAGGGTGTAAAATAAGGAGTGATCAAAATCCCCCAAGCTTGCCTCTTACTCGTCCTCGAGGAAGATAAGTAAAAAGCGAACCCGGTGGATTCGGAAAACGAAAACGGCGAAAAACGAAAAAAATGAAAAACGAAGAAGAATGAAAACCAAACGAAAATAAAGAAAGAAAGAAAGAAGAGGTAGGATGCTAGATCATTTTCTCAGGACGTGGGTTTCACCTACTCTTATAGCATGCACCGAGTGAGAAATACATGTCAAAGAATCTCATTTTGATATCATAGTAGAATAGTGCAAGTAGAAAATAGAAAACCCACGAACAACGGTATAATCATGAAAAACGGAATGATTTTAAAATTAACATCGCCTGAATCATCTAAAGCGGTATACAAATCTCAGATCACACACTTTTCAATTGAACGCTTTCTATCTGGAGTATAAGAGTATCACATCATAGAATAGAGAGAATAGAAAAGTATGGATTTCATGAATTGAATGCTAGGCTTAGATTTCTGGATTTCGTAAAGCTAGAAACAATCTCACCGAGTATAGAATATTACTTAGCCTAGGTTGTCGTGCAATGTCAAGTAGTCGCTCTCTCACACATCAATGGATCTCCTCCCCCAAGCTTATCTATAAGCGTGGTGGCACAAAAATATTTACATCCCCATTTTTATATAGCTCCAAAGGCAAAGAAGGGAAAGAAGAAAGAAAGTAAGCGAGATGGGATCTTTTATTGAGGATTTTTCCTCTTTTCTCTTTTTTTTTTCTTTTTTTTTTCTTTTTTTTTTCTTTTCTTTTGCAATAAGCAATATATATACAATGATCCCAACTCAGAGAGAGGTAATGATATACAAGAATGTTTTTCTCTCTTTTATTCTTCTCTTTTTTTTGGAATAAGAGATTTGGAGCTAGGAATTAATAGCGGGGAAATGCCATAAAATAGAATCATTAAGGGGAGATTCACCAATGATTTTTAAAAGTAGAGAAATGATGTTCAAGATTTGTGGAGAAAGAAATAAATATAACTCTCGGCTCACTCTATAAGACATGCACGACAACTTCAGCAGGGTAATCTAATCTACTCAGTTTCGATCACAAAAAAGCTAACTAATCCAGATATATCATAGCTAATCATCATTCAATCATCCGGAAGTGAAGTGTACAATTCATGCATATAGAAGTGATAAAGGAAAAGAAATCAGTACTCCAGATATAGGCATTCAATGCGTGAATCTTGGTGTGTTTTCTGTGATAGCATACATATGAATATTCAGGCTCAGCTAATAATAAAATTTCATCCATTTTCATGAGGAAAAAGTGTGGGTTACTACTCCTAAATGCAAAGCAAGTCATAGCATATGATATCAGAAATGAAATCTAAGACACGACAAATATAGCATGCATATAGAATAAGCTAACTCCACGTAGACATCATCACAGAAAATTCATCTCTAGCATGAGATGAAAAAGAAAGAAGTAAAGATAAAAGGAAAATAGAACTATGCAATGCGGCACACAGGGAAGTAAGGAAAACGTGATGCATGGCAAAACAAAAGGAAAATAACGAAAAATGAGTGCAAAAGTGAAAAGCGGTGTGAAAAACTGAAAATAAAGGTGGCAAATCGAAAAAGAACGTGAGAGCTCACTCCCCCAAGCTAAACGGCACAGTGTCCTCAATGTGCAAAGTGTGGCACACAGAGAGACAAGTAGTGTGAGGGGCAAGTGAGGATGCATGCGTGATGGGAAAAAAAAGATAATGAAAGGAAAAAAGAAAGAAATGAAAATATGATGCGGAAATGATGCATGCACAAACAGGAGTGATATGAAAATAAATACGGCACCAAAAACGCTCCCTCTCTCCCAAAAAGATATATATAGATGTGATCAAAATGAGAATCCCAAGTAGATATGATATGATATGCACAAAAAGATATGATCAAAAATATAATCCCAAAATAAGTGAGAGGAGGGGGGGTGGACAAAAGTGCAACAGGACCCAGCAGAGACGGGCAGCACAACGGCAGGAATGGATAAAGGCATCAAGAGTGCCTAAGAAGGCGGTGCCGCGCCGTCTCCGTCCTGAGGCGGAGGGGGTGGTGGTGGCTGTGGATCGGCAGGGAGAGGCTGTGCGGGCTGTGGGTGCGCTGCAGGCTGTGCGGGGTGTGTGGGGCCTGCATGCTGTGCTGGGTGTGCGGGGTGTGTGGGGGACGGTGGAGGAGAGTCCTCCAACTCGTGGGAGGGGCCGGCATCATCCGACCGCTTCCGCTTGGCGGAAGCTCTCTTCGACCGCGGCCGTGTCCGGGGCGGCATATCGGCCCCGAGCGCGTGCCGAAAAGTGAAAAGTGCGGCGTGTGCACAAAGAGTGGAAAGAGTATACCCAAACACGCCGCGAGTGCTAAGTAGTGGAAGCGTGCGAAGTCCGCGCCTCCACGAAGTCCTGAGCAGCCCGTAGAAGCTCCCCTGAGCTCCCCTAAGCTCCAAAAAGCAACCTGCGCATGGAAAAGCGATATCAGCGAGTAATAATCAAAATGTATGGAGCAATAGGGGTATAACAGATAGATATGGGAATTGATTCGGGTTTGGGGTTCGATTAATACGCGGATCCTCAAAAAATACACGAAAAGAGGAGAAAACGGTGAAAATAAGCGAACCGGAGGTGATCGGAGACGGGGCTGCCGGCGGCGACTCGGGCGGGGTCCGGCGACGGTCGGCCGGCGGTGGCAGGCCGAGCGGCGGCGCGCGCGGGCTTGGTCGGGCGAGTGGGGGTGAGAACGAAGCGAGTTCGGGCGAGGGTAGGCGAGGGGGCGCGGGCGGATTTGGGAATTTTCGATTTCGAAATCCGCGCCCCCTTCGTCACTTATATAATAGAAAGTTACGACTCGGCCGAGTGACGTAGTCACTCGGCCGAGCGAGGCAAATAAAAATTTCTCCCCGATATCGCTTCGGCCGAGTGGCTTTGCCAGCCTCGGCCGAGTGGAGTAAGTCCATTCGGCCGAGTGACTCAAGCTACTCGGCATGACTCGCCCTAGGAGGGTATCCGTTTTACTCGGCCGAGTGAATATATATACTCGGCCGAGTAGCAGTTATAATGAAATGAGGAAAATAGACAGAGAGTTGGGTACAGCAGACTTCCCTCGTTCGTGAGCGGCTCGGCCGGACGAACTTCTGGACTCGGCCGAGTGACTAGTATACTCGGCCGAGTGAGCCTTAATTTCTGCTGTTTATCTTCGTTTTGGCTCTAAACTCCGTCTTTCTTTCTCCAGTCGATTTCCTCCTCCTCCTGAGCATCGAGCGCCTTCTTGGGGCGCTCCTCGTCGTCTCGTTCATCCTCCTCATGACGGATCTACCTATCTCCTCTCCTGTCAAGAAAATTCGGACCCGTTATCACGAAATTTTTGGTCGGATGACTCAAAATACTAAAAATTTCTAAAACGAAAATAAAGAAAAAGTAAAAATGAAGCAAAAACCGTCGGGTTGCCTCCCGACAAGCGCTCGTTTTAGGTCGTGAGCTCGACCCCCTATAATTTTCAATCAATGCGGGATGTTTGGTGCATATGAGATGCACCCGTCAAACTTGCCGGGGAGCGCGCTTGGATTCGAACGTGGCGGCGTAGCGTTCTCCCGCGGTGGTCTCCTATCTCGAATAGTGTTGGGGGGAGGCTCCCCCAAGCTAGCATTTGCCCCGGTCAACGGCTTAACCGGCGATGCCAATTTCCGTGCCGGCGGAGCTTTCTTTGGAGACTTTAATTTCGAGAGCTTGCAGAGCTCTCGAATCCTCGCGACATCAGCGTCGCCTTCATCTTCATCAGCGGAGAAGTCGGGGGAATCGTCTTCAATCTTTTCATCTTGGCCTAAATCCGGGCCTTCATCAAATTCTTCATCAAAAAGGGCACCAATTGAGTGAGGAATCGCCTCCTCTATCACCTCATCAAGGAGGTCCATGAGATCATCCGACCGCTCTTTAAGCAAATATACTCTATTGGTTTCGCCCGTCGGGATCCCCTCGGAATAGTGCTTGAGCCTTTGACCATTTACTTTGAATGTGGTACCATCCTTGCTTTCCAACTCGAAAGCTCCTCCCGGTTGTATGTGCTTGATGGTGAAAGGTCCCGACCAACGTGACCTCAACTTACCGGGAAATAGTCGGAGTCGGAAATTGTAGAGCAAGACCTTGTCTCCCACCTTGAAGTCCGTGACAGTTATGCGGGCATCGTGGAAAATCTTGGTCCTTTCCTTGTAAATTCTCGAGCTCTCATAGGCGTCTCTCCTTATTTCATCAAGTTCGTTGATGTCTAAGAGTCGCCTCACCGCCGCACTCTTATAATCGTAATTAAAGGTCTTGATGGCCCAATATGCGCGGTGTTCCAACTCTACCGGCAAGTGGCAAGCCTTCCCATAAACTAGGCGGAACGGTGTGGTACCGATGGGGGTGCGAAAGGCCGTGCGATAGGCCCATAGAGCATCGTTTAACTTCATTGACCAATCCTTTCTAGACCGATCCACGGTTTTCTCGAGAATTTGCTTGAATTCTCTATTTGAGACTTCTACTTGGCCGCTTTTCTGGGGGTGATAAGCCATTCCAACTCTATGATTTACCCCGTACTTCTTTAGCATGGCTTCAAACTTGTTCTCTATGAAGTGGCTTCCCCCGTCGCTTATCAAGGTACGCGGCACTCCAAAGCGCGGAAAGATATTTTGCTTGAAGAATTTGGAGACGACCCTTGCATCATTAGTAGGGGTGGCAATAGCTTCCACCCATTTGGAGACATAGTCAACGGCCAATAGGATGTACTTGTTGCCATTGCTCGACGGAAAAGGCCCCATGAAGTCTACTCCCCAACAATCAAAAAGCTCAATCTCCTGGATGGGTCTCATCGGCATCTCATTGCGCCTGGAGATATTCCCGGTCCGTTGACATCTATCGCAACCCTTCACAAATGCGTGGGTGTCTTTAAACATTGTGGGCCAGAAGAATCCGCTCTGCAAGATCTTAGCGGTTGTTTTAGAGGCGGCATGATGTCCCCCGCATGGTAGACCGTGGCAATGCAAAATGATAGACGTTGCCTCCTCTTTAGAAACACACCTACGAATGACACTATCTTTGCATATCTTGAAAAGGTTAGGATCTTCCCAAAAATAACTACGGACCTCATGCATAAATTTCCTCTTTTGTTGCGTGGACATCCCATGCGGTTTGATTCCGCACGCCAAGTAGTTGACGAAGTCCGCGTACCAAGGTACTTCCTCGGTCCTTACCGCATATAGCCTCTCATCAACAAATGTGTCGTCAATAGGTAAGCTCTCATCCTCCTTGTCGCGAATGAGCCTAGATAAATGATCCGCCACGACATTGTCTGTACCCTTCTTATCTCTGATCTCTAGGTCGAATTCTTGCAACAAGAGTATCCACCTAATCAACCGGGGTTTGGCCTCCTTCTTGTTTAAAAGATACTTCAATGCCGCATGGTCGGTGTGGACAATCACCTTGGAACCGAGGAGGTAGGAGCGAAACTTCTCTATGGAATAGACGACCGCTAGAAGCTCCTTTTCGGTAGTTGTGTAGTTTTTCTGCGCGTCATCCAATGTCTTGCTTGCGTAGTATATCGCATGAAGCTTCCTATCTTTCCTTTGTCCCAATACCGCTCCAATGGCTTGGTCGCTAGCATCGCACATTAGCTCAAAAGGGAGGCTCCAATCCGGCGGTTGAATGATGGGCGCTGAGACTAGCGCTTCCTTCAAGGTGTTGAAAGCTTGCAAGCATTCTCCTGAAAAGTCAAAAGGAATATCTTTAGCGAGTAAGGAAGTAAGTGGTCGGGCAATCGAGGCGAAATCCTTAATGAAGCGGCGGTAAAACCCCGCGTGACCAAGGAAGCCTCTAATGCCCTTGACATTAATAGGAGGAGGAAGTTTTTCGATTACCTCAATTTTAGCTTTATCTACCTCGATTCCTCTTGAGGAAACAAGATGTCCGAGAACTATACCTTCCGTGACCATGAAGTGACACTTCTCCCAATTGAGAGTGAGATTGTTTTGTTGGCACCTTTTTAGGACTTTAGTGAGATTTTCCAAGCAAGAGTCAAACTCACTTCCATAAACCGAGAAATCATCCATAAAAACTTCCATAATATTTTCAATATAATCGGAAAATATGGATGTCATACATCTTTGAAAAGTGGCGGGAGCATTACAAAGGCCGAACGGCATCCTACGGTATGCGTAGGTGCCATAGGGACAAGTGAAAGTTGTCTTTTCTTGGTCATCTTCGTGCAAAGGGATTTGGAAGAAACCCGAATACCCGTCTAGATAGCAAAAGTATTTATGGTTCGCGAGGCGTTCAAGCATTTGATCGATGAATGGCAATGGGTAATGGTCCTTTCGGGTGGCTTTATTGAGTCTCCTATAGTCAATGCACATTCGCCATCCCGTGACAGTGCGCGTGGATATTGGCTCACCTTTGTCATTTTTTATGACAGTCATCCCTCCTTTCTTGGGGACGACGTGGACGGGGCTAACCCATCTACTGTCAGAGATAGGATAAATTATACCGGCTTCAAGCAATTTTAGGATTTCCTTTTTAACCACCTCCTTCATGTTCGGGTTCAACCGCCTTTGAGGCTCTATGGAGGTGGCTTCGGTATCCTCCAAATGGATCCGATGCGTGCAAAGCCTAGGGCTTATTCCTTTTAGATCGGAAATAGTGTATCCCAAGACATCTTTGTGGCTCCTAAGGACGTCTAGGAGTTTTTCAAGTTGATCTTGTGTGAGGTGGGAATTGACTATCACCGGAAAAGTCAATTTATTACCCAAAAAGGCATACCTTAGATTCGGCGGTAATTTTTTAAGCTCTACCTGAGGTGGCGCTGCTCCTTCCACTTTATCAACTCGCATGAATTCGGCTTCTTCCTCGTCATCCGGGTTTAGCTCATGTTCAGGTGGCATGCTTTCTTGTGACGAGTCGGACTCGCTACTTAGTGAGGATGAGGCATCGAAGTAGGCGCCCTCTGATTCAGTGCTAGCATCGCCAAAACCTTCACTCTGCTCCAGTTCGTACCTGGAATCAAGAAACACATCAGACGATTCATAAAAACAAGAGTGAGCGTCATAAAGTGTAACACCCGGAATGTCGGTTTGCTCGAAGGGTTCTTCGGGAGCATAGTGCTCTTCGACATTTGCTCTATTGTCTTCGAAATACAATTTGTCGTCGACCACGTCAACTCTGACATTGCCTCCGATAGTCCCTTCCGGGGAGATTTGGTCCATCACAAAGCTAGCAAATAGTTGTTCGTCGGGGTCCTTGATATTGATAGCAAATGCTCCGGTAGTGTGGATCTCGTCGACAAGCTCCTTAAGGAGGTCTGTGAAGGAGTCATAGTCTTCTCGACTGAGTTCTATTGTTGGCGTTGCATCCCCCATTCTCCCTGTTAAGATCTTATGCAAAATACGGGGAGAATATGCAAATAGGGCTACGAATGAAGTTAGGATAAGATAGAGAGGGAAGTAAAGGAAGAAAGTAAGAAGAAATAACCGGGTGGTCGGTGCCGAGTACCGTCAAAATGCCCTCCCCGGCAACGGCGCCAAAAACTTGATCGCACCCCGGATACACGTCCCGAGGCGACGGTTGTAGTTTTACCGCAAGCGCACGGTATGGTGGCGAGCGGGTATCGAACACAGGGAGGACGAAAGACCGTGCTTGCTCCTGATCAACCTGGCTATTTAGGAACAGAGATAATTGCCTTGGGCGATCCTGTCACAATTGTCAGACAAATTTGCGAAATATCAAATCAAATAAAGAACGTCTAGGGAAAGGGGAATCCCCACTACTCACCGTATTTCATAAATGTGGTTTGCCGGTATCGAAATCGCTAGAATGAGAATTTGGATGAACTAGTTGCAACTAAATGTGGAACCAAGCTCACGCTCTCGCGCTGTTTCCGGTCTATAGCTATCCTAGGTTTGGGTCCAATCTCTTGCAAACCCTAGCCTAGGGAAGCTAGCATTAGGATCAACATCATCGTCCAATTGCGCACCGAGCCCAATCTCTTGCAAAATCGGTCCACAATCTAAATTAGGATAGTTCCTACCCGTCCAATCTCTTGCAAACGGGTATCGGCACGGAATTGCAACCGGAGGTCCTAGTATCGGTCCAATCTCTTGCAAACCGATATTTCGAAAATCCGACTCCAACCCAATTCGGATTTCTAGGGCTTCCTATCAAATTGGGATCCAATCTCTTGCAAATCCCAATTGATATGAATACCTAGCCATCCGTAGTAATTCGATCCCAATCTAATCCCTAATAACAATCCTAGCTCAATTTCTACCAATTCAACACAAATAGGAAATAGGGCTTGTAGGGTTCATCCCCACGCCCCGAGACGTGGAGACTACTCACAAATCATAGCAATAGCACAAAAATAATCAATGAAATAGGCAATGGAATTCATCACAACAATGATATAAACAATAAAAATAGAGTTTTTGGGGAAGAGAAATGCAAACCAATGTAGATCTTCAATTAATCCAACAAAAATCCAAGTTTTTTCTCTTCTCCAATCACAATTAATAAAGCTAAAAAGTAGACTCAAAAAGCTGCAAAAAATCTGAGAGATAGCTCCCAAAACTAGGGTAAAAACAGAGCTTAAATAGCCCCAAAAATCGTCTAAAAATCCTGACCAAAACGCCCCTGCACAGCCTGTTTTCCGCAAATTTCGCTACAGGCAGCGCATCGCACTCGGCCGAGTGACAAAAGTCGCTCGGCCGAGTGAAAACCCTGTCAATTTTCCAGTAAGTCGGGGGCTTCAGGGGTCTTCAGTTCGGGGGCGGCTCGGCCGAGTGAGTTGTCGTCACTCGGTCGATGGCTTCACTTCACTCGGGCGGACGGGATTTGCCACTCGGCCGAGTGGGTCTTCTGAAGCTCAGATGGCCGAAAAACAGTAACTTCGATATTCAGGAGGGGCTTCGTCTGGGCGCCACTCGGGCGGACGTGGTATCGTCACTCGGCCGATGTGGTCTCCGTCGCTCGGCCGAGTACACATGGAAAACGTGTCTGAACGGGTCGGCCGAGCAGTGTCTCGCTGGTCGGCCGAGTGGCTCCTCCACTCGGCCGAGTGGGACACAAAAAATGCCCAATCTGATTGTTTTGGCCTCCTCGTCGCTCCTGCGACGTCCATTCTTCTTCCGCTCCTCTCCAACAGCAAAATACCCCTCGGGGAGGTCGTCGGTGGCCGTCTAGATTACGCGCATCTCGAGATCACTCCTAATCGCGCCAAATCACCTGAAATGCGACAAAACAACAAATCGTGAAAAGCATCGTAATATCGTCGATATATCGTGAAAAAACATGATTTGGGCGATCAAAATGGCATGCAAACATGCGGGGAAAGGGTGTAAAATAAGGAGTGATCACTGATGAATGGATGAGGAATATCGAGGACAATCTGAAGATGTCCAAGGTCAACGAAGTAAGTTGTGTTGACTTGGCGAAGCGCCAGCTAAAGGATAACGCCAGGAATTGGTGGGATGCTGAAGAGAAGATGTTGGTGGAGCCGATCGTCTGGGCTACCTTCAAGGCCAGATTTGATGGTGAGTTCTTCCCGAAGGCTGCCAGGGAAGAGATGCTGCAGCGTTTTATCGACCTGAAGCAGGGGAACTCGTCGGTGGACATGTACCACCAGGAGTTCATGAGGCTAAGTCGGTTTGCACCAAAGATGGTGCAGGACGCTGAGGAGAGAGCTCAGAGGTTCCTGCAGGGGCTTGCTTCGGAGCTCCAGAGTTTTGTGACCTCCTCTGATCGGGAATCTTATCAGAAGGTTCTAGTAGCAGCCAAGAGGCAGGAGCTGCTCGTGAACCAGAGGAAGGGGTCTGTTGTTGGTGCTGTGAGGAGGCCTGTGGAGTAGGCGAGAGCTGTGGTTAGGCCTGGATTCAGGCCGAACCCACCTGTTCAGTTTAAGAGGCCAGGAGGGCCTGTTCGGAGGACTTGCAATTTCTGTGGCAAGGAGGGCCATATCAAGGAATCATGTAGGAAGTTCTTGGGGCAATGTATTATCTGTGGAGATCCCGCCCATGCTATCCGGGAGTGCCCGAGGTTGAGGCAACCTTGGAGGACACCTATTGCTGCCCCGCCGTTGCAGCAGAGAGCCCCGGTGCCCGCTGGTCGTGGGGTGCCCCTCGTTCCGCAGGGGCAGGCTTTTTGGCAGGCCGCTCCGCCGAGGAGGCAGGCATTCCTGATGACTGAGGAGGAGGTTTTGGCCATGGATGAGGTCATTGCAGGTAACTTTCGATCTAGATTGTTCCTTCCTTAATTAATTGATTGTTAAATTATGTGAGTGCTTGTGTATGGTGTTGCTAGAATAAGATTTGATCGATTAGACTGTTTGTTAGGTGTGGTTTTGGTTTGCACGTTCCCTGCCCGAGTCCTCTTTGACTCAGGTGCGTCAATGTGCATTTTGGCCCAGAGCTTCGTGGAGAAGCATTCCTTGTCGACGTCCCCTCTCTCCAAGAGTTGGAATATCGTCACAGGGAATGGAGTAGTCACGGTGCATCGTGGGTGCAGTCCTTGCTCTGTGGTGGTTTGTGGACATGAGCTTTATGCTGATTTTATTGTCCACAACATCACCAACTACGATGCGGTCTTTGGGATGGATTGGCTTGCGAGCTTCTATGCTACGATCGACTGCAGGAGGAAGAAGGTGGTGTTCGAGATTCCCGGACATCCAGTGTTCGAGTTCAGTCGTGGTAGCCGTTCGCTTGGTCCTGTCAGATTTCGGGCCAGGCCGGTGGAGGCTGTGGCTATGCAGATGGAGCTGGAGTGGCCAGCTGTGGTGCGATATTTTGGTGACGTCTTCCCCGAGGAGATGTCTGGTTTGCCGCCTGATCGAGCTTTGGAATTTTCTATCGATCTTGTTCCAGGTGCGCAGCCGATTTCGAAGGCGCCGTATTGTATGGCACCTGCTGAATTGGAAGAGTTGCGGAAGCAGTTGGATGAGCTGTTGCAGAAGGGTTATATTAATCCTAGTGTGTCTCCGTGGGGAGCACCGGTGTTGCTGGTTAAGAAGAAGGATGGTTCGCGTCGTATGTGCGTGGACTATCGGGAGTTGAATGCGGTGACCATTAAGAATAAATACCCGTTGCCTCGCATTGATGATATTTTTGATCAGCTTGGAGGTTCGAGGGTGTTTTCTAAATTGGATTTGAGGAGTGGTTACCATCAGTTGAGGGTGAAGAAGGATGATGTTCCGAAGACAGCATTCAGGACGAAGTATGGACACTATGAGTTTGTGGTTATGCCCTTCGGCGTAACTAACGCGCCCGCAGTTTTCATGAATCTGATGAACCTGATTTTCTACGAGTTTTTGGATAAGTTTGTCGTTATCTTTATTGACGACATTCTGATCTATTCGAAGTCGGAGGAAGAGCATGCCTCGCACTTAAGGACGGTATTGGAGATTTTGAGGAAGCATCGGTTGTATGCTAAGTTTTCGAAGTGCGAGTTTTGGCTGGATCGAGTTGCTTTTCTCGGGCATGTGGTGACTGGAGATGGTATTTCAGTGGATCCCGAGAAGATTCGGGCCATCAGGGAGTGGCATGTTCCGTCGTCAGCGTCTGAGATCCGGAGTTTCCTTGGACTTGCTGGTTACTATCGGCGATTCATTAAGGACTTTTCTCGTATTGCTGAGCCGATGACCAGGTTGACGCGGAAGGATGTTGCTTTCGTTTGGTCGGGTGATTGTGAGAATGCTTTTGGTATTCTGAAGGAGAGGTTGACGAGTGCCCCTATTCTTGTCGTGCCTGACCGCAGCGGTGGATTTGAGATCTTTTGCGATGCTTCTGGCAAGGGTCTCGGTTGTGTGTTGCATCAGCACGGGCATGTTGTGGCGTATGTGTCTCGTCAGCTTAAGGTTCATGAGAAGAATTATCCGACGCATGATTTAGAGTTGGCTGCCGTTGTGTTTGCTCTTAAGATTTGGAGGCACTTCTTGCTGAGTGAGAAAGTGAAGATTTTCACCGATCACAAAAGCTTGAAGTATATTTTCACTCAGAAGGAGCTCAACATGCGACAACGTCGATGGTTGGAGCTTATGGCGGATTATGAGATTGATTTGCAGTATCACCCTGGCAAGGTGAATGTGGTTCCAGATGCTTTGAGTAGGCTTCCAGCGGTGATGATTTTGACCTCGCAGTGGAGGTTGCAGCAGGATTTTTGCGAGTCTGGCGTGGAGATTGTTCTTCCTGGAGAGGCTTCTTCGTTGATGTACATGCAGGTACAGTCGACGATCGTGGATCGGATTAAGGCTGGCCAGGCTGAGGATCCGAAGCTGGTAAGGATTCGGGAGCAGGTGGAAGCCGGTCTGCGGACTGACTTTTTGATTCATGAGGATGGCTCGCTGAGGTTTGGAGCCAGGTTGTGTGTGCCTGCTGGGGATATCAGAGAGGAGTTGATGGTGGAGGCACACAGTTCGCTGTATTCTGTGCATCCTGGTGGCACCAAGATGTACCAGGATCTTCGTCTGAATTATTGGTGGCATGGTATGAAGAGGAGTGTGGCTCGGAGTGTAGCCAAGTGTTTGGTTTGCCAGCAAGTGAAGGCGGAGCATCAGCGTTCGGCCGGGTTGCTACAACCGCTTCCGATTCCGGAGTGGAAGTGGCAGCACATCACTATGGATTTCGTGACTGGACTACCTCGGAGTCCGAAGCAGAATGACGCGATTTGGGTGATCGTAGATCGGTTGACCAAATCTGCGCATTTTATTCCGTTCCGAGTGGGACAGTCCACTGAGACGCTAGCGAGGAGATATATGGAGGTAAAATTCTTTTACTCTCCGTTTTATTTCCTTTTCCTAGTTTAGATAGTGATGTAACGTGAATCGTGCAGGAGATTGTGCGACTTCATGGAGTCCCCGTGAGTATCGTGTCTGACAGAGACACGAGGTTCACATCTCAGTTTTGGCAGAGTTTGCAGAAGAGCTTGGGTACGCGTCTGAGTTTCAGCACGGCGTACCATCCGCAGACGGATGGCCAGTCCGAGAGGACGATTCAGATTTTGGAAGACATGCTGAGGGCGTGCATGTTGGATTTCAAGGGTTCGTGGGAGGACCATCTACATTTGGTGGAGTTCTCTTACAACAACAGCTTCCAGGCGAGTATTGGCATAGCGCCATTCGTCGCTCTTTATGGGAGGAAATGTCGATCGCCATTGAGTTGGGATGACGTTGGTGATCGGGAGTTGTTGGGACCTGAGATGATCGTGGAGGCCGTGGATATCGTCAGGAATATTCGGGAGAGGTTGAGAATTGCTCAGGACCGTTTTAAGCATTGGGCGGATGCTAAACGTCGTCCTTTGGAGTTTCAGCCGGGCGACCATGTGTTTTTTAAGATTTCCCCGAATCGTGGTGTGATTCGTTTTGGGAAGCGTGGGAAGTTGAGCCCGCGATACATTGGACCGTTTGACGTTTTGGAGAGGGTTGGCGAGGTAGCTTATCGCTTGGCCTTGCCGCCGTCTTTGGAAGGGGTTCAAGATGTTTTCCATGTGTCGCAGCTTCGTCGATACATTAGCGATCCGTCTCATGCGGTGGATTTTTCGGAGATAACCGTTCGCCCCGATATGACGTATGACCAGCATCCAGTGCAGATTCTGGACAGGCATCAGAAATCGCTTCGGAACAAGATTGTCAATCTTGTGAGGGTGATGTGGCGACACGGTTCGCCGGGAGAGTCCACTTGGGAGAGAGAAGATGAGATGCGAGAGCGTTTCCCACTTTTGTTTCCGGACTCGTGAGTTTTTGGAAATTCCGAGGACGGAATTTTTCTTAAGTTGGGGAGGATGTAACGACTACTTTTCATGAATCTGGATTTAATATAATATAATATATGTTTTGGTGGATTTTCTCCTCTTGTGTGGTTTTCGTCTCCGTAGTTTTCATTTTCGATCTATTCGTCGTATTTTCTCGCTTCTTCCTTAGGATCGTCGATTTCGAAGTATGTCACTCGTGACAGACTTCATAACGGTCGTATCTAACTATTAGATCAAGCCTAGGAGTCTTAGGAATCGATCCCGGGGCCCCGCGCTCCGTATCGGAACTTTTCTGTGCTCATTAGCCGGTGTAAGAAGGGCCACCGACCGACTAGATGACGATCCAGTCGGTCGGCAATCCTTCTTGGACCGACTAGTTTGCTTTCTAAATTTCTCAGGAGTTACTGTTTATCGTTAGTCGGTCTAAGAACGTTGGTTGACCGACTAGGTTGCAAACTAGTCGGTCAGCAATGCTTCTTGAACCGACTAACTCATCATATTATTTTTGTATCAGTTACTGTTTACTCTTAGTCGGTCTAAGAACGTTCATCGACCGACTAGATGCTAAACTAGTCGGTCAGTACTTGTTCATGGACCGACTAACTCTAGAATCCTATTTTCGTTCAGGAGTTACTGTTTGCACTTAGTCGGTCTGCGTTGGTCGACCGACCGACTAGTTGCCAAACTAGTCGGTCAGTGGTTGCTCTTTGACCGACTAACCAGTGTTAAAACCCTAATTTCTGGGCAGCCGCCAGCCCAACCTATTTATACCCAACCCAAACGACTTCTTCTTCTCCAACACGACCCAAAACCCTAAAAAAACTTCCCCCTTCAGCCCCCATCTCCCTCCAAGCTCCATTTCTCCATTCCAAGCCATAAATCCATCATCCAATCCATCCATCCACTCTTTCTACCCCTCATATTCCCCAAAATGTCACCCTCATCCATCAAAATCCCCAAATCCCCCAAAACCCTAGTTTCCCCAAACTTCTCCATTTGCTTCCAGATCTGATCCTAGGGTTCCCCGGAGTGTTTCTTCCGCCTCCTCTCGGTAAGAAATCGATCTACCGTTGTTTTCTTATCCTATTGTAATTTTTATGAAACCCTAATAAAATACTTGTGTTTTGATGATTGTTCCCCATAACAGCGATTCCTCGTAAGCTAGCATCCGCGGTAACAAACTTTCGTAACCGTCATCCCCGGTGATAGGCAAGTGAAACTTGCATCTCTTGGTTTAGGCCATGTCTTAGGCCATTTCCCTTGTTTTAGCGTAAAAGAGACTAAACGGTGAAAGGATAGCCGTTTAGACGCCCTTGACCTAGCTTGACAACGAAGCTTGGTCCGTCACCCTCATCATACTCATATGTCACATTTACTTTAAATTAACGGTACGCGAATATGTTCATATCATTGTATTTTGCCTGTCACGTTTAAATTCCATTAACGGTACGCAATTATCTGTTCATGGCATTGCATAGTGATTATTTATCGTGATTGCGTAGCACACGCTACAATCCCATGTTTCCTGGCTCGTGTTCCAGAAGCGAGCCCTGTAGTTGGAAACCCCAACGCTCGAATGTCAACACACACTTATTTTCCTGGCTCGTGACCAGAAGCGAGCATAATGAGTTGGAAACCCCAACGCTCGTCACATGTGGGTGGGGTAAGAGATAAGCGGACTGAGCCCGAGTGGCTTGATCAGCCACTCCGGCCAGCAGGTGAAATCTCTAGTGTTTCAGTGTTGATAGTGATAGAGATAAACGAGCTGGCCAGTAAGTGGACTCTCTATGCACTAAGTGTTAAGTGTTAAGTGATAAGTGATAAGTGATAAGTGATAAGTGATAAGTGATAAGTGATAAGTGGTTAGTGATTAGTGAATTGGTAGCTTTTGCTACACCGTGCATGCTTGTCACTCTTTCAAACTGTTGCATCATATTCAACTGTCATGCCATTGTTTAACAATTAAATGCTAGGTTGTTAGTCACTTTCAGTTTCCTTGCCCAAGTCTTTTTAGACTTGCTGACATGTGCCCCTCTCTCTTTTGGGTGACGCATGTTAGACCTTGAGCCTGAGTTGCCTGCTGAGGGTGAGGTGTTTGCAGACGCCGAGCTTGAGCCCGTGTTGGACGGGGAGTACGTGGACACTGGGGACCAGTCCTAGTGTCTCCGTTGTGTTTTATTTTTGTTAGACAGTTGTTTTGTTATCGGTGCGTGGCACCTATACTTATTTATGTCGTTGCTTTTGTTTGGCCTTGTTGTGGGCCCTTAGACTCTTTCTTTTAGCCTGGTGGCTTTTCTGTGATGTTGAATATTTTGAGGACAAACTTTGGGATTGGTATTTCATATCCGTCTCATATTATTATTATTGTTGTTGTTTCGATTGCAATTACAGGGACCTGCTTATACTAAATTGACGCTTATCGGGTTTGGGGCTTCACCGCTCCACTCCCGTGCGGACCTTTTCACGTCTCGCCTCCATTTTAGGGAAGCAGGTCGTGACATTCCTTCTCCCGAGGCGGGGTCGTTGGCGAAGTTCTTCATGTGCCCCCGACTCACAAGCTTCTCGATGTCTTTCTTCAGATGCCAACAGTCGTCGGTATCGTGACCGTTGTCTTTGTGGTACTTGCAGTACTTCTCTTCATCCCTCCCGCCTTTCTTCATCCTTGGGTGAGGTCGGCTCATGTGCCCCTCCTTCTGGGCTTGCGCTAGGATCACGTCCGGTGCGCCGGTCACCGAGGAGTGCCGGGGCTCTTCCCTCCGTGGTCTTCCTCTGGGCCTCTTCTCTTGTCGATGCTCCTCCGTGCCGCAACACTCGCTCTCATCGCGCTTGGTCCCGCGCCTGGTCTTACCTTCATCGACGGCCAGGGCCTCTTCTGTCAGCATGAAACGCTCCGCTCGGGCCATAATTCCGGCGAGGTCCTTCGGGGGGTCGTTGTGTAGTGATTTCTTCAAGCCCCTATGTCGCAGGCCTTTCTTCAGGGCCGCCTTCACAACCAGCTCGGGGCAGCTATCCACGCTCAATCACTCCACATTAAAGCGACGCATGAAGTGTCTCTGAGATTCGGCCGGTCCCTGTATCACGTTGAACAAGTGTTCCGAATCAGGTTTTACCTGCAGTCCGACCATAAATTGCTTGCAGAACAACTGGGTGAGCTCCTCGAAGCTGTCTATTGACCGACCGGGCAGGCTAAGGTACCAGGTCCGCGCGGCTCCCCGTAGGGTGGAGTAGAAGCCCCTGCAGAGCAGGGTGTCATCGGCCCCCTGGAATGCCATGACCCCCTCGTAGTCCATCACATGATCCGCGGGGTCGCTGATGCCGTTGTATTTCTCCAGTGTCGGTACCTTGAAGTTCGAGGGTATCCGCGCCTCGGTTATCCTCCGAGTCAGGGGACATCGTTCTCCGCTGATGCACCCGGGTCGCTCCCCTTCGCCCGCCTCTTGGCCGTTCGGCCGCAACGGGTGGGCCGGCGGAAGCTTGACCTCCTCTTGGGCCTTCGCCGTCTTGGGTGCTGGACTAGATCGACGCGAACATCCCTTCCGGCTCCTCTGGTGGTGGGTCCCTGCTCGCCGGCTGCCTCCGCTCTGGTAAGACCGGTGCTCGCTGACCGGCGATCATCCCGCCTATGTTTGTACGATCCTTGGCGTGAGGACGAGGCCGTCCTCGAGACGCCGTCCGTCCGCTCCGAGTCCCTCCCATTTCCCTCTCTGAATGAGGTGGGAGTGGGAGACCGCGCCGGGGAGAAACCGGGCATGGTGAACCTCCTCTCCAGGTTGTGCACTTCTTTTCCTTGGTCGGCAACTACGGCGGAGCGGAGAGGTTGGTGATCCTCTCCCTGGCGGTAGGCCTGTTCCTCCCCACCCTCGGGGGTGGGAGTGCCGCTAACAAGCTGTTGAATCATCGCGACTAGGGTTTGGATGTTGGTGTTGGTCTCCTGCGCGTAGGCTCGGAGTTGCCCCTGCGTGGCCAGCCGGGTGTTGTCGGTTTCTCCGGTAGTGCAGCCGTTCGGGTTCTCGACGGGGGCGTGGTATGCGCTCTACTCCAAGATGGGTGGCATGCGCCCTAGGCCATTGCTGATGGGTTCCATCTTGGTGGTTTGACTCGGGTGTTAGTTCGTTCCCACAGACGGCGCCAGATGTTTACGGGTGTTTTCTCACCACAATTCGTTGACCGTCGGCTGTGTGGTCAACGTGGTCAAGGGGCCGACTTGGGGGTCCCTTGGGATCACCGAGCCCGCTTGTTCTCGGCATGGGAGGAAGGAGGGTCGGGCGCAGACGGGGGAGTCCCCGGGAAGCGTCGATCCTCTGCCTTCGGGGAGCTGAGGAGAAGCCTCGGCTCGGTGGGTTACGCTCGGCCTCGGCTGAGTCGCACTCGGCCTCGGTCGGATCCGCGTCGAGGGGTAGCCTCGGCGTCTTGTAAGTGTGTTGGTGCTTGAGCAGCCGTCCACCTGACGACTGCGATGGGGGTAGCCAACCGACGCTGAGGGGTAGCCTCGGCGTCTCGGATATCTTCTTCCTGGACAGATGAGGAAACTCGTCAGGGTGGCCGGATCTAGGTTCCGGCCAAATCCCCTCCGATGCCTAAGTCAGATCAAGGTCTGAAGGGATACTCGGCGGGGGAGATCCGGCTTGTAAGGAAGCCGGAACGTCAACCTAGGCGGCGCGAGTTTGGGGGAGGGAGGAAATGGAGTGGCGAATGCCTAGGTCGTTGATGGAGTACCTCTCTGTTGATTACCTGAGTCTCGATCCCTCTCTTCGTCGTCCTGGCCTTCCCCTTATAGGTTCCCTCGTGACTGCCCCACGTCCCGCCTCCTCTCACGTCCCCACGATCCGCCTCCGCCTCCTCCCACTCGTGCGTAGTGGAGGGGTGGCCCATTAACGGGTCCGTTAATGGCCATTATGGGATCGCGGATTCCGAGGGGCGGTTAATCGGGCTGAATGTGGGCTAGGCGGGTGCCCCCGAGGGTGGAGTGGCCGGGCCTTCAACCCCGTCCGTGGGCCTTTCCGGACGGGCCAGTCTTCTCTAGTCGGTACCCACTTTGAGGCTGGGCCGTGGGCCGTTGTAACTTGGGCCGGTCCAAATTAGTCGTAACAGTATGCAATACAAAGTGCAAAACCAATGTAAGCTTGATGCATTGCTTGTTATGGATTAATACATGCAGGGATAGAGATTTTTCTTATTTGTTGCACCCTGCCTTCTTAATTCATTGGCAATATTAAGGCTAAATACCTTAAAGTTTCCCTAACTTTACAGCAGTATGCATACACTATGCCATGAAGTTTTTGGATTTTTACAGCTTACCCACCTTCTGTCCATTGTCAGTTCCAAGCGTGTGATTTTTATTATTATTATGACACTTGCCCTCTCTTGTAAAAAGATTTCCCCCTCCATCCCCTTCCTCCTCTTTGCAGCCACACGCTACTTTGTCAAATTGAAACCTAGGGATCTTTAAATTACTTCAAGGGCTCTTCCAAAATCGAAACTACCTACCTAGTAGCGCAAGGGCACTATGCTTTATAGTTTATACATGCCTCTAATGATATAACTTTTAGAGATGCTGACTAATAATTTCTTTTGGAGCAAATATGGTCATTTATAGGGATAATAATGTGATTGTTGAAGGAATTTGGAAAAGAAGTGAAGATAATCACCCAATTAGGAGTAGTCATGGCACAAGCCATGGCTCTCTATATATTCATATGAATTAGAAGTCCAAGGGACTCCCCACTAACTTAGTGGGGAGTAAATGGTGAGATATTGAGGGGGGAGGCCAAAGGCCTCCCTCAACTCACAACACTCCCCCTCATCTCTCCATTACCTTGGGTTAAGCATATGAATACTTCAGGATTCGTTATGCAAATGGGGTGGATACTTCTGGATCCAGAGCCACTGTGGTTGCCTCGTTAAAACCTTAGCTATGGAAAACCCAGTGGGAAAAACCAGCAGCTTAAGGAAAAAGAGTACAACTATCGAGGGACTCCCCCTGATCTGTACGAGCTTCAGGCTTACAGATCTCCTATGTATCTATACAATCATCTCCTATTCGTCTATACATCCATCATGTTCTGAAAGAAAATACAATCATCACTCTTCTTATACAAGTTTCACTCATCTAGCGGCTATAGTAAAGCAGTGGCGTTCTGGAGTGGAATGCTCTTCGAAGATGGTAGATGACGCCACTAAAGTATTCACTGAATCAGTCTTCAGTGTGTCTGCAAGGTACTGCTGGACCTGGCTGAGCGTTTTCAATACTTGTCTCTTGGATGATGAGCTTCTCAGAAGATGTAGACATTGGAGGATGATGTGTAGATATTTAGGAGGTGGCCGGCCAATTGTGTTGTAGTCATCGCGATAATCTTTAAACCTGCATATGCGATATATATTCCTTGACCCTTGGAAGTTGCGCAGAAGCAGCTTATCCTTGGTCTAGTGTTGCTCTCCAGGGCAACACTGTATCTGGTTCACAACTTTACTGGAGACGTTCTATCAAAGATACGTGCAGTTGGCCAGATAAATAAGTGTAACAAGTACACTAGAGCTAGGCTCTTCGGGACCTAGGATGTCCTCCCCCTCTTCCAGCTACTGGAAGGTGTCATACATAAGTATCCATTTTTAATAGGATACAAGTGGACATCATTCTTCATAAATTCCAGGTGTATGAAGGATATTAAAGGGTTCCACCACGAAGGGGTTAAATATATAAGCCGAGATAATACCTTATTATACCTAGGTTTTTCATTTCCAAGGTATGCTTAAAGCTATCTGATTTCTAAATGGTCTCTGCAGGAGATCCTATTAGCTTTAAGTCGACCACATATAAGGCGAATAGTACAAATTCTGTCATCGATCTTTCGAAAAAGATACATAGGCAGAATATTGCTAAGATCAACTAATGATCTTTGTAGCCTTTATGGAGAAGACGTTTCTACGTCTCTCTTCCATCTCTGGGGGTAGAGTATACCCTTCTGGAAATTTTATATAGATCTCTATATCTATATTGCCGTGTATATATGCAGTCACACCGTCCATGAGCTGCATGTATTGGCTTTTTCAGAGAAGTGTAGGATTAGTAGGAAAATGATCACATTTCCTTCATTTCAATTTCTTTATGAAATCCAAATTATATTCCACAGGTTTTTACACATTCAGGTGTATGGACTACTGGTCCAAAGACTTTGCTTTTCAAGAGTGAGTCCAGCTCTACTCTTATTGCCTCGTCCCACTTTGGCCAATCTATGCGTTTACGCTATAGAAAAGTGGGTAGACGTCATCGTCGTATTCAGCGACGTGAACGACAATAGCGAAAGCAAAACCGTCGTCGACGATCGTGCTATATTTGTCCAGTACCTCTCCAGTACGTACGTAATATAATGATGTTTCTCCTGTTATTTCCTCTGCAGGGGAAATTAGGAGGGGAGAGTTTGCTGGTCTGAGCTCAGCATCCTGTGGTTGGATCATTTTGATATATCCAGGAATCTTCCTATTATGAGGAATTTATATAGTTTGAACCTGGCAGGCGTCCTCTTTTCAATTGAGGTACAGCCAATTCTGCTGCCGGTGGATTGCATCCATCTTTGGGAATGTCAATCCTAGCTGGCGTGTTGGCAGCATGGACGTGTAAACGAACAATCTTCTGGTTGTCCGCAAATTTATCCGTCAATTGATATACTTTAGTCTGAATGTGAAGGATCTTCTGGATCTCAACTTCACACAGAAAAAGTATGCGGATCATAACGAGATGAGGACTTTTGTGTCCCATGATATGGTCTCAGAAGCTTCAGACTTCTTTAGACTGCGTGCCTATTTCAATGAGATTTTGCTCATTAAATTCACATTTATCAAGACTTGGTGGTAAACCATAAGCAAGCAGCATCAGCAATAAGATATGGCAACAAGCGGGCCGTATCGTGATAAGCGATGCGGAATGCAGTGTGATGGTCCCAAAACATCAACATGCAACTGCGATTTTACAATGGACGTGAAATCCATTGGAGTCTCTTTACCAGAGACTCTTCTAATCCGTTATGAGTTTGAACATGCTGCAGGATGTTCAATTTTAATGCCAGTTGCTTGGCAGAAGTCTTGAATGATATGTGTAGTAAATTCACCCACATTATAAGCTTTTGAGAAAGCTGGATTTGCGAGTGAATATAAAGGCACAGATAAGACCATCTAGTAGATGCATATATCAGTACAGTAATGAAGTACCGAAAATGGGCCATTTACGGGGTGAATATGCCCGCAAAAGGTCACCATGTATCTCTCAATGAAGCCAGGAGACTCAAAACCCACTTTCAGGAGGGAAGGTCTCTCTATTATTTATCCCTTATGACAAAGGGGGACAAGGAAACTCAACTTTTTGAAGAATCTTCGGGTTCTCCAATGGATTCATTTGATGATGCGTCCATCATCGCTGATCCAGGCTGACCAAGTCCTTTTTGCCAGAGTTAAAAACTATGGCAAAGAAAGGCACTTCTGGTGCTCAGTCGAGTTGGCTTTCTATAGGAAGAATATCTATAAATTATAGGGGCCCGACGGGGGGTCCAATGAACTCGTAAGTAGATGGTCTTCTGGCCATTCTCTTGATGAGTTACATATTGATATTCAATATATATTAGCCACAATTTTCAAGTTATTTTCTTTAAAAGAAATATCCTTGAAAATTGGAGATTTCCTATATGTTTAAGAGGAGAATTTGCATCTTATAGTCTCGTTGTATGTGGGAGCAATATCAATGCTACACCAGTGCAACGAGGCACTGTCCACAATATTCCATACTTCATCTATAAGTAAAACGAAATTTTATTTAAGTCAATGCAAAAGACATTCAAAATAAAAGTTCGTACTTAAGCAAATTAAAGATGAAGCAACAATGAATTTTTAAATGCATAGATAAAAGATAAAGCTTAATCGAGCAGGTCGTCGTTCTCGAAGTCTTTTGCAGTGAACATCATTGGTGGCTGAACATCCGCCAAGTTTGTTTCAGGCATAGACTTCTGGCTCGCCTGATATTGTTCCTGGAGGTGGCGAGGAGTGCGGCAGATTCTAGACCAATGGCCAGTCATACCGCATCTATGGCATTTATCCTCCCAGTTCTTCTTCGGAAGTGACACTTGGTCATTGTTCTTTTGCTTCCATATGAATTTACTCTTTTCTATATTGTTTGTTGGACGGGGGGTGCTACTCATCGTCCATTCTTAATCATAGCTTTCCCTTTGTTATTATTAGCCTTCTTCTTGTTTTTCCACTTCTGGGAAGAAACCTGGTGGGCTTCAGGGATAGGTGCAGTGCCAGCTGGACATAAATTATGAGTGGCTAGCAGTAAAGCTCGATTCTGCTCTGCCTTAAGTAAGCATGAGATCAGATCAGAGAATTTCGTGAAGTTGTGTTCACGATACTGCTGCATGAGGATTGCATCTTTCTCGTGAAACGAGGAAAATGTCTTTTCCAACATGCGTTGTTCTGTCACTTCTTCACCGCACAACTTCAGGTGTGAGGTGATATTATGAAGTGCAGAATTGTACTCAGCGACGGACTTATAGTCCTGAAGTCTGAGATTTTCCCACTCATAACTGGCACGCGGTAATATTACATCAATTTGATGTTTATACCGTGCCTCCAACGCTGTCCACAGCTCCATTGGGTACTCTACCGTTAGGTATTCGGCCTTTAAAGTCCGATCTATATGTTTCCTAATGTAGATTATGGCTTTCGCCTTATCTACGTCGGAGACAGTGGTAGGAGTGCTACTGCTAGATGTAGCAGAAGCATCGGCCGCTGCTGGGGTCGATGAAGGAGCCAAAATGGAACCAAGGAGGGCCATCGAACGCAAGTGGAACTTCAGGTCCACTCGCCAACTCAGGTAATTTTTTCCTACAGAGTTAAGGACTTCGAAATCGACGCTTGCTAATTTTGCCATTTTATCTACGCAATTTAAAATAAGCATGATTTAATTAAAATTGAAATTCAAGCATTAAAAATTAAAATAAGTAAAATGTGGGGATCAGCCAAATACCCAAATAAATACAAAGTCCAAAGTCCGAATATACAGTCCATAAACAAAAGAAAAATACAATTCGGAAACCCAGAATGGGTCCCTATATTTTCCAATTTTGGCCTCCGTCTTCATTTGTCGGTATATCGGTCTTTGGTATTAATACATTTAATCCTCACTTACAAATTCTCTCAAAAAGAAAATAAAATTGCAAGGAATTTAAAAAGGGTATCAAATTGGCCGATCCCAAAAATCACATTTTAGCTTATATAAACATCCACGCAGTTTATAAATGCGACATGCACAAAATAAACAACCACGCATGTATATAACACATGCATATATTAAATGGAAAAAACAGGCTAGAAAATATAATAATCTCTCGGACCACGGGGAGACGTCATACACCGTTAGGTTAGTTTACTAACGGCAGAGCGGTCGCAGGATCCTTAGGATAATTATATTTTGAAATAAAATCCTAATATTCCATAAATTAATAATAATGCAAGAGTGTTATAATTTTAGCAATATGACGCAACAGGCTCATAACAAAAAATTAAAATAAATTAATATTTTGAAAGGGGCTGCAGGCCCATAAATATTAATCATTTTAATATATTATTTATATTTGGGCTGCAGGCCCATTTGCCAAAAATAAACAAATTAATTATTGCAATTGAATTTACTTGGCTTCAGGCCCAATAAGTCAATATTAAAATGTTATTAGTATTTGGGCTTCAGGCCCGATTTCAAAATTCTAATTGACACATTAAAAATTGCAAGGATTTAGTGGGCTTCAGGCCCAATGGCAAAATATTAATTAATTTGTTAAGTTTGCAATAGGAGTAACTGGGCTTCTGCCCATTTTTAGTACTCAAAAGTAATTGTTAATCTAAATGGGGCTGCTGGCCCATAAAATTTATTTTCATTTATAAACTAGGTTTCAGGTCCAAATTATAACACAAAATTAATTATTATTCTAATTAGCTAATGAAAATAATTTCAATTAGCTATTTAAATTATCTGGGCTTCTGGCCCAAATATCCTGACAAAATGAATTAATTTTTATGTAGTAGGTTTCAGGCCTAATAAACAGCCCAACAAATTTACTGTTCTACAATATCATCTTTAAATTAGCATGTTGTACCCAGATAGCAATATCTGAACTCTGTCTGCATGCACTAGTTGTTACATCGAAAGATCTCTGATCACAAGTGCTTTAGTTTCCTTGTGTGTTTACAACATTTATTTAAAGAGACAATTCCACATAATAATCATAATAATATTAAAAAAATCAGATATTACAATAAGTTCCCAAGAATGAAAACCTATCATAAACAGGGTTAATCTGCTTGCTAGGCATTATAAAGCTTGCAAACTTTACCTTAAATAGATCTGAAAGTCAGAGTTAGGCAGTGGAATAGACACGTGGTATTTTTATGAATTGACACACCTCATGTGGAAACTCCATCTTTCGTTCTCAGAAAATATTGAAGTTTGTGATTTTCCCGATGTTCAAATTGTAAAAATACCATTTATTATTTCATTGTTGATCAAATCAGAAGAATGCAGCATCACATGCAACTTTCATGTTTCCTTTTCATAGTAGTTGGTCATTTTTTTGTGTGCTAATATCTAAGAATCACAAATTTTTTTTTCATACTTGCATAGAAAATTGAACATGGCTATTTCTGATCTGTGAGTCTTTGCATCTCGAAACTTTGAGCAATGCTACCACCGATTTTTTTAAAATGATTATCAAATTGCCATATATTTATACATGCGTATAGAATAAGCTATGTAAAATAATAGTTATCAATATATTGTAATTTTCTACGGGTTCAAAAGAGTTTACCTCTAGATCAAAGATCTAGGGACGATTGTAAAAAGATAAGATCCGTAGAAAGAAAAATCCACGCTCCTAATACGCCAAAAAAGGATCGTCGCAACGGTTCGCCGCAATAATAGATTCCTTCGTGCGTATGTGTTTAATTTTTGAGGGGAGACGGGATGAAAAGCTCAAGAGATGAGAGCTTTACGTGCTGATAACGTGTTGAAGGAATTTGGAAAAGAAGTGAAGATAATCACCCAATTAGGAGTAGTCATGGCACAAGCCATGGCTCTCTATATATTCATATGAATTAGAAGTCCAAGGGACTCCCCACTAACTTAGTGGGGAGTAAATGGTGAGATATTGAGGGGGGAGGCCAAAGGCCTCCCTCAACTCATAACAGTGATGTCATTTATTTGGATTGAAAATTTTCCCGCGCTAATGTGGTGTATATTTTTTTATTTTTTATTTTTTATTTTTGATTTGTTACACACATTATGGACAATCATCATACTAACATTCAAGTGAATACTACCGATCCGATTGTTACAAATTCAACAATTTCAGAACTTTTGGTAACTAGCAGATGAAAAGGATCAAATCCCGTTTGGTTTCATTGCTCCACAAAAAATGCTTATTTTTTTAAGGCCGCCAAAATTTTCCTAAATGACGTCGCATATCCAGCATCCCCATTGGGATTAGGTCCGAAACTGTTTGGGTCAGATTTCCAAGAAATATGACCCAATTTCTTCAGTTTGGTTAGTTTTTGAACAGGGGGCTGGAAATCGAAAAAACATCGTCACTACGTCAATGACTAATGGTAGAGGATTCAACCATGATCTCTACTATACAGGGCCGGTTCAAACATAAATGAGGCCTAAAGCGAAACAAAATACGAGGCCTAAGTATCAATGCAAAAATTTTAGGCGCCTTCATATAACTGAATCTCATTCAGGTTATTTAAACATTTGTGATTCTTGTAAAATTTGTGATTCTTCCATGCTAGAGAAAACTGTCAAAGGTGATCGTTCTGGAGTCCGGACAAGTGGAAGGAGAGGGCGTCAGGCTGCCAGCAACACCACGAAGAGAGAGAGAGAGAGAGGCCGAGAGCAACGGTGTGGGGGGTGTGGCGAGTGGCGATGTTGCATAACTTGCGTTGGAGCCGGAGGCCTAGGAGTTGCCGTTTGAGATTTTTTTTGGTATTTTGTCGTTTGAGAATTGAGACTTCAGCCTTTGACAAAGTCTATTACCTCTTGGGATTCTATTGGCATTACTGGACTTGGACTGAGGCAGGCTTGGACCTGAGGCGGGGACGCATCACAACAAGGCGTTGAATAAATAAGATAAAGGAAGTGGGCTTAGAAATTTTAATTGAGCGGGCTGTTGCCTGTTAGGCTTAGGAAAAAATTAAATACGAGGCCTCTCAAAATCGGAGGCTTAATGCGGCCGCCTCAGCTGCCTAGTGATAGAACCGGCCCTGCTACTATATTCAACTGGCACGTCAAACACTGTAACGGATATTTTTGATACAGTCACCTTGATTTTTTAGGGTTCGGGTTGGAAAATGGTTCAATGCTTTAAGTGCTGAAAGAAATAGTAACTGGTTTGCTCTTAACTAAATGTGCGCCAATTGCTCGACAAAATGCCGCAACAACATCAAGGTGTCCTGCCCATTGATCCTCGTCTAGTACTCTACGAAGGAAGGCGTATATTTCCAAAACCATCATAATAACTCTGTAATGGTATATGCCTCCGAGCACCAAGCCCAAGTAATTCGGCAAGAGCACCATGTCCAGGCGACTCGCTCAAGGGTCCAAGCGCTTCAACACAAGCACAATGTCCAAGCTACTCGCATGAGCTCCATAATAAGCGTTACATCCAAGCGATTCGCCCGAGCGCCATGCCAAAACGTCATGCGTGCACGTATTGTTCTTGTGCCCCAACCAAACGTGGCATGCTTGACAACCATGTCCAAAGGCTTTGTTCGAGCGCCATGCCACAGTGCCATGCCCAAGTAAATCGCTTGAGACTGCCATACCCAAAGATTTTGTTGGAGCACATTGTCCAGGCGTCAAAGCTTGAGCGCCCAGTCCAACGCCACATTCGAAGCAAACATTCAAATGCCATGTCTTCAAAAGGAAAGCTCGCTTGCCACTACCTCAAATCTACAAGAAGATCTATTTTGCCCCAGTTACAGAAAGGTCCAACTTTATTCTTGTTGCGGGGTAAGATCCGTTTACAATGAATTTGTTTGTAGGGGAACCAAGGGCACGGTGACGGTAAAGGGGGATGAAGTTTAGGTAGGTCGTTTGACGGGTAGTGAGGGAAGTGATGAGGCTGAGCGCACAGCAAAGGCCGACCACTGGATCAACTCCGCAATGACTCTGCCCTCCCGTCGCGCTGTCGGAGACGGGTGTTGAGTGCTATCCGTGAAGGCGAGCTCACCTGCACACGTAGCAGCTCGTCAGAAAGGCTGGGTTGGGATCCAACCCTTAGCCTCTCCGATGCCTAAGTTAGAATTAGGACTTAAAAGCGGGGGCTTGGCACGCATGTCGGACTGAAAGTGAGTTGACCTTACGTGGCAAGCTATGGATGAAGAACAAAGATATGGGAGACCTTTGCCCTTCTGTGTGTGTAATCAGGAAATCAATCAATTAGCCAACCCCCTTCCTCGATGGAGGTGAAGGGGTTTTTATACCTGATCGTGGCGGTTAGGTATGGCTGACCTGTCATGCTGAGCTGGCAGACCGGACAGCGGAAGCTTCGGCCGAGGATGTCAGATCCGTGCGTGTCAGCCATACATTTGTTAGAAGGTGCAACGACTAGTGGTACTTTGTCAAGGTGTCAGGGCCGAAAGCACCAACGGTCAGACGGCACAGTGGCCAGGGGTGCTTTGTCAGGTTGTCGAGCGACAGGAGTGTCAGAGGTGTCCTTGTACTAGATTATTTGTCGTGTTTGATGTGCCAACGGGTCACCCAGGTGCGTCTGCGTGGCGGGCCCGCAATCGCCTCCTCAGGTCGCACTGGGCGGTTGTCTGGCAACCCATCCGTACTCCCAGTGAGCTCAGGAGGAATGGGCACCCCGCGAGCGGAGATCGAGGCGACCCGACGCTCTCTCCGTTGGTCGTGGCAGACTTCGGTTTTGACGGGCTCAGGAGGGGGAATTGGCGTCGTACTGGCGAGGTCTGGATGTCGAATTATCTATCCTTCATCAGCCAAGGTGTGGCTTTGGCGAAGGCGGGGTGATCTGCTGCTCGCAAGTGAGCGGGGGTAGAAAGTCGGAGTATCACGATCTTTAGGTCGTAACAATTGCCCTCGTCATTCGAGCTCGAGGTGGAAGCCCGACTCAGTTCGGATGACGCACCATCTTTCCCCCTACTCAGAAAAAGCGGGATGGATCTAGTGCCGAGCTTAGAAGCGGCTGCAGTTGTCTCGAAGTGCCCGCCCTTCTTCTGGCTGCCATTATTACGATTTGAAAGGACATGGGGAAATCGAGGAGTCTCTGCTACTATGAACGTGACGCGTGGCGGATGCGACTGGAGCGTCAGTCGAGGCGTCAATGGGGCTCGGATGGGTGCCGCGTGGCGGCGCTTCGACGGTCGAGATGTCTCGCAGCTGGCTATAAGTGAGGGAGGGAGGGGATTGATCGAAGGTTTCTTCCGATTTCAAATTTTCTTCGAGCTTTTCGGTTCCAGTTCATCGTTCGCCGCCGCCGTCATTACTGCCAACACCGGAGCTTCCTCCAACCATCCTTCCAGTCCGGCTATTCTCTGCAAGGTATTCTCTTGATCCTATCTGTCGATGGCTTCTCATTTTGAGGCAGGAGGTGGTAGTGGGTTGGTAAAGAAAGAGTTGGTGGAGGAGGAGATGTGGCGGCTGAGGCAAAGAAGGTGTTGGACGCAACGATCTAGGACCTCTTTGTTTGATGATGACAAACGTGTCGTGATATCTAATGTGTGTGCTAGTGTGTTTCAGGATTGGCGAATCAATATATCTCTATTCATATGGAGGAATTACTAAGTATAAAGCATTTGGGGTGGAGAGAGAGAGATTGATGTGCTCAATGCAAGTGGACTTGGTCCAAAGAGGAAAAGGGATGGAGCCAAATTTGAATTCAAAAGGGGTTTGATCAAATTTTTTAGCTAATTTGCAAATATTTGATCTTACCCATTTCCTATTCAAACTTTATTAAGATCCCATACAAATCTCATTTTCCTATTTGATAATGATCAAATCAATTACAAAGATATTCCACTAACCAATTCCTATCTCTTAGGGATTCTCTCCTAAACCCTAGGCTATCCTATATAAGCAAACATCCCAACCATAGTCTAGGGTGCGGCAATCAAAGAATTGTGAAGAGGGCTACACAAAAAAGGGGTTGATGGCTACATTCATATCCCAATAAAAAAATTGAAAGAGCCTTAACCCTTGGTCCTCATAGCCAAAAACGCCACAAGCCAAAGATCCCTTTGTTTAAAACATCTCAAAGGCCAAGAGTTCACGAACCCTATCTCTCTAAGCCGTCGGCATCTAGCAAAGCCTACAACCGCCTACATCTCCAAAGCCCGAGGCCTCCAAAACCCTAGAGCATCGTTGCCCATCACCAGAGATCTCGTGAGCGAAGCAAAGGAGGCCGGCGCCTGTGTGTCTTCGCCATCAACGAAGGAGCAGCGCTGCTGCAGTCGAAGACGACGAGGGTGATCGCTGCAACGAGCACGCCGCCGTCGCCATTTCCTGTTGAAGCAGACGGCCGCCGTGAATTAATCGCCACCGTCGCCGTCGAGCACACGAAGAGAAGGAGAAGAAGAAGGATACGCCATGAGCTGTCACCGGAGATCGTTGCTGCCATCAAGAAAGCTGCTGCTTGAAGCTCGCCGTCGTCGAAGTCGTCATCCACAAAGAACTCGATGCCGTCGATCATCTCGAAGCTCTGCCGCCGCTGCTGAACATCGTCGTGAATTCGAAGCGCCACTGAAGTTGTTGAACGCTGCTCGCCTTCGCTGCTGCAGTTGTCGAAGCCACCGCTCATCGGAGAGGCATCACCGTCGAAGCCTTACGTCGCTTGCCGCTGCGAAGATCGCCGTTGCTGCAGACTCATCGCCGCCGTTGTCGTAGAAAGATTGCCGCTCTCGAAGAAGACGAAGTCGACGCTCGAAGTTGCCGTTGTCATCGCTGCCATCGCCATCGAGAAAATTCGCCTGAGCCGTTGAAAGATCGCTGCTGCTGAACGTCGCCCGCTGCCGTCGAACATCTGAGATCTCGCCGTCGCTCGAAGAAGCATCACTTCATAAGAGACCGCCGTCGTTGCTGTCGCTTCCTCATCACCGTGCCTCGCCGTCGCCGTTCCTGTTGAAGCAGACCGCCGCATCCCTGAGTTGAGTCGCAGTCGCTGCAGCTCTCGTCGCCGTGCCTCGCCGTTGTCGAGACGCTGCCACTGCATGGATTGAAATCGATTGGACGGCTGGGATTGACGCGTGCGAAAGAAATTGAACGGAGGTGGAAACATCCGCATGCTGACGTGGAATTGAAATTTGAAGGGAATTGCTGAGCGCACCGACTGCTTATATTAAAGGATTGAACTGAAATTGTTTTACGCACAGACCAGTGCACAACTTGACATCCAGGAGTCGGATTGAGACACCATTTGCGTCAGATTAGTGCTGACGACGTGCTGATTGACAAAGACGCCTACACGGACATGAACTGAGCATTTCTAAACCCTTAAACTCTTTTATTCGTGTCTTAGTGTAACGTTCTCTGTAGGGAAAACTTTACCTATTTTTCTGTGACTATTTTGGGACTTGTCTGGTTGGGACTAGACAAGTGGGACCCAGCTAGTTTAAGACTAGCTGGTAGAAAGCGTTACTAGGATTGATAGTGAAAGAAAACACAGTGAGTGGGGGTACTGAGAGCCTGGCGAGTGTAGAGACGTAGAGGGTGCTCTGAGCGTGCTCTAACTTGTGGTTTTGTACCTATTGCGCTATTCAATACTAGTATCTGCTTTGGGGGCTGGAGTAGGTCAAAGGGTCGACTGAACCAGGGTAAATCTACTATGTACTCTGTGTCTGCTGTTTATTTCCCCTGTTGCTGCTATAACTGCGTGTGCTTATTCGTGGGTTACACGAATTATTTTTATAAGCCTATTCACCCCCCTCTAGGCTAGGATCCAGATCCAACAAGTGGTATCAGAGCAGGTTTTAGGATCTAGCCTAGGATTGACCATGAATAACCATATGGATAATGCTTTTGCTGAGGGTCAGTCTGTTTCCCGTCCCCTAGATTTAATGGAGGTGATTATGCATATTGGAAAAATCGAATGAAAATTTACCTCATTTCTGTAGATTACAAGGCTTGGCAAATAATTGAAAAAGGATATAAACTGCCTGTTATTAAAGTAGAAAATATTGAGATTGAAAACCCAAATGACAAATGTGATGATAATGATTGTAAATCTTATTCTTTAAATGCTAAAGCTATGAATGCTCTCATCTGTGCACTTGATAAATCTGAATATAATAGAATCTCACATTGTTTAACTGCGCAGGAAATATGGCATACTTTGGAGGTGACGCACGATGGAACGTCACAGGTAAAGGAGTCTAGACTGTCTCTTTTGAGTGCAGAGTTCGAGGGATTTTGCATGCTACCATCAGAGAGCATATCATAGATGTATGCGAGGTTCACCGACATAGTCTACAAGTCTAGCTCGCTTGGAACGCCATATGATAGCCTTGATCAAGTGAGAAAGATCCTAAGAGCATTGCCAAGCTCTTTCAGACCAAAGGTCACCGCCATCCAGGAAGCAAAGGTATTGTCACAATTGAAGGTGGAGGAACTTATTGGTAATTTGATGTCCCATGAGTTGGAACTGCAAAATGTTGAAGTAAGAGAGAAACCTGATGAGAAAGAGAAAGCCATAAAGCCCCTTGCTTTGCAAGCTAGTGAAGAAGAGGATGACGACGACGACATAGCGCTAATGGTGAGAAACTTCAGAAAGTTCATCAAGACCAAGCATGGGAGAAACGAAATGGCACCCAGGTTTAATCATTCTAACTTTAATAATTCTTTCAAGCAATTTAATGATCAGAAATCTACTGATAGAATGCAATGTTTTAAATGCAAGGGAAGAGTACATCTGATGAAGGATTGCCCAAATGAAACTTCTCAGCTCGCTAAAGGAAAAGGAAAAGTGAAGGTATTAACATGGGATATGGATAGCGAAGCTGAAAGCGAGGAGGAACATGAAGCCCATTCTTGCATGGCTTTGATGGGCATCCAAGATGAGACACTGTCAGGTAGCAAAGCTGAACTTCTTAAAATTTGTGAAGAAATGCAAAATCAAATAGTAGATCATGAGTTCACTATTGAATGTCTCCAAAATCAAAACTATGACATGCAAGTTAGAGATGATAAGGTGTTTAAAGAGAATGAAAAACTTAAAATTGAACTTAATGCATGTAAGTCTACTATTGAAGTCATGAAGAAGGAAAAAGAAAGCTTTGATGAAAATGCTCCTTGTATTTCTTGTTCCTCATTATTAAACCAAATTAACATGCTTAAACTTGATTTGATTAAGCTCGAAACGAAAAAAGACTATGTGATTAGAGAGCTTAATGATAAATTCTGCATGTTGGATAATGACTTTAAAAGAAAAATGATTGAATTTGAAAAGAAGGAAGAGGAAAACAAGAGAGTTTTTATTAGTAAATGCACGATGCTTGTGGAAGAAAATAAACAATTAAAAATCAAAGTCTCTCATCTTGAAGTGGCCATTAAGAAATTCTATATGAGAAAACAATCATTGGACAATATTTTAGAGAATCAATTATATGGCAATAATAGAAGAGGACTTGGTTTTGGTCTGAAAACGTTGAAAAGCAAAAATTCAAGAAATTCCACAATGTACCCTTTATTGCAAAGAACAAATATGCAAAGTGCTTCACTTGTGATAGTGTAGGTCACATTTCATATTATTGTAAATTTAGGAACACAAATATCAAGTTTAAACAAGTTTGGGTTCATAAATCTTTAATGGCTAACACTCGTGGACCTTGTTGGATTCCAAGGTCACACTTAACACCTTTCATGTAGGTGTGATGGAGGCTTGGCGAGGAGCAAAATTTTAAAGTCTCATTCTATTTCTAGCTCCTTAGCCAAATAGCGACGCGAAGGTATAATTTTTATCCCTCTTTGCATTTCATTGCATACCTTCATAGATTGTTTTGTGTGCTTGTTTTTATTTTGTTTTGTGTGCTTGTTTGCATGATTTTTAGTGTTTTTATTTCTGAAAAAAAAATTTTGAGCTTAAAAGAATACCCTTTATGATTTATCTTAAGTGGTATTGTATGATTGATCAACTCTATCCCTTGTAGAAGTCAATTCATTATTGTTGTAGCTACATGAACATGATGTTATTCTCTTTTAGTAGCCATGACATGTCTCATAAATTTCGAATTTGACTTCTACACCTGCATTTGCACTTTCACGATAATTGACTTTTTAGTGCTTTTGGAGATCCTTTTGAAGAATAATGGAAAGTGAATGTAGGAATGATTAATTTCTGAATTTTCAAAGGGATATGAAGTGTTTAGCCATGAATAAAAATTGAGCACAAAAGAAATGCAAATAAAAAATATATATGAAAATTGCTCCGTATGAAAAATGGATACACTTTATGGCTAATACACAACCCACGAGTATCCAACTTATGCTACATGGGTAATCATTAGCGTTGGTGTATATTACTCGTCAAGCAATGCCACCTCACATTTAAAAGTCCTTTTAGGCCATGTTTTGGGGTTCGGTAACTTGAACTCATCTTTGATGAGGTGGGAAAAATTAATCCTAGTGATATTCATGAAAAAATTGAAAAATGTGGATTGATTTGGTTGATTTTCTGAAATTGAATCTCCTCTTGTACTTTATTGTCTATATCACTACACTTACACTAAGGTGGCGAAGTCTTGTTATGAAATCCTATGAGCTTGGATTGTCTATTTTGTGGAAAACTCATGTAAATTGCATGCTACATTTAATAATGGTTTACTTTTGCATGGAATATTTGTGTGACTTCGTTAATCCACTTTTGGTGATTACAAAGGGGGAGAAAGAAAAGAAAGATTTGACAGATTTGATGTCGGTATTATTTGTTGAATCGGGATCATGAAAATTAATGTTGAAGGGGGAGCTTGAGAGAAGAGGAGCATGCTTTTATATTTACTATTTGTTGTGCATGCTTTGTAATCTTGAATGACTCATCCATACATTATATTACATTACACCCTTCAACACACTTCACACACCCATCCATTGGCTCAAATCTTTTATGGGTTTGTCATCACCAAAAGGGGGAGATTGTTGGACGCAACGATCTAGGACCTCTTTGTTTGATGATGACAAACTTCTCGTGATATCTAATGTGTGTGCTAGTGTGTTTCAGGATTGGCGAATTAATATATCTCTATTCATATGGAGGAATTACTAAGTATAAAGCATTTGGGAGAGAGAGAGATTGATGTGCTCAAAGCAAGTGGACTTGGTCCAAAGAGAAAAAGGGATGGAGCCAAATTTGAATTAAAAAGGGTTTTGATCAAATTTTTTAGCTAATTTGCAAATATTTGATCTTACCCATTTCCTATTCAAACTTCATTAAGATCCCATACAAATCTCATTTTCCTATTTGATAATGATCAAATCAATTACAAAGATATTTCACTAACCAATTCCTATCTCTTAGGGATTCTCTCCTAAACCCTAGGCTATCCTATATAAGCAAACATCCCAACCATAGTCTAGGGTGCGGCAATCAAAGAATTGTGAAGAGGGCTACACAAAAAAGGGGTTGATGGCTACATTCATATCCCAATAAAAAAATTGAAAGAGCCTTAACCCTTGGTCCTCATAGCCAAAAACGCCACAAGCCAAAGATCCCTTTGTTTAAAACATCTCAAAGGCCAAGAGTTCACGAACCCTATCTCTATAAGCCGTCGGCATCTAGCAAAGCCTACAACCGCCTACATCTCCAAAGCCCGAGGCCTCCAAAACCCTAGAGCATCGTTGCCCATCACCAGAGATCTTGTGAGCGAAGCAAAGGAGGCCGGCGCCTGTGTGTCTTCGCCATCAACGAAGGAGCAGCGCTGCTACAGTCGAAGACGACGACGGTGATCGCTGCAACGAGCACGCCACCGTCGCCATTTCCTGTTGAAGCAGACGGCCGCCGTGAATTAATCGCCACCGTCACCGTCGAGCACATGAAGAGAAGGAGAAGAAGAAGGATACATCGTGAGCTGTCGCCAGAGATCGCTGCTGCCATCAAGAAAGCCGCTGCTTGAAGCTCGCTGTCGTCGAAGTCGTCATCCACAAAGAACTCGCTGCCGTCGATCATCTCGAAGCTCCACCGCCGCTGCTGAACATCGTCGTGAAGTCAAAGCGCCACTGAAGCTGTTGAACGCCGCTCTCCTTCGTTGCTGCAGTTTCTGAAGCCACCGCTCATCGGAGAGGCATCACCATCGAAGCCTTACATCGCTTGCCGCTGCGAAGATCGCCGTTGCTGCAGACTCATCGCCGCCGTTGTCGTAGAAAGATTGCCGCTCTCGAAGAAGACGAAGTCGACGCTCGAAGTTGCCGTTGTCATCGCTGCCATCGCCATCGAGAAAATTCGCCTGAGCCGTTGAAAGATCGCTGCTGCTGAACGTCGCCCGCTGCCGTCGAACATCTGAGATCTCGCCGTCGCTCGAAGAAGCATCACTTCATAAGAGACCGCCGTCGTTGCTGTCGCTTCCTCATCACCGTGCCTCGCCGTCGCCGTTCCTGTTGAAGCAGACCGCCACATCCCTGAGTTGAGTCGCAGTCGCTGCAGCTCTCGTCGCCGTGCCTCGCCGTTGTCGAGACGCTGCCGCTGCATGGATTGAAATCGATTGGACGGCTGGGATTGACGCGTGTGAAAGAAATTGAACGAAGGTGGAAACATCCGCATGCTGACGTGGAATTGAAATTTGAAGGGAATTGCTGAGCGCACCGACCGCTTATATTAAAGGATTGAACTGCAATTGCTTTACGCACAGACCAGTGCACAACTTGACATCCAGGAGTCGGATTGAGACACCGTTTGCGTCAGATTAGTGCTGACGACGTGTTGATTGACAAAGACGCCTACACGGACACGAACTGAGCATTTCTAAACCCTTAAACTCTTTTATTCGTGTCTTAGTGTAACGTTCTTTGTAGGGGAAACTTTACCTATTTTTCTGTGACTATTTTGGGACTTGTCTGGTTGGGGCTAGACAAGTGGGACCCAGCTAGTTTGGGACTAGCTGGTAGAAAGCGTTACTAGTATTGATAGTGAGAGAAAACACAGTGAGTGGGGTACTGAGAGCCTAGCGAGTGTAGAGATGTAGAGGGTGCTCTAACTTGTGGTTTTGTACCTATTGCGCTATTCAATACTAGTATCTGCTTTGGGGGCTAGAGTATGTTGAAGGGTCGACCGAACCAGGGTAAATCTGCTGTGTACTCTGTGTCTGCTGTTTATTTCCCCTGTTGCTGCTATAACTGCGTGTGCTTATTTGTGGGTTGCACGAATTATTTTTATAAGCCTATTTACCCCCCTCTAGGCTAGGATCCAGATCCAACAGAAGGTTCCAAGTAGACGTGCCGAGGACGATTGCGGCCACCCGGTGTAGGTCGGACATGGTCAACATTCGGGAGATTTGGGTGCGGTTCGCCCGTCTGTCCTATGAAGTGCGCCTCCCCGGATCCGAGGAGAGGGTATGTTGGCCCGGAGATAACGAAGTTGGTGTATATGTTCGGTCCTTCGAATTAGGCTCCGCCTCCTAATCAACCCTCACCTTCTTCACCTATTGAATTTCCTGGACCTCCCACTCTTTGTGTTGGAGCCTTGCTCCTTCGGTTTACTGGTCAGTTTTGTTGTCCTCTGCCTCGCTAGCACCTTGAGTCCATCCTTGGCGTTGTTCCAGCACTTCTTTGAAGTGAGGAGGAGGAGGAGGCCGCACTATTGTGTCTACGCAAGGAAGGGGCAGGACCTCATTCTCGGGGTGCCGATGCGAAAGGGTGGATGGAGGGGTTCGTCTTTTCCTGATGCCGACCGATGTGGTGTTGATGTCGAACTGGGGGGCATTGAACCCTTTAGTGAACGAGGAGGTGACCTTGACGGGGGAAGATTTGGCGAATGCCCAAATTTTGGGGGAACTTCCCGAGGCGGACCGTCAGCTGGCGGGCTTGATACAGGACGACCAGCTCGCCCATGATTTTTGGACTAAAGGTACTTTGAATCTGGCGGGCTCTCATGTAGGCTTACCCTGATCTCTCTTTTCTTTACAGACGAAGACACGATGCTCTCAAGGGAGGAAGTGCCGAGGACGGCTGGTGTGCCTGTCGCGAAGAAGCCTGACGCCCGGGGCAAAGGCAAGGAAGTGGTGGACGAGGAAGGGCCGGCGAAGGTGGTAGCCCGAAAACGAATCGCTGAGACCTTGGTTGGGGAGAGGGCGAATAGGAGGCAACAGACGTCCGAATCGGAAGCTTCGCCCTGCACTAACGAGGCCGTACCTGAGGGTTCGGCTGACCAGGAAGAGGCCACCACAGCCCTTCCGAAGATCCCGACTGTGGATAAGCCCAGCAAGGCATCCCCCGTTGATCGATGGCCTTACGGGATTCCCCTGCAGGATATGGGGAGAGAGGCACACCCTAGATGCGAGAGGGCGCTCGCCAGCTTTAGGTCGACGAGGGCTAATGTTGAAGCCCTCCCGATGGAGGACGTCCACCAGCCGACCTATCGGATAGGCATGGGGGAGTAGGTGTTTGAAGATGCCGGTATGGCGGCCCGTCTGGCAGAAAATAGCATGCTGCCACGGGATCGCGAATCACTAACCAATGTTGGCCGGAGCGGCTGTGCGCCTCTGCGATCTGGCATACTATACAGGTAGGTCGAACTCCTTACCTCATCCTGCAAGTCTTCTTGCTTATATTTCTGACTGCGTCTTGGCTTCTTTTGTAGGCGGTGTCTGCGATGGCAGCTCTGCAACGCCAAACCCCAGTGACCCTAATCCAGGTGTCCCTCGAGAGGACAAGGGTCGAGCTACATGAGACACAGGAGGAGCTACGGGAGAGAGAAGCGGAGCTGTGACAAGTTATCCAGGTCCGTGATGCTCAGAGGAAACTTATCGAGTACTTGGAGGCGAAGCAGGCAACGCTCGCCCAACAGCTTCAGGAGGAAGAGGCGAGGTGGGCTGACCTTGTGAAGAGGCATTCTGAGGAGGCGGCCAGCAAGAAGCGGGTGATCTGCCTTCAGATGGGGGAGATATCCTACCTGAAGCGGGTAATCGAGGTTGGGAGAAGAGAGAATACTATTTGAAGGGGCGGATAGAGAAGCGGGGTGAGGTGGACCAGGGAATGATAGACATCACCGTCTGGCGTTATCAAGACGAAGCGCTCATCCCGTTGCTGCGAGAAGTGAAGGAAGCGGACTGGCAAGGATGAAGGGCCGACTGGCAAAGTGTACCCTTCGCTCGTGGTCGATTTCCCCAAGCTTGATGTACCCCTTTCTGAGGAGAGAGAGGAACCGGGCGATCAGCCAGTGGTTAGTGGTCCGACATGCGACCTCGTAGATATGCAGGCTCCGGGGGCAACGACCAAGGGTGAAAGCGGCCAAGTCGAGGAGCTTTTAGGGTAGGTCAAATTTTGTATGGCCGGCTTTGGGTCGAGCTAGATGTAGAATTGCGTTCTTGGTAGATCTTAGGCTGTAAGAAGTTAGTTATAAATGAGATGCGAGAATTTTCCTTAATCTTTGTTTTCCTTGTTGGTCTCACAGATGGTGATGTGTTCTTGCTTGGGTATGAATGCCCCTAACATTCTCCTTAGGACGAGCGTTCGGCCGAGGAGGAGGAGAAAGTTGTAATACTGTTAGTTCGCCTGGGGTCAGAATGCGGTCTTCTGGCGAGCGTCAGGAGTGATCTTTGCTTCCTAGGCATGACTGGCAGAGCAGGAGCTTGTTGTGGATCTTTTTGGCGCCCTTTCTAATGCTGAACTGAATGCGTTAGTTCGCCTTGTCAGCTCGGAAGATACTGAAGTGGCAGTGCGACCCGAGCGCTTGGAAAGGGCGGAATGTTATTTCAAAAACCCCGTCCGTCATTTTGTTGCTGTCATTTCGAATTAAAGGCGGGAGGGCAACAACGCGCCCCGACCGTTCCTTGAGCAACGCTGGGGGATGTGACCGCGAATGTCAGGCGAAACGTCAGGTGGCCCAGATCTGTGACACGTGATATGACTCGTGCGGCTAAGATATGTTGGTGATTCCTATAAATAGGAATGGGGGAGATCAAGAAAGAGTTTCTTACTTCTGAAGTTTCTTAGAGCTCTCTCCTTCGCCTGAATTCCCAGTCATCATTGTCATCGCAGTCGTTGTAGGAGTTCGTGCCACTGTCTCAACATCACTTTCCAGCAGCCAGGATCCTATAGGTATAATTCTTTTCCCTTTTAAGATGATTTCTTCAGCCTCTTATCGGTCGTCGGAGTCGAGGGACGTAGAAGAGAGGGTCCGGGGTAGAGTAGCGATGGACAGCTCCGTCGCAGAAACGATGGATGTAGAGGGGGAAGGATCGTCGATGAGTTAGGGCCGCGCTAAGGGTGGGTTGGTGGCTGAGACCGCAGTTAGGCCGTCAACGGTGGGTAGTAGGGACCCGAGGAAGGAGAAAGGGCCCCTGAAACCAAAGGCAAGGTCCTCTGCGAGGGCCATTGTAACCGTGGTCAAGGCCGGAGACGTTCCTACCGAGATAACGAGTCGGATGTCAGGAGCGCGAACAGGCGTCATTCCCGACGTGTGGGCGAAGTACATCAGGCCACCCTACGCAGTCCGGCTACCGACCGCTTCCAAGCGGGTGTGTTTCGTGAAAGATAATGAGCTCGGGGTCTATGTAGCTTGTTTTCAACAAGGGACGAGCGTTCTGTCGAGGAGGAGGAGAAAGTTGTAATACTGTTAGTTCGCCTGGGGTCAGAATGCGGTCTTCCGGCGAGCGTCAGGAGTGAGCATTGCCTCCTAGGCATGACTTGTAGAGCAGGAGCTTGCTGTGGATCTTTTTGGAGCCCTTTCTAATACCGAACTGAATGCGTTAGTTTGCATTGTCAGCTCGGGAGATATGGAAGTGGCATTGCGAGCCGAGCGCTTTGAAAGGGCGAAAGGTTATTTCAAAAAACCCGCCCATCGTTTCGTTGCCGTCATTTCAAATTAAAGGCGGGAGGGCACCGACGTGCCCCGACCGTTCCTCGAGCGACGCGTGGGGGATGTGACCGTGGATGTCAGGCGAAGCGTCAGGTGGCCCGGATCTGTGACGCGTGGTAGGACTCGTGCGGCTGAGATATGTTGGTGATTCCTAGAAATAGGAATGTGGGAGATCGAGAAAGAGTTTCTTACTTCTAAAGTTTCTTAGAGCTCTTGCCTTCACCTGAATTCCCAGTCATCATTGTCGTCGCAATCGTTGCCAGAGTTCGTGCTGCCGTCTCAACATCACTTTCCAGCAGCCAGGATCCTATAGGTATAATTCTTTTCCCTTTTAAGATGATTTCTTCAGCCTCTTATCGGTCGTTGGAGTCGAGGGACGTAGAAGAGAGGGTCTGGGGTGGAGGAGCGATGGACAGCTCTGACGCAGAAACGGTGGATGTAGAGGGGGAAGGATCGTCGATGAGTCAAGGCCACGCTAAGGGTGGATCGGTGGCTGAGACCGCATTTAGGCCATCAACGGCAGGTAGTAGGGACCCGAGGAAGAGGAAAGGGCCCCTGAAGCCAAAGGCGAGGTCGTCCGCGAGGGCCATTGTAACCGTGGTCGAGGCCGGAGACGTTCCTACCGAGATAACGAGTCGGATGTCGGGAGCACGAACAGGCGTCATTCCCGACGTGCGGGCGAAGTACATCAGGCCACCCTACGTAGTCCGCCTACCGACTGCTTCCGAGCGGGTGTGTTTCACGAAAGATAATGACCTCGGGGTCTATGTAACTTTCTTTCAACAAGGGATGCGATTCCCTCTTCACCCATTATACCTCGAGATCCTGAACTTCCTTGAGCTGCCACTATTCCAGCTGATGCTGAACTCCGTCAATGCGATCGTGGGTTTTCTCGTTCTCTGCACGAGGAATAACATTAGTCTGTCCCTTCCTCTGTTCTGCTACTTCTTCGCGCTCAAGAGGCTGAGGTCGTACTATTACTTTTCGATGAGGAAGAGTCATCCCCTCATCCTAGGCTTACCGGGGAAGATTAAGGGTTGGAGGAATCAGTACATGTTCGTCTCCACGGCTCCGACCTAGTGTTGAGGTCGAACTGGGGTGTGCTTAACCCGAAGGCGAGGAAAGGAGTTTGTCTGAGCAAGGTTGAGGCGGAGCGGGCAAGGCTCTTATAGGCAATCCCCACCGAGGGCAGGAAGTACGCCAAGCTCGCTAAGGAGGAGACGATAGCCAGATACATATGGCCCGAAGGTAACCTCAGCATGGTGGCTATCATTCCTAATTTGCTCACCCTGATCTCCCTCCCTTTTGCAGATTCGACGATGAATCTGTCCTTTGATGAGCTGGAGAGGATGGCTGATGAACAAGTGGCCTGCAACCCACCCAGAGTGATAGGAAGAGGTCCTGGGAGGGGAGGTTGTCGAAGAAGGCAGAGAAGCTCCGTTGGATGAAGAAGAGGAAGGCGGAGGAAAATCCGACCGTCCCCGGTCCTCAGGAGATGGGCACAGGAGCTGGCCGGCCTACTGAGGGCATCGAGCACGTCGCCACCCCCATTCAATCGACCTTGAGGATGGGGAAGGCGAGTAGACCGGTCCGGAAGGCGGGGTCCCAGAGCGGTGGGACGCACCAAAGGTCGGCCGTGAGGCTTCGGCTTCGATCCAGACCTTGGTTCTCCTGGGGGGCTCCGCTGGGTCGAGCTCGGGGGTTCAGTCGGCTCCCGAGGAATCGTGGCACTACGACTGCCTTCGGTTTGCACTGGAGAAGCCGGCTCACCAGAGCTGTGAGTCGATGCTGGCAGTGTTCTGGTCGAAGAAGATCGAGGTCGAGGGATTGACAATGGAAGCTCGACTGGGGGTGACATACCCGGTTGGGACGAAACGAGTCGGTCTTTGATGAGGTTGGGATGGCGGTGAGACTAGCCGAGAACTGCCAACTGGCCCAGGACAAGGAGTCCCTGTCGCATGTCGGTGCAGAGCGGCTATGAGCCACTGTGACATGACACCTCATGTAGGTCGGTTGACAGGTTATTTCATGGATCTTTGTTTTTACCTTTGTATAATCTAAAATTTTCAAGTTTGGGTGTGCAGGCCAATGCCACGATGGTGGCCCTACAGCACCACACCCTGGTCATCTCCAGGGCCGAGGCCGTGCTTATGAATAAGGAGGTGGAGCTCGCCCGAGAGAAGTCCCAGCTTGCCAAGCTGAAGGAGTCGTACGCCTCGCAATGGACATCGATAATGGAATAACAGGCGTACGTAGGGGAGCTCGAGGGGAAGGTCACCACCGGACTAACTCGCCAGGCCGATCTGGAGGGTGAGTAAGGGGAAGGCGCAGATGGGCGACCTGGAGTCACAGGCGAGGGCCGTCAAGGAGGAGTTGGCGATGAGAATGTAGGAATTCCAGGAGTTTCAAACAAAGACAATCGTTCCCAGGCTGATCGATGTGAAGAGGAAAGCGCTGGAGAAGGGCCGGGCAGAAGGATGGGAGGCGTGCCTCCAGAGGATCACGAAGAGGGCTGGGACCTAATCGCGCCCAGATATACACACTGGGGGGCACGACTGTAGTCTTACCGCAAGTGCTCGGTGTATTGACGAGCGGGTATCGAACACGAGGAGGTGGTGTTGGCTCCAATTTATCCTAGGTTGGGTTGACTACGAAGGTTTTATTGGTGGAGATGGGTATGATGTGAAGTAATGACAATGGTGATGGATTTCGGTGTCGGTGATAAATATGTTGGATAAATATCGATTCAAATTCAATATAATAAAAGTGCCTAGGGCTAAGGAATCCCCATTACGAATCGTCATTCATCTTTGTGAATCACGAACCTCAATGTTGCAAGACTTGAATTAAGGTGAACGAGTCGTAACTGAATAGAGAACCAAGCTTATGCTCTCGTGCTATTGCCGGTCTATAGCAACCTATATTAGGGCCCACTCTCGTGCAAACCCTAACCTAAGCCGCTAGCATTAAGATCGACATCATCGTTCAATCACCCCTCGAGCCCACTCTCATGCAAACTCGAGTTACAATCTAGATTGTGATAGCTCGTATTCGTCCAATCTCTTGCAAACGAATATGGGTATAGATTTATAATAAAAATTCTATATTTGGTCTAATCACTTGCAAACCAAGTCTAGTGAATCTCGATTATAAACCTAAATCGAATATCTATGCCTTTCCATCGATTAGAATCCAATCTCTTGCAAACTCCATATCGATAGAAATTCCTAGCTATTCGTAATAAATCAACCACAACCTAAGCTCCTATCAATTCTAGCAACTTAAAATTTCATTCATCACAAATCTGAAATTAGATCCATAGAGTTCATCCCTATGCCCTAGAATATCAAATCTACTCAAGCATAGTAATAATGATATAGAAATCAATAAAAACATTGCTTGCATATATAAAAATATCAAATCAAAGATTCGAATAATAAGAACAAAGATACTTAGCTTTGATGAAGAACTTCAATCTAATTTCAAGTTTTTAGATCCAAGAGGGGGCCTAGGGCATGGCCTAATCTCTAAAAAAGACTCTAAGAAAACATAATGGAACTCTCCTCTAATGATGGCTACAATTCTCTTATATCGTCCCCTCAAAACCCTAGCAAAAACCCCTAAAACCCCTCTGAAACCCGCGCCCAAAATCAGATCTGTGCGTAACTTAAGTTCTGGGCCAGCAGCGACTTGGCCGAGTGGAAAGCTCACTCGACCGAGTGAGAATTCCTGCAGAAACTCCAAACAACAGCACTTGACGCCCCCGCTTCTGCTATGCTAGATGTGTGCAATGATAAGATTGGGGGCGTGAGATTTAAATATTTGTAACCGCAAGCGCACGGTGTTGTAGTGTGGCTTGGGGGTCGAACTCAGGGAGGCGTGGATGTGCTTGTGTCAAAGAGGATCAAATTCACCCCATGGGCGAGCTAGCCCGGATCAAATGAGGGTTTGTCACAGTAAATGGAATGCAAGGTATAGACAATATAAAGGAAAAACCCGGGACTTTGGTTTCCACCCCCATCGTGCGATTCTCGCCGATACGGCCTACGGGTAGGATAGCGATCGGAATTAGGGTCTAATGGTGAGACGTTGCCTCTGAAAGTGGTACCGACGTCCCATGGGCCTGATATTCCGGTCGGTGCCCAGGATGATACGCCGGACTTCCCGGGTTCGATCAGTGGGCACTCCCGTGTCCATTAACACTGATCGACTCCGGGAGCACTAAGCTCGCAATGATAAATCCCAACGTCTCATCCTGCCGCTCCCGCACGCTAGGATTCGGCGTCTACGCTAAGGGCGTGAGCTATGGCTAGGGAGTCAACCGCCAAGTTTATTCCCCCTTGGCCCGACGGTCAAAGGCGGTCTTTTTCCCGCCGATGATAATGAAACACCTCGCGTAACCGTTAGATTCCTAATCCCTATCGATTTCCTAACCCTATGGATGCATCGGGGAGAACCCACGAAGGGGTTTCCACCAAAATCCCAGATTCGGGAACTACTCACACATATTTAGGAAAAAGCGATCTAAACAGAAATCGACCGTAAAAATCATGATCCGACAATAGAAATGCAATGGTAGTAAAGCAATTAAGATAATACTAAAGTTTCACAAAGATCTGAAAACTTACAAAAACTGGGAAATTACAGCCGTCACAAAATGAAGAAAACAGCAAAAAATAATCAGCTCCCGAATCTGGGAAATCTTGGGTTCTATATATAGAAAACGACATCACCCGATCGGTTGACAAGTCAACCGATCGGGTGAACCGCTTCACAGAATTACAACGCCATGCGGAACTTCACCTGGTCATCTTCACCCGGTCGGTTGACATATGAATGTGACCGGTTGGATCTTGGTGCCGTCGGGTGAGGAGGCCGGTTGAGCTGACCGTGTCTTGGTCTTTGAGATTCAGCTACAGGTGAACCGATTGGGTGAAGGTCACCCGATCGGTTGGCAATCAGCTTCGATTTCCAGAGAGTTTGAGATTTTGACCCGGTCACTGAACCGACTGGGTGACTTCTTCTGAGCTCCAAGTTGCGTCCGGGTGGTGCACGCATGCATCACCCGATCGGTTGAAGATGATCAACCGATCGGGTGAGGGCCAGAAATATGCTATCTTCGTCGTTTGACCCCCTGGATCACGCGTGACTCCTCCCGTTGCTCCGGGGACTTGCGATATCATCGTTTTATGCCCCATATGCCAGCAAACTCCTGAAAAATACGGAAAACACGGAAAAGTGAAAGAAAACAAGAAAACACGAGAAAACGAATATAAGACGGCGGTAAAACACGGAAAAACAAGGAAGAAAACATGCGCAAATATATGAAATATAAACGCACGTCAAAATCCCCCAAGGTGAACTCTTCCTCGTCCTCGAGGAAGACGAGTGAGAGTAGGAGCTCGGGGAGGAAAAATAGAGAGAAAGAGAGAAAAAGAAAACTTTAAATCCTAGATCGCCCGTCAGGGCCAACAAAATCAAAAACGACACACCAAGCAAGCAAACGCCAAATCACATCACTAAACAAAGGAGTACGAGTCCAGACAAGTGCCGTGGGCCCACGCGGTGAAGCGTGAGTGAGTGTGGTCGTGCGCTAGCAGTCCGTGTCACTATCTACTATGTGCAATAAAGCTCGATATACACAAATCCAGGAAATGACCCAACTATCGATTCGAATTGAATAAAGCGGTGAATATATAGTTCAAGCATGCATGAGAATAGAGAGAGAATCGAAACATATCATGCGTCAGGGGCTCCATAACTAGGGTTAAGGAAATCACACCACTATAGCCTAGATAATAGCTAAAAAGTTCCTAAGCCAAGTGTTTTCGAAACCGATGGGGTTTGAGATGATGCGGAGAAGAACACTCGGTGCAAATTCTCGCCTTCTCTTTATTCTCGGCAAGTAGGAAAATATATTCACACAGGAATTTTTTTGGGTTTTGGGTATTTGTAAATTTTTTTGGATTTTTTGGCTATACAAATTTTTTTTTCATTTCTTTCTTTTCATTTCTCTTCTTTTTGGGTTTTTCTTTTCTTTTCTCCCTTTTTTTTGAATTTTTGGATATTGGGGTATATATATGTGTACTCTCCCAAGTGGGAGAACGGTACACGACGAGGGGATTTGCACCAAGTAAAACAAAAGAGAAATCGGAATCTAAACACTTGGGCAAAGGAAACTATTCTCGCTAATTAGAGCACTGGCTAAGTGGGTTATCCTAGTCCTTAATTGTGGAATCCCGACACATGCGAAATGAAGCATACGATATATATAATCATGCACACAGAAACAGACAAGAGAAGCAAATACCGCATTATTCATATCGACGCGTGATAATCTAGGGGTCATTCCTGGACAGGTATATAAAGTAAAATCACAAAGCAGAAGCACACCAAACAGCTAGGCACGACGCACGACTCACAAAAAGCTAAGTGGACCCACGATGCGTGAAATGCAAGAGGACTCGATATCCTAGGGTTAGTGAGTGTGATTATCGATGCTATGCTAGGTGTGTGTGATTTAGTGGCAATTCATTATAGGGTTCATCTCTAGGAGAAAGAGATAAAAAGAAGAAAAGAAAAATTAAAAACACGATGAAAACGACACAAAAACGAAAAAGAAAGACTCAAACGACGCACAAAGTGCGACTCCCCCAAGCTGAATCTTGCATTGCCCTCAATGCAATAAGAGTGAGTACGGGAGGGCAATGAAAATGGGGGGGAATACGCACCGACACAAAAAAGGAAATGAAAAACATGGAAAACACAGATACGAAACTGAAAATAAAGAAAAAATCAAAATCAAACCACACGACACGAAAATAGAAAAAGAAAGAAAGAAAGAAAGAAGACACGTCACACAAAAAATAAAACAAGCACACACACAAAGGAAACAAAACACGACAACACAACGAAATAGACTTCCCCCAAACTAGGCATGACAATGCTAGCAAAGAAATACGATCGTGAAAGTGCAGAGATAAGCAAGGGGGATGTCAAAAAAAAACAAACAAAGGAAAAGAAAGGAAATAGAAATAAAAAGGAAGCGATTCGACACGTGAATGGGTCCTCCCCGTAGCAGTGGTAAAGCAGGGCCCCGCAAAGACAGATGGGCACAAACATAGGGGGGACAAAAGCGGGATGGGAAAATATCAAGCAGAGGCACCACCCTCTGGGGGTGGTGATGGGGGCCTGTGCTGGGGACCAGGAGTGGTGGGGGGTGGAATGTGAAGCTCGGAGACATCGGGTGGGTCAGTGCGAATGTGGCGAATGAAGCTTTGAAGAAAGGGCAGGTCTCGGTCGACTGACTCTTGAGTTGCCCGACCACCATGTCCAGCCAGGAGGATCATGGCCACGAATCGATCGGATTGGTCGTCCCCGAATTCGGCATCGCCAATGTAAGCGGGGGAAGTGGTGTGTGGGGGTGGTAGATGAATTGGTGGTGGTGGATTGGGCGGGGGGTTGTGTGCGACGAGCGCGACGGGTGGGCCTAGGGTTGTAAGAGCTGGCGTCGGTGGGCTTAGCACGGCGAGGAGGCATTGTGCAGGAGTCGTGTGTGTGTGTGAGTGTATGCAAAAGACGATGAAGACACACAAACACGGCCGACGAGCAAAATGGAATATTTAGGGCAAAATAAAAATTGAGCTAAGGAGCGAGTTTACCCAAATAAGATGAAGATCGTTGCTCGTAGACGCCCCAATGCTACTCGACAGGAGCACGTGTGAGGCCGCGGCAATCCTTTCAGCAAGTTTCGAAATTGGGGGAAAATGGGTGAAAGTTAGGGTTTTGTGTGCGGGTGAAATCGAGGAGGATGGGGAGAAATCGATGGAGAGATGGATAGGGAGAGGGGGGAGATCGATTGGGGTTGATTTAGGGAAAGAATGAGGTCAGGCGCAAGAGGGGGAGTCGAAGCGTCGATCTGGAATTCGAAAATGGGTGAGGGCGGATCGAACGGGCGGGGGCGGCCATTTATAGGGATTTATGTCGAACCGGTCGGGTGAGTTATCACCCGATCGGTTGACTTAGTGGTCGAAAACTTGGGCTGAAGAGTTGCTACAGGTGAACCGATCGGGTGAGTTGTCACCCGATCGGTTGACCGCTCCACACATTTTCCCGAGAACTCAGAGTGTCTCACCCGGTCCTTAAACCGGTCTTGCTTCTTGTCACCCGGTCGGTTGACAAATTCCTGAAATTTTCCCGAGAGTTTCCCCAGGTCACCCGGTCGGCCAACCGGTGTCTTCTTTTCTCACCCGGTCGGTTCATTCAGTGGCAGACACGGCCGTTAGCTGATACATCCCAACCGATCGGGTGAGTTCTCACCCGATCGGTTGGGGCCTTGTTTTCTGCAAAAACCCACAAATCGCCTAAGTTCCATCACGGAAGTTGTTTCGGTTAGCTTTATTTATAAAAATAGATAAAATAAAATTAAGAAAAAGTCCTAAAAGGTGAAGCAAAAGTTTAGAATATGGGTTGCCTCCCATGAAGCGCTTTTGTTTAACGTCGTTTAGCTCGACGCCCGTTGATGATGTTCAAGGCGGACGATAGCGGTGATGCCCGAAGTGCGGCATCTCTTCAACTCCAGAGTTTGTGGCTATTGGTGTAGTTGGCGGCTGTAAGAAGATTTGCTCAACTACCCTCCCTTTGTCGACAGGATCCGGGGGCTTCTCCCTCAAATTTGCGTCTACCGCCATCTTTTTCAGGATCCGGACCTCATCACCGGTGAGGTCCATGGGTTCTTTCCCCTTTCTCCTCGTAGGAGGAGCCTTAGGGAATCCAGGAGGGATCACAGGTCGCGCGACCGCCTCATCAGCAACTTCCTTCTTTGGTGAGCCATCTTGCTCTCCAAGGTCCCCCAAGCTATCAGGGGGATTCCTCAAGAGTACTTCCCAGGCACTTGTTTCAACAGCTCTATCTTCTTCGTTCTCCAGCATACTGATACTAGGATCGTTCGGGAGATTTGGATGCTTCATCGACAAGCCTAAGTCAAATTCGACTCTTTCTTGGCCCACATTGAGGGAAAGCTTCCCATTCTTCACGTCTATCAAAACTCCGGCGTTGTCATAAAAGGCCGTCCAAGGATAATTGGGGTATGCTTGTCTTCCAGCATGTCCATCACCACAAAATCAACCGGTACTTGTACTCCTCTCACATCGACGGGGGGGGGGGGTCGTCCACTACTCCCACCGGGTACTTGACCGAACGGTCAGCAAGTTGTAATGTCATGCCGGTGGGCTCTAAGTCTCCCATCCATATTCTCTTGTACAGCGATAGGGGCATTAAGCTGACGCTCGCTCCTAGATCGACGAGCGCCCTTTGGATTCGCACTTCCCCAATAGAGCAAGGGATGGGAAACTTCCTGGGTCCTTGAGCTTGGGCGGATTTGCGCGCTGAATGAGGGCGCTGCACTCCGCCGTTAACACGACCTTTTCTTTTCTAGATCACCGTGTCACCAAGTCTTTCAAGAATTTTGCATAGGAGGGGATCGTCTCTATAGCTTCTAGGAAGGGGATTTGAAGGCTTAAATCCTTGACCATGACAAAAAATTTGCCATACTTCTCGTCGATTTTTGCTTGGGCCAAACATTGTGGAAATGGCACAACGGGCTTGAATACCCTCAAATTCCCTTCTTTATTCTTCTCTTCTTCGGGGGCTCCCTCCGGAGCCACAATTTTTGACGACGGGGCACCGTCGTCATTAGCTTTTTCAATTGGCCGCTCAACGACCAGTGGTGCTTCCGGTTCCCCGGGTGGCACTCTAGTAGGAATTTGTGTCCCGCTCCTCAAGACGATGGCGGACACGTTTTCATGTTCATGCGTGAGCGCCAAGGTCCGATTTACCCCCCTAGGGTTCACCTCAGGCTGTGGCGGTAATAAATTCTGCGGTCTCTGAAGATTCGCCACTTGCAACCCCAGTTGGGTCACCTGATCAGTGAGGACTCTCTGTCCCATCTCCAGCTTCAAATTGATCTTCTCCTGGTTGGCTATGTATTGAGTCAAGAGGGACTCAACCGGAGAGACGGCCCTTTGCTGGCCATATTGTTGCTGGATGGGCTGTTGATTCCTTGGAGTGTACTGCTGGTACTGTTGTGGAGGTTATTGCTATTGAAATTGTTGCTGCTGAAACTGCTGCTGAGGCCTAGCCGGCTGATATATCTGCTGTTGTTACTGAGTCGGCTGTTGATAAGGAGCTCGGTAGCTAAGGTTGGGATGATTCCAGTTGTTTGGAGAGTAAGCCGGGTTGGAGTTGGTTCGTGGTGGAAAAGGCACATTCCCTGTAGGATTGTAAAATAATGCGCTCGCTTGATCCAACGGTGGTGAGATGTCACCACCGTCGAACTCTCCAAAAACTTCGGACTCTACCGCAGCAATCTGTTGTGAACCGGCGCCACTGGCGCCTACCATTAATGCGAAGATCTGGGTCGATAGCAAATCAAACTTGCTTGACAATTTGTCGACGTCCTCGACTCTATGGATGCCCCCAGATCTAGGTGTGGCCCTCTCGTCACACCACCGCTCATTGTTAGATGCCATATTTTCCAGAATCTGTCCGGCATCTTCCTCGCTTCTCGACATAAAGGACCCTCCAGCCGCGGCGTCCATGGAAGATTTTAAATCGTCCCTCAACCCATTATAAAACAGATTTATAATCTGCCACTTGGGGAGCTCATGGTGGGGACATCTTCTCTGCATCTCCTTGTATCTCGTCCAAGCTTCATGCAAGGACTCGTGGCTGGCCTGGGAAAAGGAGGAGATCTCACTCCTCAGCTTCATGGTCTTCCCCGGAGGAAAGAATTTCGTCAGGAATGCATTTGAGAGCTTCTCCCAGGTGTTGAATATATTCGGGTCCTTTCCCCTAAGCCACAGCTTGGCCTTATCTCGTAGAGAGAAGGGGAATAGTTTTAGTCGGATCGCCTCAGTTGTGACACGGTTTATCCGAAAGGTGTCACTTTTCTCCAAGAAGGAGTCTAAATGCTCAATCGGGCTCTCCATGGGTGCACCCGAAAATTGATTCTGCTGGATCCACGTCACCAAAGATGGCTTAAGCTCGAAGCTTTGGGCCGTAATAGCTGGAAGACGGATGGCGGAGGTGGACTCGATGGAAGGCATCGAGTACTCCAACATGGGCCTTGTGAGGCGGGATGTTCTCCCCCATGGCTTCAGGATCCTCTCTTCTTCGCTTCTCGGTGGCCAAACGCCTTAGGGTGGCGTTTATCTCCGGATCAACGAGGATCAAGTCGTCGAGACTTCTTGAACTCCTGCGCATGAAAAACAACAAACACCCGTGAAGCGAAAAGTGGGAAAGAAACATATAAGATAAGAAATAAAAATAAAAATAAAAATAAGAAGATAAAAAGGAAAAAGAAGAATGCGAAAATTATCGCGAGGTAGGGATGAGAGCTAGACACTAGGGTTCATGAAATCCTAAAATAACAAGCATGTTGCCTCCCCGGCAACGACGCCATAAAGCTTGACGCCCCCCCCCCCCCGCTTCTGCTATGCTAGATGTGTGCAACGATAAGATCGGGGGCGTGAGATTTAAATATTTGTAACCGCAAGCGCACGGTGTTGTAGTGTGGCTTGGGGGTCGAACTCAGGGAGGCGTGGATGTGCTTGTGTCAAAGAGGATCAAATTCACCCCATGGGCGAGCTAGCCCGGATCAAATGAGGGTTTGTCACGGTAAATGGAATGCAAGGTATAGACAATATAAAGGAAAAACCCGGTACTTTGGTTTCCACCCCCATCGTGCGATTCTCGTCGATACGGCCTACGGGTAGGATAGCGATCGGAATTAGGGTCTAATGGTGAGACGTTGCCTCTGAAAGTGGTACCGGCGTCCCATGTGCCCGATATTCCGGTCAGTGCCCAGGATGATACGCCGGACTTCCCGGGTTCGATCAGTGGGCACTCCCGTGTCCATTAACACTGATCGACTCTGGGAGCACTAAGCTCGCAACGATAACTCCCAACGTCTCATCCTGCATCTCCCGCGTGCTAGGATTCGGCGTCTACGCTAAGGGCGTGAGCTATGGCTAGGGAGTCAACCGCCAAGTTTATTCCCCCTTGGCCCGACGGTTAAAGGCGGTCTTTTTCCCGCCGATGACAATGAAACACCCCGCGTAACCATTAGATTCCTAATCCCTATCGATTTTCTAACCCTATGGATGCATCGGGGAGAACCCACGAAGGGGTTTCCACCAAAATCCCAGATTCGGGAACTACTCACACATATTTAGGAAAAAGCGATCTAAACAGAAATCGACCGTAAAAATCATGATCCGACAATAGAAATGCAATGGTAGTAAAGTAATTAAGATAATACTAAAGTTTCACAAAGATCTGAAAACTTTCAAAAACTGGGAAATTACAGCCGTCACAAAATGAAGAAAACAGCAAAAAATAATCAGCTCCCGAATTTGGGAAACCTAGGGTTCTATATATAGAAAATGACATCACCCGATCGGTTGACAAGTCAACCGATCGGGTGAACCGCTTCACAGAATTACAACGCGATGCGGAACTTCACCCGGTCATCTTCACCTGATCGGTTGACATATGAATGTGACCGGTTGGATCTTGGTGCCGTCGGGTGAGGAGGCCGGTTGAGTTGACCGTGTCTTGGTCTTTGAGATTCAGCTACAGGTGAACCGATCGGGTGAAGGTCACCCGATCGGTTGGCAATCAGCTTCGATTTCCAGAGAGTTTGAGATTTTGACCCGGTCACTGAACCGACCGGGTGACTTCTTGTGAGCTCTAAGCTGCGTCCGGGTGGTGCACGCGTGCATCACCCGATCGGTTGAAGATGATCAACCGATCGGGTGAGGGCCAGCAATATGCTATCTTCGTCGTTTGACCCCTTGGATCACGCGTGACTCCTCCCGTTGCTCCGGGGACTTGCGATATCATCATTTTATGCCCCATATGCCAGCAAACTCCTGAAAAATACGGAAAACACGGAAAAGTGAAAGAAAACAAGAAAACATGAGAAAACGAATATAAGACGTCGGTAAAACACGGAAAAACAAGGAAGAAAACGTGCGCAAATATATGAAATATAAACGCACGTCAGCACTCTGTCAAAAACTGTCAAAAACTGGTCACTCGGCTGAGTGAAAGTGTTACTCGGCCGAGTGACACTGATATGCGAATTTCAGCACTGCCACATCAACTTGCAGAAATTCTTCAGATTTTATCTGACCTCCGATTGGTGCGTTCTTGGTGGAGTTGGAACCGTCATGAAGTCTACTATCCTTAAAAAATATGAGAAAAATACTTTGCCTACTGGAATGATAAGATATTTTAAAAGAGTGGAAGGTTGTCTGAAAATCTGGGCGCTCGTGTCATCGGCGTCACTCGGCCGAGTGGGATTCTTTTGGGCGAGTGGACTTCTCTACTCGGCCGAGTAGGGTCTTTTGATGTTCTTCCAAAATTTCAGAGAGTTTGCTTTGAAGTCAGGGTTTGAGCACTCTGGCGCTCTGCATCACTCGGCCGAGTGGGATTCATCACTCAGATGAGTGGATCTTCTGCTGTGCTCTTCAGAATTCCAGAGAGTCTGGTTCGATTTCCTTCAGAAATTGACCTCATACGGGCGAGTGGAGTTCTCTACTCAGCCGAGTGGAATTCACCACTCGGCCGAGTGCATTGTGGCACTCAGGTCAGGCAGATGTTCTTCGTATCAGTCGTACACGACCGACTACACTGCTTCACTCGGACGAGTACTTAGCGTGACTCGACCGACTGGCTTGTTTCTAGAATCCTTCCTTCTCCTCCTCGCCTCCTCGATGATTCTATTGATCTTCTTCTTCTCCCGCTCATCGTCCAGCACCGTTAGCTCCTCAATAAGGCCATGTGCGATACTCCGGTACGCGTACAAGTCCTTTAGGCTCATTTTCTCTCCAGATTGCTCCATATTTCCTGAAATCAGACGAAAACAAGGAATAGTGAAAAGTAACGAAATATCGTCGAATAATAATGAAAACCATAATATGAGCAATCGAAATGGCATGCAAATATGCAGAAAAAAGGTGTAAAATATGGACCGATCAAAATCCCCCAAGCTTATCTCTTACTCGTCCTCGAGGAAGATAAGTAGAGCGACGAACTCGGAAAATGAAAAACAAAGGAAATGAAATGAAAGAAAAAAACGAAGTGGAAGGAGTCGCTAGATTATTTTCTCAGATCTCAAGCCATAAGCTCACAATAACTCAGAAAATACAAATCACATGCTATAAAGATATCATGTCTTACTTAAACATGGTACTTGTAAGCTTTTAAGAACAACAAAAGGGACTCTCTAATTTTATACAATCAATTCGTATCCACATCATGCATTTCATAGAATTTAATATACAAATCATTGGCGACGCACTTTTCAATCAAGACTTATAACAGAAGTATATAAAAATCACACCAAGCATGCAATAAAGAATGTAATAAGAGGCATGTCATTCACATTTTCATATCAATTCATAAGAAATCTCCATAACTAAAGTATTTTTCTAAGTTTCAGCAATATCAAACTTCCCCATTCGTGCACCTCTCCACTCTAATGTCGCACTCACTCATATGGTCAAGTGAATTCACCCCCAAGTTTAGCTTGAGGCATCGCATCTAAAGGAATATGATAGTGGAAAATGGGATTTTTGCCTTGGTTTTCCCAAGTTTTTTGTGGCTCCAATAATAAGATAGAGAAATATCTTTCTTTTTCTTTTTGAACTTTTTGTTTTTCATTTTTCTTTTTTGGATTTTTGTAGGAGCTATTTGATTTGTATTTTTGGTTTTTGGCTCCTTTTTGGCTTTTTGGGCTTTTTTTGAAGCCAACCTTTTCTTTTGTAGGGATTTTTTTGGGAAATAGATGCGATATAAGTAGCTTTAGGAGGTGAACTCAAGTGACATGTAGAGAATAAAAAGATATATGTGGAGAAGGGAATGGTGTAATGCTCGGTTCACTCTAAGATGTGCACAAATGGTTCAATAAGATAATACATCAACTAAACTGAAATGTAAGCATGGATATTCTCAATCATTTCAATAAATAGTGAAGTCAAGCAGTAAAGGGTACAATCATATCAGGCATGCAACAGAAGGTGAATAAGACAATGAGGCAAATGCTTTCGATATACAATTGATACGTGAATCTTGGTGCATTTCCAACAAAAGCATACTAAACACTAATCCATACATTCAGTTTCAATGAATACCATGTAATTACTTAGAGGAGTCATCAAAAGAAATAGATTTGCAAGCACATGTGAATAGCAAGACTATGGAATACTCTAAGTAGCATGGCGAGGAATAATAAGCATCGTGATGGTTGCTAAAACAATAAGAGATATCATTATAAGGAGCAAATCTAGCAAAAGGAGGAAAAGAAATAAAGAAATAAAAATAAAAGAGAGGAAAGAAAAGCAAAACAAGCACACATTATGATGCATGAACACACATAAAAGGAAAATAAGATGGAAAAATCAAAAAGATGATGCAAATTTTTTGAAAGATTCTACAAAACCTAAAAATAGAGTAAAAGTGCAGCTAAATGGCATGAAAATGCACTCCTTCAAGCTTAAACTTTACATTGTCCTCAATGTGATCATCGTGGAAGAATACGAGGAACAACGATAATAATAAGGGGGTAAATGAAAAATGATGAAATGAATGACATGAAATCCTAATGCTACTACAAGCACATGCAATAATGCATGAGATCGCCTTCCCCAAGCTTATACCAAACAATCCTATTCAAATGACTTGATAAAAAATGTCACGGCTTTGCTAAGCGAGCTCAAGTCATACGAATAAGAAAGTGAGTATTCACTTGAAAGAATTGCTCGATGGTGGTGAGCAAAAGGATGAGGCGTATCAAAATATGAAGAGGGCAATTAATATATATAATGGGTTAGGGGTGAAAGATTTTTGTTTCTGTCATATGAGGTGATATTTATTCTGAATTAACAAATCAAGCAAATCTATATGGTCCTCTCGTTGTCGAGAGGATTCATGTTTATTGAAAGCATAAAATTTCACGCTATTACTACACTACTGGATTGATATCACCTATAACAAAAGGCGGATCCAATATCTTTGCCGGTGCAGGCAACTGCTCCAACTGCTCCTTCCATGGCTCCGCCAGATGCGTGTGTCCACGGACTCCAACGAACTCCAGCAATGCATCCTCTAGCATTTCCATAAGGACTCCACCTGTACCCTGCAAAGAATAGGAAGCATCAGTTTGCTGCAAAAATTTCATCCTCATAATAAAAGTATTCCAAAGAGGATCGTCTATAGAAATATATGAAATAAATAGTGGTGGACGATACTTCCCTGGAAATAATTCAATATCCTCTTGTGCTTTGATAGCTATCTCTGTGGTGTCATCTCTCAGCTGCTCAGGTAACTCTGGATCAGAGGTGTGGACCTCCTCGACAGGTTCGTTTAGATATGACACGTCTAAGCATACCTCCGGTTCATAATCGTACGTGTGCTGCAAAAGGTATGACGTGTCAAAAACATCTGAATCAAAATAAATATCAAACAGAATACATGATTCAGAAATGGAATGTGTAAAATAATCTCCCTGAGTGGGAGTAGTAAGCTCTGTGGGATAGTCCTCGGCGTCAGTGTAAGGATGAGGTGGCTACGGAAGCTCTAATAGAGGAGGGTAATGCTCGAGATCCTCATGAATGGCTGTGTCCTCGTCCCGATGCACGACCTCCTCATCGAGAAGCTCTGGCTCCATGTGTAAGGCATCCTCAAAAACATGCTCCGGATCTGTGAGGTAAATAACCTCAATGTATTCTCCATCTGAATCATCTCCGTCCATCCACTTATCGTATGGACTAATTGTATCGGTGGGTGGGGGAGTGAAGACGGTGCAACCCGGCTCTGCAGCAACACGTCCCGAGTGTCTCGTTACAGTTCTCTCATCAGAAGCGGCTACATCTGTGCCTGGTACCATTGTCTTCTCAGAGGTGGAAGCATCAATGTCCTCAGCCCGCCGTGCAAGAATCTCATCCAGGTATGCATAAAAATGTGTGGTCCATATGATCACAGCCTCAATAAAAGGTAGAGGTGGCTGCAGAAGCTCAACTGCAGGTGGGCAAGACTCTGGATTTATCTGAATGAAGTTACCATTGTCCCAAAGTGCTGCCTCTGTAATGTAATGCTCTGGCTCCGCATGTGAGGCCTCCTCGTCAATATGCTCTGGCTCGACATGGTGAACTTTTACCTTCTCATCAACTATCAATGTAGGCTCTCTTTGGAAGGGTGATGCTGGCTGCTCATGTGTGTCAACTTGTGGAGATGCATCATGTGGAGGGGAATGCCTGCAAGTAATCCAAAAATTTAGTCTATCCCCCTCAAGACTGACATGGATGTCCTCCTTAATTGTTCCTACAGCTGAAACACGGTTCATAACAAAATCTGCAAATCGTAGATCAAATGCATCACCTGCTGTAATACTCTCTGAACTGGTAAACCTCACTGACTCCAAGAGGCCCTCCAATAAGTTCTGAAATGCTTTCTCCTCAAAATCTATGGTCCATATAATATCATCCATAACACCTGATCAATAAAGATAAATACCTGGAGAAAAATATCAGTGGCACAAAAGAATATAGAAATGATAATAATGGTGGCAGGGTGAAATTTCTTTTTGTTAATTAATTTCTTTTGTAGTCTAATCAACCTAATTGTGACAAATTAGCATCCAACGGGAAACACCTCCCCGGCAACGGCGCTAAAAACTTGATCGCGCTCGGATATACACACCGTGGGCACGACTGTAGTCTTACCGCAAATGCACGGTGTAGTGACGAGCGGGTATCGAACACGAGGAGGTGGTGTTGGCTCCAATCTATCCTAGGTTGGTTTGACTACGAAGGTTTTATTGGTGGAGATGGGTATGATGTGAAGTAATGACAATGGTGATAGATGTCGGTGTCGGTGATAAAGATGTTAGATAAATATCGATTCATATTCAATATAATAAATGTGCCTAGGGCTGGGAATCCCCACTACGGATCGTCATTCATCTCTGTGAATCGCTAATCTCAATGTTGCAAGACTTGAATTAAGGTGAACTAGTCGTAACTGAATAGAGAACCAAGCTCACGCTCTCGTGCTATTGCGGTCTATAGCAACCTAGATTAAGGCCCCCTCTCGTGCAAACCCTAAACTAAGCCGCTAGCATTAAGATCGACATCATCGTTTAATCGCCCCTCGAGCCCACTCTCGTGCAAACTCGAGTAACAATCTAAATTGTGATAGCTCGTATTCGTTCAATCTCTTGCAAACGAATATGGATATAGATTTATAATAAAAATGCTAGCTTTGGTCCAATCTCTTGCAAACCAAGTCTAGTGAATCTCTATTATAAACCTAAATCGAATATCTAGGCCTTCCCATCGATTAGAATCTAATCTATTGCAAACTCCATATCGATAGAAATTCCTAGCTATTCGTAATAAATCAACCACAACCTCAGCTCCTATCAATTCTAGCAACTTAGAAATTCATTCATTACAAATCTGAAATTAGATCCATTGAGTTCATCCCTATGCCCTAGAACATCGAATCTACTCAAGCATAGCAATACCGATATAGAAATCAATACAAAACATTGCTTGAATATATAAAGATATCAAATCTAAGATTCAAATAATAAGAACAAAGATACTTAGCTTTGATGAAGAACTTCAATCCAATTACAAGCTTTTAGATCCAAGAGGGGACCTAGGGCATGGCCTAACCTCTAAAAAAGACTCTAAGAAAACATAATGGAACTCCCCTCTAATGATCGCTACAATTCCCTTATATCATCCCCTAAAAACCCTAGCAAAAACCCCTAAACCCCCTCTGAAACCCGTGCCCAAAATCAGATCTTAACTTAAGTTCTGGGCCAGCAGCGACTCGGCCGAGTGGAAAGCTCATTCGGCCGAGTGGAAAGCTCATTCGGCCGAGTGAGCATTCATGCATAAACTCCAAAAAAACAGCACTCTGTCAAAAATTGTCAAAAACTGGTCACTCGGCCGAGTGGAAAGCTCACTCGGCCGAGTGAAAGTGTTACTCGGCCGAGTGACACTGATATGCGAATTCCAGCTTTGTATCATCAACTTGCAGAAATTCTCCAGATTTCATCCGACCTCCGATTGGTGTGTTCTTGGCGGCGTTGGAACCGTTGTGAAGTCTAATATCCATAAAAAATATGATAGAAATACTTTGCTCACTGAAAATGATAGAATATTTCAAAAGAGTGGGAGGCTGTCTGAAAATCTGGGCGCTCGTGTCATCGGCGTCACTCGGCTGAGAGGGATTCTTCACTCGGGCGAGTGGACTTCTCTACTCGGCCGAGTAGGGTCTTCTGATGTTCTACCAAAATTCTAGAGAGTCTGCTTCGAAGTCGGGGTTTGGGCACTCTGGCGCTCTGCGTCACTCGGCCGAGTGGGATTCATCACTCGGCCGACTGGGTCTTATGCTGTGCTCCCCAGAATTCCAAAGAGTCTGGTTCGATTTCCTTCAGAAGTTGATCTTACTCGGGCGAATGGAGTTCTCTACTCGGCCGAGTGGAATTCACCACTCGGCTGAGTGCATTGTGGCACTCAGATCAGGCAGATGTTCTTCGTATCAGTCATACTCGGCCGAGTACACTGCTTCACTCGTGTGAGTAACTAGCATGACTCGGTCGAGTGGCCAGTTTCTGAAATCCTTCCTTATCTTCCTCGCCTCCTCGACGATTCAATCGATCTTCTTCTTCTCCCGCTCATTGTCCAGCACCGTTAGCTCCTCAATAAGGCCATGAGCGATGCTCCGGTACGTGCACAAGTTCTTTAGGCTCATTTTTTCTCCCAATTGCTTCATATTTCCTGAAATCAGACGAAAACAAGAAATAGTGAAAGGTAACGAAATATCGTCGAATAATAATGAAAATCGCAATATGAGCAATCGAAATGGCATGCAAATATGCAGAAAAAAGGTGTAAAATATGGACAGATCATTCTAGACCCTTTATCCATCATTGGGGGTGGACTTTTGTAATGGCCGCTTTCCGACCGTTCGTATTTTCTACGTGCACGTACTTTTCGTGCACGTGTTTTATTTGGCTCTTTCTTGGTTTCGGTATATACGATGTGATATGCCGTTGTGACCGTATGGAAGTGTAGAATTTTATAGTAATTTTTGGGAACGTCATTTCACAGCTCGTTTTCTCGCAAAACAGCTTTGAATGGAAGGGCGTTTTGGTCTTTTGCCTTGAATACTCGGTTCCCGATTTTACGAAAATTTTTGGTAGGTGTAGGATGCGATCGAAACCTGTAGTCCCGTACTTCTCGTCTCCACAATCGTCCCAGTATTTTCGGATTAATTTTCCGATGCCTGTAGTGGAACTTATCCCTTAATCAAAATCCAAGCCCAAATAGCCTAACCCAAATTCAAATTCAAGCTTAACCCAAATCTATTTGGGTTGCACACGTAGCATGAAAAATTCTGTGGCTATCCTCACCCTATTTCAACCTAATCTATACCCCTTTCTCTCATACACTCTCTCCCATTTTGCCTAAATCCACCCCCTTCCATACCCCTATATAGCAATATTAGCATGTTAAAACTCCTCTCACGCAAAACCCTAGGAGTTACACGCAACCAGCCGCCACCCTAGGTAACCCATGCACAGGCTCCTCCTTCGCTGTGCCGGCCATCTTCCGACGATCTCCGGCCATCCCTCCTCTCTCCTCTCTCTTCTCTCCCTCCTCTCTCTTCTCCATCTCCATTAAAACTCACTCAAAACCCCCATGGCTGCACAAAACTATAGCCATCCCTAATCCGGTGGTCACCCCTTTCTCCGGCCACCCCCGGCCGTCCTCCGGCAGTCCCCCTCTCCCTCGACAATCTCTCAACCTTCCTCTCCCTCCTCGCTACCTCAAAATCCCTTGAAACCCATTGAAACTCCATTAAAACCCTCTAAAAACTGCTATTTGCCCAGATCTGCCCATCACCGGAGATAACCCACGCCTGCCGCCCTCCGGCCACCCTCTCCGGTGAACTCCACCACCATCGGACTCCTCTCTGACCCTCTGAACATCTCCAACTCCCCTTACCCTTTTTCCATGTCTAGATTTCCACGAAAACCCCGTGGAACTCAGATCTAGCTGTTATTTTCGACAGTTTACGCGTCGCCACTTCAAACTAGCGCCCACCAGCCATCCGGCCACCTACGATGACCATCCTACCATTGTTGAACTCCTATCGAAACCCCCTACAAACTGAAATTTCTCTTACGCTCATATCTTGCCTGTAGCCCCTGAAAAATCCGTCGATACCTAGCCTAGCTGCTGTTTTTGACAGATCTGGGTGCTGAACTTCAACGCCGGCTCACGATCACCTCCGACAACCCCCGATGTCAAATCCACCACCGTTGGCTTCTTCTTGAAGTCCTTTCACTTTTGCAATTTCCCGTTGTCGCTGTTCATCACTGAATTTCCACTGAGATGTGCGACAACGAACGTTGCGCAAATCTGTCCTCCCCGGCTTCTCACGGCCACCCACCGCCGTACGCTCACGCCGTCGGCCATCCACCGGGCCGGGCATCTTCCTCTGGTCCTACTTCATCTCCTGACAGCTCTCTTGGACTCTCGAAGTTCACGTGCGTTGACACACGCACGTGTTTTTAACCGACGTCGCCATTATCGTGAAGATACGTTGCGCTACTCGCAACGGGAGAAGGATCACTGTTAGCTCGCTGATTTCATGCCACCACCCTGCTGTCCAGAGGAATCTCGCTGTGCTACCCGCGGCTGAAGAGTTCCAGACGATGCCGACGTTTCACCGTTCAGACCCGACTTCCGCTTGTTGGACGACGTCACGAGGTTGGTTTCCCTAACGAGTAGTAAAACCCACACCGTAGTTCATCAAAACCTAATCTAAAATTGATCAACATGAACTAAAATTAATTTCAGCATCTGTAAAACGTTGCCCACCGTAGGAAAGATCGACGAACGGACTATTTTTCCGTGCACATAGGGTAGCCATCGATCTAGACTGAACAAAAATAAAAAACGTGACTTTTTGACTGATAGGTTAGTCCCACCAAATTTAGAAACAAACCATAATAGGTTGACCAAAAAGCACGATCTGACATCACCGTGATACTGTTTCAGACGGACCATCGTCGACGCGACGTTTCGACGGGACGCTCCGGACAGACGACGCACCTGCCACCGTAGGCAAGTATACTCAATTGTACCTTCGGCCGTGTTTAGGCCTTAGACTTTTAGAACTGTTAGAATGTGAACAAAGAGAACTGGACGTGAAATGATAGCGTCCGAGACACCCCTTGACAGCTTAGACTTGACGACGAAGTCTAAGCACAACAACAACATTTGACTTCTTAGGGTTTTCTTGTGTGTGCGTGCGTGTGGACCCCCTAGAAGAACCATCCATGTCTTGTCATGTCGTGTCTTGTTTTGCACATCATGCGGGCAATAGGGCACTCACCAGTGGGTGAGTGATCCCTTGTACGGATGCACAGCCTGCGGGCAATAGGGCACTCACCAGTGAGTGGGTGATCCCTTGAACGGATACACAACATGTGGGCAATAGGGCACTCACCAGTGAGTGGGTTATCCCTTGTACGGATACACAGCCTGAGGGCAATAGGGCACTCACCAGTGAGTGATTGATCCCTTGTACGGATACACAGCCTGCGGGCAATAGGGCACTCACCAAGCTAGAGTGAGTGATCCCTTGTACGGACTTATCTTGTGCACTTGGGTTGGGGTAGGGTTGAGCGTGCGCATGGGGAGAGGGTCTGATCCCCCTTGAACTGTAAGGCGTAAACCCTTCGAGTCACAAGTGTCTTGTCGTGTCTTGTCTTGTCGTGTCTTGTTACGTCTTGTCTTGACCCATTTAGGTTAGTCCCATAGTCGGTAGCACACGCTACGGCTACTGCTTGACGTGTTTACTTTCCCAGCTCCGTTTACTTTCTATAACGGCCATGTATAACCCCATCATGTTAATCAACCAGTAAACTGTTGCTTTATATTAAAATACACTTGCAGTAGAGTCTAACATTTCTGTGTAGACTTTACCTGACGTACTGTTCCTTTTCTTTTGGGTGCTGTACGTCAGGTGTCGAGCTAGAGTTCGTGGACGAGGCAGACTTACTGGAGTACGTGGAGCCCGAGGACGTCGACCCGGAGGACGTACCTGACGAGGACCCAACTTAGACGTTCCCCACCGTTGCGGACTTCCAGAGGGTACTAATTTTTAGTCTGGGTGAGTAGCACCATTTTACTCTTTGCCTAGGTTGGGTGCTTCGCACTATTAGTTTCCTTTTTCTGCAGTTTATTGTCATGCTTAGGCCTCCCTTATTAGATTTGTCGTATGCTGGATATTATCACTATTATAAAATGAATGCATCCTTTTCCTTCTGTACTCACTACAAAAAAAGCGTTTCTAGTGTCCAACAATTTCGACACTAAAAGGGTAAAAAACCGACACTATAGGGTTCTAGTGTCGGTTTTTTCTAGTGACAGACCGTCACCTAAAGCGGCGTCTCTAGAAGTAAAACCGGGTTTTAGTGTCGACATTGGGACCGACACAACAACATTTGTTTTTGTGACAGATTAAGTCGACACAAGAGTAACATTCTAGTGACGAATAATGTCGACACTAGAGTACTGTTCTAGTGTCGAAATAAGTCGACACTATAGTACTGTTGTAGTGACGGAACAAGTCGACACTAGAGTTAGGTTCTAGTGATGAAACAAGTCGACACTAGAGTAAGGTTCTAGTGACGTAACAAGTCGACACTAGAACAAGTATTCTTGTGTGGGAATAAATCGACACTAGAGCATATGCCATCTAGTGTCCACAAAAACCGACACAAAAAAATAGATTCAAGATAACTGATTATTGACACTAGTTTCCAGTTTGTCGACACAAAAAACATGTTTACGCAAAAGCTAATTTCCGAAGCTAGGCAATTTCAAATTCATATTTTTTTCAAATCCATGTTCATAAATAAAAATGATACAATAAAATGGATAAATGAAAGTAGAGAATATTCATTATTTGCATTATGCAAACATTCTCTTAATCAAAATAGTTCCAACATTATTTTTCAAAAAAAATACAAGCATTCACCAAAAAGTATCTTCTTGCCCTTGTATTCACCAAAAAGTATCTTCAACCTTTAATGTATCATCTCTCCTTGCCCTTATATCACCAAAAAGTATCTTCAAGTTCTCTGGAGCATCCTCTTGTTAAGCATATGTACCAAAAAGCATATTCAAATCCTCTATAACTCTAAACCTACAAACAAACAAAGTATATGAAAATAAGTTAAAGAACACACATGTTATTATAAGAGTTCTAGTAACATGTCAAAAAACAGTAAATATGGAATATAAATATTAATTATGTACCTAGCGGTGGAGTTCTAGTACCATGTCACGAAGTGGTTGCATTTGTGGATCCCTTCGCCTATATTCCTCCTCTCTTATCTGTTGTTCATCCTCTCTTTGCCTATATTCCTCCTCTCTTCTCTGTTGTTCATCCTCTATTTGCCTATATTCATCATCTCTTTTCTTTTGTTCCTCCTCTCTTCGCCAATATTCCACATCTCTTTGCATATGTTCTTCCTCTCCTGCAAGTTCTCGTTGACGATATTCCTCTAATTGCATTTGCATGGACATGATTTGAGAGGATGTAGTTCCACTGGATTATGTAGAAGTAGAACCAAAACGAGTCTTTGCTGTCACACCAGGTCCATAAGAACGTTGATGACCACTATGTTGTGGAGGCATCACCTGATTGTATGTAGCATCATCTATAGACGTGGGTAGGATTCCTCCATTCTTTTCTGTTGCCACCGCACGCAGTTCATCCTGCATTTTAGACAATCAATCATAATCATGATGATATGCATATAAAAGAAATAGACAACTAAAGTTCGAAATATTTCTTGACATACAATCAACTCCTTCGCTTTTGGATCAGATGCCATATTATTGGAGCATGAATGCAAATGGATGAACATATCTCCATCTGATGGTGCCACACCATTTGTCTTAGTCTATTCACAAAAAAAACATAATAATTATTTCCATATGAAATGAAGTTAGAAATAAATGTAGTATATGCTTAATTAGATACCAGATTGTAGCGGTAGCAAGCTGCACTTTTAGTCCCTCCAATGTTTTTGATTTCTTGTTTACTTCGATTTATGACATTTTTTTAGATATAACCTACATAATTCCAAAATATATATACAATAGTAAGCTACCTACCTCAACATGCAATTTTGGGGAAAAATGTTGATTTATCTATCTATCTACCGTTATTGCTTTTAAGTGTTGGTATCATCTATATCTACCTCTATTGCTTTCACAAATATATTGTATACCTGAGCCTCGGGAGTAGCCCAAACTTGCATTAGAGCAACCCATTCATCCATCACACAATCTGGTGGTTTATTTCTTTTTACGATCATCATCAGTGTTGTAGCATGTATAATGCTGGAACTTCCATCTTGCTTTTGTTTTCCTAAACTTTTTGCCCATATGTGTGTGAATAACAACTTCCTTCATATTCTCTTCAATTTCCAATCGATCCTATAAAAGGTTCAAAGCAAATAATAAGCAAGTATATTGATATAGAAAATGTAAAAGGAAAATAAGAAATATATCAAACATGGTTCATGTGTTTACCTTAATTGATTCCCAAATCCAGTCCTTAATAAAGTCATCCACCAAATCCTAGTTCTTTTTAGACCAAGGAACCCTACCTGGTGTTCTCAAAATAATGCCACATGTATGTGAAAATGTAGATGCTTCTGTTCCCACATGTTGACCATCTTCATCAAACTCGATCCGTGGTTTTGGTTCATCTTCTTTTCGGTTAAAGACACGAGCAAGACGAGTAGGACCACGACATTTCTTCTTACTTAAAGTTTCTCCACCTACAAAAGAATGAGAACCTCTAATTACCGCACACCCATAATCAATTCAACTCTAAACTCAAGAGAAGTACTGAACATAGTTCGTATCGTTTAATGTATCACTTACTAGATGTAGCACCTCCATCGGTACTAGTTCCCCCACTATTTGAAGGTGAATAATCTGAAACCTCAGGTAGAGAGGTCCCTGCTCGCTCCAAATTTCGGTTTCTTTTCATGATGAGTTAACATGCCCGTATGGAGAAAAAATATTAAACATCAAGTAATAACTGTGCACATAAGATTACCTAATATACGTACAAGGCAAAGGGTCGTTTTAGAAACAGAAAGTAAAAGAACTAATAATAACTTACCAATACAGCCTGAGCATACTCCCATATTATAATGAAAATAACATAACCGTACCGTACAAAAAAATCATAAAAGCCTTTTCCAGATCTATTCGCGATGCAGATTCCCCAAGATCTCAAGTGTGAGCACTTGCTTTAAGATTGAATATTAGGTGATTATATATATTAGACAATATCAGTTTCAGCTTTAAGTACAGAAGAAGGTACATATTAGGCATAACACTTGTCTTTTAACCCCCTCCGTCCATGTGGCACCCCAACATCACACCCTAAATGGAAGGAGTATGTCACACCCCAAGTTTGAAAGGAATAGTCACTCTCATACTGAATATGTGATATAATAAGCATCTTTCATATGAGAACTGGATTTATTCACAACTTTTTTTAGATATTACTGCATACGTTAGAGATTAAGTTTTTTATTATGTTTTATTTTGTCTCCAAATGCTCTGCTAATAGTAAAGAAAACGGATGATACATGTGTAAGGAAGTTTTGGATTGTAACTGCTATTTGGAACAAGGGAGAGGCTAAGGGTGGCCCTATGCATGAAATAAACTTAGGAGCATAGACTGATCTCAAACACAAGCACACATTTTCAAGGGTGATAACCGTGTTGACTTGGTATAAGGCGTTCGCCAAGGGGGCAATTTAAAAAAAAATTAAATGCATTCAGAAGAATAATACATATCATGGCAGAACTCAAAGGCCAATGTAATAGTGTTGACAGTTGGATACAGGGCCGGTTCAAACATAAATGAGGCCTAAAGCGAAACAAAATACGAGGCCTAAGTATCAATGCAAAAATTTTAGGCGCCTTCATATAACTGAATCTCATTCAGGTTATTTAAACATTTGTGATTCTTGCAAAATTTGTGATTCTTCCATGCTAGAGAAAACTGTCAAAGGTGATCGTTCCGGAGTCCGGACAAGTGGAAGGAGAGGGCGTCAGGCTGCCAGCAACACCACGAAGAGAGAGAGAGAGAGAGGCCGAGAGCAACGGTGTGGGGGGTGTGGCGAGTGGCGATGTTGCATAACTTGCGTTGGAGCCGGAGGCCTAGGAGTTGCCGTTTGAGATTTTTTTTGGTATTTTGTCGTTTGAGAATTGAGACTTCAGCCTTTGACAAAGTCTATTACCTCTTGGGATTCTATTGGCATTACTGGACTTGGACTGAGGCAGGCTTGGACCTGAGGCGGGGACGCATCACAACAAGGCGTTGAATAAATAAGATAAAGGAAGTGGGCTTAGAAATTTTAATTGAGCGGGCTGTTGCCTGTTAGGCTTAGGAAAAAATTAAATACGAGGCCTCTCAAAATCGGAGGCTTAAGACGGCCGCCTCAGCTGCCTAGAACCGGCCCTGGATACTTCTTCATTTCCTTTTGAGTATATCTGATACCATCATCCAAGATGGTGCAGCATCAATGAGGAATGCAAAAATCTATGAGGAATGCAAAATCAAATTGGCGTTTTGTCTAATCCTGCAAAGATGAACATCTGTCAAAGCATCAACAAAAAACTTAGAATAGTTTATTACCTCTCCCCTGGAATTTTTTCGGCCTCTGTTCTTCGCAAGCACACACCAAAGGAGATTTATTACAAAGAATCTTACAAAGGGGGCTCTTCGTGTTTTCCTTTCACGTGCCAGGCAAAAAAAAGGGCCCTGCTCTTCTAGGCTTTTAGAAAGAGAGAGAGCTCTTGAGAGAGATTAAAAAAGGCACGGCTCTCTCTTCTAGGATTTGTGCAGCATGTCCTCAAAAAAATTACCAATGAACAATTCGACTCTTAACAAAAACAACAGAGGAGCCACTCAAAGAATTCGGCAAAGGGGTCTTCAATCTTAAGGATTTTTTTGAGTTTTGTTTGTGCGGCTGCCCTAGAAAAACAAGCAAACAAAAAAAATGTGGCACCTTCAAAAATCGGCTGCTATTAAAACAAAAAAACCAATCCCCACCTTTTTTTTGGCTGTCTTTGTTTTGTTCTTTGAAAAACCTAGGCCGCAGGTTTAAAAAATGATGGGCTCTTGTGAAGTTTCGGCTGCTCTTGGGGGATTAAAAAAACAAGGCTTGAGGTTGGCTTCCGTAGGTTATTTGTTGGAGGATTCGGCTGGTCTATTTTTGGCCAACCCTAGAGCAAAGTGCGGCTCCCCTTAGCTAGTGTATTTTTGATACCTCTTTCACACAAAGACTTTCGGCTTAACACTCTATCTCAATTATTTATCCTTTGCACATTGATCACGTCACTTTGTGAATTACTCATACGTTCGTCATTCCTGAAACATTTAACACATACGTTAAAACGTTCGCACAAGTTTGTTATCATCAAACACGAAGTTCATAGATCGTTGCTACCAATAACTTCCGCTGCACGTGCACATGTATAGTTTAATTTTTAATTTTATATATCAGTAAAAAGTATACGTTCTAGTGTCGACCACCAAGGTTGACCCCAGAAAATATACGTTTTAGTGTCGACCAACAAGGCTGACCCTAGAAAGTATATGTTCTAGTGTTGACCACCAAGGTTGACCCTAGAAAGTACGCATTTTAGTGTCGACATCTGCAGCCGACACAAGAAAATCACCTACTAGTGTTGACAATTTGTCATCTTGTGTCGACAACTTAAGATCGACACAAGATATGAGCTCTAGTGTCGGCATATATGTAGGAATCCAAAAAATGGCTTTTCTAATGTCTACTTTCTTCTACCGACACTAAAAGTATACTTTTAGTGTCAGCAAATTTAAGTCGACACTAAGTTTGGTCACAAGAAACTCACTTTTTTGTAGTGTTTTGTTGTTCCGGATTTTATAAATGCAAGAACCTGAAAATTTTAAAATGGTACCCCTTACAGACGCTTATTGGGTCCGAGCTTCACAGCTCCGGCCTAAGCGGGCCTTAGTCACATTTCGCTTCTGTCGTTTTGGGAAGCGGGGTGTGACATGTTTTAGTGGTGGTCCATGCAGGTCTCACAAAAAGTTCGGTATAATAAGAGTACCGCATTCATTTAATATCCATGTACGAGTCTAAATTAGGTTTTCCCAGTCTTAGATGGTAGGAAGACTTAGGTAGACGTCCAGGTTTGATAGTCAGGTGATTTGGTTAAGTTTTAGTCATACTCGTCTTGGGGTTCCTTAGTAGCCCTCAGTTGACTCTGATTGTGTTAGATTTCTAGAGCCCTTCTTTTAGTCGTTCACTCGGGTTCATCGACTTCGGGCCAGCAGAACTTAATCTTGATTCGCTTAGGACTCTACCTTGAGGTCCTTAATACTTTCTGGTTCATTTGAAAGTCTTAGTGTTGAGTTTCCCCTGATCTTTAGACGGTCCGATAATTAGGAATCTCGGATTTCTAGCATCTTCCTGATCATTACACTTTTGTGTTATCGGCCGTAGAGTTCCATCGTAACTTTCATGAACCATCTCCTAGGCGTAGTTATCATGCGATCATTTTCCTTTCCCCCGATTCACGTGATCGCTTCCTGACGATTATCATTGATCCTTCGAATCTTTTCCTATGCCAATCCTGTCTTCCTCTAAAAGTATTTTCGAAATTCATTATTAAATTCTTCGCTCAGTTTAACTCCTTTGAAAACTCTTGTTAAATATTTAAATTTCTTACTTTAGGTTGAGTTAAATTTCTTTCACTGATTTTGAAACTTTCTTGGTCGTAAAATTTTTTTTGTTACTATCTCGTACTTAATTTCAAAATCGGTATCTTTCGTATTTCAGTTTTAAAACTTTGTTACCATTTTTTTTTAAAAATTCAATATATCACTTTTTCTAAATTACGAAATTTATTTTCAACCACTTACCGTACATACTTTTAGAATATTTTCTAAACTAAAGAGAACTTTAAATTATATATATATATCAGTTATATGTTCATCGTGCTCATATTTCGAAGAAAAAAACTTTGTATAAACTTATTTTTATTTGCAAAACAATCGTCTAACTCTTTTTTTTCCGGGATGTAGTTTTCTACCATCTCTCACTTTTTCTACATATTTTTATAAGCATAAAAGTATATGATACCATATTTTACACGTAATTTTTTCTTTTCAGCCATTTAATTATTTTGAGCAATATTTTTTGTCTCACCCAACCAGCTATCTCCTTACCTCGCCTTATTTGAACTCTTTCCTTCCGATCCTTCCGGTACACATTTGATTTCAGATTCCTTTCTGTTGTTAGGATATTAGACCTTGTCGTTGCCTGTGTCAACTCTAGGCTAGGAGTGGGTCCATTGGTTTTGTGATGTCGTCGTGGTGCATGTATGTTGGTAGAGTGTGCGGACCTGTATGAGTGTTCTATCCTTAGGATATTAGTGATTATCTCTTGTGTCGTGTATGTATACTTAGTGCGGCCCATGATATACGTATGAGTTGTCTGAATGATGGTATTCATATAGGCGTGGACAACGTCATAGCATGCAATTCCTTAGACTTAGTCTTTTCGTACTATTGTATAGCTTATCTTTGGTTGCATGTGACTGTATCAAACTTTTGTTTTCTTTTTAAATCAAATCCTTAAAGTTTTGAAACTAGCTCGCATGATCACGACCCCTTATTCTCCCTCAACCATTACCACCACTCCACACGTTTTTACCCACATGTTTTAAAAATATGTCATTGGCCTTAAGTTTTCCTTTCTCTTCTCCCTTCTTTCTCTCTTCGAAATGTTGTGTTTATTGTTGTTATATTATCAGGACTAGCTATTATTGTTATAGGATTATGTATGCGGGTAGGCATAGTGCGTGAGGAGATAGGATGTAACAGAGATTAAATTGATTTTGAACACAAGGATATTAGATTAGATTTCTTTGGATGAAAAGAATGAGGTGTCCAAGACTTATTAATGATACCAATGTGTGACGGACTCGATGGGGACTCTGAATGAATGAAATTATACACAGGGAGATGAGTACTTAATTGATCCGAAACTGGGACGAGTGGTAGATGTAAATAGCTAGGAAGGGATAATACGATTTAGAGTGATCATGAAATGAGTAGAACATTTAAAGCGTCAAGATTTGATTATTAAGTTGAGATGAGAAGGCATTGGAGATAACACTACATGTTGAGATGAATGGGATGTTAGGAAGACGGATTTTATATGATTAGGAGGTTAGATGATATGGGTAAGGATAGATGTAGTTTGATGGTTCATCGATTATGGAGGATAAATTTATGAGTCGATATGATGGAGAATGTATTGGGAGCGAGATGATTGATGACTGGTAGGCGGTGATGCGGATCTATAATCAAGTGCTAGGGTGTGTTTCTTATAAGGATCGCCTTACCCTTGCAATACTAACAACACACACTAGGGGGGTGAATAGTGTAATGGCAATAAAATTGTCCAATTAAAATTTAACTTGCAAATGCGGAATTATAAATGCAAGAGGAATTAAAAGGCACAATCAATCCAAACGCAAACACACAGTTTTACCCTGGTTCCCCAAACTTGGGTACATCCAGTCACACCAATATTCACTATATTCCCACACAGAGAAGTGAAGACTAATCTCATAAGGAGATACCCCACAAAGAGGATTTATGCCTTACACAAGGACCCAACCAATCCTACACGAGGATCAAGACTCCCACACAGAGAATCACTAATTTCCACTCAGAGAATTAGGGTTAGCCCTACACTAGGACACTAAACTCCCACAAAGAGAGTTACTCCCACAAAGAGAGTTTCCTAAGTCCCACAAAGAGACAACCTCTCACAAAGAGAGAACCTCACACAAAGAGAGAAAGTTCTAATTCCCACAAAGAGAATTAGAGACACAAATTACACCAAGTAAAATAAATACTCTTACCTATGCCTTGAGATGCTTACTCATGAATGGATGCAAGGCATGGAAGAGGATCTCCAAGTGTTGGGATATGCTTGAGAGCACTTGGATGATTTTCCTTGAGCTGGACTTTAATGCATGAAGATAGATGAATGCTCAATTGAGGGAAATGTGGGAGCTTGAGAGTTGCTTATTGATCTCTTGAGATTTTCTATAGAGTCAAGAGTTATCAAGTGTTGTCAAGAGTTCTCAAGTGAAGGCAGCATAATCAAATATATAGGAACCCAATATCAAGCCCCAAAACCCAAAGAAATAGCCGAAGAAAGAATTCATCAACGACTAGAAACTGGGCGAAAACGACAGGAACAGTCGACTGATGATCAAAAGACAGTCGACTGATCAACGGCTAGAAAATATCCAACGGCTATAATCTGATAATCTGAGCCAGGATAGTCGACTGATGAAGTCAATACAGTCGACTGACAAACAGGACAGTCGCCAGTAAATCCTTCAGCAGGCGACTGCTGCAGGGGATGGATCGAAACAGAGAGCTGCACTCTTTCTCCAATTCTTCGCATATGCGACTGATGTTAATACTACAGTCGACTGTCAAATAGTCAGGCGACTGTACATTCTTCATCAGTCGTTTGCAGTATAAAATGGAGAAACAACAGAGAGATGCAGAGAATGCACTTACGCTATACAGGCGACCGATGACCAATCTCCAGGTGACTGTAAAAATACAGACGACTGTAAACTGATTGACAGACGACTGTGCGAAAAGCTCAAGTTTGAGTCAATTGAAATGTTGACTTGAGCTGTGCATGTCAAACGACTGTAGAAGGATCTACAGGCGACTGGAAATCACCCAGTCGACTGTGTTTCCTTCAGCAGGCGACTGACGGAAGCCAGATACTCCAAATGAGTCTTTGGACAGAGTGAACCTATTGGGTTGGATTCTATGATAATCCTAAGGCTCACTAAGATGGTTATATGCATATGCATGAATGAGTAAACCATCTAACAAGGCATTACATTAACCCTAGACTCAAAAGAGAGAGAAAGTAATAAAGTAAATTACATGGATTACAAAGCTTTCCTTAGAGTCTAAGTCTTCAATCTTGATGCCTTTATTGCTCTCCATCATCTCCAAGCTTTGGCACTCCTTGAGTCTAAGCTTAAGCTCTTCTCCACTTGATGTCCATCCTTGCACCAAGTGATTAGTCTCCAAGAAAGATATTCTTGAGATAAAACTGAGAGACTAAAACATGAGAGTCATTAGAAACAATATAATGTTATGATCATCATCAAAATAAGATTGGTATAAAACACCAATACTCAACAATCTCCCCCTTTTTGATGATGACACACATTATGTAAAATACGAAGTATTAAAGCACAATGCTAATGAGTTCCCCCTACTTATATGCACCAAATAAACAATGAGCTACAAAAAGGTAAATACTCATAATACCAACTGAAATCAAGGTGACATATAATAGACATGGATTACATAAACCAATTTTAAACCAAATGTAACAATATCATGCAAACATGCAAGGTTTATCTAATCCCATATATCTCTCCCCATAGATATATCTCTCCCCATATGCATATGAATATATCTCCCCATATATATTTACATAATGCATATATCTCTCCCCCTGACATCGTCAAAAAGGTGGACATCAAAAATATCCCCCTTTGTCATCTTAACCAAGATGTGACAATATGCAAGAAAAGAAAGATATGTATGATACCAAATTTAAAAATTTAGTGGGTATCAATTCACTATCCCATGCTCCCCCTAGATTATAGAAATGGTCAACTTTTGACTTCAAGGATCTAATACCAATTATAATTAATGGAGCCATGGGCCAAAAGTGTATCAAAGCAATAAATATGGAAAAATCAAGCTTGAAAGATACACAAAGAATATTGCCAAAAAACAAATATATCATGAAACAAGTTGACAATATACAAGAGGTTTGGTTTGAGATCAAAAACAACCAAATGTGAATAAAGATCTCAAATAACCTCTGAAATGAGAGTTATAATATGTCTTAAAATACTTTAAACATATAACATATTAACTCCCCCATTGACATACACATGGATCAAAAATGCATGCATGTCAACAAACCCCAAGGTCCTCATTTTCATGAAAAATAAGTTTGAAAATATTTTCAAAATCATGAAACACAAACAAACAATTGGTATGATAAAAATAAACATTCAAGCACAATACCCATGCAATATGCATATGTGTGAGGAACCTAAACAGTAGGCAACCAAACCCAAGAGGAGTTTGATTTCCTAATGTAATCACATGAGGTGATCACATCCCTAACTAGAGAGTTGATGTAACTATCCCTCTCTTGCACACTAAACTTAGTGGGAATCCATAATCTCAAGGATTTCTTAGGCAAGGGTTTTGCCTTTGCAAGAGGGGAGGATGTGGCATACTTAGGTGTAGAAACGAATATCTTGGCATGCAAAGAATGAGGATTTTGCTTCTTAGCAAAAAATGAAGATTTTTCATTCTTCCTCATTACCTCGTGATCTACATGCTTCTTGTTGATGTTATTGTTGTACAAGAAAGCATGGTGATTCTTCTTAGGTGCTTTAGCAATATTTCTTGTATTTGCACCATAAGAGAAATTAGAGGTGGGTTTGGGAACCACATTTTGAATATAACCCAAACCTCCTATATGATTTGCCGGATGTTGTTTTTCCAACAAATCGTGGAGTGAATCCCTAGAATACACAAAGCTTATGAGCTTACGGGATTCCTCTTCATATTTCAACGTAAGTTGTTGAATGTGAGCATCTAAGCTAAGGTTTTGAGCAACAAGTTTTTCATTTGTAAGGCTCAATTCCTTAACTTGAGAGAGAAGTGTGTCTCTCTCACTAGTGTCATAAGCATGCCTTTCATCATGAATTACACTAGCAATTTCTAGTTCATGCAACTTACTCTTAGCAATTCTATATTTTGCTTTTAATCTATTGTAAGAGTTGATACACTTATTAGCCTTTTCGGAAACCATACCGAAACGATGTTTAAGCTCATTGTATGATATCTTCTCTTCAATCTCATCAATGACATCTTCTTTGACTACCTCGTCTCTTTCCTCCTTGCTTGAGCAAAGCGAAGACTCTTCCTCATTAGCCATGAGGCATGATTCCTCATAGGAATTGTAATTATCGAGCCAAGCATCCAATTCCTCCTCAGTTAATCCGGATGGGATTGGTGTAGGAGCAACAAAGGTTACAAAGCATGCATGAGCATCCTCCTTTGCATCCTTTTCTTCGTTGCTCGAAGTGTCCTCACTCGAATCATCAAAGGTCCCGATTAGTCCCTTCTTTTGGTTCTTGGACTTGGACCTTCCCTTCCAATGCTTTTTCCCTTTACCATTGTAAGTTTCTTTGTTGGGGTTGGAAGGGCATTCGGTGGACAAGTGACCTTTTCCACTGCAAGTATAACAAGTAGAAACCTTGTTAGAATTGGAGACAAACTTTGACAAAGACTTACCTTGCATGCACGTGAGGAATGCTTTGAATTGCTCGGCAAGCTCCTCAATATCTTCTCCACTTGCATCTTCTTGCTCATCTTCTTCACTAGGAGCTTCTCGATGGAATTTTCTTCTCCACTTGATTGGCTCCTCCTTGGCATGGAATGCAACCCCCTTTTGCTTCTCTAGGTTCTCGGGCTTTGTTGGTTGAATCTCCTTCTTGTGTTGAAGCTTCACTTCATATGCCATGAGATTACCAATGCACTCCTCAACGGTATATTTGGACGTGTCATATGACTCCAAAATTCCGTTGGCCTTTGACTCCCAACGAGGTGTGAGAGAGTCAAGGATATTCTCTACACGATCCTCTTGGGAAATCATCTTCCTGAGTCTCTCCAAAGCGTCCACGATCTCAGTGAACCTTGTGAACATCTCTGAAACGCTTTCGCCTTCCTGCATCTTAAACATTTCATATTTAGATCTAAACACAGTTTGTTTAGATTTCTTTACCTTCATTGTCCCTTCATGACAAATCTCCAAGTTATGCCAAATATCGTTGGCCGTTTTTCACATGGAGATGCGGTTGAACTCATTTACTGAGAGAGCGCAATGTAATGCGTTCATAGCTCTCGCATTGAACTTGATCGAGTCCTTCTCCGCCTTTGTCCTTGAAGCCGCGGGTGTAGTGGGCGTATCAAATGGCACCTCCGTGATGTCCCATAGGTCTTGACCCTCCATGTAGATCATCATCCTGATCTTCCAACTTGGGTAGTTGGTTCTGTTGAAGAGCGGGGGTCGAACGGTTGAGTGACCTTCTTCATGAGATGCGGATGAGGCGTTGAATGCCATTGTTGCAGTATGCTAAAAACTCGCTCTGATACCAATTATAAGGATCGCCTTACCCTTGCAATACTAACAACACACACTAGAGCGGGGTGAATAGTGTAATGGCAATAAAATTATCCAATTAAAATTTAACTTGCAAATGCGGAATTATAAATGCAAGAGGAATTAAAGGCACAATCAATCCAAACGTAAACGCATAGTTTTACCCTGGTTCCCCAAACTTGGGTACATCCAGCCACACCAATATTCACTATATTCCCACACAGAGAAGTGAATACAAATCTTACAAGGAGATACCGCACAAAGAGGATTTATGCCCTACACAAGGACCCAACCAATCCTACAAAAGGATCAAAACTCCCACACAGATAATCACTAACACCCACTCAGAGAATTAGGGTTAGCCCTACACTAGGACACTAAACTCCCACAAAGAGAGTTACTCCCACAAAGAGAGTTTCCTAAGTCCCACAAAGAGACAACCTCTCACAAAGAGACAACCTCTCACAAAGAGAGAGAGAGTTCTAATTCCCACAAAGAGAATTAGAGACACAAATTACACCAAGTAAAATAAATACTCTTACCTATGCCTTGAGATGCTTACTCATGAATGGATGCAAGGCATGGAAGAGGATCTCCAAGTGTTGGGATACGCTTGAGAGCACTTGGATGATTTCCCTTGAGCTGGACTTCAATGCATGAAGATAGATGAATGCTCAATTGAGGGAAATGAGGGAGCTTGAGAGTTGCTTATTGATCTCTTGATATTTTCTATAGAGTCAAGAGTTATCAAGTGTTGTCAAGAGTTCTCAAGTGAAGGCAGCATAATCAAATATGTAGGAACCCCATATCAAGCCCCAAAACCCAATGAAACAGCCGAAGAAAGAATTCAGCAACGGCTAGAAACTGGGCGAAAACGACAAGAACAGTCGACTGATGATCAAAAGACAGTCGACTGATCAACGGCTAGAAAATATCCAACGGCTATAATCTTAGCCAGGACAATCGACTGATGAAGTCAATACAGTCGACTGACAAACAGGACAGGCGCCTGTAAATCCTTCAGCAAGCGACTGCTGCAGGGGATGGATCGAAACAGAGAGCTGCACTCTTTCTCCAATTCTTCACACTGGCGACTGATGTTAATACTACAGTCGACTGTCAAATAGTCAGGTGACTGTACATTCTTCATCAGTCGTCTGCAGTATAAAATGGAGAAACAACAGAGAGATGCAGAGAATGCACTTACGCTATACAGGCGACTGATGACCAATCCCCAGGCGACTGTAAAAATACAGGCGACTGTAAACTGATCGACAGATGACTGTGCGTAAAGCTCAAGTTTGAGTCAATTGAAATGTTGACTTGAGCTGTGCATGTCAGATGACTGTAGAAGGATCTACCGGTGACTGGAAATCACCCAGTCGACTGTGTTTCCTTCAGCAGGCGATTGACAGAAAGCCAGAGACTCCAAATGAGTCTTTGGACAGAGTGAACCTATTGGGTTGGATTCTATGATAATTCTAAGGCTCACTAAGATGGTTATATGCATATGCATGAATGAGTAAATCATCTAACAAGGCATTACATTAACCCTAGACTCAAAAGAGAGATAAAACAATAAAGTAAATTACATGGATTACAAAGCTTTCCTTAGAGTCTAAGTCTTCAATCTTGATGCCTTGATTGCTCTCCATCATCTCCAAGCTTTGGCACTCCTTGAGTCCAAGCTTAGGCTCTTCTCCACTTGATGTCCATCCTTGCACCAAGTGATTAGTCTCCAAGAAAGATATTCTTGAGATAAAACTGAGAGACTAAAACATGAGAGTCATTAGCAACAACATAATGTTATGATCATCATCAAAATAAGATTGGTATAAAACACTAATACTCAACATTTCTAGTTGTAGCTTATTCAGTAGAGAGACGAGTTATGATGGATTATTTGAGGAACGATGTTTGAAGTTATGGGATTAGCGATCATTATGTGTATATATGTGAGTTGTAGGCATAAGTGTTTATAGATATTATTATTATTAGTATAAGTGATTCCGAGGACGGAATCATTTCTAAGGTGGGTAGAATGTAACGGCCGCTTTCCGACCGTTCGTATTTTCTACGTGCACGTACTTTTTGTCACGCCCCGCTTCCCAAAATGGACGGAAGCGAAACGTGACGAGGCCCGCTTAGGCCAGAGCTTTAGAAGCTCGGACCCAATATGCGTCTGTAGAGGTACCATTTTAAACGATTTCCAGGTTCTTGCATTTTTATAGTTCGAAACAACAGAAGTACAGAAAGGAAAAAGGCATTCATTAAATTAAAGGTATAATATCCAACTGGTACAAAGTCTAAAAAGGAAGCCTAAGCATGGCAACAACCTAACTAAAAGCAAACTAAAAGCAGTAACCTCTGAAAGTGACGACTAAAAAGACCTCAAGGTCTGGTCCTCGTCAGGCACGTACTCTGGGTCGACGTCCTCGGCTCCTCGTACTCCAGTGAATCTGCCTCGTCCACGAACTCTGACTGAGCACCTGACGTACAGCACCCAAAAGAAAGGAACTGTATGTCAGGTAAAGTCTACAAGAAGGGTTAGACTTTACTGCAAGTGCACCGAACTTTAAACAACGGTTTACTGGTTGATTATCATGCTGAGGTTCTTTTACACAACAGTTTACTGGTTGATTAGCATGCTGTGGTTATAACAGAGTAACACGACAGGAAGTAACGCAGCAGGAAAGTAAAACGGGACAAGTAGTAGTCGTAGCGTGTGCTACCAACTACGGGACTAACCTACAGGTGTCAAGACAAGACGGGACGTGACGGAAACAAGGCAGGACAAGACAAGTGAGACACGAAAGGGTTCACGCCTTACGGTTCGAGGGGGATCAGACCCTCTTGCCGTGCGCACGCTCAACCCAACCCCAAACCCCAAGACAAGACAAGACATGACACCAGTACAAGGGATCACTCGCTCTAGCTTGGCGAGTGCCCTATTGCCCGCAGGCTGAGAATCAATACAAGGGATCACTCTCTCTAGCTTGGAGAGTGCCCTATTACCCTCGGGCTGTGTATCAGTACAAGGGATCACTCTCTCAACTTGGAGAGTGCCCTATTACCCGCAGGCTGTGAATCAGTACAAGGGATCACTCGGCGAGTGCCCTATTGCCCAGCGGGCTGTGCAAGACGGGACGTGACGTGACACGACAGGAAGGGTTATTCTAGGGTGTCCACACACACACACACACATGATAGCCCTACAGCATCAAAAGTTGTTGTTGTCAGGCTCAGACTTCGTCGTCAAGTCTGAGCCGTCGGGAGTCGTCCCGGACGCTATCATTTCACGTCCGGTTATATTTGTTCACATTTATCAATTCTAACCAACTAAGGCCTAAGCACGGCCAAAAGTGCAAGTGGATACACTTGCCTGCGATGGCGAGTGTGTCATCCTCCCGAAGCGTCTCGTCCAAGCGTCTCGTCCGCGGAAGTCCGTCTGAAACAGGTCACGACGACGGTGTCAGGTCGCGTTTTCCATCAAGCCTATCAGGGTTCATTTCTAGGTTAAACAGGGCTACCCTAATAGTTCAGAGTCAAGTTGAAAGTTCAGCCTAATCGACGAGCCTATCCTATATGCACAGTTCAAAAGTCCAGTCGTCGAATCTACTGTTTCATAACGTTTTAAGGGTGCAGAAAATAAATTTAGTTACTGTTGTCCGATTTTAGTTAGGTTTTCAGTTCTGCTATGGTGTGGGTTGTGCTACGAGTTGGGGAACTAACCTTTTGACGATCACGCACGGGTCTGACGTCGAGTCTGGTAACGGTCGCAGATCGCGTCGCGACTCCCCTTTCCGGAACGTCTCGTTACTAGTCTTTAGTGTTCACGTGGTCGAACAGAAAGCGTGACTATCTCTGCGTCATTAGATTCACAATGTCAACTTAAAGAATTTAATTAACTATAATACTACTAAATTCTATCTCAGGTTAATATAGTTATAAATAACTATACTTAGCATTATTATAACTCACTAACATATAATATAATAGATGTACAGCATACACACAGTTTACCAATTTTAGCACTAACATCATGTGACGGCCTACAGGTATATTTTATTATTAACCTTAGGGTTCAGAGTCCTTAATATCTAAATTTCATCACACAAGTTATCATTATTATAACCTATATGATTATCTAGCAGAGGCTACATAGGGGTTACTGTGTTCAATGAAGCCTAACTTTAATTAGAGAATTGCTATCTGCACCTCAAGAATTGAGGTGCAGATTGTATTCAGTGTCAAAAATGCTATTTATAGATAAAAGAGAATATGATAGAAAAGATGTGATGTGAAATAATTACTATCTTTAGGAAAAAAACCTTAACTGCACCTCAAAGGCTGAGGTGCAGAGAGCAATGCACCTTTAATTATAAGAGAAACCCACCAACACACTCTTCTATCCATTTCTCCATCCCCCTCTTTCGTTTCAGCTGCAGTGCGAGAGTGGGGCTCAGCCAAGCGGGTGACAGGGCGGCGCGGCAGATCGACGGGCGCAGTTGTCAGATCCGACAGCGTCGGCGGGCGGATCTCGACCTGATGAGTGGATCAGGCGACGGCGACGGTCTGTGGAGACGGAAGATCGGCAAGGGGCGTTGCCTGGAGGCGTTGGGCAGAGGTCGGGGAGGAAGGAACGGCGACTTAGCGGTTGTCGGGAAGACTTTGAGGAGAGGGCTGCCGAGGGTAGAGGCGAAGTTGGGAGCGCCTGGGTTGCGGGTTCGCCGGCGAAGGGGAAGGAGTCCGGCCGGATAAGGAGGTGGGGTTGCAGTTCTTGGCGGCGAGGGGAGGACAGGGCTGCGGACCGAGGAAGGCTGGCGGTGAGGCCGTGTGTTGGACGTCGGACTGGAGATGGACATGAGGGGACGTCTGCGTCGAGCTTCGGCGGGAGGAGAGGCCGGAGGGGAGTAGGGGGGCTGAGCGCGACAGATCGGGCGGCTCGGTGGCGTTGCGAGAACGCCGACGGGGGCTCCATCGACGGGACTGCTCGGGGGTCTCGACGGAGGATGAGGCCTCGGAGGAGGGTAGATGGCACGCGTAGTGTGGGGCTCGTCGGAGATGTTGGTCGTCACCGGAGGAGTGACTGTAGGGAGAGTTCCTCTGTTCGTTGTAGAAACAGGGGAGGAAGATGAAGCTGCGAGTTTGAATTGGGAAATATACGCAAAATTGATGGCCTGGGGATGAAATATTGGTTATAGGTTATTTGCAGATGAGAGTTTGAGGGAGAGGTGACGTGGGGTTAATTTGTTGGGATCCTCCCAAAACTGTGTATGTGAGTGGTGTGTTACGTGGAGAGGAGAGGGTGGAGATTAGTTAAAAAGTTTGATTTAAAAATCAAATTGGTTTCGAAATATTAACTGAATGATAAGTCTGATGCAGGTTTAAATTATAATAATAAAATTATTGCTAAAAAGATATGAGGTACGGGTTAAATGGGTGGGGGCAAGGGACATAGGGTGTACAGTTAGGAGTAAGTCTAGGGGACAATTAAGAAAGTAGTTTAGGAAAGATTATAAAACAGATTAATAGCCAGATATTGCCAGATTTGGCAACAATTTCGAAATTTAAATCTGATTTGGGGAGATCGACGGTCGAGGTTAATCCGGGTGATATCTCTCAATCCGGACGTCAGAAAAATAATCTGAAAATACCGGGGTGATCGTGGAGACGAGACGCACAAATCTACGGAGCCCGATCATGCGTAACACCTACCAAGAATTTACGTAAAATTGGAAACGGCGTTTTGAGTCAAATGACTAAAACACCCCTCTCATCCAAAGTCGTTTCGCGAGGAAACGAGCAGTGAAAAGACATTCCCAATAATTTCTATAAAATTCAACACCCCAAAACGATCGCAACAGCATATCGTATCGCATATGCCGGAGCTCGGAAATAGCCAAATAAAATATGTGCACGATAAAACACATGCGCGTAGAAAATACGAACAGTCGGAAAGCGGCCGTTACATTCTACCCACCTTAGAAATGATTCCGCCCTCGGAATCACTCATACTAAGAATAATTAATAAAATTCATAAATACTTAAGCCTATAACTCCCATCTTCCCCACAAGGATTCTCTAATCCTATGATTTCAACATCGTTCCTTAACTAATCCATCAGGACCCATCTTTACACAAGACAATGCTACGACTAAACTCACCTCCTAATACTTAGCTATAGACCCATCATTACTGTTCAAATTTCCAACCCCAGGTTCTCATAAAAGGATAATAATCATATTTCCATACCATACTACTCCACTAAACATCATCGCTCGGTAACCTCCTTAATTTTCTCAATCTCTTCCCAAAATTTATCAATTGCTAAAATAATTTCCTAATCGATCACCAATCCAAGACAAAAACTCTGTCTATCTTATAACACCTTTCACCAATCAACATTCGCCGTGTCCTTAACACATTCCTTGTCATATCTTCCCATAAATTTATCCGCCAAATAATCGAACTATCAAAATCACATCTCCTCCTACTTATTATAATTATTTTCAACCAAAATTAATTCCGACAACCTAACCATTCCTTTATCTCAACACGTCGTGTTACTCCCAAAGTCTTCTCACGTGAACTCAACAATCAAGTCTCGATGCTAATAAAAGCTCTACTCAATCTCATGATCACCCTAACTCCTACCATACTCTGTAGCCATCCCTTTCTACCATTCGTCTAAGCCTCAAATTTGATAAGTTCACATCTTCACGCATATTATCTCATTCAACTAGAATTCTCCATTGAGTCCGCCACACTTCGGTTTTATAAATAAGTCTTGGACAGCCCATTCTTTTCATCCGAAAGAAATTTATTCCAATATCCTATTGTTCCAAAATCGGTTAATCATTGCTATACAAATCTCATCTCTCCCTGAGCCTACCCGCAAACAAAATCCTACAACAATAATGGCTAGTCCAAAAACCATAACAACCATAACATAACATTTCTAAATGGAGAGAGATAAGAGAAAGGGAAACTTAAAACCAGTGACACATTTTTAAAACATTTGGAAAAAGAACGTATGGAGTCGTGGTAATGGATGATGAAGGATAACTGATTTGTGATCTTGTGAACTAGTTTTCAAATCCTTAAATGTTTGGTTTAAAAGAAAACAAGGTTTGGTACAATCACAAGCAGTCAAGATAAACTATTCTATAATCGCGAAAAACTACGTCTAAGGAAATTGCCTGCTATGACCCTATTCATATACATATGAATACTGTCATTCAGACAACTTCAATCATATCATGGTTAACACTGAGTACACATTCAAGACACAAAAGGCAATTATCAGTATCCTAAAGATGACACACTCATACAGGTCTACACACTCTACCTATACTCATGCATCCCGACAACATCACCTACCAAAGGGCCTACTCCTAAACCGGAGACAACATAGACAACTTCAAGGACTACTGTCTACACAACCTAAGGAAAAAAACAGATGCCAGGAGTGTAACGAAATGAATCGGAAGGAACGAGTTCAAATAAGGCGGGATAAGGAGATAATTGGTTGGATGGGACAAAAATATTTCTCAAAATAATTAGATAGATGAAAGGAGAATTACGTGTAAAATATGATATTATACACTTTTATAATTATAAAAAAATGTAGGGAAAAGTGAGCAGATTGTTATGATTTGGAAAAGAGTTAGATGAAGAAAACAAAAACAGGGTGAGGTAGCGGTTGTTTTGCAAATGAAAATAGGTTTATACCAAGATTTTCGAAATATGAGCACGATGGACATAGAGAGGAAGAAAATAAATTAATTTGGAATTCTATTTAGCTTGGAAAAATATATTCTAAAAGTGCGTGTGTTTAAGTGGTTAAACTAAATTTCGTAGTTTAAAGAAAGTGATATATTGAATTTTCAAAATGGTAACAAGTTTTAAAACTGAAATATGAAAGATAACGATTCAAAAACGAGTACGAGGTATTGACTTAAAAAAATACGACCAATAGGGTTTCAGAGTCAATGAAAGAATTTTAACTCAACAAGAAATTTTGAATATATATAATATAAGGGTTTTCAAAGAAATTTAGCTGAGCGATAAACTTATTAATAAATTTCGAAAATACTTTTAGAGGAAGCAGAATTGGTCAAGGAAGGGAATCGAAGGATCGATGATAATCGTCAGGAAACGATCACGTGAAACGGAAAAAAGGAAAATAATCGCATGTTGGTTACACATAGGATAAGATGCAAGGGGGCTACGATGGGACCCTACGATTGATAACACAGAAGTGTAATGATCAGATAGACGCTAGAAGTCAGGGGTCCTAATTATTGGGTCATCTAAAGATTAGGATAACTCAGCTCTAAGACTTCCTAATGAGCTAGACTATATTCAGGATCTAAAGAGAAGGTTCCTAAGAGAATCAAGGTCACGTTCTGCTGGGCCCGAAGTCGGTGGACCCGAGCGAACGACCAAAAGATAGGGGTTCTAGAAATCAAACACGGTCAGAATAAAATGGGGACGCTAAGGTATCCTAGGACGAGGATGACTAGATCCTTAACCAAGGTGTCTGACTAACCAACTGGGACGTCTACCTAAGTCTTCCTACCATCTAAGACTGGGAAAACTTAATTCAGACTTGTACGTGGATATTAAATGAATGCGGTACTTTTATTGTTTCGAACTTTTGCATGACCTGCATGGGCCACCACTAAAACCTGTCACGCCCCGCTTCCCAAAATGGACGGAAGCGAAACGTGACGAGGCCCGCTTAGGCTAGAGCTTTAGAAGCTCGGACCCAATAAGCGTCTGTAGAGGTACCATTTTAAACGATTTCCAGGTTCTTGCATTTTTATAGTTCGAAACAACAGAAGTACAGAAAGGAAAAAGGCATTCATTAAATTAAAGGTATAATATCCAACTGGTACAAAGTCTAAAAAGGAAGCCTAAGCATGGCAACAGCCTAACTAAAAGCAAACTAAAAGCAGTAACCTCTGAAAGTGACGACTAAAAAGACCTCAAGGTCTGGTCCTCGTCAGGCACGTACTCTGGGTCGACGTCCTCGGCTCCTCGTACTCCAGTGAATCTGCCTCGTCCACGAACTCTGACTGAGCACCTGACGTAGAGCACCCAAAAGAAAGGAACTGTACGTCAGGTAAAGTCTACAAGAAGGGTTAGACTTTACTGCAAGTGCACCGAACTTTAAACAACGGTTTACTGGTTGATTAGCATGCTGAGGTTCTTTTACACAACAGTTTACTGGTTGATTAGCATGCTGTGGTTATAACAGAGTAACATGACAGGAAGTAACGCAGCAGGAAAGTAAAACGGGACAAGTAGTAGTCGTAGCGTGTGCTACCAACTACGGGACTAACCTACAGGTGTCAAGACAAGACGGGACGTGACGGAAACAAGGCAGGACAAGACAAGTGAGACACGAAAGGGTTCACGCCTTACGGTTCGAGGGGGATCAGACCCTCTTGCCGTGCGCACGCTCAACCCAACCCCAAACCCCAAGACAAGACAAGACATGACACCAGTACAAGGGATCACTCGCTCTAGCTTGGCGAGTGCCCTATTGCCCGCAGGCTGAGAATCAATACAAGGGATCACTCTCTCTAGCTTGGAGAGTGCCCTATTACCCTCGGGCTGTGTATCAGTACAAGGGATCACTCTCTCAACTTGGAGAGTGCCCTATTGCCCGCAGGCTGTGAATCAGTACAAGGGATCACTCGGCGAGTGCCCTATTGCCCAGCGGGCTGTGCAAGACGGGACGTGACGTGACACGACAGGAAGGGTTATTCTAGGGTGTCCACACACACGCACACACATGATAGCCCTACAGCATCAAAAGTTGTTGTTGTCAGGCTCAGACTTCGTCGTCAAGTCTGAGCCGTCGGGAGTCGTCCCGGACGCTATCATTTCACGTCCGGTTATATTTGTTCACATTTATCAATTCTAACCAACTAAGGCCTAAGCACGGCCAAAAGTGCAAGTGGATACACTTGCCTGCGATGGCGAGTGTGTCATCCTCCCGAAGCGTCTCGTCCAAGCGTCTCGTCCGCGGAAGTCCGTCTGAAACAGGTCACGACGACGGTGTCAGGTCGCGTTTTCCATCAAGCCTATCAGGGTTCATTTCTAGGTTAAACAGGGCTACCCTAATAGTTCAGAGTCAAGTTGAAAGTTCAGCCTAATCGACGAGCCTATCCTATATGCACAGTTCAAAAGTCCAGTCGTCGAATCTATTGTTTCATAACGTTTTAAGGGTGCAGAAAATAAATTTAGTTACTGTTGTCCGATTTTAGTTAGGTTTTCAGTTCTGCTATGGTGTGGGTTGTGCTACGAGTTGGGGAACTAACTTTTTGACGATCACGCACGGGTCTGACGTCGAGTCTGGTAACGGTCGCAGATCGCGTCGCGACTCCCCTTTCCGGAACGTCTCGTTACTAGTCTTTAGTGTTCACGTGGTCGAACAGAAAGCGTGACTATCTCTGCGTCATTAGATTCACAATGTCAACTTAAAGAATTTAATTAACTATAATACTACTAAATTCTATCTCAGGTTAATATAGTTATAAATAACTATACTTAGCATTATTATAACTCACTAACATATAATATAATAGATGTACAGCATACACACAGTTTACCAATTTTAGCACTAACATCATGTGACGGCCTACAGGTATATTTTATTATTAACCTTAGGGTTCAGAGTCCTTAATATCTAAATTTCATCACACAAGTTATCATTATTATAACCTATATGATTATCTAGCAGAGGCTACATAGGGGTTACTGTGTTCAATGAAGCCTAACTTTAATTAGAGAATTGCTATCTGCACCTCAAGAATTGAGGTGCAGATTGTATTCAGTGTCAAAAATGCTATTTATAGATAAAAGAGAATATGATAGAAAAGATGTGATGTGAAATAATTACTATCTTTAGGAAAAAAACCTTAACTGCACCTCAAAGGCTGAGGTGCAGAGAGCAATGCACCTTTAATTATAAGAGAAACCCACCAACACACTCTTCTATCCATTTCTCCATCCCCCTCTTTCGTTTCAGCTGCAGTGCGAGAGTGGGGCTCAGCCAAGCGGGTGACAGGGCGGCGCGGCAGATCGACGGGCGCAGTTGTCAGATCCGACAGCGTCGGCGGGCGGATCTCGACCTGATGAGTGGATCAGGCGACGGCGACGGTCTGTGGAGACGGAAGATCGGCAAGGGGCGTTGCCTGGAGGCGTTGGGCAGAGGTCGGGGAGGAAGGAACGGCGACTTAGCGGTTGTCGGGAAGACTTTGAGGAGAGGGCTGCCGAGGGTAGAGGCGAAGTTGGGAGCGCCTGGGTTGCGGGTTCGCCGGCGAAGGGGAAGGAGTCCGGCCGGATAAGGAGGTGGGGTTGCAGTTCTTGGCGGCGAGGGGAGGACAGGGCTGCGGACCGAGGAAGGCTGGCGGTGAGGCGGTGCGTTGGACGTCGGACTGGAGATGGACATGGGGGGACGTCTGCGTCGAGCTTCGGCGGGAGGAGAGGCCGGAGGGGAGTAGGGGGGCTGAGCGCGACAGATCGGGGCGGCTCGGTGGCGTTGCGAGAACGCCGACGGGGGCTCCATCGACGGGACTGCTCGGGGGTCTCGATGGAGGATGAGGCCTCGGAGGAGGGTAGATGGCACGCGTAGTGTGGGGCTCGTCGGAGATGTTGGTCGTCACCGGAGGAGTGACTGTAGGGAGAGTTCCTCTGTTCGTTGTAGAAACAGGGGAGGAAGATGAAGCTGCGAGTTTGAATTGGGAAATATACGCAAAATTGATGGCCTGGGGATGAAATATTGGTTATAGGTTATTTGCAGATGAGAGTTTGAGGGAGAGGTGACGTGGGGTTAATTTGTTGGGATCCTCCCAAAACTGTGTATGTGAGTGGTGTGTTACGTGGAGAGGAGAGGGTGGAGATTAGTTAAAAAGTTTGATTTAAAAATCAAATTGGTTTCGAAATATTAACTGAATGATAAGTCTGATGCAGGTTTAAATTATAATAATAAAATTATTGCTAAAAAGATATGAGGTACGGGTTAAATGGGTGGGGGCAAGGGACATAGGGTGTACAGTTAGGAGTAAGTCTAGGGGACAATTAAGAAAGTAGTTTAGGAAAGATTATAAAACAGATTAATAGCCAGATATTTCCAGATTTGGCAACAATTTCGAAATTTAAATCTGATTTGGGGAGATCGACGGTCGAGGTTAATCCGGGTGATATCTCTCAATCCGGGCGTCAGAAAAATAATCTGAAAATACCGGGGTGATCGTGGAGACGAGACGCACAGATCTACGGAGCCCGATCATGCGTAACACCTACCAAGAATTTACGTAAAATTGGAAACGGCGTTTTGAGTCAAATGACTAAAACGCCCCTCTCATCCAAAGTCGTTTCGCGAGGAAACGAGCAGTGAAAAGACATTCCCAATAATTTCTATAAAATTCAACACCCCAAAACGATCGCAACAGCATATCGCATCGCATATGCCGGAGCTCGGAAATAGCCAAATAAAATACGTGCACGATAAAACACATGCGCGTAGAAAATACGAACAGTCGGAAAGCGGCCGTTACACTTTTCGTGCACATGTTTTATTTGGCTCTTTCTTGGTTTCGGTATATACGATGTGATATGTCGTTTGACCATATGGAAGTGTAGAATTTTATAGTAATTTTGGGAACGTCATTTCACGGCTCGTTTTCTTGCAAAACAGCTTTGAATGGAAGTGCGTTTTGGTCTTTTACCCTCAATACTCGGTTCCTGATTTTACGAAAAATTTTGGTAGGTGTAGCACGCGATCGGAACATGTAGTCCCGTACTTCTCGTCTCCACGATCGTCTCGATATTTTCGGATTATTTTTCCGATGCCTGTAGTGGGGCTTATCCCTTAATCAAAATCCAAGCCCAATTAGCCTAACCCAAATTCAAATTCAAGCTTAACCCAAATCTATTTGGGTTGCACACGTAGCATGAAAAATTCTGTGGCTATCCTCACCCTATTTCAACCAAATCTATACCCTCTTTCTCTCATACACTCTCTCCCATTTTGCCTAAATCCACCCCCTTCCATACCCATATATAGCAATATTAGCATGTTAAAACTCCTCTCACGCAAAACCCTAGGAGTTACATGCAACCAGCCGCCACCCTAGGTAACCCACGCACCGGCTCCTCCTTCACTGTACCGGCCATCTTCCGACGATCTCCGGCCATCCCTCCTCTCTCCTCTCTCTTCTCTCCCCCTCTCTCTTCTCCATCTCCATTAAAACTCACTCAAAATGCCCATGGCCGCACAAAACTATAACCATCCCTAATCTGGCGGCCACCCCTTTCTCCAGCCACCCCCGGCTGTCCTCCGGCCATCCCCCTCTCCATCGACAATCCCTCAACCTTCCTCTCCCTCCTCCCTACCTCAAAATCCCTTGAAACCCATTGAAACTCCATTAAAACCCTCTAAAAACTGCTATTTGCCCAGATCTGCCCATCGCCGGAGATAACCCATGCCCGCCGCCCTCCGGCCACCCTCTCTGGCGAACTCCACCACCATCGGACTCCTCTCTGACCCCCCGAACATCTCCAACTCCCCTTACCCTTTTTCCACGTCTAGATCTCCTCGAAAACCCCATGGAACTCAGATCTAGCCACTGTTTTCCACAGTTTGCGCGCCGCCACTTCAAAGTAGCGCCCACCGGCCATCCGGCCACCTACGATGACCATCCTACCGCCGTTGGACTCCTATCAAAACCCCATACCAACTGCAATTTTCTTACGCTCATATCTTGCCTGGAGCCCCTGGAAAATCCGTTGAAACCTAGCCCAGCTGCTGTTTTTGACAGATCTGGGTACTGAACTTCAACACCGGCTCACGATCACCTCCGACCACCCCCGATGTCAACTCCACCACCGTTGACTTTGTCTTGAAGTCCTTTCACTTCTGCAATTTCTCATTATCGATGTTCATTGCTGAATTTCCACAGAGACATGCAACAACGAACGTTGCGCGAATCTGTCCTCACCGGCTTCTCACGGCCACCCACCGCCGTACGCTCACGCCGTTGGCCACCCGTAGGGCCGGGCATCTTCCTCTGGTCCTACTTCATCTCCCGACAGCCTCTTGGACTCTCGAAGTTCACGTGCGTTGCCGCATGCACGTGTTTTTAGCCGACGTCGCCGTTATCGTGAAGATCCGTTGCACTACTCGCAACAGGAGGAGGATCGCTGTTAGCTCGCTGATTTCGTGCCACCATCCCGCTGTCCAGAGGTACCTCGCTGCGATATCCATGTCCGAAGAGTTCCAGACAATGCCGATGTTTCGCCGTTCAGACCTGACTTCCACTTGTTGGACGACGTAACGAGGTTGGTTTCCCTAACGAGTAGTAAAACCCACACCATAGTTCTTCAAAACCTAATCTAAAATTGATCAACATGAACTAAAATTAATTTTAGCATCTGTAAAACATTGCCCTCCGTATGAAAGATCAACAAACGGACTATTTTTCTGTGCACATAGGGTAGACATCGATCTAGACTGAACAAACATCAAAACCGCGACTTTTTGACTGATAGGTTAGTCCCACCAAATTTAGAAACAAATCATAATAGGTTGACCAAAAAGCGCAATCTGACATCACCGTGATACTGTTTCAGACGGACCATCGCCGACGTGACATTTCGACGGGACGCTCCAGACAGACGACCCACCCGCCACCGCAGGCAAGTGTACTCACTTGTACATTCGGCCGTGTTTAGGCCTTAGACTTTTAAAACTGTTAGAATGTGAATAAAGAGAACCGGACGTGAAATGATAGCGTCCGGGACACCCATTGACAGCTTAGACTTGACGACAAAGTCTAAGCACAAAAACAACATTTGACATCTTAGGGTTTTCTTGTGTGTGCGTGGGTGTGGACCCCCTAGAAGAACCATCCCTGTCTTGTCATGTCGTGTCTTGTTTTGCACAGCCTGCAGGCAATATGGCACTCACCGGTGGGTGAGTGATCCCTTGTACGGATGCACAACCTGTGGGCAATAGGGCACTCACCAGTGAGTGGGTTATCCCTTGTACGGATAAACAGCCTGAGGGCAATAGGGCACTCACCAGTGAGTGAGTGATCCCTTGTACGGATACACAGCCTGTAGGCAATAGGGCACTCACCAAGCTAGAGTGAGTGATCCCTTGTATGGACTTATCTTGTGCACTTGGGTTGGGGTAGGGTTGAGCGTGCGCATGAGGAGATGGTCTGATCTCCCACGAACCATAAGGCGTGAACCCTTCGAGTCACATGTGTCTTGTCGTGTCGTGTCGTGTCTTGTCTTGTCACATCTTGTCTTGACCCATTTAGGTTAGTCCCGTAGTCGGTAGCACATGCTACGGCTACTGCTTGACGTGTTTACTTTCCTAGCTCCGTTTACTTTCTATAACTGCCATGTATAACCCCAGCATGCTAATCAATCAGTAAACTGTTGCTTTATATTAAAATACACTTATAGTAGAGTCTAACATTTCTTTGTAGACTTTAACTGACGTACTGTTCTTTTTCTCTTGGGTGGTGTACGTCAGGTGTCGAGCTGGAGTTCGTGAACGAAAGACTTACCGGAGTACATGGAGCCCGAGGACGTCGACCCGGAGGACGTACCTGAGGAGGACCCGACTTAGACGTTCCCCACCATTGCGAACTTCCGGAGGGTACTACTTTTTAGTCTGGGTGAGTAGCACCATTTTACTCTTTGCCTAGGTTGGGTGCTTCGCACTATTAGTTTCCTTTTTCTGCAGTTTGTTATCATGCTTAGGCCTCCCTTATTAGATTTGTCGTATGTTGGATATTATCTCTATTATAAAATGAATGCATCCTTTTCCTTCTGTACTTTTGTTTTTCCGGATTTTATAAATGAAAGAACTTGATAATTTTAAAATGGTACTCCCCTTACAGACGCTTATTAGGTTCGAGCTTCACAGCTCCGGCCTAAGCGTGACTTAGTCACGTTTCGTTTTTGTCGTTTTGGGAAGCAGTGCGTGACAACTTTGAGGTGCTGGCAACCTTGGAGGAGGAGGAGGAGGAAGAGGAAAATGCGCCAGCCGACACGCCTGTTAATGCAGAGAGGCCAGGGGCCGGGGACCAAGCAGAGGGTAACGCTCCAAAGGACGGCCCAAGGGATGGCGATCAGGCGGCCTTGTAGATGCCCTCTAGGGATTTCTGAGCTTAGTTCCCCCCTTTTTGAATGGAGGGCAGGGCGACCTGGGGGGTCAATTTTGTAAGGTCGTCCCCTCCGATATTTGTAAAGAGTTTTGCCCTTGCTCGTTGAAAGAAACGTAAATTTTTGCTATCTGATGGGGTCTGGGTGCTGACTAGCACCCCGTTTATGATTAGGGCACGGTGTCATTTTACCGCAAGTGCACGGTTAGTGTAGGGTGCGGGTATATTGAACACAGGGAGGTGGATGGCTTGATGGCTACTAGCTTCGCCTAGGTTGTGTGTGAGCTACACGGATGATATGAGTGGGTAATGTAGAAATAAAGGAAAGAAATGAAAAAGACAAGAAATGAATCCCCTCTAACACGGGCTAGAGCACTCATGACACTTGGTATTCTACTCGACCCAGGGTGAGACATTGCCCCAAAAGGTGGTACCTAGTGCCCCCATGGGCCCGATATTCCGGTCGGTGCCCATGATTATACGCTAGGTCTACTCGGTTTCGGACGGTGGGCATTCCCATGTCCAACACCCTCCACAACCGAGAGCATTAAGGCCACAATGATAGCTCCCAACATTTCGTCCAAGCCGTTCCCACGTACAAGGACTCGATGTCAATGCTAGGGGTATGAGATGTGGCTAGAGGATCATACTCCCGTTTTATTTTCCCTTGGCCCGACGATCAGAGGCGGTCTTTATCCTGCCAATGACAATAAAACGCCCCTGCGTAACCCTAATGGCCAAATAGGTCAAATGTGATTCCTAGCAATACATCAAAGTGGATCTTGACGGGACAAGCATCTGGAGGCCAACCCCAAACTCCATCTAGTGTGTTGTCATACGGGTTGGTCTCAGATTGCTAGACATCCCCATTGACATATTCCATCAAACACTTGCCATGCAATCAAGTCAAATGAAATATCCCAAGCATCAATCCTACTCTAACCCATATTAGGGTTCATCAAAAACTACTCAATGATGAAGAACATTATAGCAATCAATAATAAATGCAAACAAACATTCATCATTAAGCTTATTGAAAATAACACAAAGCAATGGAAATAAGAGAAGAAATACTTATCTTGCATTTGAATCCATCAATCCATTACAAGATTTATTCAAATAGAAACCCTAATCTAACCGAATCTAAGGCTCCCTTGAAAGGGGCAGAAAGCTGCTGAAAAATAGAGGGGAACCCCCTTCAAGTCGTCCAACCTCTCATACTTATAGGCCCCCACAAAAACCCTAACAGTTCGGGTCCAAAAACCCAATAAAACCGCAGAAAAAGTGCCACCCGATCGGTTGGAAGTTCAACCGATCGGGTGAGAGCTTTTGAAAATCTTCACCCAATCATTGAACCGATGGGTGGGATGTTGGAGTCTCGAGCTGGGGAAGAATTGCTACAGGTGACCTGATCGGTTGACAAGTCAACCGATTGGGTGGAGTTCGGCTCAAAAGAAAGAGAACACGGTCACACCCAATCGATCACTGAACCGATCGGTTTGGGTTTGCTCCTTTACTGCTCCTCCTCGGGTCTGATACGTGTGCATGAACCGATCGGGTGTGTTGGATCCTGTGGATGGCAAACAACACTAGAAGGGGGTTGAATAGTGTTGTGTAAATAATAAATCTTTTTCGATCGTCGATTAAAGTCCTTCTTGTTGGATCTAGATCGTAGCCTAGAGGGGGGTGAATAGGCTAATAAAAATTCTCGTGCAACCCACGAGAAATCCCACGCAGTTATAGGCACCGACAGGGCAATAAAATAGCAATCACAGAGTACGCACAGATATACCCTGGTTCGGTCGTCCCCACGACCTACTCCAGCCCCAGAAAGCAAATACTAGATAGATATGTAATCCTGTACAGCTACAATGAGTCAAGATCCCAAATCTACTCTCACCTAGCTCGTACGCACACCACGTTCTCTACACTCTCAATCTAGTCAGATACTCTCCCTCCGTGACGACTCCCAAAGTCGTCAGGTCCCCAAAAAAGTAACACAGAAGGTAAAGTTTCCCCTACAGAGATCGGTACACCAATACAAAGATAAATAAATGGAGTTTTAGAAATGCTCAGTAATGGTGTGTCATCTCTGTCATTCAGCACGGCGTCAGGTCAATCTGACAAGTAGTAGTCTCTGATGTCCACTCAATAGTTCGGCTCCCCTCTCGATGTAACTTGCGCCTCCCCAAAAACTGGAAGTTGCGACACTTGGCTCTTCAAGATTTCTTAAAGAAAATACAATGATGCGCTGTGCGTTTCATCTCTGCTGCCCTCTTAATCTTATGCCTTTGTTTGCCCTGCTGTCAACAAAAAAAGATCAATAGACGTTGCAAAAATAATGACAGACTGTTAAAACAATTCGGCCTCCCCTTTCAGAAATTCTGTGCACAAACAAAAATGCTTTGAATTGGTTTTGTGCGTGGCCCGTTGTGTATAGCTGCTATATGGATGTGGCAAGGGTTTTTCGTGATACTGGGAAATTTTAAAGCACTTGATGTTACAGCCTTTGTCCAAGTGAGGAGCCCCTGAAAAAAATGATTCGGCCGGCCACTAGTCCTCTTCAAAAATTAATAATCACACAGCTCAAAAGCTCTTTGATACATGTACATCGATGTACATGCGTTGCGCCTTTGTTTTTGCATTCGTTTGGGTGCCCTGAGATTTTCCTCTGTGTGGCTCTCTGTTGAAACGTGCGGCGCTCGTAAAACAAAGGCCAGAACAAAACCCTTAAGAAAATATGCGGCCTGTGAAATTTTTGAGGTGATGATTTACGGCTCCTGCATAAAAAAACAGAGTCATCAAAAATAAAACATTAATCTTAAGAAGAAAAGGAATCACCCAACAATTTTTGGGCGGTTGTCACAATTGAAGGCCGCCCCCCCTTTCTTTTGCTTCTACTCCTTGATGATATGCTATGAAAATTCGGCCCTTGGGGATATTTTGTAACGCACTGCTCTTGGGGATATTTTGTAACGCGGCTTGGTGTTTTTAAAAATTCAAAAGGATTTGCCGCAGAAAAATTTCGGCTGCCGAAGGGAAGAGAGAACAAAGAGGTTTCGGCCCTTGAGATCTTGCCAAAGGTTGCGCCCTGTTTTTGGAGAGAAGAGTTAGGGTTTTTATATTTTTGGCTGCGCGTCTCTTGGGTTGCTTTGAGGAGAGTTTAAATAGGCAGATGATTGCAATGGATGTGGGATTTGAATAGGATATGGATGGTAGCAAATATTTGCACATCTTTCTAATTGATTTGAATAAACCACAAATTGATTCCATCTCTCTCCATATTGACCAAGTCAAATTGCTTTGTGTATAGCTCTTTGACCAAGTCTATTAGCTATGTGGATAGCAATTCCTCCAACACGTTGACTTAGTCATCTCTTCACGAATTGCCGCTTTGCCAATCCTGAAACACACTTAGCACACACGTTACATATAACACAACATTTGTCATAATCAAACTAGGGATCCTAGATCGTTGCTACCAACAATCTCCCCCTTTTGATGATGGCAAACCCATAAAGTATTTGTACAAATAAAAGTGCGTGTGTGAAGTGTGATGAGGGATGTAATGCAAAATGATTTATACAATGAGATGAGATCAAGCATTACTAGCATGCACAATATAACAATAAAATTAGCATGCTCTCCTCCTTTTCCAAGCTCCCCATTTTCATGTATTTTCAATGCTCCCCCTTCAATCAATAATACCGTATTTTGACCCCAATAATACCAATAATACCGTATTTTGACCCCAATAATACCACAAATCTTTCAACACTTTTCTCCCCCTTTGTCATCATCAAAAGTGTATTCTTGAAGATTAAAACATACCACATGCAAAAAGAGAGCATTATTAACTATAACTAGCATTTGCATGTTGTCGTTCTATAATTAGCACTTCAAATCCAACGATAATAATAATTAGAATTCAACACCATCGTGTAAGTGCAATTTATTAAACATAGACGTACAAAGGGAGATACTTTTAGAAATTCAACCAAATCAATCCATCATTTTCCAAATAACTTCATATCACCTAGGATTGATTTTCCCCATCTCATTAAAAATGAGTTCAAGGTATCACACCCCAAAACATAGCATAAAAGGACTCTTAGATGTGGGGGTGACATTGCTTGACGAGTAAAAACACCAATGCTAAAGATTACCCGTAAAGCTTATGTTGGATACTCGTGGGTAGTGTATTTGCCATGAATTGTATCCATTTTTCATACGGAGCAATTTTCATGTTTTTTTTCCATATTCATTTCCTTTGTTTTGTGCTCAATTTTTATTCATGGCAAATCACATCATATCCCTTAGATTTTTCAGTTAATAATCATCCTACATTCACTTTCCAATATTCATAAATAGTATCTCCAAAAGTACGACATAGTCTAATATTCGTGAAAGTGAAAGTAGGTGTAGAAATCATATTATCAATCCATCGAACTTTGCATGGCTATTATGAAATAAAACATACGCATATAGCCATGATAATAATACTACACTTTCTACAAGGATATGATGATCATTCATTTATAGCGATAGAATGATGCAAAGAGGAAGATATGCAATAAGCTCATTTTTTTTGCTTTTGTCTTTTTCAATTTTTTTTTCAGTTTTATAATGAACCAAAAAAAACACTAAAAAAAATCAAGCAAACAAAACAAAATACAAAAAAATCCAAGCACACACAAAATGTTAAAAAATGCTATGAAGATATGCATTAAGTTCAGAGAATGAGATATACCTTCGCGTCGCTATTTGACTAAGGAGATAAAATATTGAGACTCTCAATTTATCGCTCCTTGCCAAATTTCCGTCTCACCTACAAAAAAAGGTGTTATGTGTGACCTTGGAATACAACAAGGTCCACTAGTATCAGTCAACAAAGATTTAGGAATCCATACTTGTTTGAATTTAATATTGGAGTTCCTATATTTGCAATAGTACGATGTGTGACCAACAATATCACACGTAAAACACTTTGCATGCACATTTTTAGCAATGGAGGACACATTGTGAAATTTTGTATAGTTAAGCTTTTCAACAATTTTAGCACTAAATCCAAGGCCACGCCTATTATTGCCATACAATTTATTTCCAAGAATGATATCCAAATTTTTTTTTCCTATGGAAAATCTTTTTAATGACAATTCTAGGGTGGTGACTTTTGATTTCAAGATATCGTTTTCATTCACAAGCAAAGTGCATTTACTAATGAAAGCTCCCTTGTTTTCCTCTTCTTTCTTTTCAAAATCCCTCACTTTTTCTTTAAGTTCAAGATTTAGCATGTTAATCTTTTCAGAAAGCAAGTCATTTTCAACTTCAAGCTTTGTCTTATCTAGCTTATACATGCTAATATCCTTTAATAAAGAGGGACATGAAAGACAATCAGTTTTTCAGGCAAGCTAGCTTTCTCCTTATTTAACATGTCAATTGTAGTGTTACATGCAACAATTTTAGTTTTTAGTTTTTCAATTTCCTTAGACATGTCATACTCAGATTGTTGCATATCAAAGTTATCATTCCTATAACTATCCACATCAGCTTCTAGCTCATTAATAGTATTTTGCATTCCTTTCAAGATTTCTAACAATTCAGCTTTAGTGGGAGATCCTACCTCATTCTGTTGGTAGCATGCGGAAGCTCTCATATTCTGTGCAAAGCAATGCAAGTCTGGATTCCTTTACTTGCGATGTTCCCTCGTGTGTCACCTCCAGAGTATGCCAGATTTCCTGCGCAGTTAGACAATGTGAGATACGATTAAACTCAGATTTATCAAGAGAGCATATAAGCGCATTCATAGCTTTACCATTAAGAATATAAAGTTTCTTATCAGCTAAATCCCACTTGTCTTTTAGAGCATATAAGCGCATTCATAGCAAAAATAATGACAGACTGTTAAAACAATTCGGCCTCCCCTTTTAGAAATTCTGTGCACAAACAAAAATGCTTTGAATTTGTTTTGTGTGTGGCCGTTGTGTATAGCTGCTCTATGGATGCGGCAAGGGTTTTTCGTGATACTGGGAAATTTTAAAGCACTTGATGTTACGGCCTTTGTCCAAGTGAGGAGCCCCTGAAAAAAAATAATTCGGCCGGCCACCAGCCCTCTTCAAAAATTAATAATCACCCAGCTCAAAAGCTCTTTGATACATGTACATCGATGTACATGCATTGCGCCTTTGTTTTTGCATTCGTTTGGGTGCCCTGAGATTTTCCTCTGTGCGGCTCTCTGTTTAAACGTGCGGCGCTCGTAAAACAAAGGCCAGAACAAAACCCTTAAGAAAATATGCGGCCTGTGAAATTTTTGAGGTGATGATTTACGGCTCCTGCATAAAAAACAGAGTCATCAAAAATAAAACATTAATCTTAAGAAGAAAAGGAATCACCCAACAATTTTTGGGCGGCTGTCACAATTGAAGGCCGCCCCCCCTTTCTTTTGCTTCTACTCCTTGATGATAGGCTATGAAAATTCGGCCCTTGGGGATATTTTGTAACGCACGGCTCTTGGGGATATTTTGTAACGTGCGGCTTGGTGTTTTTAGAAATTCAAAAGGATTTGCCCCAGGAAAATTTCGGCTGCCGAAGGGAAGAGAGAACAAAGAGGTTTCGGCCCTTGAGATCTTGCCAAAGGTTGCGCCCTGTTTTTGGAGAGAAGAGTTAGGGTTTTTATATTTTTGGCCGCGCGTCTCTTGGGTTGCTTTGAGGAGAGTTTAAATAGGCGGATGATTGCAATGGATGTGGGATTTGAATAGGATATGGATGGTAGCAAATATTTGCACATCTTTCTAATTGATTTGAACAAACCCCAAATTGATTCCATCTCTCTCCATATTGACCAAGTCAAATTGCTTTGTGTATAGCTCTTTGACCAAGTCCATTAGCTATGTGGATAGCAATTCCTCCAACATGTTGACTTAGTCATCTCTTCACGAATTGCTGCTTTGCAATTCCTGAAACACTCTTAGCACACACGTTACATATAACACAACGTTTGTCATCATCAAACTAGGGATCCTAGATCATTGCTACCAACACTTCTAATGTTGCCTAAGAAACCAAGTAGAGCGATGTACGCTTGGTTCTTAATCAACAAGTTAATCTTATAAAAGATAAACAATTATAATTATAATCAGATAAGAGATCTTTACACACAGATAGATCTTTACACACAGACAGATCTTTACACAGCGGAATTAAAATTATGATCTTTGTAATACGCAAATGAACAAGGAATTACAAAGATATAAAGTAAATAAAAAATTACTCGCAGAGATAAATAATAAGACACAGAAAAGCAATCACAGACACAAGGATTTTTATCCTGGTTCCCCACAACTTTTGGGTACGTCCAGTCCCCGACCAATCCGGTACGAGATTTCCACTATCTGCCTTGGCAAATACAAGTACCTAACTCCACTCGTTAGGATTTTCAACAACCTAGTCTTGACCAGGATTTTCAATGGCAACACCTAGACTTGTCTAGGGTTCCAACAACAACACAAATAAAAATAAATATCCAATTCACCACAATAAATTGGTGGAGATTGGTTTTACACCCGGATTCTATAGCCAAGTTGTAATAGACGAAATTACGTGTATTGGCTTGATAGAATAGGATTCTAGATCACACAAAGATATGAATGAATTCTTTGTGATCTAGATCTAATGTTTTTCAAAAATCCTTTGAATTAAAATCAAGAGAAAAGTAATATGGATTTGAAAAACAGTTAGCCAATAAAACGATATGATGATCTTTAGAAAATAATAACAAAACTTGCAAGATCAAGAATAAAACAAAATTGGCTAAAGAGAGAATGAGAGCTTTAGAACTTTAGAGCGTTTGCACAAGAGAATTTGAATTTGAAATCTGAGAATTTATAGGAGAAATCTGAGAATTTATAGGAGAAATCTGAGAATTTGAAATTCAAATTAGTTTGACTTTTGTCCCGAAAATCATGGGAGAAAATCACTCAAAGATATTTCAAAATTTAAGTCAAAACGTCAAACTTCGACAGCTGGTAGTCGACTCCCTAGGAGTGGTAGTCGACTCCCAGTGTGTTTCAGGAAATCTCAATTCTCAGCTGGTAGTCGACTCCCTACCTTTGGTAGTCGACTCCCAGTGGAGTTTTTCCTGCGACACAACTAGTCAAATGAGTAGTTAGCTCCAGGGTGTAGTGGAGTTTCACTACGGAAATACAAAACGACTAGCGAAAGCTCTCAAAATCCTTTTTGAAGATGATTAAAAAGATATTTAAAACATTTTAAAATCATTCATGTGTGTGTGATTTGTCTATACGATTTGGCTTTAACAATACCCTAAAAAGACACAACACACTCACTATAGACTAGGACACATCTTCGGAAGTTTGATCAATTGATGGAGTAGATGTGAGCTTCACTTTGAGCTTCTTGTTCTATTAGAGCTTTGAGCTTCATCATTTGATCTCAACAACGTTCGTCCTTGTCTTTGAGCATAGATTGCGCTTCTTTGAGTATGACTAAAGTTTTTCATTTGTCGCATATCTTGCACACTTAATTGTAGTGTAGTTAGTACACTAATATTCATTTGGTGTGCTCATCATCAAAATCACTTGGGGGTGGAATTCAATTTCCATCACTCTCCCCCTTTTTGATGATGACACCCAAATGAAAAATGAAGTGAGTTGAAATATGAAAATACATGAAAATATACTTACTCCCCCTGCTTTGATGCGGTTCTCCCCTGCATCGAAGCCGTTAGCAAAACAATACACTGATTTCATTTTTGCATTTCATATTTTTCTCCCCCTTGTCATCAACAAAAAAAATGACAAAGTATCATAATATAATTAGGAGGGGAATTCAATTTTCTATTCCTGCAAGAGAGATGTTAGTTATAAGAGCAACTAATATATTGCATAATAGATAAGTTCATAGTAGCAAGCATCTCATGATTAAAGTTATTACAGACCAAATTTTTTTTAAGAACCATTGTTTGAAAACCATTGTTTTTAAGAAAAGCTAAGGATGACCGCCGTTCTTCTTCAGTTCCTTGATCTCATCAAGGATCATGACAAGCGTGTCCTCCGTCATTTTGTTGCTTTTCACAACGAGCTCTTTGAGGTCGTCTACCTTTTTGTTAAGGTCTTCAAAGCCTTTCTCTTGCGATATCTTCAATTTCCCAATTTTCTTCAGAAGCATCTCTTGAAGTTCAAAGATATATGCCGGTGCTGCTGCTTCTTCTTCCTCTCTTCCTTTTTCCTCTTCTCTTCTTCTTCTTCAAAATCTGAAACAACAATTTTCTTACCTCTCCTGGAGGATGATGATCCTCCTTCAGCTGCAAGTTTTTCTTCGGGAACGTTCTCATCAAGATCATGATGTAGGTTCATTCTTCTAAGAGCATGAACATCAAAAATTTGAGCCAGTTCTAGAATTGTGGTTTCATGATCCAAAGGCACATTATAGCTAATAAACAAGATTGTGAGATAATGTCCATGAGCTAAGGTGGATGATGGTCTATCTGAAGAGGCTGAAGCAAGAATAGAGTCCATGATGACTTTGGCCCAATTGATGCGGATGTTCCCTAACATAGCATAGATACATTTGGCCTGCGTCTCAGATAGGATAGAATGACTTTCAGATTTTTGAGTAATATTATAGGATAATATATTTGCCAGAATTCTTGCCAGATAGCGAAGATCGCTACATGGAAGTTTAGTCTGAAAATGGCTTCCTGGCAAATACATTCTCTCTAAAATACTTCATTCAGTCATTTCTATTTTATCAAGAATCATGCCAGTATATGGAATTCCTAGGGCTTCTCCAAGAGATTTAACGGTAATAGCAAGTTTTGTATCAAGAACTTTGGTGATAAAACGGCTTTTTGCAAGATCGTAATCCATATTAGCATACAATAGGTGCACAAGCCTGGGATAGCAGAGATAAGTGTTTTCAGAAGAAAATAGGTTGGCCAAGTTCTGAAATTCTAGTATGCTATCAATCCCATAGTTTACTACATCATCAAGTTTGACAAATCTTTCATGTAGGATGGGTTTCTTAGAGATTTTGGCAAAGTGTTCGTTTGTGGTGCTCCTAAACAAATAGGGTAGGATAGTTTCTTTCTCAGAATCAAGTTCAGTTGATGGTTTTCTCTTCTTGGAAAATATTCCCTTGATAGGCATCTAGATAGAGTAAAAACAAAAGAGTTTTACAATACTAGATAATCAAGTAAATCAAGAAGTAAAATGGTGAAGTAAAAATCATGAAGTAAAAAGTTTTTTACCTTGAGTAAACTTGAGAAAGAGATGGCGTTGAAAGAGCTCCAAGCAACCCAAAGCACCAAAAAAAATTTCAAGAGATAGAGGGGAATGTGGTAGTTGGCTACCCTAGGGTTTCTCTTGGGGGTTTTTAACTTAGGATGAAAGATGGTGAAGAATAAGAGCCTTAGGATCAAGGTATGGATGGTTAGGATAGAGTTTTAGCTTATTGGGTATAAGTTGCATTTGTGGATATGAACCCATAAACTCTATAGAACCAAATAGGAGTTAGTAAGAAAACAAACCCAGAAATCCGCATACGCACTGGTAGTCGACTCCCTCATGTAGGTAGTCGACTCCCTACTGGGTTGAGTCGTTTTCTCATCCCGAGGGGTTTTTGATCCAAGTTTGAGTGCGTTTTCTGAGCACGAAATGTTTAAAAGTATAACGCAAAAATATAAGATCATATAAAGAGAAAAAATATTTTAAATAAATTTAATCATATATATATTTAGCAAAGAAAAATTGAGTCGCACAAGAAAGCTTTTAATGCTGATCCAGTTATCAATCGTTTGGATCTTGTTTTCTCCTCTTTGTTTCTTTAGAGTACCTGAGAAAAAAATGAAAATTTATGGTACTCTTTGGCTTTTGAGTCCGAGGAGTTAGTCTTTAGGAAGCCAAACCCAGTATGATTTAGTTCCTTCATGAACACCATATTTATAATTTTTATTTAAATGAATTTGTTGAACAAAGTCTGTAGCGTACATTTTCCTTCGTTGATCAGACAATTTCTTTGGTATCACGATGCTCAAAAAATTATCGTTAGTATGATGCATCCTAGTATGCTTAACCCGTTTCTTGGTATGATGTGAATCATAACCGAGTCCGGTTTTGCTAGATGAGGATTTTTGATCATTTATTATACTATCTAGCTTCTATTTTCCTTTGTTGAAATTCTCAATAATTTTCATCGTAGCGTCGTATTTATCTTTGACAGATACGAGAAGATTATTCAGATTCTCAACCTTTTCATTTACCAATGAAATATCTTTTTGCAGAGAATCATTCTTTTCTTTAAGGAGACTATTTTCTTTAATGCTTTCTTCTTTTTCTTTAGTACCCTTTTTAATATTTCTAAGTGTTCTTCTATGTTCTTTTATGAGCTTTTCATGCATTTTGCATAGCTCCTTATATGCTCCCCTATAATCCATGTCTTCATCATCACTTGATGACGAATCATTGTCGCTAGATGAATCATGATACGAGCTTACCTTGGAGGATGTGGATGCCATGAAGCACATGTGTGCTGTTTCTCTTCTTTCATCGTTATCTTCTACTGAGGATTCATCGGACGAGGAATCGTCGCTCTGGTCAAAGGCTGTGTAAGCTTCCTTCTTTGGTCGTCAGAATTTGTTTCTTCCATTGTTTCTCTTTTCATTATTGTCTCTGTTCTTCCCACGATCTCTGGAATCACGATTGTTTCTCTCCAATGGACAGTCTCTCTTGACGTGCCCTGGTTTATTGCAACCAAAACAAATAATACCGTTAGTAGGTCTAAAAGAGCGTTTACCATACTTACTTGTGATGAACTCTTTAAAGTTCTTTGAGATGAAGGCGATATGGTCTTCTTTGTCCGTGTAATCGGAATCTTCCTCTTGGGCTTTGAACGCGAGACTCTTCTTCTTTGGTTTTTCTTTGATATTCTTATCTTCTTCAAGCTCAATCTCATATGTCATGAGATTTTCCATTAGTTCTTCGATGGTAAGGTCCTTTACGTTATGAGCTTCTCGAATGGCAGTTGTTTTTCCCTTCCACTCAGGTCGGAGGGATCTTAGTATCTTCATTACCTGTTTGTATTCGGAAAGTTTCTTTCCTAATCCTGCAAGCTCATTTGTAATATTAGTAAAACGAGTATTCACATCGGTGATACTATCTCCTTCTTCCATTTTAAAAGATTCAAATTTTGAATGTAAAACATTTATGCGGGATTCCTTTACCTTTTCAGTTCCTTCATGACTTACCTTGTAACGATCGGTTTTTGTAATGACTATTTTATATGAATAATATTGGATGTTTCCCCTCTTTGTGTGTTTTCTTGATAGAAGTTCCTACGATTAGCTTCATAGCGCCTTAATTTTAGAGATAGAGTATCCTAGAGGCCATAGGAATCTTCCCGAAGCTTCGCGCTTCGATTCGGCACTTTTGGTGCAGCTTAGTTGGTTCACGAAGGAGAACCAACCGACTAGATCCTAAACTAGTCGGCCGACCACCCTTCTCTGACCGACTAAATTGCCCAGTAAACCTAGGTTAAGTTGTAGCCGCCGCACTTTTTCTTTATTTAAACCCCCGACCATTTCTATTCTTTCTTCACTTTTCTTAGCTCATCTTTTTCCCCAATCATCCCCAAATCATCCTCTTACCTTCCTTCATCCTCCCTAGCTCCCCCTCACCTTCTTTTGCGTCGGCACCACCCCCGTTGGCCGCCGACCGACCCCAAAACCCTAAAATCTCCTTTTGCTCCATATTTTCCCGACGAACTCCAAACTCCAGATCTGTACCATTTCGGCCGCGAGGAACTCTTTTCAACCGTAGTTCTTCCAGATCGCTTCTTCCGTTTCCGTGCTAAATCCGATTTGGCGACGGCAATCCGGAAACCGGCGAGATCTTCTCCTACCGCAGATCCGTAGGCGCCTCGATCTTCGCTTCGTAAACGATTAGTGATCTATCTTTAATTCTCCGTAACCCACACGGTAAACTAGAAAACCCTAATTAAAAATGGATTACTAGACGTTATAGGATTCCAATGCAAACCGGTTTAGAACTCTCAATCTAATTTTCTATTTTGCCATAACAGCGAACCCAATTACCATAGGATACCGATCTCGTGACTCTCGTCGAACAACAACTTCGGTACCAGGCAAGTGAAACTTGCCAACCTTGCTTTAGGCCATGTTTTTAGGCCAATACTTTGTTTTAGCGTGAAAGAGACTAGACCGTAAAATGATAGCGGTCTAAGCGCAAATTCAATTCTAGCTTGACAACGAAGCTAGAATTTCCCTTGTCATGCCATGTCATACAATTGCCTGTCATGTTTAATTTTCTTTAACGGTACACAAATTTCATTTCAAATAATTGTCATGTGCATCCATTTTACATAACATGTTGCATGTTGCATCGTAGCACACGCTACAAATCCTTGTACAAATCCGTGTTTCCGTGTTACCGGCTAGGCACCCGTTATGCGGGCATAACCCTACGCTATACGTGTTAAAAACACTTCCTGGCTCGTGATCCAGAAGCAAGCATTACGTGTTCGGGGGTAATGCACTGGCTCGACACACGTGGAGGGGTGGGATAAACGGTCACTTGAGCGTAAGAGTTGGCCCGTACAGCCACTCTAGCCAAAGGGCAGAATCTCTGTGCACGACGTGCTTACAATTTTTGTACTTGTCATGTATTTGTTTACTTGCCATGCCATGTTACTTGCCATGCTATAATCATGCCATATCATAAACTGTTGTTGTTCTCATTGCATAAAATGTCATGTCATACTATACTCTAGAACTGCTAGGTTGTTACCACTTTCTTTAGTTTCCTTGCACAAGTCTTGTAGACTTGCTGACATGTGCCCCTTCTCTTTGGGTGTCGCATGTTAGTTGCTGAGCCAGAGATTGCCATGGAGGGTGACGAGTTCATGGAGTTTGTGCCCGATCCTGTTGTTGACGTGGAGTATGAGGACACCGGTGACCAGTCCTAGTGTCCCTTCGTTCCTTCTTGGTTAGTTGTGTTGTTGTCGGTGAGTAGCACCGTTGTTGTTAGTTTCTTTGTTGGTCATGCGAGGCCTTTTCTTTTGGACTCTTTTTGTTGCCTGGTGGCATTTCTGGTTGTTGAATTTATATCTGGACTCTGAGTTGAATAATTTTAATTATTTGTCTCTTTTTCTATTATTGTTATTGTTGTTTCTGAGTCACATTACAGGGACCTGCTACTTTGTGATAATTGACGCTTATCAGACTTGCGGCTTTGTAGCTTCAAGTCTGAGCGGACCTTCTCACGCTTCACCTCCATATTTTGGGAAGAGGGGCGTGACAGGTTTCTTTGGTGGCCCATGCAGGTCACCTCCCTACTGTAACTGTGACTTAATCGGAACAACAATAAGGATTATAGAATGTCCGATAAACAATTTCGACACCGAGTCATAAGACAGAGAGTCTGATTTATTTCGTTTTTCCTGTGTCAATAGATGGCTAGGAGACGGAATACCCGTGCTGGTGGTGGTGTGCCCCCTCGCGTCGAGGAGCCAGATCGGGAGCCCACCAATGGAGAGATTATGCAGATGATGCATCAGATGATGCAGGTGCAGCAGGGGATGCTGCAGAATGCCTGGAATGTTCCACCTGCTCGAGCAGCGCAGCCTGTTCAGAATGTCCCTCGCTTCGAGCCTGGAGCGAAGCAGTTTCGGGAGCTTGGTCCTGCTTACTTTGATGGGACCGAAGGACCTCTGGCTACGGATGAGTGGACCAGGAACATGGAGGACAACTTGAAGATGTCAAAGGTCGACCCGGCTGGATGGGTTGACTTGGCGAAGAGGCAGCTTAAGGATAACGCTCAGAACTGGTGGGATGCTGAGGAGGAGTTGCTGGAGGAGCCGATTTCTTGGGATACTTTCAAGTCCAGATTTGATGAGGAATATTTTCCGAAGGCTGCCAGGAGGGAGATAGCGCAGCGCTTCATTGATCTGAAGCAAGGGAGCTTGACGGTGGACCAGTACCACCAGGAGTTCACCAGGCTGAGTCGCTTCGCACCGAAGATGGTGCAGGATGCTGATGAGAGGGCCCAGAGGTTTCTGCAGGGGCTTTCTTTGGATCTTCAGAGCTATGTGACTTCTTCTGATGCGGAGTCCTATCAGAAGGTTTTGATTGCGGCGAAGAGGTAGGAGCGGATCGTGAACCAGAAGAGAGGACAGATTTCTGGAGCTGGAAAGAGGCCTGTGGAGCAGGCCAGGGCAGTGATGAGACCAGGGTTCAGGCACAATCAGCCGGTGCAGTTCAAGAGGCCCGGAGGACCTCCTACTCTGAAGACTTGCAATTTCTGTGGCAAGACTGGGCATGTCAAGGATCAGTGCCGGAAGATGTTGGGGCAGTGCTTGATTTGTGGTGATCTTGCGCATGCCATAAAGGACTGCCCGAAGTCCAAGCAGCCGTGGAAGGGACCTGTTGCGGCTCTGCCGTTGCAGCAGAGGGCGCCTATACCTGCTGGACGTGGAGCGCCACTCTTTCCGCAGAGGCAGGCTTTTCAGCAGGCTGTTCAGCCGAGGCGACAGGCGTTTCTGATGACTGCTGTTGAGACCGAGGCGGTGGATGAGGTTATCGCAGGTAACCCTCAATCTAGCTGTTTCTTTCCGTAGTTAGTTTTAGTTATTAGATTATGTTTGGTTGCTTACATATGTTTTTTTACTAGAATAGAACTTGATTGTTAGACTGTCTGTTAGGTGTGATTTTGGTTTGCACATTTCCTGCACGAGTCCTCTTCGACTCAGGTGCATCGATGTGCATTATTTTCCCGGAGCTTCGTGGAGAAGCATTCCTTGTCGACTTCCCCTCTTCCCAAGAGCTGGAACATCGTTACAGGATATGGCGTGGTCTCGGTGCATCGTGGTTGCAATTCTTGCCCTTTGGTGGTCTGTGGACATGAGCTCTACGCAGATTTTATCATCCACGACATCATTAACTATGATGCCGTCCTCTGGATGGACTGGCTTGGGAGTTTCTACGCCACGATCGATTTTCAGAGGAAGAAGGTGGTGTTCGAGATCCCTGGACATCCGGTGTTCGAGTTCAGCCGTGGTAGTAGTTCACTTGGTCCGGTCAGGTTTCGGGCCAAGCCGGTGGAGATCATTGCTATACAGATGGAGTAGTGTCGGCCTACGGTAGTGCGTGACTTCAACGACGTCTTCCCTGAGGAGATGTCTGGATTGCCACCTGATCGAGCTCTCGAGTTTTTGATCGATCTCATTCCAGGAGCGCAGCCTATTTCGAAAGCGCCCTATCGCATGGCACCAGTAGAATTGGAGGAATTGCGGAAGCAGCTGGATGAACTCCTTCTGAAGGGTTACATTAATCCTAGTGTGTCTCCGTGGGGAGCACCGGTACTGCTGGTGAAGAAGGACGGTTCGCGTCGCATGTGTGTGGACTACCGGGAGTTGAATGCGGTGACCGTCAAGAATCGATATCCGTTGCCTCGTATTGATGATATTTTTGATCAGCTGGGAGGTCGAGGGTATTCTCTAAGCTGGATCTAAGGAGTGGTTATCACCAGCTGAAGGTAAGGAAGGAGGATGTTCCGAAGACAGCATTCAGGACGAAATATGGACACTACGAGTTCGTGGTTATGCCTTTCGGTGTAACCAACGCACCTGCGGTTTTTATGAATCTGATGAATCTGATCTTCTATGACTTTTTAGATAAGTTTGTCGTTATCTTCATTGACGACATTCTGATCTACTCAAAGTCAGAAGAGGAGCATGCGTCGCACCTGAGGACAGTATTGGAGATCTTGAGGAAGCATCGGTTGTATGCTAAGTATTCCAAGTGCGAGTTTTGGCTGGATAGAGTTGCTTTTCTCGGGCATGTGGTGACTGGAGATGGTATTTCGGTGGAACCCGAGAAGATTAAGGCTATCAGGGAGTGGCCTGTTCTGCAGTCAGCGTCCGAGATCTGGAGTATCCTTGGACTTGCAGGTTATTACCGGTGATTCATCAAGGATTTCTCCTGTATTACTGAGCCGATGACCAGACTGACGCGGAAGGATGTATCTTTTGTTTGGTCTGATGACTGTGAGGAAGCTTTTGGTGTTCTGAAGGAGAGGTTGACGTCTGCCCCTGTTCTTGCTGTGCCCGACCAGAGTGGAGGATTTAAGATCTTTTGTGATGCTTCTGGCAAGGGTCTCGGTTGTGTATTGCATCAGCATGGGCACGTGGTTGCGTATGCTTCTCGTCAGCTTAAGGCTCATGAGAAGAATTACCCGACACACGATTTGGAGTTGGCTGCTGTCGTGTTTGCACTGAAGATTTGGAGGCACTTCCTGCTGAGTGAGAAAGTGAAGATTTTCACCGATCACAAAAGCTTGAAGTATATTTTTACTTAGAAGGAGCTCAACATGCAACAGCGTCGGTGGTTGGAGCTCATGGCAGACTATGAGATCGATTTGCAATATCACCCTGGCAAAGTGAATGTGGTTCCTGATGCGTTGAGTAGGCTTCCGGTGGTGATGTTGTTGACTTCGCAGTGGAGATTGCAGCAGGATTTTTGCGAGTCCGGTATTGAGATTGTTCTGCCTGGAGAGGTCTCTTCGTTGATGTGTATGCAGATACAGTCAACGATCGTGGATCTGATCAAGGCTGGGCAGGCTGGAGACCCGAAGTTGGTGAAGATTCGGGAGATGGTGGAAGCCGGTCTGCGGACTGACTTTTTGATTCATGAGGATGGCTCGTTGAGGTTTGGAGCCAGGTTGTGTGTGCCTGCTGGAGATATCAGAGAGGATCTGTTGGTGGAGGCACACAGTTCGCCATATTCTGTGCATCCTGGTTGGACCAAGATGTACAAGGACCTTCGCCTGAACTTTTGGTGGCATGGTATGAAGAGGAGTATGGCTCGGAGTGTAGCCAAGTGCTTGGTTTGCCAGCAGGTAAAGGTAGATTATCAGCGTACGGCGGGGTTGCTACAACCGCTTCTGATTCCGGAGTGGAAGTGGCAACACATCACTATGGACTTCGTGACTGGACTACCTCGGAGTCCGAAGCAGAATGACGCGATTTGGGTGATCGTAGACCGATTGACCAAATCCGCGCACTTTATTCCTTTCCGAGTAGGACAGTCTACTGAGGCGCTAGCAAGGAGATACATGGATGTAAATATTTTACTCTCTGTTTTAATTTCCTTCCCTAGTTTAGATATTGATGTAACGTGAATCGTGCAGGAGATCGTACGACTTCACGGAGTCCCTGTGAGTATCGTGTCGGACAGAGACACGAGGTTCACGTCTCAGTTCTGGCAGAGTCTGCAGAAGAGTTTGGGTACGAGTCTGAGTTTCAGCACGGCGTACCATCTGCAGACGGATGGCCAGTCTGAGAGGACGATCCAGATCTTAGAGGACAGGCTGAGGGCGTGTATGTTGGACTTCAAAGGTTCTTGGGAGGATCATCTTCACCTTGTTGAGTTTGCCTACAATAACAGCTACCAGGCGAGTATTGGCATGGCGTCTTTTGTCGCGCTATATGGGAAGAAATGTCGATCGCCACTGAGCTGGGATGACATTGGAGATCGGGAGCTGTTAGGACCTGAGATGATCGTGGAGGCTGTAGATGTTGTGAGGAACATACGAGAGAGGCTGAGGATTTCTCAAGACCGTTTCAAGCATTGGGCTGATGCTAAATGACGTCCTTTGGAGTTTCAGCCAGGTGACCACGTGTTCCTGAAGATTTCCCCGAATCGAGGAGTGATTCGCTTTGGGAAACGAGGGAAGCTGAGCCCGAGATACATTGGACCGTTGACGTTCTGGAGAGAGTTGGCGAGGTAGCCTATCGCTTAGCCTTGCCGCCGTCTTTGGAAGGAGTTCACGATGTCTTCCATGTGTCACAGCTTCGTCGGTACATCAGCGATCCATCTCACGATGTGGATTTCTCGGAGATCATCGTACGTCCTGATCTGACGTATGACCAGCTGCCAGTGCAGATCTTGGACAGGCGTCAGAAGTCACTTCGGAACAAGACCGTCGATCTTGTTAGGGTGATGTGGCGACACGGCTCGCCAGGAGAGTCTACTTGGGAGAGAGAAGGCGAGATGCGAGAACGCTACCCACTTTTGTTCCCTGACGCGTGAGTGTTAGGAAATTCCGAGGGCGGAATTTTTCTTAAGGTGTGGAGGATGTAACGATCGGTTTTTGTAATGACTATTTTATATGAATAATATTGGATGTTTCCCCTCTTTGTGTGTTTTCTCGATAGAAGTTCCTACGATTAGCTTCATAGCGCCTTAATTTTAGAGCTAGAGTGATCCTATAGGCCATAGGAATCTTCCCGAAGCTTCGCGCTTCGATTCGGCACTTTTGGTGCATCTTAGTTGGTTCACGAAGGAGAACCAACCGACTAGATCCTAAACTAGTCGGCCGACCACCCTTCTCTGACCGACTAAATTGCCCAGTAAACCTAGGTTAAGTTGTAGCCGCCGCACTTTTTCTTTATTTAAACCCCCGACCATTTCTATTCTTTCTTCACTTTTCTTAGCTCATCTTTTCCCCAATCATCCCCAAATCATCCTCTTACCTTCATTCATCCTCCCGAGCTCCCCCTCACCTTCTTTTGCGTCGACACCACCCCCGTTGGCCGCCGACCGACCCCAAAACCCTAAAATCTCCTTTTGCTCCAGATTTTCCCGACGAACTCCAAACTCCAGATCTGTACCATTTCAGCAGCGAGGAACTCTTTTCAACCGTAGTTCTTCCGGATCGCTTCTTCCGTTGCCGTGCTAGATCCGATTTGGCGACGGCAATCCGGAAACCGGCGAGATCTTCTCCTACCGCTAATCCGTAGGCGCCTTGATCTTCGCTTCGTAAACGGTTAGTGATCTATCTTTAATTCTCTGTAACCCACACGGTAAACTAGAAAACCCTAATTAAAAATGGATTACTAGACGTTATAGGATTCCAATGCAAACCAGTTTAGAACTCTCAATCTAATTTTCTATTTTGCCATAACAGCGAACCCAATTACCGTAGGATACCGATCTCGTGACTCTCGTCGAACAACAACTTCGGTACCAGGCAAGTGAAACTTTCCAACCTTGATTTAGGCCATGTTTTTAGGCCAATACTTTGTTTTAGCGTGAAAGAGACTAGACCGTGAAATGATAGCGGTCTAAGCGCAAATTCAATTCTAGCTTGACAACGAAGCTAGAATTTCCCTTGTGATGCCATGTCATACAATTGCCTGTCATGTTTAATTTTCTTTAACGGTACGCAAATTTCATTTCAAATAATTGTCATGTGCATCCATTTTACATAACATGTTGCATGTTGCATCGTAGCACACGCTACAAATCCTTGTACAAATCCGTGTTTCCATGTTACCAGCTAGGCACCCGTTATGCGGGCATAACCCTACGCCATACGTGTTAAAAACACTTCCTGACTCGTGATCCAGAAGCGAGCATTATGTGTTCGGGGGTAATGCCCTGGCTCGACACACGTGGAGGGGTAGGGATAAACGGTCACTTGAGCGTAAGAGTTGGCCCGTACAGCCACTCTAGCCAAAGGGTGGAACCTCTGTGCACGACGTGCTTACAATTTTTGTACTTGTCATGTATTTGTTTACTTGCCATGCCATGTTACTTGCCATGCTATAATCATGCCATATCATAAACTGTTGTTGTTCTCATTGCATAAAATGTCATGTCATACTATACTCTAGAACTGCTAGGTTGTTACCACTTTCTTTAGTTTCCTTGCACAAGTCTTGTAGACTTGCTGACATGTGCCCCTTCTCTTTGGGTGTCGCATGTTAGTTGCTGAGCCAGAGATTGCCGTGGAGGGTGACGAGTTCGTGGAGTTTGTGCCCGATCCTGTTGTTGACATAGAGTACGAGGACACCGGTGACCAGTCCTAGTGTCCCTTCGTTCCTTCTTGGTTAGTTGTGTTGTTGTCGGTGAGTAGCACCGTTGTTGTTAGTTTCTTTGTTGGTCATGCGAGGCCTTTGCTTTTGGACTCTTTTTGTTGCCTGGTGGCATTTCTGGTTGTTGAATTTATATCTGGACTCTGAGTTGAATAATTTTAATTATTTGTCTCTTTTTCTATTATTGTTATTGTTGTTTCCGAGTCACATTACAGGGACCTGCTACTTTGTGATAATTGACGCTTATCGAACTTGCGGCTTTGTAGCTTCAAGTCTGAGCGGACCTTCTTACGCTTCGCCTCCATATTTTGGGAAGCGGGGCGTGACATACCTGAAGAGTGTGACATATTTGGTGTGATGTCTCACATTGGGAGACTCGATTGAACTCATTTCCTGTTACGACGCAAAATAGTGCATTCATTGCTTTTGCATTGAGATTAGCTCTCTTCTTGTCGTCGGCAGATCATTTCCCAAATTCAACGTCGGTAGGTGCGATGTACGGGACTTTGGTAACTGTCCAAGCTTCAATGTCCAATGACTCTAGATGAGTCTTCATTCGGATCTTCCAGCTAGCATAGTTGGTTCCGTTGAACAGTGGTGGTCGCATGGTATTCAATCCTTCAGAATGGAAAGATGTTGACGCCGTCACTTTTGTAGCCTTGCTCTGATACCAAGTGTTGGATCCTGTGGATGGCAAACAACACTAGAAGGGGGGTTGAATAGTGTTGTGTAAATAATAAATCTTTTTCGATCGTCGATTAAAGTCCTTCTAATGTTGCCTAAGAAACCAAGTAAAGCGATCTACGCTTGGTTCTTAATCAATAAGTTAATCTTATAAAAGATAAAAAATTATAATTACAATCTGATAAGAGATCTTTACACACACAGATAGATCTTTACACACAGATAGATCTTTACACAACGGAATTAAAAGTATGATCTTTGTAATACGCAAATGAACAAGGAATTACAAAGATATAAAGTAAATAAAAAATTTCTCGTAGAGATAAATAATAAGACATAAAAGCAATCGCAGACACAAGGATTTTTATCCTGGTTCCCCACAACTTTTGGATACGTCCAGTCCCCGACCAATCCGGTACGAGATTTCCACTATCTGACTTGGCAAATACAAGTACATAACTCCACTCGTTAGGATTTCCAACAACCTAGTCTTGACCAGGATTTCCAATGGTAACACCTAGACTAGTCTAGGGTTCCAACAACAACACAAATAAAAATAAATATCCAATTCACCACAATAAATTGGTGGAGATTGGTTTTACACCCGGATTCTATAGCCAAGTAGTAATAGACGAAATTACGTGTAGTGGCTTGATAGAATAGGATTCTAGATCACACAAAGATACGAATGAATTCTTTGTGATCTAGATCTAATGTTTTTCAAAAATCCTTTAAATTAAAATCAAGAGAAAATTAATATGGATTTGAAAAACAGTTAGCCAATAAAACGATATTATGATCTTTAGAAAATAATAACAAAACTTGCAAGATCAAGAATAAAACAAAATTGGCTAAAGAGAGAATGAGATCTTTAGAACTTTAGAGCGTTTGCACGAGAGAATTTGAATTCAATAGTTGTTATGTTTTCTCAATGAAAATGATCCACTATTTATAGGAAAAATCTGAGAATTTGAAATTCAAATTACTTTTACTTTTGTCCCGAAAATCATGGGAGAAAATCACTCAAAGATATTTCAAAATTTAAGTCAAAACGTCAAACTTCGACAGCTGGTAGTCGACTCCCTAGGAGTGGTAGTCGACTCCCAGTGTGTTTCAGGAAATCTCAATTCTCAGCTGGTAGTCGACTCCCTACCTTTGGTAGTCGACTCCCAGAGGAGTTTTTCCTGCGACACAACTAGTCAAATGAGTAGTTAGCTCCAGGGTGTAGTGGAGTTTCACTACGGAAATACAAAACGACTAGCGAAAGCTCTCAAAATACTTTTTGAAGATGATTAAAAAGATATTCAAAATGTTTTAAAATCATTCATGTGTGCGTGATTTGTCTATACGATTTGGCTTTAACAATACCCTAAAAAGACACAACACACTCACTATAGACTAGGACACGTCTTTGGAAGTTTGATCAATTGATGGAGTAGATGTGAGCTTCACTTTGAGCTTCTTGTTCTATTAGAGCTTTGAGCTTCATCATTTGATCTCAGCAACGTTCGTCCTTGTCTTTGAGCGTAGATTGCGCTTCTTTGAGTATGACTAAAGTTTTTCATTTGTCGCATATCCTGCACACTTAATTGTAGTATAGTTAGTACACTAAGCTTCATTTGGTGTGCTCATTATCAAAATCACTTAGGGTGGAATTCAATTTCCATCAATATGCTCAAGTAGATGCTTAGCCGTAGAAGAAGTGGAGAGTGACGGTAGAGGTGGATGTGACTCGGGCTCTATGAAGTGGACCATTGTATCCAAGCCCTCATGCAAATTCTCCTCGAAGATATACTCATGCTCCGTAGTCTCCTCAGTGCTCCCGTAGGACTCATGTGGGGTATCCAAATCAAGATGAAAAGCCTCTCCCACAGTCCTAGAGAAGTCACCCCATCCTCCCAATCATCATCAAAAAATGCATTGTCATCCAAGTGGTAGTGTGGGAAAAATGGAACATCGGCATGAGATGTGTCTATGGTCGCCAATGGGACGGTGGTCTCAACCATGAAAGTGGGTGCATCCTCTCCTTCATCCTCTCCCCTCGGTGTAGGCTCTCTTTGGAATGGTGATGCTGGCTGCTTATGTGTGTCAACTTGTGGGGATGTATCGCGTGGATGAGAATGCCCGTAAGCAATCCAAAAATGTAGTCAACCCCTCAAAAAATCAAGACTAACATGGACATCTTCTTCAATTGTTCCTGCACCTGAGACATGGTTCATAGCAAAACTTGCAAAGCGTAGCTCAAATGCAATGTGTATTGTAACGCTAACTGAACCGGTGAGCTTCACAGACTCTAAGAGGCCCTCTAATAAGTTCTGAAATGTGTCCTCCTCTGACGGTGCATATGATTCAATTTCTGCTTTTCCCACTTCCTCTTCGTCCATCCACCCTTCATATGCAATAGCTGTATCATAGGATGTGGGATCGACGATGGCACATTCTGGCTCCGGCAATATGATGGCGATGATTCTTGCCAATAAAAGGAAGAAGAAAATCTGATATCTTTGGAAATCATTGCAGCCTTAGGCATGAGCGCATTGGTTTCAAGGTCTCTTTTCACCGATTCTAATAGAAAATCACCCCTTTCAATCTTGGCTTGCATTTCAATCTGATGTGCAAGCATCTCATCAAGAAGGTGATCTCCCGTCTGAGCACTCTCATCAAAATAGTATTGTCCCATCTGAGCACTCTGATAAAAATAGTATTCTCCCATCTGAGCATCGAAATTTGGTCTCCACATGGTAATAGCAAAGATAAATGGACAACAAAAATAAGAAAACTAGAGAGGAGCGTCAATAGGACAAGAGAATAACAAAAAGATAATATGATGGTAGTTGAAAAATTTCTTGGTTATTGTATTTGTATTTAATAATGTTTTATGCATAGTATAACGAACCTAAGCTAAGCTAATATCAAACCGAACGCCTCCCCGGCAACGGCGCCAACAACTTGACCGGTGCCCCGTTTATGATTAGGGCGCGGTGTCGTTTTACCGCAAGTGCACGGTTAGGGTAGGGTGCAGGTATATCGAACACAGTGAGGTGGATGGCTTGATGGCTACTAGCTTCGCCTAGGTTGTGTGAGAGCTATGCGGATGATATGAGTGGGCAATATAGAAATAAAGGACAGAAATGAAAAAGACCAGAAATGAATCCCCGCTAACACGGGCTAGAGCACTCATGACACTTGGTATTTGACTCAACCCAGGGTGAGACATTACCCCAAAAGGTGGTACCTAGTGCCCAATGTGCCCGATATTCGAGTCGGTGCCCAGGATGATACGCTAGGTCTACTCGGTTTCGGACGGTGGGCATTCCCATGTCCAACACCCTCCACAACCAAGAGCATTAAGGCCATAATGATAGCTTCCAACATTTCTTCCAAGCCGTTTCCACGTACAAGGACTCGATGACACTGCTAGGGGTGTGAGCTGTGGCTAGAGTATCAAACTCCCATTTTATTTTCCCTTGGCCCGACGGTCAGAGGTGGTCTTTATCCCGCAAATGACAATAAAATGCCCCCGCGTAACCCTAATGGCCAAATGGGTCAAATGTGATTCCTAGGAATACATCAAAGAGGATCTTGACGGGACAAGCATCCGGAGGCCAACCCCCAACTCCATCTAGTGTGTTGCCATACGGGTTGGTTTCAGATCCCTAGACATCCCCATTGACACATTCCATCAAACACTTGCCATGCAATCAAGTCAAATGAAATATCCCAAGCATCAATCCTACTCTAACCCATATTAGGGTTCATCAAAAACTACTCAATGATGAAGAACATTATAGCAAGCAATAATAAATGCAAACAAACATTCATCATCAAGCTAATTGAAAATAACACAAAGCAATGGAAATAAGAGAAGAAATACTTATCTTGCATTGAATCCATCAATCCATTACAAGATTTATTCAAATAGAAACCCTACTCTAACCTAATCTAAGGCTCCCCTGAAAGGGGCAGAAAGCTGCTGAAAAATAGAGACGACCCCCCTTCAAGTCGTCCAACCTCTCATACTTATAGGCCCCCACAAAAATCCTAACGGTTCGGGTCCAAAAACCCAATAAAACAGCAGAAAAAGTGCCACCCGATCGGTTGGAAGTTCAACCGATTGGGTGAGAGATTTTGAAAATCTTCACCCGATCACTGAACCGATCGGGTGGGACGTTGGAGTCTCGAGATGGGGAAGAATTGCTACAGGTGACCCGATCGGTTGACAAGTCAACCGATCGGGTGGAGTTCGGCTCAAAAGACAGAGAAAACTGTCACACCCAACCGATCACTGAACCGATCGGTTGGGGTTTGCTCCTTTGCTGCTCCTCCTCGGGTCTGATACGTGTGCACAAACCGATCGGGTGGACCTGTCCACCCGATCGGTTGAGGCTCCAAAACATCAAATCCTCATCTTTGGCCAATGGATCTTTGCCGTATAAGCACGCTTTGGTCCCGACATGCAAGGTTGACTCCAGAAGACACCGAAATGCCGACATTTACCTGAAATACAAACAATACACCCAATCGTCAATATGAACCAAAATGTGATATATGCAACATGGAATGAGATGAAATGCATATGAAAACACGATGAAGAGCGTGTGCAAAAGGTGAAATATTAACACGTGTCAGGTGCCCTTTCGCAAATTGAATTAAAATAAAGTAATAATAAGAAACAATCAGTCACACTGGAGCTGGGGAGCGAGCTTGTAGCTCGACCTGTGCCCTTCTCCGGTTTGGGTGGCGAAGCTCCGTAAGCTTGCCCCGGAGTCTTCACTGGAGGGGGAAGCGAGCGTGTAGCTCGACCTGCGCCCTTCTATAGTTTAGGTGGAGGAACTCAGCGAGCTTGCACCGGAGATCGACGAAGTTTGAAGATAAGTAAATTTTTCCACACGGAGGACGGCATTTGGCAATTTGCATGGACGGACATTCCATTGGCATTTACAAGGCCACTGATAGTGATCGTGCGAGTGTGCCGTATCCATGGACAGGGTAGTTCACCGTTGGTCCGGGTCGTCAGGATGTAAGTTGCCATCCTGGCGAAGTCAGTGATTCCATAGGTTCTTCCCTGTTCTGCTGCGAGCTTCGCTCTATGAGCAGGTTCCGTGTTGATTTGAAGGAGTGTCCGGGGCACGCTCGGCTATCCCTTGTCGGCAATGGCCTTCCTTATCTACCGTTGCTCTTTGCTTCCTCTTCTTCCTCTTTCACCTTCATGATGACGACGTGTTGCTTGATCTCTTCTGCGAGTTCCCAAGGCTCGGTAGGCAACACTGGGAGAGGAGGAGCATGGGAAAATTGGAAGAGGGGGCCCGGTGTTCGGGAGCAAGGGCCGACTATTGGGAGAGTTGGGTGGTTGGGGTGGTGATGCCTCCACAGAGGTGGAGGTCGTCGTGGGGTGGGTGCTGGAAGAGAGGAGCGGTCTGCTGCAGGCCCCCTGTGCAAGTTGTCCAAGGAAAGGCAAGGAGTGGAAGGCGGGCCGCGCTATGTGTAAGAGGGAAACTCGTCGACGATCCGCCTATAAGATGAATAACTCGTCAGGAAGGCTCGGTTGGCTGCCCAACGGGAGCATTTCTGACGATTGGGCTGTCGAGCGATTCTTCTGGAGCATGCCAGAGCTGTGGGGCGGTCTAATGACAGATCCACCCGATCATGATGGACTCGAAAAGGGGAAGGCGAATATGGGGGCGGGGCTTGCCCCTGTATATTCATGAGAAAGCCGTCTGGAGCGTATCTGCTCTCTCCTTCCTCGTGGCAAAATGTGGGGTATTTATAGTTGTTTGGAGTCGGTGTCCCTTGACAGGCTGGCGCTACGAGTTGTCTGGTCATGCGTGAAGCGTCAGGTACGCTTTTGTCAGACCCACTGTTACCAGGCCCACTTTTGTCAGATGGCATGTTGTCAGTGATAGCGGGCCTCCCGAGCATGTCCTTGAGCCGATGGGTCACTTCAGAGGTGTACTTATGGGTGACCACGAGGCTTGACTCGGAATCTCTGCTTGGGGGAGCCGCAGCTCGGCCACTTCCCTTCTCTGGTTCAGGTGGCGAAGCTCCGTAAGCTTGCCTCGGAGTCTTTACTGGAGGGGGGCGAGTGCGTAGCTCGGCCCGTGCCCTTCTCTGGTTTGGGTGGCCAAGCACCGTAAGCTTGCCCCAGAGTCTTCATTGGAGGGGGGAGCGAACGTGTAGGTCGGCCTGTGCCCTTCTCCGGTATGGGAGGTGAAGCTCCGTAAGCTTGCCCCAGATTTTTTACTACAGGTGGGAAGCGATCACGTAGCTCGGCCCGTGCTCTTCTCCGGTTTGGGTGGCGAAGCTCCGTTAGCTTGCCCCGGAGTCTTTGAGAGGGCATGTATTGGATTGTCGCGTACCCCGTATCCTCTGTAATCGGACGTGTATTAGGCCATCGACGTCCCCGTATTTGGCACTCTGGTTTGGGTGGCGAAGCTCTGCAAGCTTGCTCCGGAGTCTTCACTAGGGGCACGGGCACGTAACCCGGCCCGTGCCTGACGTCCCCCGCGTTTTGCGTGTTTGATGTGTGCAATAATATGATTGGGGGCGTGAGATTTAAATATTTGTAACCGCAAGCGCACGATGTTGTAATGTGGCTTGGGGGTCGAACTCAGGGAGGCTTGGATATGCTTGTGTCAAGAAGGATCAAATTCACCCCATGGGCGAGTTAGCCCGAATCGGATGATGGGTTGTCATAGTAAATGGAATGCAAGGGGTAAACAATATAAAGGGAAAACCCGGGACTCTGGTTTCCACCCCATCATGCGATTCTCGCCGATACGGCCTACGGGTAGGATAACGATCGGAATTAGGGTCTAATGGTGAGACGTTGCCTCTGAAAGCGGTGTTGTGCCCTGTGGTAGCTACTGCACACGTACTAGAGGGGGGTGAATAGTACTTAAAATAATTAAGAAGATTATTCCTAACTATTGTGCAATGAACAAACGACAATACGGAATAAAACAACGATCAACAAGAATTAAACAATGCAGACAAAGTATGTTACTGGGTTCGGATCCACCCAAGTCTCCCCGACTTGTTCCCGGTGATCCTACGTCCCAACCACCCGGATCCCCTCCGGATACTTGAGTTAGAAACCCTAACTCAAGATTTCCACTATGAAATACTTGTGAAAAACCTTCACAAGTCAAATCATACAAATGACATGTGACTCCAACAAACCGGGATCACACCCTCTCTCACAACCGAGAGACACAATTCAAATACGATTGAAATGAAATAAACTCTTACCTTACAAAATCCTATGCCTTGAGTATACTTACCAAATTAGGGCAATGATGGATTTTGAGGAAGAGGATGTCACCAAACCCTAGCTTCAAGAAGATGACCAGCAATGGAAGCCTGGGGTGGAGTATGGTGACTTGAATCAAGCTCTTTGGCTTGAGAAGCTCACAATGGAGAGAATCTCTCTTGAGGAATTAGGGCTCAAGGTGTTGAGGGAGAGATTCTTGTGAGGGAGAGAGAGCTTTGAAATAGCTTGGGAGAGCTCTTCTCTTAGGTCTGAAATTGCTTGGAAATAGGACCTCTAACCTTGCCTCAAACGAATCAGGTTTGTATTTATTGAGGGAAGGAAAATCGTGTTGGAAAAGATCCCAACGGCTCTATTCTGAACCAGACTAGTCGGTCAAAGAAGGATCACTGACCGACTAGTTCACCAACTAGTCGGTCGGTGATACAATGTAGACCGACTAACGGTTGAACAGCCAAAAGGTCGAAGTACAGGAGATGACAACTAGTCGGTCTAGGAAGACTTGCCGACCGACTAGTTTCACAACTAGTCGGTCGGTGAATGATCTTTGACCGACTTACAGTCGAAATAGAGTAGGTTGACTTCAAGATGAATTAGTCGGTTTAAGAACAAATGCTGACCGACTAGTTTCTCAACTAGTCGGTCGACAAACGTTCTTTGACCGACTAACTCGAAACAGTAACTCAGGCTGTACAGAGGCAAGCTCAACTAGTCGGTCCAAGAAGGATTCCTAACCGACTAGATCGTCATCTAGTCGGTCGGTGACTCTTCTTTGACCGACTAATTGATCAACCTGGGATGAGCTGAATTTAGCAAGGCATCAGTCGGTTCATGTAGAGTTGCTGACCGACTAGATCGTCATCTAGTCGGTTGGTGACTCTTCTTGAACCAACTAACATGCACTCGAAGACGAGGGAAGAAGCGATAGGCTTCGGGAAAGTTTCTAATGGCTTCTATGATAATCCTAGCTCTATGATATGAGCGAAATGAAGATTATAAAGTAAGTCCTACTCAAGGCTTAACATTCTAATCTATGAAGCTAGAAGACTATAAAATAAACCTTACGAACCGTCTTCAAAGCTTCAATCTTTATTCATCTTGACTTCAACATTGCTCCTTGAGCTTCAACGAAACTCCAGGCACACGATCACGCGTATTGAGAAGTCTTGAGACCTCGCTTTTGATGTACGTGGTATTTTGGCGACGATTTCCATAACTGCGCTCACAAATAAGTTAGTATATATTATTTATGTTTGCTCATCATCCAAAACCAAATCCGGGGAATCAATACACAACATTCTCCCCCTTTTTGGTGATGACAAACCAACATAAATAATAAACAATAATAATGATTCAATTGAAATTTACTTACTCCCCCTGCATTAATGACATGTTAGTTCCATATTCAATAACATTCATATGCATCAAGCAGCGAGGAAAATATAAAATATGAATCCTATTATTGACATATAGGATCTAAATCCCTTTTTATATCTTCACTCCCCCTGAATCTAACACATCAAATTAGATTCATGGTAAATTCCTTTGAATTATTAATTAGCTCATTGTCATTATTATATCTCTCCCCCTTTGGCATTAGCAAAAAGAGCGGGAGGAGATCAACGACAAAACCAATGGCTAAGAATAACGCAAGGGAGTCGAAGAATACGACCACGGTCCAAAATGACACCAAAGCAAGATATCAAATGTAAAGTACCGAATGAAAGCAAAGCGTGCTAAAGAGACCAAAGTCGAAAATCGAAAACCGAAATCATAAACCATCGGCGAAAATCGGAAAACGAAATCACCAAGCCATAGGCGAAAATCGAAACATGAAATCATTAAGCCATAGCCGAACATCGAAAAACGAGATCATCAAACCATAGGCGAAAATCGAAGTCCGAGATCATCAAAACTCAAAACAATTTCACTTATTGAGTTTTGGAACATACTCTCCAAAATCAATAGAATGCATGGAAAACAATTCTATGTTTCCATAGAAAGAATTCTATTAAATCCATAAAATCGTCGAACGACGAAATCAATATCAGAGACAAAAATAATCCGATGTGCATACCAAATGTAGCATGCAAGAATGTTATGCCAAAAATAGATAGTACATCATATAACAATGGCATACACTAATCTAGCATACCAAATGAAGCAAAATGATACCAATTGTAGTATATTCTACCAATGGATACCAATATGAATCAAAAGTATGAACATACTTACAACATTAAGCTCCCCCTACTTTGGTGCATCACTCAAGCACCAACAACTCCAATCAAACGAAAATCCTTGCAAATCACGGAGTTGGTAGGGTTGGTATCTCATGGTGGATTTAACCTAGAGAATATCATTTTGGTATCCAAAAATCTTTTTGGATCCTATGGGTTAGGCAATAAATTTAGCTAACTAAATTCAAATTAAATGTAACCCATACATACCACAATTGCTTTGGTACCCATAAAATGAAATTAAACTTATGGTACCAAGCAATGAAGGGTCAAAGGGAACTAACCCTTCGGAAACCAAGTCCAAGAGGAACTTGATTTCCCAACATAATCATCATTCAAAATAACATCATTTATAAACTATTTCACATACAAATTCTTATCATGCATGCTTGTGTTCTTCGGACCCCAAATAGTGTATGTCTTGGGAGTCCTAATCCTATTGGGAACATGCATACGTTGTTGATTTCTATGTGATGCATGTCGTGGGTAAGCATATGGCATGCGATGCAATGGTGCATGACGATAATTATTCATATGAGAATGAGGATGAACATATGAATGTGGAGGAACACGTGCATGAGTGTGTCTCACATGGTGTGCACGTGCTCGTGGATGCGGAGCATAGAAATTGGCATATGTGCTAACATGTGGGGTAGGATTTGTGTTCCTACGTGGCATGGTATACATGAAAGCGTGACCCTTCTTTGGAGGTCCACCCAAAGTGGGTTTCTTTCCAAATGGGGGCGTGTTCCTAGCGGAAGCACCATTGGTAGAAGAACTACCCATGACGTGTTTACTTCCACTAGTAGAAGCATCGGAAGATGACCTAACAAAGGTGGCGGACGATTTGGATGAATCTCCCATCTTATACCCCAAACCAATGTGATGATTGGCTGGAGGGAAGTCATTTAGGATATTATCCAACTTGCCCTTACCTTTGTTGAATTCATGAATTCGGCCTAATGTGCTCTCATGCTTCTCGGTGAGAGAATGCAAAGAAGCATCCAAAGTGGACACTTGCGATGCGAGTGCACAAACACGTGATTTGAGATTTTTATTCTCAATACTCAAAGTTGAGATTTGAGACGTCAAATCCGCTATCACATGTTCATCCGAATCCTCGATATGAACATGCTCAAGTTGAGACTTGAGATTTTCAATCTCATTTCTCAACCCATCAACAACGGTGCCGTTGTTGACGATGAAAGGCTTAGGCAAGTTTTTAAGACTATCTAATTCATTTTTAGTCTTCATAAACTTAGTAGCCATATTAGAAAACTTATTCCATAGTTGTTCATTGGCTATTCTAAGTTCATCATTGGTTACCTCTTCGCCTTCATCCTCGCTTCCATCCTCGCTTTCATCGGAGGAAGTCTCTTCATCACGATCCTCTTTTCCCATGAAGCACGTGTGTGCATTCTCCACTCTTTCATCGTCCGACTCTCCACTTGAGGAGTCGGAGTCGGTGAAGGTACCTACAAGTCCTTTCTTGTGCTTTCTCGACTTGTCGTGCTTGGATGCCTTCCACTTCCCCTTTTGTTTGTAGAGAGGACAATCCGGCTTGATATGTCCTGGCTTATTGCATTTATAACACACGGGAGTAGAAGCATTAGTCGAAATAAATTTTGATTTACGATTCAACTTACCTTGTCAGAAGAATCGGATGAACTTCTTTGCCATATTGGCCAAAGCTTCCATGTCCAACTCATCGTCCGCTTCTTCTTCCGAATCTTCATCATCGGTAGATGGAGCGGCCTTGAATGCAATCGCCTTTTTCTTTGGCTCGTCTTGCTTCAAGTACGCCTTCATCTTTTCCCTCATCCGGATCTTACTATCCTTGCGTACCTCATAAGACAATAAGGTACCCATTAGTTGTACGACGGTATATTTATTCATGTCATTACCTTCCTCGATGGCGAAGGTACGCTTTTCCCAACATGATGGAAGACCGTCGATAATCTTTGAGCATTTCTCCTTTTGGGTGTAGGTTTTCCCAAGAGCTTCCAAGTCGTTGGATATATCCACGAATCGAGCATAGTACTCCTTCATGGTTTCACCCTGCTCCATATGAAACAACTCAAATTCTTTGTTAGCAACGACGAGTTTAGAGTCTTTTACCGTACTAGATCCTTCGTGCAAAATGAGGAGTTGGTTCCATATTTGATATGCACTCTTACATGTGCATATCTTGTTGAAGTCCTCGGGCTCCAACGCACAATTCAAGGCATTCATTGCCTTGGCATTGGCTACTTCCGCGGCGACCTCCGCGGGAGTCCACTTCGCGAAATCTTCTTCGGAAGGCTCGACATACTCCGTCATGGTGGCTCTCCATAGTGAAGCGCTCCGGAGGAAAATTTTGATCCGGCATTTCCAGTACCCGTAGTTGGTACCGTTGAAGTGTGGAGGCCTGATGGAGGATAGTCCTTCAATAACTGAAGAGCTCCATCGCGGTTCTTGAAGACGTTGTAGTCGTTGTTCGTCATAGCTCTCAACTTTGGCTATGTGTAGCTTTGAACTTGGCTTTGATACCAATTGTTGTGCCCTGTGGTAGGTACTGCACACGTACTAGAGGGGGGGTGAATAGTACTTAAAATAATTAAGAAGATTATTCCTAACTATTGTGCAATGAACAAACGACAATGCGGAATAAAACAACGATCAACAAGAATTAAACAACGCAGACAAAGTATGTTACTGGGTTCGGATCCACCCAAGTCTCCCCGACTTGTTCCCGGTGATCCTACGTCCCAACCACCCGGATCCCCTCCGGATACTTGAGTTAGAAACCCTAACTCAAGATTTCCACTATGAAATACTTGTGAAGAACCTTCACAAGTCAAATCATACAAATGACATGTGACTCCCATAAACCGGGATCACACCCTCTCTCACAACCGAGAGACACAATTCAAATACGATTGAAATGAAATAAACTCTTACCTTACAAAATCATATGCCTTGAGTATACTTTCCAAATTAGGGCAATGATGGATTTTGAGGAAGAGGATGTCACCAAACCCTAGCTTCAAGAAGATGACCAGCAATGGAAGCCTGGGGTGGAGTATGGTGACTTGAATCAAGCTCTTTGGCTTGAGAAGCTCACAATGGAGAGAATCTCTCTTGAGGAATTAGGGCTCAAGGTGTTGAGGGAGAGATTCTTGTGAGGGAGAGAGAGCTTTGAAATAGCTTGGGAGAGCTCTTCTCTTAGGTCTGAAATTGCTTGGAAATAGGACCTCTAACCTTGCCTCAAACGAATCAGGTTTGTATTTATTGAGGGAAGGAAAATCGTGTTGGAAAAGATCCCAACGGCTCTATTCTGAACCAGACTAGTCGGTCAAAGAAGGATCACTGACCGACTAGTTCACCAACTAGTCGGTCGGTGATACAATGTAGACCGACTAACGGTTGAACAGCCAAAAGGTCGAAGTACAGGAGATGACAACTAGTCGGTCTAGGAAGACTTGCCGACCGACTAGTTTCACAACTAGTCGGTCGGTGAATGATCTTTGACCGACTAACAGTCGAAATAGAGTAGGTTGACTTCAAGATGAATTAGTCGGTTTAAGAACAAATGCTGACCGACTAGTTTCTCAACTAGTCGGTCGACAAACGTTCTTTGACCGACTAACTCGAAACAGTAACTCAGGCTGTACAGAGGCAAGCTCAACTAGTCGGTCCAAGAAGGATTCCTAACCGACTAGATCGTCATCTAGTCGGTCGGTGACTCTTCTTTGACCGACTAATTGATCAACTTGGGATGAGCTGAATTTAGCAAGGCATCCAGTCGGTTCATGTAGAGTTGCTGACCGACTAGATCGTCTTCTAGTCGGTTGGTGACTCTTCTTGAACCAACTAACATGCACTCGAAGCCGAGGGAAGAAGCGATAGGCTTCGGGAAAGTTTCTAATGGCTTCTATGATAATCCTAGCTCTAAGATATGAGCGAAATGAAGATTATAAAGTAAGTCCTACTCAAGGCTTAACATTCTAATCTATGAAGCTAGAAGACTATAAAATAAACCTTACGAGCCGTCTTCAAAGCTTCAATCTTTATTCCTCTTGACTTCAACATTGCTCCTTGAGCTTCAACGAAACTCCAGGCACACGATCACACGTATTGAGAAGTCTTGAGATGTCGCTTTTGATGTACGTGGTATTTTGGTGACGATCTCCATAACTGCGCTCACAAATAAGTTAGTATATATTATTTATGTTTGCTCATCATCCAAAACCAAATCCGGGGAATCAATACACAACAAGCGGTACCAGCGTCCCATGGGCCTGATATTCCGGTCGGTGCCCAGGATGATACGCCGGACTTCCTGGGTTCGGTCAGTGGGCACTCCCGTGTCCATTAACACTTACCGACTCCGAGAGCACTAAGTTCACAACGATAACTCCCAACGTCTCATCCTGCCGCTCCCGCGTGCAAGGATTCGACGTCTACGCTAAGGGCGTGAGCTATGGCTAGGGAGTCAACCGCCAAGTTTATTCCCCCTTGGCCCAACGGTCAAAGTCGGTCTTTTTCCCGTCGATGACAATAAAACACCCCGTGTAACCGGTAGATTCCTAATCCCTATCGATTTCCTAGTCCTATGGACGCATCGGGAAGAGCCCACGAAGGGGTTTCCACCAAAATCCCAGATTTGGGAACTACTCACACATATTTAGTAAAAAGCAATCTAAATAGAAATCGACCGTAAAAATCATGATCAGGCGATTGAAAAGTAGTAAGAGCAATGCTAATAACACTATATTAAAGTTTGACAAAGATCGGAAAACTTACAAATATCTGAAAAATTACAGCCGTCAAGAGAGAGAAAAAACAGCAAAAAAATAACAACTCCCTGTTTCTGGAAAACCTAGGGGTCCTATATATAGAATACGATATCACCCGATCGGTTAAGAAGTCACCCGGTCGGGTGACCTGCTTCGTTTCTTCGGTAGCTCAGAAAAGGACTTCACCCGGTCACCACGGCACGGTCAGTTGACGTTGAAGCTGATCAGTTGGATCTTCGTGTCGTCGGGTGAACCGGTCGGTTGATCTCTCCGTGTCGTGGCTTCGGAGAATCGGCTACAGGTGAACCAATCGGGTGAAGGTCACCCGATCGGTTGGCATTCAGCATCAGAATTTCAGAGAGTTGGGGCGTTTGAACCGGTCACTGAACCGATCAGGTGACTTCTTGGCCGCTCCAACTTGTGTCCGAGTGGTGCACGCGTGCATCACCCAATCGGTTGGAAGTGACCAACCGGTCGGGTGAGGGGCTGAAAGATGCGATCTTCGTTGTTTGACCCCCTGGATCACGCGTGACTCCTCCCGTTGCTCCGGGGACTCTTGATATCATCGTTTTATGTCCCCTATGCCGGTAAACTCCTGTAAAATGTAGAAAACACAGAAAAGTGAAAGAAAACAAGAAAACACGAGAAAACGAATACAAGACGACAGAAAATACGGAAAAACAAGGAAGAAAACGTGTGCAAATATATGAAATATAAACGCACGTCAGTTCCCTTCTCTGGTTTGGGTGGCGAAGCTCCGTAAGCTTGCCCTGGAGTTTTCACTGGAGGGGGAGCGAGCGCGCAGCTCGGCCCGTGCCCTTCTCCAGTTTAGGTGGCAAAACTCCGTAAGCTTGCCCCTGAGTCTTCACTGAAGGGGGAAGCGAGCATGTAGCTCGGCACGTGCTCTTCTCTGGTTTGGGTGGCGAAGCTCCATAAGCCTGTCCCGGAGTCTTTGAGAGGGCGGGTATTGGGCCGTCGCCTACCCTTCATCCTCTGTAATCAGACGGGCATTGGGCCGTCGCCTACCCCGCATTTGGCACTCCAGTTTGGGTGGCGAAGCTCTGTAAGCTTGCACCGGAGTCTTCATTGTAGGGGGAGTGAACGCGTAGCTCGGCCCGTGGCCTTCTCCGGTTTGGGTGACGAAGCTCTGTAAGCTTGCCCCAGAGTCTTTACTGGAGGGGGGAGCGAGCACATAGCTCGGCCCGTGCCCTTCTCTGGTTTGGATGGTGAAACTCCGTAAGCTTGCCCCGAAGTCTTTGAGAGGGCAGGTATTGGACCGTCGCCTACCCTGCATCCTCCGTAATCGGACGGGTATTGGACTGTCGCCTACCCCGCATTTGGCACTTCGGTTTGGGTGGCGAAACTTCGCAAGCTTGCCTCGGAGTCTTCACTGGAGGGGGGAGCGAGCCCGTAGCTCGGCCCGTGCCCTTCTCCGATTTGGGTGGCGAAGCTCCGTAAGCTTGCCCCAGAGTCTTCATTGGAGGGGGAGAGCGAGCGCATAGCTCGGCCCGTGCTCTTCTTCGATTTGGGCGGCGAGGCTCCGTAAGCTTGCCCCGGAGTCTTTGAGAGGGCGGGAATGGGCCGTCGCGTACCCTGCATCCTCTGTAATCAAACGGGTATTGGGCCATCGTCTACCCCGTATTTGGCACTCCGGTTTGGGTTGCAAAGCTCCGTAAGCTTGCCCTGGAGTCTTCACTGGAGGGGGGAGCGAGCGTGTAGCTCTGTCCGTGCCCTTCTCTGGTTTGGGTGGTGAAGCTCTGTAAGCTTGTCCTGTAGTCTTCACTAGAGGGGGGAGCAAGCGCGTAGCTCGGTCCATGCCCTTCTCCAGTTTGGGTGGCGAAGCTCCGTAAGCTTGCCCCGAAGTCTTCACTGGAGGGGGGAGCGAGCGTGTAGCTCGGCCCGTGCCCTTCTCCGGTTTGGGTGGCAAAGCTCCGTAAGCTTACCCCGGAGTCTTTGAGAGGGCGGGTATTGGGCCGTTGCCTATCCCAAATCCTTTGTAATCAGACGGGTATTAGGCCGTCGCCTATCCCGCATTTGGCACTCCGGTTTAGGTAGAGAAGCTCCGTAAGCTTGCCCCGGAGTCTTCACTAGACGGGGGAGCGAGCACGTAGCTCAGCCCATGCCCTTCTTCGGTTTGGGTGGCGAAGATCCGTAAGCTTGCCCCGGAGTCTTCACTGGAGGGGGGAGTGAGCGCGTAGCTCGGCTCGTGCCCTTCCCCAGTTTGGGTGGTGAAGCTACGTAAGCTTGCCCCGGAGTCTTTGAGATGGTGGGTATTGGGCCGTCGCCTACCATGCATCCTCTGTAATCGGATGGGTATTGGGCTATCGCTTACCCTTCATTTGGCACTCCAGTTTGGGTGGCGAAGCTCCGTAAGCTTACCCCGGAGTCTTCACTGAAGGGGGGAGCGAGCGCGTAGCTCGGCCCGTGCCCTTCTCCGGTTTGGGTGGCAAAGCTCCGTAATCTTGCCCCAGAGTCTTCATTGGAGGGGGGAGCAAGGGCTAGCTTGGCCCTTGCTCTTCTCCGGTTTGGGTGGCGATGCTCTGTAAGCTTGCCCCGGAGTTTTTGAGAGGGCGGGTATTGTGCCGTCGCCTACTCCACATCCTCTGTAATCGGACGGGTATTGGGCCGTCTCCTACCCCGTATTTGGGAATCCGGTTTGGGTAACGAAGCTCCGTAAGCTTGCCCTGGAGTCTTCACTGGAGGGGGGAGCGAGCACGTAGCTCGTCCAGTTTCCTTCTCCGGTTTGGGTGGCGAAGCTCCGTAAGCTTGCCCCGGAGTCTTTGAGAGGGCAGGTATTGGGCCGTCACCTACCCTGCATCCTCTGTAATCGGACGAGTATTGGGCTGTCGCCTACCCAGTATTTGGCACTCTGGTTTGGATGGAGAAGCTCCGTAAGCTTGCCCCGGAGTCTTCACTAGAGGGGGGAGCGAGCGCATAGCTCGGCCCGTGCCCTTCTCCGATTTGGGTGGCGAAGCTCCGTAAGCTTGCCCTGGAGTCTTCACTGGAGGGGGGAGCAAGCGCGAAGCTCGGCCCGTGCCCTTCTCCGGTTTGAGTGGCGAAGCTCCGTTAGCTTGCCCCAGAGTCTTTGAAAGGGCAGGTATTGGGCTGTCGCCTACCTTGCTTCCTCTGTAATCGGACGAGTATTGGGCCGTCGCTTACCCCGTATTTGGCACTCCGGTTTGGATGGAAAAGTTCCGTAAGCTTGTCCCGGAGTCTTCACTGGAGGGGGGAGCAAGCGCGTAGCTCTGCCTGTGCCCTTCTCCGGTTTGGGTGGCGAAGCTCCATAAGCTTGCCCCGGAGTCTTGTGTGTTGGGGGGAACTGAAATTGTCAAGTGGAAATACCGAAATTTGAAAATATGCCAGAAAGGAAGAAAATTTTATTAAAACTCACGAAGTCATTGATAATATTTTAGCAAGTTTTAGGCATTCCAGGGGTGGGCTAGCTCGCCTCCGTCCACGGTTGCTAGGATATAAGTGGCTGGCCCGACGATGTCGATGATTTCGTAAGGCCCCTCCCATTTTGCTGCGAGCTTCCCTCGGTGGACAATCTCTGGTTTGAATGTAGCATCCCCGAGGACTAGGTCACCAATTCTAAAGCTCTGTTTTCTTACACAGGAGTTGTAGTGTCGAGCCATCCTTTGGCTGTGCCTCTCAGCGCTCGGTCCTACACTTCGTCAATGAGCTCGAGGTTGAAGCCAAGACCATCCATGTTGATGTCCTCATCGAAGTACCAGAGCCGAAGAGTCTCTTCTCCCACCTCCACAGGGACAACCGCCTCTGCTCCGAATGCCAGCATGAATGGGCTCTCCCCGGTTGAGGCCTTGTAGGTCGTGCTGTCTGACCAGAGAATGCCTGGCAGTTCGTCCACCCAAGATCCGAGAGCGTCGCCGACCTTCTTCTTCCGGGGACCCAATATGCATTTATTTGCTGCCTCTGTCATCCCGTTGCATTGTGGATGTGCCACAGAAGCAAAGTGGAGCTTGATCCCCCACTCTGAACAGAAACCCAGGAAGCCCTCACAATCGAACTGCCTTCCATTATCCGTCACAATGGAGCGAGGTACCCCGAAGCAACAGATGACGGACTTCCAGATGAAGTTCTTCATGTCCGTCCACGTGATATGAGCCAATGGTTCAGCCTCGATCCATTTGGTGAAATAGTCGACGACGAAGAGGAGGTACTTCCATCCTCCAGACGCCTTCGGGAAAGACCCGAGGATGTCGAGCCCCCACTTAGTGAACGAGATCAGACTGAGAATAGGGACCAGGTCAGCCGGTGGTGCTGCAGTGTGTGTGCAAAATTTCTGGCATTCGCTGCACTTTTTGACATACTGGGGCGCATCATAGACCATGGTCGGCCAGTAGTATCCTTGACGCACTATTTTGTGGGCGATAGTGCTTCCGTCGTAGTGGTTTTTATAGAGGTCCTCATGTACCTTGCAGATGACTTGTTCGGCCTGGTTTGGCCCCAGACATTTCAGGTAAGGCAGGACGTCGAACCTTGCACGGCGCTTACGGTAAAGCACCTCGTCGAAGATCACGAACGAAAAGGCTCGTATCTCCATCGTCTTAGCTTCAAGTCGCTCCTCGGGTGGGACTCCCGTCTCCAAGTACTTCATTATCGGGCTCATCCACGTCGTCGTTTGAACAAGACACATTAGCTCGTCTTCCTCGATGGAGGGTGTCAACAGGTTCTCGACGTAAATGGCCTTTCCAATTTCGGCCAGGGAGGAGGAGGCCTACTTCGATAGGGCATCGGCCCAGAGGTTGTTGGGACGAGGTATGTGCTGGACCTCCGCCTTCTTGAACTTCTGGAGCTCGGCCTGGGTGTGCTTAAGGTAACGCTTCATCTGCTCCTCCCAGGCCTCAAAGCTCCCTTGGATCTGTTGAACGACCAGCTGCGAGTCGCTTAATAGCAGCACGTTCGTCGCTCCTAACACTCGGCATAGCTTCAATCCGTTGACTGCGGCTTCGTATTCCGCAACATTGTTGGTCACTGGGAAGCTAAATCGTAGTGCGTACTCCAACATGCATTTGTTGGGGTTTGGATGATGATGCCTGCCCTGGTTTCAGATCCCGTGCCGACCCGTCGACGTGGATGACCCATAGTTTTCCCCCTTCTCCTTGGACAAACGTCAAGGGTCTGACTGCCTCCAACGCTCTCTGCCATGACACTGCCGCTTGAGCGCTCGTCGGTTCTTTGGGAAGACCTTTGACGATGCACTCCACTATGAAATCCGCTAGCGCCTGGCCCTTGATCGCCGTTCGGGCTTTATACACTATGTCGAACTCGTTGAGGTCGACGCTCCAGTTCAGCATTCTACCCGAACGTTCCAACCTCTTCAGGTTCTTTTCGAGCGGCAGATTGGTGTGGACGACGATGTGTGAGCTTGGAAGTATGGCCGAAGCTTCCTTGCCATTATGACAAGAAAAAGGCCACCTTCTCTATGGGGCTATAGCTGGTCTTCGCATCTCAGAGCACCCTGCTCGCATAGTAGACCGGTCGCTGCACGCCCTTTTCTTCCTTGATCAAGACTGAGCTAACGGCTTCGTCACTGGTGGGCAAGTATAGTCCCAGCTATTCTCCTTCTTCGGGTTTCACGAGTAGCAGCGGGCTTTGCAAGTAAGCTCGCAGCTCTGCGAATGCTTGGGCGCAGGCGTCGTCACACTGGATCACTTTCCTATCGACTTTCTTCGTTGCAAGGGCCCCTTGCAAGACCCTGAAAATGGGAGCGAACTTTCGCTGATTTCGACAGGAACCTCACCAGCGCAGCGACCCTGCCGTTCTGCCGCTGCAAGTTTCGGATAGTCCGAGGCTCTACCATGTTGATGAGGGACGAAACCTCGTCGGGATTCGTCTCAATTCCTCGCTTCGTTATCATGAAGCCGAAGAACTTCCCAGATTGTAGGCTGAAGATGCATTTCGCCGGGTTCAGCCATAGATCATATCAGCACACCTTCTGGAAGGTGTCCTGTAGATCGGCAAGGTGGTCATGTGCCTCCTTGCTCTTGACCAACATATCGTCGATGTAGACTTCCAGATTCTGCCCGACTTGGAAACTGAAAATCCTGTCTACCATTCGCTGGTAGGTTGCCCCGGTATTCTTCAGTCTGAACGGTATCTTCGTATAGTGGTTGACTGCGGAAGGACGCGCAAGGAGCACGCCTTCCACTCCCAAGCGTAGGAGTGTCAATGCAATATAAAAATAACCGGTGAGTACCAGGTCGGATCACAGGGACAAGTCGTTCTACATTCACAAAATTTGATCGATAAAGAAAAATAGAGCATGAAACAAACACCTCAATTACGGTGGAAAAGTGTGTGAGAAAGTGTGGTGAAACTAAAAATCTATCCTAAGTGGGTAGGGTTAGAGAACCAAAGTAGGAGTTAGGATAGCAAGGCGAGGAGAATGGATTGCGGGTTCATTAAGATTGGCGTTAATTAAGCCCTAATTACCGCATATAACTCAATTGGTCATCCGGCTAAGGAAGCCCAATCGGAAAATTTAACATTAACGGACATCACAATTATCAATAGGGATGGATATATTATCATGACGCTAATCAAATTAGGAGCATGGATTCATCTCGAATTGTGCACTCTCGGGACTAAACCAATTAAAGTTGTGCCCTAATAATAACCCAACATTAGCATGAAAATAGGCAAGAGGCAATTAGGGCAAAACTTAACAACCAACACAATGAATCACAACCCAAACACTTCAATATTACTCTATCATCATGAAACAAGGGATAGAATTCTCATTCACAAATTAACCCAAATTTATTACAATAGGGAGATATTAAAATACAAAAAGGAAGAGGAAAAATTTCACCCAATCTTTCACCAAATGAGCCCTAGCCTCTTCCAATTTGCTCATCCACCAAGCTTCTCCACCCTCCAATGGCCTCTAAGCTCCTCCCTAGCCCTTGGGGAAGAAGACTCCCCTCCAAGCACTAGAAAAAACCAAAAACAGCAGCAAAAACAAGCAAAACCGAGACCCCCTTGCAATTTTTGCACAGCAGGCCATTTACCCCAGAAAATCGGGCCCAGCAACAAATCTTGTGCAAAGCGGGGGGCGGGATAAAATTTTCCACCCAAAAAAATAGGGCTGCATCAGAAAATGGGGGGCCCAGCGCAAACTTTTTGCAACCTGTGGGGCGGGATGTAATTATCCAGCTATATATTTTTTTCATCTTTCCAGGATTTACAGAAATGCCATTCATGCTCCAAAAATCTCCAAAAAATAGCCCGAAATTCCAGAAAATTCTGGAAAAATTCCAGAAAATCTAGAAAAAATCCAGGAGTACCTGAAAAATAGGAGAAGCAAAAATTGGCTCACAAAAACCATATTTTATGTATAAAATAGAGATAGGCTTAAATAAATCACGATATCACAAATACGCCTGTATCAAGACACAATAAACACAATATACACATAAAATGACCGAAAATGGGGGGAAAATATGCAATTTATATCCCGAATCATATAGCAGAAGGTGTCCTTTTTGGTTATGAAGGAGGTCTTCTCCTCGTCCTCCTTTGCCATTGGGATCTGGTTGTAGCCCAAGAATGCATCCATAAAGCTCAGTAGCTCGTATCCCAATGTGCCACGCCCCGCTTCCCATTATACTTGGGAGCGAGGACGCGAGCGGGCCCGCTTGGGCTGGAGCGGTGAAGCCCCAACCCAATAAGCGTCTGTGTATGACTATTTGTCAGGTTCTTGCTTGCGAACAATCGGAACAACACAAATATGGTGTCATCATTAAAACTTTGCCTTCCAGATTACATGTACATAAAAGAATTAAAGGCCTAGCATGGCCATTACAAACAGTTACAAAGAATTTAAAGTACACCTGAAAGAAATACAACAACAAATAATAACTTCTAGTAAGCTGCGATGTGTCTGTCGTCTTCAGCAGTGGAACTCGTGCTCCTGCTAATCCTTGGTCTCCTTCTTCAATCTCCAAGTGAACTTCACTATGAACTCTGCTCAAAACCTGTTACGACCTAAAGATCGTAGGGGCCCGACCCCCGCCCGGATCCGCTAACATACCCCATTAACTCACCATTTCACAAAAGGGCCGCCGCCCCGAAAATCCGGGGCATCATGGAGACAGGCGCGCCTTGCAGCGCTCCCCGAACCGGCCGAGGCGAACAACCGCAGCCGGCCGAGGCGAACCACCGCAGCCGCCCGACCCACCGGGGTAGCGCGCTTAGGGATGCTTGGGTAGCTAGGCCAGGCCTATTATCGGGCGCGGACGTATCCTTCCGTACCGGCAGGCCATACCCCATGATCGATCGGGGGGCGCGGCCGGGCCGGACAACCCCCCGATCGGGACGGCCCGCCCGATTCCCGTGAACCGCGGCGCCTAGAGTGGCACAGCCCGACCTTTAGTTCGTCGCTAACGACAAACAGCCTAGGATAAGGACACAACTGACACATACGTCACCCGACCGCCTGACAAAGCACCCCCTGGCGGCTGACCCGTCCGACGATTATTGCTTTCGGCCCTGACATCCCGACAAAAGCACCCCTTGGCCGTTGCGCCGCCTGACAGAAGCGGGTCAGGAACTCCTGTTCCCGACGTCCTCGTCCGAAGCTTCCGCTGACACCCGAGCCAGCTCAGCACGCCTAGTCATCACCCATCAGGTATAAATACCCCCTCTCCTCTTACAGAGAGGGGGGTTGGAGAATTCTCTCTCATTTTCCATTATTCACACACGAGAGCAAAGGTCCTCCATATCTTTGTTCTCCCACCTATAGCTCGTCACGCGAGGCGGACACACCGTTAGTCCGGCCGACGTGTCTAGCCCCCCTTTTAAGCCCTTTTACTGACTTAGGCATCGGAGGGGCTAAGGGTTGAACCCCAACCCCGCCCTTCTGACGAGTTGTTCGTGCTGCAGGAGAGCTCGCCCCTTGACCAAAGTCAGCGTCAGCCTCCCGCCGTCCAACCTTCCTCAGCTACGTCTGGCGAGATACGATCCCGTGAGCTCCACCGGCAACGGATCCAACCTCTTCCCCCCACTAATCACTTGTAAAACAACCTACCTACACCTTCTTCTCCACATAACCATCGTGCCCTTGGTTCCCCATAATACAAATTCATTGTACGTGAGTTCCACCTCGTAACAATTGGCGCCGTCTGTGGGAACGAAGGGTCACACCCATGTTAGACTCCATGCCGATCCCGCGGAACCCTGACCACGGCAAAGATCCCGTGGATCAGGAACCGCTCTCTCTGCAAATCACTCCGGCGTCCGACGCCCTTCCGGGCGTGGGCACTGAAACTGAACCTACTTCATCCTACGTCGTCTTGAAGAGCTTCGAGGCCGTCGCTCAGACCAGGGGAGGCCATCAGACGACCGGAACGGAGCCTCCACCAGGCCCCTCAGAGCCCCAGAACGTGAGGCGGAACCTCCTCCTTCAGTTCGAGGAGGAGGGAGAAAACAGGGGACTCGCTGAGGACATTGCGGCCCAGCAAAGGCTCCTGGATGAGGAGATGGAAGTTGCGCAGCGGTGGAGGTGCCTGGGGGAGGCGGCCGCCGTGCAAAGGCGTTTGGACGAGGCGGCCGAGATCGCCCGGAGGGCCTACCAGGAAGAAGAGGCCGCCCGCCGCCAACTCCGCTTCATCGTCGCGGAGCGCGAGAGGCTAAGGGGAGAAAACAGGAACAACCAAGAAGTCCTTGAAGAGACGGCGACGGGCCGACGGCCCGGGAACGGGCGGGACCTGTTGCTGAACAGGTCCCCGCCTGGAGGAAGCGGCCCGCATCACCAGCACCACCCCTCCGATACCCTGCACGAGGAAGCCGTTTGTCGACAACTACGCTTCCTCGCCGTCGAGCGCGAGAGGCTCCTCCACGAGAATCAGGAACGGATGGAGGCCCGAGGAGAGTTGGCCGGGAGGCGCTGGCGTCGGGAGAGCCGTAGCCCACAACCCGTCGAGTCCTCGGCCCAAGGAAGGAGCCCCGCCAGACGACCGTTGGGCTACTCCCCGGGGGCGGAGGACCGTCGTCGGCCGTGGCGCGACCGAAGCTGGACCCCCGAATGGCGGAGAGGGGATGCCCCGGATCGCCCTACCTATCCGGAGGAGGCCACACCACTCGCACGGTGGATCACGTCCGCCCCAAGGCCCAAAAGGTTCAAACCCCCTCACTTGGCCACGTACAATGGGAGAGGCGACCCCCTCACGCACGTGCAACAATACCGAGGGGCGATGGAGGCGCAGGATGTGGACGAGGCATTTCTATGCCGACATTTCTCCCAGAGCCTGAGGGAAACCGCGCTGGACTGGTACTTTGGCTTGCCCGCGAGGTCCGTCGGGAGCTTTGGCGAACTATCACACAAGTTCTGCCAAGAGTTCCGGGCCGGGCGAACGAAAAAGAAGCCCTTAGACTATCTCAGCACGATAGTCCAAAGGGAGGGGGAGAGAACGGGAAAATACCTCCGCCGCTTTCAGGAGGAAAGACGGGCGGTGGTGACATGCGGCGATGAGGTGCTTATGCTGGCCTTCAAGACAGGGTTGCGGACTCGGAGCCTCCACAAATGCCTGCTCCGGGATCCGCCGACCGACTATGAAGCGCTGGTTGCAATGGCGGAAAGGCACGCGTTGGCCGAAGAGACCCTCGGTGCAAAGGTCGTATTCCCCCCGGCGAAACCATCCCAGGACGGACCCCGGCCGCACCCTCGGCCGAGGCAAGAAGAGAGGGGCCGAGGCCGCGATCAGATGGCCCTATCGCGGCGGGAACCACCCGAGCCTTGCCCACAAGATCGCCTTGGCCCGGCGCGCGAGTTCGCCCCGGCGCGGAGGCCCCCCGGAGTCATCCCAAGACGAAAAGACCCCCCACTGGCGCATTACACGCAACTCAATGCCCCCATGATGGAGGTGCTGGCCGCGGCGACAAGGGCCGGGTTACTGCCGGAGCCTCCCTGGGAGATGAGGACGGACCCGGCGAGGCGGGATTGAAGGATCCTGCCCAAAACAGAGTTAGGATCGATAATATGAAGTGTAGACTTACGCTTGCGTACGCTGCATGGTAGTCTACGAACTTCGCCTTCGGATTCGCCACGACGGATCGAGTCTACTCACGAACGGAGTAAGGCTACTAAATCCACAATCTAAATCTCTATTTTAGATTAAGAACTTGGATAGAGGGAGAGGAAATATTTCTGCAGAGCTTCGCTATGAAGAAGATGCATGCATGAATTTCATGCAAAAAGTGTAAGGAAAATGGCTACCCTTGGGTCTTATTTATAGCCCCCAAGGTAGTTATTTTAGGGTAAGTTGTTCCTTTGGAACAACTTAATTAAGGTGTACCATGATGCATGGCACATTATAAGCTTAAGTTGTACCATATGCATGGTACAACATAAGCTTAAGATATTCCCCCTTTATTAGCCATATGTCGCATGCATTTATGCATATATAATGCGACTTTCCCACTCATACAGAGATCATCTCCGCTAGGGAACAGATTCCCTTTGCACACGACTTCGTGTGCGCGACGTTCGAGGTCCGTATTCCCTCGTACATCCCCCACAAGGGTGTACAAACGTCTTCCATATCCAACATCTCCCACTCACACTTGAGGGGATTGTAAGAGAACGTCTTTCCCTTAGTTCTTTCATCTATCATACCGAGAAATAGACCGTGCGACCGTCATGCGCGTAGAGTCTGTTGTTGTGCACTTGTTAGAGATACACAACGACCTCGAAGGTGCAAAGTTGAGTAGTTCAACGCATGCTTTACCCTAGATTATTTCTTCACATTTTCTTGTACTTTATATTCAACAATTGAATCCCATCTGGATTACAATTGGCTGGCCAGCTTTGAATCATTAAAGTCCAAATGCGAATATGAAATCAATCTTCCTCTTCTTGCGAACCTTCTGATCTTGACTTGATTCGCTTTTCTAACGTGCCCCGCCGAGCCGAATTACCATAGCCCATTAGTAACACGCTAAGATAGCGATCATCTCGTCAAATCTAAAGGAACCAATTGGAGTCCTTGAGGGTAAGAGTTAAGACCCGTATGGCCTTTGAGTCTCACATAATAGCAAACACTATTGCTACTAACTCAGTGGTCGAAATGCATACGTGGTATGAACACGTATTACAACATCACTCCTTTCCCATGGAGAGTATGTCTTAATGATGTTGTACGGATGAAAGATCAGACACCACAGTGCCTATCTTTTTGAGTCCCCTTACTACTCAGGAAATATTCCCGGACTCTCATCCTGCATAAGACAGATAGGATTATAAAATCCAATGAGATCTTTTTATCCTTGTGATACAGATCTCAGATCTTTTGTAAGCATCCATATGATGCAGATCTTTCATTCGACTAACTTTGTTAAAGTCATGACTCTAAATCATTCGTCTAATGATTTTGACTTTAAACTAGTCTCATCTCTATCTTATCCATCTGATAAGATAAGGCGGTTGCTCATGTGAGAGAGCCAACCTTAATCTGTCCGACATACACACAATTCAGCTGAGATTTCAAAAAATGTACACAAACATTTCTTTAAGAAATTCATATGCAATGCTTGAAAAAGAACTTATTCTTTTATTAAATTTGATCTTTCTTAGACATGGGAATATATATTTGTACAACTCAGCTCATACGCAATCCTTGGGATGATAAGTGTTCATAAAACACATTTCTGGGGATCGCTTTCGTAAGCTGATCCTCTATCATCTCATGCGTAGATATATACCTTATGTCTACCTTCTTGGTTTTATCAGTCTTTTGCAAATCTGCAGTTCCTTTAAGATACTGCATTATCCTCTTAACCGCTTTCCAGTGTTCTTGCCCTGGGTTGGATTGGTAACAGCTTACCATTTCCAACTGCAAAAAAGATGTCCGGTCTCGTACACACCATAGCGTACATAAGACTATCAACTGCACTGGAATATGGAACTTTTTCCATAATTTCTTTTTCCTTTTGGTTCTTTGGACACGATTCCAGATATAAATTATCGCATATGCTTATATGAATATCAATGGACTTGCAGTCCTGCATATTAAATCGTTCTAGAACCTTCTTTATATAAGTCTCCTGTGAAAGAGAAAGAAGTTTTTTTCGAACGATTCCTTGAAACCTTAACTTCAAGGATATATGCGGCTTTTCCTATGCCTTTCATCTCAAATACTGATGAAAGCCAAGCCTTGATACTCATCACAAAGCCCTTGTCATTTCTGGCTATTAAAATGTCATCTACATATAGAGACATGATAATATACTTGCTTTTAATCCTCTTGATATATACTCAGTTATCTTCATCAAGCATGGAAAAAACCATTTGATAAGACAACTTCTTGAAATTGTATATACTATTGCCTCGAGGATTTACTTAAGATCATATATGGATTTACGAAGTTCACAAACCTTATGTTCGTTTCCTTCTTTTACAAACCCTGTTGGTTGTTCCATATAGATCTCCTCGTCCAATTCTCCATTGAGAAAGGCAGTCTTTACATCCATCTGATGTAATTCGAGGTATAAGCAAGCTACCATTGCCAGAATCAGGCGAATCGAGGTAAAACGCACAACAGGTGAGAAGGTCTCTTGTTGCGTAAAACCTTTCGCGACAAGGCGAGCTTTATATCTATCTATAGAGCTATCAGTCTTATGCTTGATCTTGAGAACCCATTTGTTCCCAATTGCTCTATGTCCTCTGGGTGAGTTAACTAAGTCCCAGACTTGGTTAATTTTCATGGATTTCAATTCCTCCTTCATCGCTTCCATCCATTTGTCTTTTGCAGGGCATGATGTGGCATATTTGAGATTCTTCAAGTCCTTGTTGACTCGAATTTAGATCAATTCTAATATCACTCCCACTTGAAATGTTGTTAGAATTGCTCCCACTTGGATCATTATTCCCGTATGGAATAGGATAATCGTCATTCGTATAATCCATTGGTGAAGGTTGAAAAGTATTTTCGTTTTCACCAAGAATTCTCCCACTCGAATGAGGTAATCCTTCTTGATCACAAATCTCAAAATAGAGATAAGTCCTGACTTATCTCGCCCTGTCTTGGAAACTCGTTTTCCAAGAAAGTGACATCCCTCGACTCAAACTCAATTAGCACACCATTGTCTTCCTGACTAACAAAAACATAACCTTTGGAGTTTAATGCGTATCGTTTAAAGATACATTTCCTTCCCCATGGCCCAAGTTTGCCATATTTATGGGAGGAAATATGTGCGTTGAATGCACAAACTCAAGGTAAAATGTTTAAGTCAGGAGACCTTTGGTTCCACAACTCATAAGGAGTGGAGCTAACTGATTTCGAGGGTACGCGGTTTAAAATGAAAACGGTTGTCAATAATGCATCACCCCAAAAAGGTGATTGGCAAGTTAGCTTGCGCCATCATTGAACGGACCATTTTTCATTAAAGTCCTATACCTCCTTTCTGCAACACAAATTTGTTGAGGAGTATAAGGCATAGTTACCTGATGTACTATGCCTTTTTCATCACAAAGTTCCTTTAAACTTGTTGATTGATATTCACCACCCCTATCGGTTCGCACGACCTTAATCTTGCGATCTAATTGATTCTCCACTAAACTCATATAGTTTTTAAAGCAGGTTTAGTGCTTTCACTTTTGTGGGATATCAAATAGATATGACCGAATCGGGTGAAATCATCAATTAAAAGTGATGAAATAGGACTTCCCGCGTCTTGTCTTGACATTCATCGGACCACATATGTCCGAATGGATAAGCTGTAATGGAACCTTGGCCCTTGTGCCGGTTCAAAAAACGGCTTGCGACAAGATTTCCCCACAAGGCAATGTTCACAGGTCGACTTTTCAACCTTTGAAACATTTGATAGAAGGCCATGTTTGGCAAATCTATCCATACGCGTTGGTCCAATATGACCAAGCCTTGTGTGCCAACAAATTATATTAGACTCATTAGTCAAAGAATTTGTCACAAGGAAATTTTCATTACATGAGGAATCATATATTGTACTTATTACAATAAATCCTTTGAAATACATAACCCAGAACCAAATAAAAGAATTATTACAAAATAGGTCCACTTTACAATCATGAAGGAACCAACTATTACAAAGACCCATTAAATTGACCACAGTTTTAATATTCCCTTGAATATATGGAATGAAGAGAACATCATGTAGTAGGAGAGTGAGGCCGTTGTCCAAGACAAGCTTGCGAGTCCCAACGCCTTTCACTTCAACACGTGTGTTGTTTCCTACATTGATCCACTTCATTCCTTGGGTATCCGGTGATACTCCACGAAGGACCGTCTGTCCTTTGCTATGTGGTCGGTGGCACCTGAATCAATTATCCAAAAATGGATTAGATTCCACAAGAAATAGTGGACTAGAAACACATATGTAACTAGTATTACAAGTTACCTCGTCACTTCCACTCGTACACGAACGAGCATAGTAACCGAGCTTGTTGCACTTGAAGCGCTTGATCCTTTTCAAGTCTTTCTTCTTGTGCCATTTCTTGTGCCCACCCTTATGTTTGGGTTCCTTGGCAGACTCAGGTTGCTTATTACGTTCATTAGAAGACTTCGAACGATCTTTACGTTTCTTTCCCCCGTGTGAGGAACTAGCAACCATGTGCACTTCTGCACCTGGCTTGGCAGCCGCAAGCCGCTCTTCCTCTAATTCGAGGTGCTTGGAAACATCGTTGAAGGTCTTGATGCTCTCATTATGAGTGAGATGCATCTTCATCTGATCCCACCCATTTGGTAGGGAACGTATGACTGCTTGGATTTGTTGCTCATCCGTGAGCACATGACCTGCGTCCTTTAACTCTGATATAAGGTTCGCCATATGTCGCAGATGTTTCCCCATGGAATGATCTGGACGTTTCTTATATGTATCGAACTTTATAGTTAAGGCGCGAAGTTTGGACACCGATGTGCCACCGAACTTCTCCTCTAGCTTGGACCATATGTCCATGGCTATGTCATGTTCTCGGAAGATGCGCATTATGTCATCAGCCATACTGCTTAATAACGTAATGCGCGCTATCTTATTCTTCCGAGACCAAGCATCAAAAGCTTCCTTGTCTCTTCGGTGTTGGGCCGTAGTGCCCAACTCGGGTTCAATCATTACGTTCTTTAGAGTTTCGAGCACTTCTTGCTCCTCTAAAACGTATTGTATCTTAATGGACCAAAGTTTGTAATTATCGCCGTTGAGTTTTTCACCTTTGTTTAACTCAGCGACGATATTCTTTGAAGCGGAAGACATTTTACTTTTAAAATGCTGCAAAAGACACAAAACCGAAGGTTCGATCAAAAACATTGCATAAAAAATTCTTAAAATATAACTCCCACTTGAAATGATAATAGAATATCCCATTTGGATAGTTCTAAAATTCAAAAACCCACTTGGAATTATATTATATTCGATAAGTTACTTTCGAAAAATATTGAAGATGTTGTTCTAGAATCGAAAAGGTCTCTTCGATTCCAATCACCATCTAGAACAACCTTCAATATTCCCCCATCACTTATCAAACAATAGTACTCTTATAGTACTAGCAGCGGAAAATGAGCATTTGATAAGTTACTTTCGAAAAATATTGAAGATGTTACTCTAGAATTGGAAAGGTCACTATGTTTCCATTCACCATCTAGAGTAACTTTCAATATTTCTCCCTCACTTTATCAAATGTTAGTACTCTTATAGTACTTAGCAGCGGAAAAGCGTTTTTGAAAACGTATTTTTCAAAACGAATATAAAATACATTGGCTAATCTCCGTAGAGTAGAGCACAACGTCATAAGTTCATTGGCTAATCTCCGTAGAGTAGAGCACAATGACATGGCTAATCTCGCATGAAGTAGAGCATTACGGCTAATCTTCAAGGAGTAGAGCACAATTTCATAAGTACATTGGCTAATCTCCGAAGAGTAGAGCACAATGACTTGGCTAATCTCGCATGAAGTAGAGCACTATGGCTAATCTTCAAGGAGTAGAGCCCAATGAAAAACTTCATTAAAACGTTAGTCCCGTATGAACTAGTCGGCACTGTGGTTAGCCCCGTATGGGCTAATCGACACATTCGAGTTTGACCAATGCCTTTTGTCACCCCGTATGGGTCAGTTGACAAATTTGCAGTCGACCCAGACCTTCTGCCAGATTGGTCGACCAAAAACACAAAATTGGTCGACCAATTTTCCGGACTGCATCTTCTTCCCGGCCAGGGCCTCTGCCCTGGCCGGCCAGGGCCTCTGCCCTGGCCGGCCAGGGCCTCTGCCCTGGCCGGCCAGGGGCCCTGGCCCCCTCGGCCAGGGCCGGCCAGGCCCTGGCCTCTGCCAGGGCCGGCCGGCCAGGCCACTGGCCGGGGCCAGGGCTCCTGCCCTGGCCTCGGCCAGGCCCTGGCCTGAGGCCAGGGCGCCGCCCTGGCCTCTGCCAGGGCGGCCTGGCCGCTGGCCGGGGCCAGGGCTCCTGCCCTGGCCTCGGCCAGGCCCTGGCCTGAGGCCAGGGCGCCGCCCTGGCCTCTGCCAGGGCGGCCTGGCCGCTGGCCGGGGCCAGGGCTCCTGCCCTGGCCTCGGCCATGCCCTGGCCTGAGGCCAGGGCGCCGGCCCTGGCCACTGCCAGGGCCGGCCACTATCGGCCTGGCCTTGGCCGGCCATGGCCGGCCATGGCTTGGCCATGGCCGGTCATGGCCAAGGCCATTCGGCGTTGGCCGGCCATGGCCCCTTTGGCCATGGCCGGCCACCCCCTTTGAATGGGGTTGCCGCACTTATTCCTCCCCCTTGATGGGGTGGTCGCCGGTGGTTATTGGCCGTAGCCAACCCCCTCCGCTTGAGGAGAGGGGGTGCATGGCCTTCATAGCCCATTTGGCCATGGTGCACATGCACCAAATTTCATCTTACCCGTTGGAAATAACTACCACCTTCTTCCTCGATGAAGCACCTGTTCGTCGATGAAGCACCCGTTCGTCGAGAAATTAGTTATTTCCTAATGGCCGTGTGCCAAAAATGAATAACATACTACGTGAACGGTCGGTTCTTCCCGTCACGGAGAGTTCCTACCATATCCGTAATGATAGGAGACCCTAACGTGAAAAGAACAACCGCTGCGTTCTCTCCGTCACGAAGTGTTCCTACTATATCCGTAATAGTAGGAGACCCATTCGTGAAAAAGACAACGACTCGTTCATAGTTTCGACGGGGCGGTGGTTTGACCGGGGCGAACCCATATGGCTCTGATACCAATGAAGGATCCTGCCCAAAACAGAGTTAGGATCGATAATATGAAGTGTAGACTTACGCTTGCGTACGCTGCACGGTAGTCTACGAACTTCGCCTTCGGATTCGCCACGACGGATCGAGTCTACTCACGAACGGAGTAAGGCTACTAAATCCACAATCTAAATCTCTATTTTAGATTAAGAACTTGGATAGAGGGAGAGGAAATATTTCTGCAGAGCTTCGCTATGAAGAAGATGCATGCATGAATTTCATGCAAAAAGTGTAAGGAAAATGGCTACCCTTGGGTCTTATTTATAGCCCCCAAGGTAGTTATTTTAGGGTAAGTTGTTCCTTTGGAACAACTTAATTAAGGTGTACCATGATGCATGGCACATTATAAGCTTAAGTTGTACCATATGCATGGTACAACATAAGCTTAAGATATTCCCCCTTTATTAGCCATATGTCGCATGCATTTATGCATATATAATGCGACTTTCCCACTCATACAGAGATCCTCTCCGCTAGGGAACAGATTCCCTTTGCACACGACTTCGTGTGCGTGACGTTCGAGGTCCGTATTCCCTCGTACATCCCCCACAAGGGTGTACAAACCTCTTCCATATCCAACAGGGATCCTCGAAGATACTGCCGTTATCACCGGGACCACGGTCACGACACCGACCGTTGTTACCCCCTTAAAAGAGAGATCGAGCGACTGATCCAGGCGGGTCACCTGGGGAACTTCGTCGCGGGAAGGCGGGTGGCGGCAGGAGAGACAAACCCCCCGGAGGAGGGGGGACGGGGACCGCGGGCGAACCACGATAAGGAGGAGCAACACCCCCCGAAGGCGGTTATGCGAATTGAGATGGTAACTGGAGGCTCAACCTCGGTGGGACGGGCACCTGCAATCTTGGAGGCCGAGGCCCCACAGGTGATGATGGCGGGCGCCGGCCGTCGACCGAAGCGAAGAAAGATGCACCGACCCCCTATCACCTTTACCGAGGAGGACTGGCAGGAGGCATGGAACCAGAACAATGACGCCCTCGTCATCGAGGCTCGGATCGGGGCGATTGACGTCGGCCGGCTCCTGATTGACACCGGTAGCTCCTGCGACATCCTGTTCCTAACCACAGTCGAGAGGATGGGGTGGGGGCGCGCAGACTTAGAGCCCTGTGTGGGTCCTGTCGCTGGCTTCACCAGCCATGCGATCCCCACCGAGGGAACGATCACCCTGCCCGTGACCCTGGGGGAGGAACCGATGGTCGTCACCAGGGAAGCGAGTTTTGTCATCGTCAACGTCACCTCGGTGTATAACGGAATCATAGGGCGTCCATATATGGCGGCCATCGAGGCGCTCCCCAGCCTGCGACATCAGACGATGAAGTTCCGGACCCCGCGGGGGGTGGGACAGGTGCGGGGAGGACGGGAGACGCTCGGAGACCACAACCATACGCCGTCCCTGTGTAGGAGCCCGAGGTGGGCCCTGACGGCTCTCATCACTGACGAGAGGGAGGACTTCTGCGACCAGCGGCCAACCCCCGCCGAGGAAGTGGAAGAGATCCCTGTGGCCTCGGACGAAGGAAGAACCGTCTCCATCGGGACAAAACTCCCGTCCGCGTTGAGGTCGGCCCTCGTCGCCTTGCTCCGGGAAAACACGGACATATTCGCATGGTCGCCCGTCGACATGCCCGGGGTGGACCCGGCGGTAATCTCCCACCGGTTGAATGCGGACCCGGAGGCCCGACCCGTTCGACAGAAGAAGAGAAGCGCGGGGGGCGAAAAGAAGAGGGCAGCCGAGGAAGAAGTAGAGCGACTCCTCGAAGCCAAATTTGTCCGACCGATGGACTACCCCGACTGGCTCGCCAACGTCGTTCTGGTGAAGAAGCCCAGTGGAAAGTGGCGCATGTGCGTCGACTTCACCGACCTCAACAAGGTATGCCCGAAGGACAGCTTCCCTCTGCCCAGGATCGACCACTTGGTGGACCAGGCGTCTGGCTATGAGTTGTTAAGCTTTATGGACGCCTTCTCGGGGTACAACCAGATACCGATGGCAGAGGGGGATGAGGAGAAGACGTCTTTTGTCACCGACAAAGGCACCTTCTGCTACACCAAGATGCCCTTTGGGCTGAAGAACGCCGGGGCGACCTATCAACGGATGGTAGACCGAATATTCGGCCCTCAGGTGGGGCAAAACTTGGAGGTCTACATCGACGACATGCTGGTGAAGAGCGGAAGGGCCCTCGACCACCTCGCCGACTTGCAGGAGACCTTCCGGAGGGTCCGCCGATACAACCTGAGGCTAAACCCCGCGAAATGTATCTTTGGCATGCAGTCGGGAAAATTCCTGGGCTTCATGATAACGAAGCGGGGAATCGAGGTGAACCCCGACACGGTGACGGCCCTCATCGGTATGACGGAGCCCCGGACGATCCGTGACTTGCAGCGACTGAATGGCCGGATCGCGGCTCTGGGGAGATTCCTGTCGAAATCTGCGGAGAAATCGCTCCCCTTCTTCAGGGTCTTGCGGACAGCCTTTGGCGAAGCTAAAGACAATAGGAAGGTGATCCCGTGGGACGGCAACTGTGCACGGGCATTCGCGGAGCTGAGAGCTTACCTACAGAGCCCACCGCTCCTCGCGCGGCCGGGGGAAGGCGAACCCCTAGGGTTGTACTTGGCGACCAACGAGGAGGCCGTTAGCTCCGTCTTGATCAAGGAGGAAGGAGGGGTGCAGCGCCCCGTTTACTATGCCAGCCGGATCCTCCGGGAGGCGGAGACTCATTACAGCCCTATCGAGAAAGCCGCCTACTGCCTAATAAACACGACCCGGAAGCTCCGACCCTACTTCCAGGCCCACCCCATAATCGTCCACACCGACATGCCCCTCGAAAAGAACCTGAAAAGGCTGGAGCGGTCGGGAAGGATGCTCAACTGGAGCGTCGAGCTCAGCGAGTTCGACATAACGTACAAAGCCCGGACGGCGATCAAGGGCCAAGCGCTGGCCGACTTCGTGGTGGAATGCACCGCGGAAGCCCCGCCGGGTGACCGGACAGAGCTCCCATCGGCGACCACATCCCCACAGAGGATCGAGGTGGGCGAACCCTCAGCGCCCTCCCCGATGGCAGCGGGCGAATTATGGACCATCCACGTCGACGGCTCCGCCACAGGCTCCGGGACGGGAGCGGGTATCGTCATTCAGACTCCCGACGGATGTTCGTTGGAATACGCCCTACGCTTCAGCTTCCCGGCCACCAACAACGTCACGGAGTATGAAGCCGCGGTTAACGGGTTAAAACTAGCTAGGGCGGTGGGGGCGACGAATGTGTTGCTCCTAAGTGACTCCCGTCTCGTCATTCAACAGATCCTGGGGGGCTTCGAGGCCCGGGAGGAAACAATGAAGCGATACTTGAATCGCATCCAGATCGAACTCCGTAATTTCAAGAAAGCGGACGTCCAACACCTACCCCGCTCCAGCAACCTCCGGGCGGATGCCCTGTCTAAGCTGGCTTCCTCTTCGGCGGCCGAGATCGGGAAGGCAATCTACGTGGAAAGCCTGGCGACGCCAACCATCGACGAAGGAGAACTGATGTGCGCGGACATGAGGACGTCATGGATGACCCCCATTATGAAGTACCTAGAGACGGGCGAGCTACCCGAGGAACGGATGTTGGCAAAATAGGTGGAAAGGCGGGCCCTTTCATTCGTACTTCTCGACGGAGTGCTGTACCGCCGCCGCCGTGCCAATTTCGACGTCCTGCCCTACCTGAAATGCTTGGGCCCGGAGCAGGCTGAGCAAGTCATCCGCGAGGTGCATGAAGGCTTCTGCGGAAACCACCATGGCGGGCGCACCATCGCCCACAAAGTAATGCGCCAAGGATACTACTGGCCGACGATGATCCGGGATGCGGTACAGTACGTCAAGAAGTGCGAGGCATGCCAAAAGTTCTGCCGGCGGACGACTGCACCCCCGGCCAACCTAATGCCCATCTTGAGCCCGATCCCCTTCGCCAAGTGGGGGCTCGACATCCTGGGGCCATTCCCAAAGGCCTCCGGGGGAAGGAAGTATCTAGTCGTCGCCGTGGATTACTTCACAAAATGGATTGAAGCAGAGCCGCTGGCGCGAATCGCGTGGACGGACATGAAGGGCTTCATCTGGAAATCCATCATATGCCGCTTCGGGATTCCCCGCTCCATTGTCACGGATAACGGAAAGCAGTTCGATTGCGAGGGCTTCCGCGACTTCTGCTCGGGCTGGGGAATCAAACTCCAATTCGCGTCAGTCGCCCACCCGCAGTGCAACGGAATGGCGGAGGCCGCGAATAAATGTATCATGAACCCGATGAAGAAGAAGGTGGACGCCGCTCTGGGGGCTTGGGTCGACGAGCTACCGAGGATCCTGTGGTCTTATCGTACCACCCACAAGGCCTCGACTGGGGAAAGCCCCTTCGTGCTAGCATACGGATCGGAGGCGGTCGTTCCTATGGAAATCGGCGAGGAGACACTCCGGCTAAAGCTCTTCGACGAAGAAACCAACGGAGAAGGACTCGGTCTCAGTTTGGAGTTGATAGACGAGGTGCGAGACCGGGCCCTGACTAGCCTCGTCAAGCACAGCAAAAGGATGGCGCGGTATTACGACTCCAGTGTGAAACCGCGGACCTTCAGGATCGGCGATTTGGTCCTCCGAGATGCCACCTTCCGCCCCGAGACTGCAAAGCGGGGAAAGCTGGCCGCTAAATGGGAAGGACCCTACACAGTCGTCGATATTGTCGGACCGGCCACGTACATCCTGGCTACCCCAGAAGGGAGCGAACTGGCCCACCCCTGGAACGCAAAACATCTGCTAAAATTCTACCAATAGTTGTGAGTTTACCTTTTTTACACGCAATATACACATCTACTCGTTTTACGCAACACTCTTGTTCCTACACAAGTTTTGCAGTTCGTTATAAACTCCGAACCTCTGGGGCAGGGCCAACCCTAGCCACCCAAACCAGAGAAGGGCATGGGCCAGGCTACGCGCCCGCTCCCCCCCTCAAGACCTCTGGGGCAGGGCCAACCCTAGCCACCCAAACCAGAGAAGGGCACGGGCCGGGCTACGCGCCCGCTCCCCCCCTCAAGACCTCTGGGGCAGGGCCAACCCTAGCCACCCAAACCAGAGGTGGGCACGGGCCGGGCTACACGCCCGCTCCCCCCTCCAGACCTCTGGGGCAGGGCCACCCCTAGCCACCCAAACCAAAGAAGGGCACGGGCCGGGCTACGCGCCCGCTCCCCCCCTCCAGACCTCTGGGGCAGGGCCAACCCTAGCCACCCCAACCAGAGAAGGGCACGGGCCGGGCTACGCGCCCGCTCCCCCCTCCAGACCTCTGGAGCAGGGCCAACCCTAGCCACCCAAACCAGAGAAGGGCACGGGCCGGGCTACGCGCCCGCTCTCCCCCTCCAGACCTCTGGGGCAGGGCCAACCCTAGCCACCTAAACCAGAGAAGGGCACGGGCCGGGCTACGCGCCCGCTCCCCCCCTCCAGACCTCTGGGGCAGGGCCGACCCTAGCCACCCAAACCAGAGAAGGGCACGGGCTGGGCTACGCACCCGCTCCCCCCCCTCCAGACCTCTGGGGCAGGGCCAACCCTAGCCACCCAAACCAGAGAAGGGCACGGGCCGGGCTACGCGCCCGCTCCCCCCCAGACCTCTGGGGCAGGGCCAACCCTAGCCACCCAAACCAGAGAAGGGCACGGGCCGGGCTACGCGCCCGCTCCCCCCCTCCAGACCTCTGGGGCAGGGCCAACCCTAGCCACCTAAACCAGAGAAGGGCACGGGCCGGGCTACGCGCCCGCTCCCCCCTTCCAGACCTCTGGGGCAGGGCCAACCCTAGCCACCCAAACCAGAGAAGGGCACGGGCCGGGCTACGCGCCCGCTCCCCCCTCCAGACCTCTGGGGCCGGGCCAACCCTAGCCACCCAAACCAGAGAAGGGCACGGGCCGGGCTACGCGCCCGCTCCCCCCCTCCAGACCTCTGGGGTTGGGCCCGGAGCAGGCTGAGCAAGTCATCCGCGAGGTGCATGAAGGCTTCTACGGAATCCACCATGGCGGGCGCACCATCGCCCACAAAGTAATGCGCCAAGGATACTACTGGCCGACGATGATCCGGGATGCGGTACAGTACGTCAAGAAGTGCGAGGCATGCCAAAAGTTCTGCCGGCGGACGACTGCACCCCCGGCCAACCTAATGCCCATCTTGAGCCCGATCCCCTTCGCCAAGTGGGGGCTCGACATCCTGGGGCCATTCCCAAAGGCCTCCAGGGGAAGGAAGTATCTAGTCGTCACCGTGGATTACTTCACAAAATGGATTGAAGCAGAGCCGCTGGCGCGAATCGCGTGGACGGACATGAAGGGCTTCATCTGGCAATCCATCATATGCCGCTTCGGGATTCCCCGCTCCATTGTCACGGATAACGGAAAGCAGTTCGATTGCGAGGGCTTCCGCGACTTCTGCTCGGGCTGGGGAATCAAACTCCAATTCGCGTCAGTCGCCCACCCGCAGTGCAACGGAATGGCGGAGGCCACGAATAAATGTATCCTGAACCCGATGAAGAAGAAGGTGGACACCGCTCTGGGGGCTTGGGTCGACGAGCTGCCGGGGATCCTGTGGTCTTATCGTACCACCCACAAGGCCTCGACTGGGGAAAGCCCCTTTGTGCTAGCATACGGATCGGAGGCGGTCGTTCCTATGGAAATCGGCGAGGAGACACTCCGGCTAAAGCTCTTCGACGAAGAAACCAACGGAGAAGGACTCGGTCTCAGTTTGGAGTTGATAGACGAGGTGCGAGACCGGGCCCTGACTAGCCTCGTCAAGCACAGCCAAAGGATGGCGCGGTATTACGACTCCAGTGTGAAACCGCGGACCTTCAGGATCGGTGATTTGGTCCTCCGAGATGCCACCTTCCGCCCCGAGACTGCAAAGCGGGGAAAGCTGGCCGCTAAATGGGAAGGACCCTACACGGTCGTCGATATTGTCGGACCGGCCACGTACATCCTGGCTACCCCAGAAGGGAGCGAACTGGCCCACCCCTGGAACGCAAAACATCTGCTAAAATTCTACCAATAGTTGTGAGTTTTCCTTTTTTACTCGCAATATACACATCTACTCATTTTACGCAACACTCTTGTTCCTACACAAGTTTTGCAGTTCGTTATAAACTCCGAACCTCTGGGGCAGGGCCAACCCTAGCCACCCAAACCAGAGAAGGGCACGGGCCGGGCTACGCGCCCGCTCCCCCCCTTAAGACCTCTGGGGCAGGGCCAACCCTAGCCACCCAAACCAGAGAAGGGCACGGGCCGGGCTACGCGCCCGCTCCCCCCCTCAAGACCTCTGGGGCAGGGCCAACCCTAGCCACCCAAACCAGAGGTGGGCACGGGCCGGGGTACGCGCCCGCTCCCCCCCTCCAGACCTCTGGGGCAGGGCCAACCCTAGCCACCCAAACCAGAGAAGGGCACGGGCCGGGCTACGCGCCCGCTCCCCCCCTCCAGACCTCTGGGGCAGGGCCAACCCTAGCCACCCAAACCAGAGAAGGGCACGGGCCGGGCTACGCGCCCGCTCCCCCCCCTCCTGGGGCAGGGCCAACCCTAGCCACCCAAACCAGAGAAGGGCACGGGCCGGGCTACGCGCCCGCTCTCCCCCCTCCAGACCTCTGGGGCAGGGCCAACCCTAGCCACCCAAACCAGAGAAGGGCACTGGCCGGGCTACACGCCCGCTCCCCCCCTCCAGACCTCTGGGGCAGGGCCAACCCTAGCCACCCAAACCAGAGAAGGGCACGGGCCGGGCTACGCGCCCGCTCCCCCCCTCCAGACCTCTGGGGCAGGGCCAACCCTAGCCACCCAAACCAGAGAAGGGCACGGGCCGGGCTACGCGCCCGCTCCCCCCCCTCCAGACCTCTGGGGCAGGGCCAACCCTAGCCACCCAAACCAGAGAAGGGCACTGGCCGGGCTACGCGCCCGCTCCCCCCCCTCCAGACCTCTGGGGCAGGGCCAACCCTAGCCACCCAAACCAGAGAAGGGCACGGGCCGGGCTATTCGCCCGCTCCCCCCCTCCAGACCTCTGGGGCAGGGCCAACCCTAGCCACCCAAACCAGAGAAGGGCACGGGCCGGGCTACGCGCCCGCTCCCCCCCTCCAGACCTCTCGGGCAGGGCCAACCCTAGCCACCAAAACCAGAGAAGGGCACGGGCCGGGCTACGCGCCCGCTCCCCCCTCCAGACCTCTGGGGCAGGGCCAACCCAATCCACCCAAACCAGAGAAGGGCACGGGCCGGGCTACGCGCCCGCTCCCCCCCCTCCAGACCTCTGGGGCAGGGCCAATGATCACTCCTTATTTTACACCTTTTTTCCGCATGTTTGCATGCCATTTAGATCGCCCAAATCATGTTTTTCACGATATATCGACGATATTGCTATGCTTTTCACGATTTGTTGTTTTTGTCGTATTTCAGGTGATTTGGCGTGATTTGGAGTGATCTTGAGATGCGCTCACTTTAGACGGTCACCAACGACCTCCCCGAGGGGTATTTTGCTGTTGGAGAGGAGCGGAAGAAGAATGGACGTCACAGGAGGGACTAGGAGGCCAAAACAATCAGATTGGGCATTTTTTGTGTCCCTCTCGGCCGAGTGGAGGAGCCACTCGGCCGACCAGCGAGACACTGCCCGGCCGACATGAACAGATACGATTTCTATGTGCACTCGGCCGAGCACCAAAGACCACATCGGCCGAGTGACGATATCGCGTCCGCCCGAGTGGCGCCCAGACGAGGCCCTTCCAATTCATCGAAGTTACTATTTTTTGGCCGCCTGAACTTCAGAAGACCCACTCGGCCGAGTGGATTATTACGTCCGCCCGAGTGCCTTGAAGCCATCGGCCGAGTGACGACAACTCACTCGGCCGAGCCGCCCCCGAACTGAAGACCCCTGAAGCCCCCGACTTACTGGAAAATGACAGGGTTTTCACTCGGCCGAGCGACTTTTGTCACTCGGCCGAGTGCGATGCGCTGCCTGTAGCGAAAACTGCGGAAAACAGGCTGTGCAGGGGTATTTTGGTCACGATTTTTGGACGATTTTTGGGGCTATTTAAGCCCTGTTTTTACCCTAGTTTGGAGAGCCTCTCTCTTAGATTTTTGCAGCTTTTTAGATTACTTTTTAGCTTTATTATTGTGATTGGAGAAGAGAGAAAACTTGGGTTTTTTTGTTGGATTAATTGAAGAATTAATTGGTTTGCATCTCTCTTCCCTAAAAATTCTATTTTTATTGTTTATATCATTGTTGTGATGAATTCTATTGCTTATTTCATTGATTATTTTTGTGCTATTGCTATGATTTGTGAGTAGTCTCCACGTCTTGGGGCGTGGGGATGAACCCTACAAGCCCTATTTCCTATTTGTGATGAATTGGTAGAAATTGAGCTAGAATCGCTATTAGGGATTAGATTGGGATCGATTTACTACGGATAGCTAGGAATTCATATCAATTGGGATTTGCAAGAGATTGGATCCCAAATTGATAGGAAGCCCTAGAAATCCGAATTGGGTTGGAGTCGGATTTTCGAAGTATCGGTTTGCAAGAGATTGGACCGATACCAGGATTTCCGGTTGCAATTCCTTGCCGATACCCGTTTGCAAGAGATTGGACGGGTAGGAACTATCCCAATTTAGATTGTGGACCGAGTTTGCAAGAGATTGGGCTCGGTGTGCAATTGGACGATGATGTTGATCCTAATGCTAGCTTTCCTAGGCTAGGGTTTGCAAGAGATTGGACCCAAACCTAGGATAGCTATAGACCGGCAACAGCGCGAGAGCGTGAGCTTGGTTCTATATTCAGTTGCAACTAGTTCATCCGAATTCTTATTCTAGCAATTTCGATACCGACGAACCACATTTATGAAGTACGGTGAGTAGCGGGAATTCCCCATTCCCTAGACGTTCTTTATTTGATTTGATATTTCGCACATTTGTCTGACGATTGTGACAGGATCGCCCAAGGCAATTTTCTCTATTTTTAAATAGCCAGGTTGATTGGGAACAAGCACGGTCATTCGTCCTCCCTGTGTTCGATATCCCGCTCGCCGCTACACCGTGCGCTTGCGGTAAAACTACAACCGTTCTTTGGGTGTATATCCGGAGCGATCAAGTTTTTGGCGCCGTTGCCGGGGAGGCGATTGCGTTTGATTCTTTCTCACCCTAGCTATTTCTTTTTGTTTTATTATTCTCATTTTTTTTTACCTAACCCTTCCACGGTTCTAATCATTTCTTTGAAACTCTGTTTTCTCTGTGCATGAACACGAGATCTACGGCGGACCCTGAAGCTATACTATTTGATCCCGAGATCGAACGTACCGCGCGGAGACTTAGAGCGGAAAGGAGACAAGGTCCGGAAGGGCGGTTCATGACCAACCCGGAAAATCCTGAAGAATTGGCGGCGAGGATGGCGAGAATAATTTCTATTCGCGATAGGCTTAGGCCTAAAACTTCTTCTACTACCTCGTCCATTGCCGTGCCGCAGTTGGCGGCTGACAAGAACTTCGAGCTGAAGACTGGATTGGTGGTTTTGATGCAACAAGACCCATTTCATGGGAACGCACATGAGAACCCCCACTACCACATCCAACTATTCTTGTCAAAGTGCGCCACATTCCAGATCCCGGGGGTCTCCATCGATGCTATCAGACTGTGTCTCTTCCCCTTCACGCTTAAGGACAAGGCACTCTATTCGTTGAGGACGCAGGCGGACGGAGTCTTCACCACTTGGGACGAGTTAGCGGGTGCATTTATTGACAAATTCTATCCGCCATCCAAGACGGTGAAGATCCGGAGCGCTCTCATGTCCTTCAAGCAAGGACCACAGGAGACGCTCTATGAAGCTTGGGAGCGTTTTAAGGATTTGCAGCATCAATGCCCGCACCACAGTATAGAAGATTGGGAGCTAGTGCATAGCTTCTACAATGGCCTCCAACCGGGGACCAAACAAATTATTGATGCCGCGGCGAATGGTGCGATCTTGTCAAAGACTCCCGAGGAAGCTACGGCCCTAATTGAGGAGATGGCCTCAAATAATCAACAATGGGGTGATGAGCGAGGACACTCCACGTCCTCCTTAAAGCCAACAAGCATCTACGAGGCGAAGGCCGTAGCGGAGCTCACGAGCAAATTCGATTCTCTCCACAAGGTGGTGGAGAGATTGGAGAAGTTTATCACGGAGCCCCAAGGAAGCCCATCCACCTCCGCACCGACCAACCAAATGTGTGATTGGCAAGACCAATCTCAAGTCATGTACTCGGGAGGAGAGCAAGGAGAAGGATCCTTGGAGCAAGTACAATATGTTACGGGGAACCAAGGGTATTGGTCCAATCCGGCCGCAAGAAATCATCCGGGATTCTCCTACGCCAACAATGAAGGAGCTTTGAACCCGCCACAACCACCGCATCAACAAGCTCGACCACCACCACCCCAACAACAAAACTATCCACCGAGGGGGCCTACTCAACAAAACTTTCAACCGAAGCAACAAGTTCCACCATATAGGCCTCCCGGATACAACCAAGGGTGGAGGAACCAAAATCAAAATCCGCCACAAGCTCCACAACGATCCGACTTCGAAGCTAGAGTGGAGGCGTTCATGGTCGAGCAAAATAAGGTGAAAGCTACTTTGAAGGCGGGGCAAGACTCTCTAAATACCGTAGTGGCTCAAATATCGGAGCAATTAGCGTTGCTCAATCAGAACACTCAACGATTGCCGGCGCAACCGGAGCAAAACCCACGGGGCAACACCGGCCACATCAACGCCGTAGTTGTCGTTACTACTAGAGGCGGGAAGGACACCACCCCCGCTATGATTCCTACCGAGGAGGCCGTGGAGGAAAGCTTGGAGCCGGTTGAGCCGGTAGTTGAGGTTGATAAGGAGAAGGAGCCACAAGAAAAGGAGAAATCTAGAGCGGAGCAATTAATTGAGGAAAGGCGCTTCATGCCACCGGTCCCATTCCCCCAAAGGCTCGCTAGAGCAAAAATGGAGAAAAGGCTAACAAAATTTCTCGAGTACCTAAGAGGAGTTAGCCTTAACATCCCCTTCCTTGACGCCATCGTCGAGATCCCCACGTATGCTAAATTTTTGAAGGACTTGATTTCGGGGAGGAAAAGGAAGGAGAAGATCATGCTAGCCGAGGAGGGCTCTTGGTTCACCAAGAGAGAGAAGGAGCCGGTAAAATTCAAAGATCCAGGGAGTTTTCGGATTCCTTGCACCTTGGGCGGAGTCCCCCTTCAAAAGGCGTTGGTTGATCTTGGGGCTAGTGTGAGCCTCATGCCCCTCTCCATGTTCTTAAAGCTAAACACCGGGACAAAGTTGAAACCCACCGACATGCGCATTCAATTAGCCGATGGACGGATAACAAGGCCGGTGGGGATCGCCGAAGACATACCGCTACAAGTCCCGGGTGGAATATGCTTGCCATGTGACTTTGTGATCATGGACGTTAAGGAGGAGGGAGACACCTCATTGATACTTGGACGCCCGTTCCTCGCCACCGCCGGAGTCATCGTCGACGTGCGCGAAGGTACCTTAACCTTAAACGTCGGAAACATCGAGGTGGAGCTCCACATTCCTAAGGCTATGAAGCATATGCCTTATCACGAGGAACTTGACTACATGGACCTCCTTGATGAGGTGATAGAGGAGGCGGTTCCTCACTCAATTGGCACTCTCTTTGATGAAGAATTTGAAGAAGGCCCGGATTTAGGCCATGAAGAGAATAAAGATGATTCCCCCGACTTCTCCGCTGAAGAAGATGAAGGCGACGCTGATGTCGCAAGGATTCGAGAGCTCTGCAAGCTCTCGAAACTGAAGTCTCCAAAGAAAGCTCCGCCGGCACAGAAATCGGCGTCACCGGCAAGGCCGTTGACCGGAGCAAATGCTAGCTTGGGGGAGCCTCCCCCCAACACTATTCGAGATAGGAGACCACCGAGGGAGAACGCGCCGCCGCCACATCCAAATCCAAGCGCGCTCCCCGGAAAGTTTGATGGGTGCATCTCATATGCACCAAACATCCCGCATTGATTGAAAATTATAGGGGGTCGAGCTCACGACCTTAAACGAGCGCTTGTCGGGAGGCAACCCGACGGTTTTTGCTTTATTTTTACTTTTTTCTTTATTTTCGTTTTAGAAATTTTTAGTGTTTTGAGTCATTCGACCAAAAATTTTGTGATAACGGGTCCTATTTTTCTTGACAGGAGAGGAGATAGGTAGATCGATCATGAGGAGTAGGAACGAGACGACGAGGAGCGCCCCAAGAAGGCGCTCGACGTTTAGGAGGAAGATGAAATCGATTGGAGGAAGAAAGACAGAGTTTAGAGCCAAAACGAAGACAAACAGCAGAACACAAGGCTCGCTCGGCCGAGTATACTAGTCACTCGGCCGAGTACACAAGTTCGTCCGGCCGAGCCGCTCACGAACGAGGGAAGTCTGCTGTATCCAACTCTCTGTTTATTTTCTTGATTTCGATATAACTGCTACTCGGCCGAGTACATTTGTTCACTCGGCCGAGTGAAACGGATACCCTCCTAGGGCGAGTCACGCCGAGTAGCTTGAGTCACTCGGCCGAATGGACTTACTCCACTCGGCCGAGGCTGGCGAAGCCACTCGGCCGAAGCGATAGCGGGGAGGAAATTTTCATTGGCCTCGCTCGGCCGAGTGACCACGTCACTCGGCCGAGTCGTAACTTTTATTATATAAGGGCGAGGGGGGGCACGGATTTCGAAACGCAAAAAACCCCAAATCCCCCGCGCCCCTTCAGCTGCTTCGCCCGAACCCCCTCGCTCTCGCCCTCACTCGCCCGACCAAGCCCGCGCGCACCGCCGCTCGGCCTGCCACCGCCGGCCGACCATCGCCGCACCCCGCCCGAGTCGCCGCCGGCGGCCTTGTCTCCGGTCACCTCCGGTATAGCTTGTTTTGCCCGTTTTCTCCTCTTTTTTGCGTATTTTTCGAGGATCCGTGTATTAATCGAACCCCTAACCCGAATCAATTCCTATATCTATCTGTTATACCCCTAATACTCCATGCATTTTGAATATTACTCGCTGATATCATCTTTTCATGCGCAGATTGCTTTTTGCAGATTAGGGGAGCTCAGGGGAGCTTCTACGGGCTGTTTTGGACTTCGTGGAGGCGCGGACTTCGCACGCTTCCACTGATTAGCACTCGCGGCGTGTTTGGGTATACTCTTTCCATTCTTTTTGCACACGCCACACTTTTCACGTTTTTCGGTGCGCGCTCGGGGCCGATATGACGCCCCGGACAAGGCCGCGGTCGAAGAGAGCTTCCGCCAAGCGGAAGCGGTCGGATGATGCCGGCCCCTCCCACGAGTTGGAGGACTCTCCTCCACCGTCCCCCGCACACCCCGCACACCCAGCACAGCCTGCAGGCCCCGCACACCCCGCACAGCCTGCAGTGCACCCACAGCCCGCACAGCCTCTCCCTGCCGACCCACAGCCACCACCACCGGCTCCACTGGTCGGGCCGCTCGGGATTATGTTCCGAGACGACGCACACCGCGCCGTCTTCGAGCGTATCTCCCAGCGCTCGATCGTACCCTCCAGGTTTGCACACCTCGCTGACCTAGGACGCCTGGGGGTACTAGAGGGGATGCTCACGTTGTACGACAACGTGGGCTGGCGAGATTTTTTCCAGGTGTCGACGGATACTTTTACCCGCCCGACACTTGAGGTTTTGAGTTCGATCGCCCGGACCGATGAGGGATGCTCATTCAGGTTCATGGATCGAGAGTGCCAGGTCACTCTCGATATGATGAGAGCATTCTTCTCTTGGCCCGCTGTCCCCGGTGCCGATGGCGGTTACGGTCCTACCCATATCCCCCCACCCTCCTTTTACGCCGGTGCCTTCTGGGCCCGGATTACTGGCCACCACGCTGCCTTTGACCCTAGTAGGGCCAAGGCCTCGGCCATTGTCCACCCCTGCCTACGCATTGCCCAGCGCCTCATGGCGACCACCTTTTTGGCCAGATATGAGCCGGGCACGATGTCTACGCCAGAGCTCTACATGCTCTATGCGATGACACGTCCCAGAGCTCTATCTAGGGATGGAGACGAGCTTGTCCCCGCCGTCGTGATCGACATTGCGGCTTGGTTTTTAGACCGCATCATTGTATCGGTGGGCGCTCGCTCACCGATCTGCTGCGGCGGTCTGATCACCCTGCTTACCATGATGACCGACGAGGACCTACCTGACGACTTGCGACACGTCCCGGGCCCCACTTCTCTGTCGATAGACGTTATGGCCCGGATGAAGATGCTTCGTCCACATGGTGAGCGTCACTGGGTCTGGTTGCACGGCCCTTTCGGTGCCGACTACATGATTCTCCCGAGCCCTGCTCGGACCCAGATTGCACCAGCCCACGTCGACTGGCTCCCGACGATGGATGTTCTCATCCCCGCCGCCTACGTGCTCGAGGCCGAGGAGGCCGAGCAGGCCCACGCTGCCCACACTGCCCAGGCTGCCCCCGCAGACCCTGCTGTACACCCTGCCGAGCCTGCCGCCGACCCTGTTGACCCAGTGGCCCCTCAGCCCGTACCAGATGTTTCCGCTGCTCCTGACACCGCTGTCGGTGTCGAGAGTACTTTTGCTGAGCCCACTCCCACCACTGTCACCACTTCCGAGGCTGTCCCCACCACTCCCGCTGCCACCTCTGGCCCTCTGTCCGTGGAGCCTCTTTGCTCCGCTCTCCCCGAGCGCCCGCCGACCTTTGTTGAGAGTGGAGAGCCCTCGTTTGCCGCGGTCGTGGAGACCATGGCTAGCATGATCTCCGCTGGGGTTGCGCCTTTTGGTCCACACACTTCCGCCCCAGCGATAGTTACCTCTGTCTCCACCCCTGTCGTATTTTCTGAGAGCGTCGTGGCGTCTGTCCACACTTCTGTGCCACTGACCTCTCTAGCCGCCTCGCAGCCACTTTTGTACTCTTCTTTCGCTGCTGCCGCCTCCACTTCTCACCGCCCACCCCGGCCTCACACTGAGGCCCGGCCCACATTTCCAGGCGCAGCACCTTTTGTTCCCTTCCCTGCTGAGCCCGTTACATACTCCACTCGCGTACGCCAGCCCAGACCCGCCCAGCCTCGCCGGGTGCGTCCCTCTGCACCACCCCCGCCCGACACTGTATTGCAGAGCATACGTGCTCTTGAGTTGGTGGTGAGTGGTCTTAGAGGTGACCTTAGGACCCTGTCCTCCACCGTCTCTGCGATGGCTGGACGCTTCGAGCTGATCCCCCAGATCCACTACTGCCTTACACAGGTCTTGGAGCGTCTCCCACGCGTACCCCCACCCACCCAGCAGGTTCCCACACACACTTCCATACACGCTAGACCTGCTTCCACTTCCACGCCCACCCCAGCTCAGCACCCTACACCACCACCACCACCTCCGCCTCAGGACGGAGACGGCGCAGCACCACCTTCTTAGGCACCCTTGATGCCTTGATTCATTCCTGCCGTTGTGCTGCCCGTTTCTGCTGGGTCCTGATGCACTTTTGTCCACCCCCCTCCCCTCATTTATTTTGGGATTCTATTTTTGATCATATCTATATATATCTTTTTTGGGAGAGAGGGAGAGTTTTTGGTGCCACTTATATATCTGTATCACTCCTATCCGTGCATGCATCATGTCCGCATCATATTTTCATTTCTTTATTTTTCTTTTTTATTTTTTCACTTGTCCATGCATGCATCCTCACTTGCCCCTCACATTTCTCGTCTCTCGGTGTGCCACACTTAGCACATTGAGGACACTGTGCCATTTAGCTTGGGGGAGTGAGTTCTCACGTTCTTTTTCTTTTTGCCACCTTTATTTTTATTTTTATTTTTATTTTTCGCCTTTGCACTTATTTTTCATCATTTTTCTTTTTATTTTTTCCATGCATCACGTTTTTCTTATTTTCCTGTGTGCCGCATTGCATAGTTCTATTTTTCCCTTTATCTTTATTTCTTTTTCATCTCATGCTAGAGATGACTTTTCTGTGATGATGATGACGTTGGATTTAGCTTATTCTATATGCATGCTATATTTGTCATGTCTTAGGTTTTATTTCAGATATCAAATGCTATGACTTGCTTTGCATTTAGAATAGTAACCCACACCTTTTTCCGCATGAAGATGGATGAAATTTTATTATTAGCTGAGTCTGAATGTTCATATGTATGCTATCACAGAAAACACACCAAGATTCACGCATTGAATGCCTATGTCTGGAGTACTGATTTCTTTTCCTATATCACTTCTGTATGCATGAATTGTACACTTCACTTCAGGATGATTGAATGATGTTAGCTATGATATATCCGGATTAGTTAGCTTTTTTGTGATCGAAACTGAGTAGATTAGATTACCCTGCTGAAGTTGTCGTGCATGTCTTATAGAGTGAACCGAGAGTTATATTTATTTCTTTCTCCACAAATCTTGAACATCATTTCTCTACTTTTAAAATCATTGGTGAATCTCCCCTTAGTGATTCTATTTTATGGCATTTCCCCCGCTATTAATTCCTAGCTCCAAGTTTCTTATTCTAAAAAATAATAATAATAATAATAATAATAAAAGAGAGAAAAACATTCTTGTATATCATTATCTCTCTTTGAGTTGGGATCATTGTATATATGCTATATTTAAAAAAAAAGAGGAAAAATCCTCAACAAAAGATCCCATCTCACTTTCTTCCTTCCTTCTTTCTTTTTATCACTTTTTGAGCTATATGTATATAAAAATGGGGATGTAAATATTTTTTATGCCACCACGCTTATAGATAAGCTTGGGGGAGGGGATCCATTGATGTGTGAGAGAGTGACTACTTGACATTGCACGACAACCTAGGCTAAGTAATATTCTATACTCGGTGAGATTATTTTAGTTTTACGAAGTCCAGAAATCTAAGCCTAGCACTCATTTCACGAAATCCATACTTTTCTATTCTCTCTATTCTATAGTGTGATACTCTTATACTCCAGATAGAAAGCGTTCAATTGAAAAGTGTGTGATCTGTGATATGTATACCGCTTTAAATGATTCAGACGACGTTGATTTTGAAATTATACCGTTTTTCATGATTATATCGTTGTCCGTGGGTTTTCTATTTCTACTTGCACTATTATACTATGATATCAAAATAAAATCCTTTGACGTGAGTTTTTCATTCGGTGCATGCTATAAGAGTAAGTGAAACCCACGTCCTGAGGAAATGATCTAGCATCCTACCTCTTCGCTTCTTTCTTTCTTACTTTATTCTATTTCGTTTTCATTCTTCTTCGTTTTTCATTTTTCGTTTCTTTTCGCCGTTTTCCGAATCCACCGGTTTCGCCTTTTACTTATCTTCCTCGAGGACGAGTAAGAGGCAAGATTGGGGGATTTTGATCACTCCTTATTTTACACCTTTTTTCCGCATGTTTGCATGCCATTTAGATCGCCCAAATCATGTTTTTCACGATATATCGACGATATTGCGATGCTTTTCACGATTTGTTGTTTTTGTCGCATTTCAGGTGATTTGGCGCGATTTGGAGTGATCTTGAGATGCGCTCACTTTAGACGGTCACCAACGACCTCCCCGAGGGGTATTTTGCTGTTGGAGAGGAGCGGAAGAAGAATGGACGTCACAGGAGGGACGAGGAGGCCAAAACAATCAGATTGGGCATTTTTTGTGTCCCACTCGGCCGAGTGGAGGAGCCACTCGACCGACCAGCGAGACACTGCTCGACCGACCTGAACAGATACGATTTCTATGTGCACTCGGCCGAGCACCAAAGACCACATCGGCCGAGTGACGATATCGCGTCCGCCCTAGTGGCGCCCAGACGAGGCCCTTCCAAAACATCGAAGTTACTGTTTTTTGGCCGCCTGAACTTCAGAAGACCCACTCGGCCGAGTGGATTATTACGTCCGCCCGAGTGCCTTGAAGCCATCGGCCGAGTGACGACAACTCACTCGGCCGAGCCGCCCCCGAACTGAAGACCCCTGAAGCCCCCGACTTACTGGAAAATGACAGGGTTTTCACTCGGCCGAGCGACTTTTGTCACTCGGCCGAGTGCGATGCGCTGCCTGTAGCGAAAACTGCGGAAAACAGGCTGTGCAGGGGTATTTTGGTCACGATTTTTGGACGATTTTTGGGGCTATTTAAGCCCTGTTTTTACTCTAGTTTAGAGAGCCTCTCTCTTAGATTTTTGCGGCTTTTTAGATTACTTTTTAGCTTTATTATTGTGATTGGAGAAGAGAGAAAACTTGGGTTTTTTGTTGGATTAATTGAAGAATTACATTGGTTTGCATCTCTCTTCCCTAAAAATTCTATTTTTATTGTTTATATCATTGTTATGATGAATTCTATTGCTTATTTCATTGATTATTTTTGTGCTATTGCTATGATTTGTGAGTAGTCTCCACGTCTTGGGGCGTGGGGATGAACCCTACAAGCCCTATTTCCTATTTGTGATGAATTGGTAGAAATTGAGCTAGAATCGCTATTAGGGATTAGATTGGGATCGATTTACTACGGATAGCTAGGAATTCATATCAATTGGGATTTGCAAGAGATTGGATCCCAAATTGATAGGAAGCCCTAGAAATCCGAATTGGGTTGGAGTCGGATTTTCGAAGTATCGGTTTGCAAGAGATTGGACCGATACCAGGATTTCCGGTTGCAATTCCATGCCGATACCCGTTTGCAAGAGATTGGACGGGTAGGAACTATCCCAATTTAGATTGTGGACCGAGTTTGCAAGAGATTGGGCTCGGTGCGCAATTGGACGATGATATTGATCCTAATGCTAGCTTTCCTAGGCTAGGGTTTGCAAGAGATTGGACCCAAACCTAGGATAGCTATAGACCGGCAACAGCGCGAGAGCGTGAGCTTGGTTCTACATTCAGTTGCAACTAGTTCATCCGAATTCTTATTCTAGCAATTTCGATACCGACGAACCACATTTATGAAGTACGGTGAGTAGCGGGAATTCCCCATTCCCTAGACGTTCTTTATTTGATTTGATATTTCGCACATTTGTCTGACGATTGTGACAGGATCGCCCAAGGCAATTTTCTCTATTTTTAAATAGCCAGGTTGATTGGGAACAAGCACGGTCATTCGTCCTCCCTGTGTTCGATATCCCGCTCGCCGCTACACCGTACGCTTGCGGTAAAACTACAACCGTTCTTTGGGTGTATATCCGGAGCGATCAGCCAACCCTAGCCACCCAAACCAGAGAAGGGCACGGGACGGGCTACGCGCCCGCTCCCCCCCTCCAGACCTCTGGGGCAGGGCCAACCCTAGCCACCCAAACCAGAGAAGGGCACGGGCCGGGCTACGCGCCCGCGCCCCCCCCTCCAGAGCTCTGGGGCAGGGCCAACCCTAGCCACCCAAACCAGAGAAGGGCATGGGCCGGGCTACGTGCCCGCGCCCCCCCTCCAGACCTCTGGGGCAGGGCCAACCCTAGCCACCCAAACCAGAGAAGGGCACGGGCCGGGCTACGCGCCCGCTCCCCCCTCCAGACCTCTGGGGCAGGGCCAACCCTAGCCACCCAAACCAGAGAAGGGCACGGGCCGGGCTACGCGCCCGCTCCCCCCCTCCAGACCTCTGGGGCAGGGCCAACCCTAGCCACCCAAACCAGAGAAGGGCACGGGCCGGGCTACGCGCCCGCTCCCCCCTCCTTCCTCCAGCCCTCGGGGGCAGGGCCAACCAGAAGGGGTCCATGTACCCATGACTCTCGGAAAATCAAAAGGGAACAGGGGCACACGAACCGGGACGAAATGGCACCAGTTCCCGAGTCGGCGGCCCCGATGGGACTCGGCGAGACGAAAGGACGCTCGAGAAACATGCCACCATTAATAATGCGCTCTAAAAGAGGACCCGTGAGAGCCACCTGGCAAAGGGGGTTTCCCACGGGCGCGAATTCGAGGAGCCCATTAATAATGCCAACTCAGCGCAATAAATTAGGGAGAAACGGTCAGCGAGATCTCCCTATAAACACGCCACTCCCCCTTCTGAAAGAAGGAGAAACCATAAGCGAGATCTCCCTATAAACACGCCACTCCCCCTTCTGAAAGAAGGAGAAACCATAAGCAAGATCTCCCTATAAACACGCCACTCCCCCTTCTGAAAGAAGGAGAAACCATAAGCAAGATCTCCCTATAAACACGCCACTCCCCCTTCTGAAAGTAGGGGAACCGACAGACATGAAAACCCGCCATTTGATCCCCCCACCCACCGGGAAACGGGCTGAGATACACCGCCCTAACAAAAGAGAGGTCACCGGCCATCAATGGTTCCCGCCGCCCAGGGCGGCGGTGCCTACATCTCCAGCACCGCCAACAGGATATTCCACTAACAAACGGATCGCCAACCGGATATTCCGCTTACACAAGCGAAATCCACCTTTCACGCCACCGTCCCCTAAACAAGGACGATTCAGGGAAAGAATGGCATCCGTTCAAAGCCGACTGGGCAGGCGAGAGCCCCCAGCACTGGCCGACCAGTACCACCCCGCCCTCGACCTCCGGCCGAGGACCTCGGAAAGGCTACGTCCCCGACAAGCCCAAACGGCGAGTCCTGTCATGTCAGCTCGCCCATGCACCATCGGGTGTCGAACCCCACTCTCAATTCGAAGCAGCGAGACACAGGGCGGCGGGAGACGGCCCGATGCTCAAGAACCTCCCCAAGGAGCAAGCCTCAGTAAGACGGCTTCCCTTCTCAGCGCCTCTTCCGGACCGAGGAAAACCCTGTCCGTGGCAGGAGATGACGAAGCAACGGGGGACGGCGGCCCGATCGCCAAAGAGACCTCGCAACACTTCAGAACAGAAGGCGACCAATCGCCTCCGCGCCAAAATCGACCCCAGTCAAAACGGGCCCGCACGGCCCTCGGTGACTCCTAGATCCAGAGGTCATTAGGCCCATACGACCGGGCGAGGACAGCTATAAAGCCCATCCCTGAGCCGGATCTGACCCCACAACGGGCGATGAACTAAGAACTCATGTACAAGCTGTAGCTCAGCTCTTACAAATTTAAATAAAAACATTCTTCTTCATACGCTCAGATTTTGTCGGAGAAAACCATATCGGGTAGCTATCTCCCGGCCACGTGCCGGGCGAGGAACTCGCTACCCCCGCCTACCTGGCGTAGGCCTTCTAGGAAACCTACGTCCACAGCTCGAACCCCGCGATACCAGGTAGGCCTTCTAGGAAGCCTACGTCCACAGCTCGAACCCCGCGATACTACGATTGGAAACCAGCCCCCCCCCCCCCCCCCCGCTCCCTGAAAGTCACCGACACAGGGAGAGAGATACCCGGGGCCCGCCCGGCGTAACAGGTTCGGCCCGAGATCAAATAACTGTAGGACGGCGGGTCTCACCCCGCACCCCTTCGCCGACTCCCCACCCCGCCCAAAGGCAACACTCCGGTCAACAAGGCGATAACATCCTCTTCCCCGAGACCTAGCAATCTCGGACACGGGAATGTTGGGGGCATAATTAGGAATTGTGTAACTCCATCAAGAAGCCTAGTCACATGACCCGACACGGACCGGTCACAAGGCAGAGGCCACGAAATAGGCGCCCAGTCCAGACAGAGCAGCAGCCCTGTCCCGTCAAAACAGCGCCACGATGCGGCGAAAGGACGATTGGACTACACGCCATCAGCAACAACACGCCCCCCGAGAGGCCAGAGTGCCAGATACCGCCAGGGAAAAGCGATTCCCAAAGCGCGGGATTCCGCGAAGCCCATTAACGGCACTAATCCCCCGCATTACCCAAGAAAAACCATTCCACAGAATCTCGCTATAAATACCCCCCAGAGGTCAGGGTAAAGGCGGAAGAGACGTTGAGGATTCCCCTCCCCTCACTCCGGGCATAAAACGGCCCTAAACGCCCCACCGAGCTACAAAAAAAGAGAGAGAAAGAAAAGCCGACAGCCCCCGACGGACCTCACTTCCCCCGACGATGGGCGCCACAGCCATGCCACCTCCGACTGGATATTCCCCTTACACGCGGAAGGCCCCGCCCGCCAGCTGGCCTCCTGCTTGTTACTGTATCAAAAGGAAGGTCCAGATGGCCGTCCGCGTACCGCAACACCCCAATTAACGCCGTCACCTTCTGCGACTCCCACGGGGTGTCGGGGGGGAAACCCCCCAATGGCTCTCCCAGCGGCGCCGCCACCGCCACCTCGTCCTCGGCCTCCCCGGGGTTCCCCCACGGTGCGCGGGGTCCCCGGCAAGGCCAAACGACCCTCCAGCACGACGACAGTAAGGCAGAGCGCGAGGAAGCAATGAAAGGGAAAGGAAGAGGGTCCCCTCCTACGACCGAGGGTCGCCCCCCCCGAAGGCTAAACCCTCACGACATAAGGGAAGACCGCCCCGACGCGGGGATCTGCTCCTCCCGACGGAGCGAACAACGAATGAAGATAACCCTCCGTCCCAACCACCGGTTGACCCACATCTTCTAATAGTATTGTAATATCACCTAGACCTCTGATAAAGATTGGTGTATAATATTCCCCGCAGGACCAGCATCCCCCCTAAGCTTGAATCCAAGCCCGGGTAACATCAAAAGATAGTGTCGCGACAGCGTTACGCCATCCGAGACGAACCGGGCTTCCGCCTCGCACTCGAATGTCGGGGGCAATTGTTACGACCTAAAGATCGTAGGGGCCCGACCCCCGCCCGGATCGGCTAACATACCCCATTAATTCACCATTTCACAAAAGGGCCGCCGCCCCGAAAATCCGGGGCATCATGGAGACAGGCGCGCCTTGCAGCGCTCCCCGAACCGGCCGAGGCGAACAACCGCAGCCGGCCGAGGCGAACCACCGCAGCCGCCCGACCCACCGGGGTAGCGCGCTTGGGGACGCTTGGGTAGCTAGGCCAGGCCTATTATCGGCCGCGGACGTATCCTTCCATACCGGCAGGCCATACCCCATGATCGATCGGGGGGCGCGGCCGGGCCAGACAACCCCCCGATCGGGACGGCCCGCCCGATTCCCGCGAACCGCGGTGCCTAGAGTGGCACAGCCCGACCTTTAGTTCGTCGCTAACGAAAAACAACCTAGGATAAGGACACAACTGACACATACGTCACCCGACCGCCTGACAAAGCACCCCCTAGCGGCTGACCCATCCGACGATTATTGCTTTCGGCCCTGACATCCCGACAAAAGCACCCCTTGGCCGTTGCGCTGCCTGACAGAAGCGGGTCAGGAACTCCTGTTCCCGACGTCCTCGTCCGAAGCTTCCGCTGACACCCGAGCCAGCTCAGCACGCCTAGTCATCACCCATCAGGTATAAATACCCCCTCTCCTCTTACGGAGAGGGGGGTTGGAGAATTCTCTCTCATTTTCCATTATTCACACACGAGAGCAAAGGTCCTCCATATCTTTGTTCTCCCACCTATAGCTCGTCACGCGAGGCGGACACACCGTTAGTCCGGCCGGCGTGTCTAGCCCCCCTTTTAAGCCCTTTTACTGACTTAGGCATCGGAGGGGCTAAGGGTTGAACCCCAACCCCGCCCTTCTGACGAGTTGTTCGTGCTGCAGGAGAGCTCGCCCCTTGACCAAAGTCAGCGTCAGCCTCCCGCCGTCCAACCTTCCTCAGCTGCATCCGGTGAGATATGATCCCGTGAGCTCCACCGGCAACGGATCCAACCTCTTCACCCCACTAATATCTTGTAAAACAGCCTACCTACACCTTCTTCTCCACATAACCATCGTGCCCTTGGTTCCCCATAATACAAATTCATTGTACGCGAGTTCCACCTCGTAACAAAACCTAACGTATATTTCACAGACAATGAAATATACATCAGCGAGGGTCGCTCGGCAAGATTTAAAACATTAGTAATAAAATGACCCTCGGCAAGATTTAAAAACGTTACAAAGCTTTAGGAGATGAGGGCACAACATGATTTCAACAAGAGGGAAACATAGTAATATATTGACACATGTGAACATAAACAATGTGTAATGTGCAAAGTAATGAGCAGGCGAAGTGTAGTGTGCAAGTAGCAAACACAGCAAGGTGTAGTGTGTAAAGTAACTAGCACGGCAAGTGTAGTGTGCACAGCAAAAGTAGTGACAAGTGTAGTGTGTACAGTAAAAGTAGTGACAAGTGTAGTGCATAAAGTAACAAGTGGCAAACATGGCTTTTGTAATGCACAAAGTAGAGACACGGCATTTGCGACGTACAAAGTAAAACATGATATGAACTTAGTCAACGGTTTATACAATCACGATAGTAGCTGAAACAAACAGGAGTGCCAACCTGTACTTAATCTAGTGTCAAGCCCAGTGTCCGAGAGGGAGGTGACCAGCATTACACCCAAGTCAACGGGAGCTACCCGTGACTCTCTACTCACCGACCCGGCCAGGTGTCGGTCAAGTTCACCACTAGAGCGTAATCCAGCTTTCCAGCCTCTACTACACTAGACTACCCCACCCAAAGTGTCCAAAAGCCAAAGCGTAGTTCCATGTTTGCCGTATGGCAAACATTCCGTAAATGCCCCCGTGGGCCCATATCTGTATTGCCCGAAGGCCCAATAGTCCGTAATTGCCCGAAGGCCCAATATCTGTAATTTGCCCGAAGGCACAAAGTTCCGTAATTGTCCGAAGACCCAATATTCCATAAAATGACCGAAGGCCCATTACCACGTTTCATTAGGGTGCACATCAAAAGTAAATGGAATGACGAGGGAAGATAGCATTTCGTGTACAATGGTCAAGGGACTAAACAAACCAGCACATCAATGATATCCATTAAAACCGTTTCGATTATAAAATTTGTTATTTGACGTTACTGCGATATACGTTATTTTAGAAAGTTTGAATACGATAAAAATACATGCGTCTCTGAAAAGTTTGTAGAAAATAATTTACTTGCAATAGTAAATACTTGCCTCAGGGTGATGTTGGGTGACCAGACGATCGTAGCGTGGGGCACATTTCTATCTGCTCCATGGATACTAATAACAAATCGAGGAATTATTAATCAATCAAAATGCCATTAACCTAACTTATATCACACTGGTTATTCATGCATATATATTGTTTTATATATAGCTTACTCCACATGCAACATATATTATTATTATGCTGTTATAATTAAAAATTACTGTTTAGGAAATATTAACTAATTTGCCATTATACGTACTGTTATAACTTATAAGTATTCATTATCAAACATATAACAACTAATATGTTATAAATAACTCACATGCATGCTGGTATTAAGAGCTTACGTGGTTTCTTGTTGTTCCGCGTTTTCTCCTCTTCGCGTGTTTGGTAGATGAAGCGGCGGCGACTTCCGGTGGTCTATGGCTGCTGTCGACAAGGCGGAGAAGTTCGTCGGAGGTGCGCTCGAAGGCGAGGGAGGTCGAGGAGGCGGTGTGGTCGGAGGCAGTGTCGTGCTGAAGGGGGAGGCCGCCGGACGTCGTCTGGGTGGAGGGCCTGCGGCGTTGGCCTTGTGGCGAGTTCACCGGAACTCGAGCGGCAGTGGGGAGAGAGGGCAGGAGGCACCGGTGTCGTTCTCGCAGGTGGACGTGGAGCGGGCTGGGGAAAGGTGAAGGCCCACGGCGGCGGTCGGCGCTCAGCGACGGTAGCAAGGACCGAACGGCGGTGGGGAGCTGCTACGGTGTGCGTGTAGGCTTCCGGTGAGCGAGTTGGGAGGCGAGGCGAGGCGAGCTGGGTTTACGGTGGGTTGGAGGTCCCTGGACGCCGTCGGAGTGAGGGTCGGATGGCGGACGGGAGGCGTCGGGCTTCTGAGATGGCTGTCGGATGGCTGCGACGTTCGGAAGCGGAGGAGACCTGGTGGCCGCGGCTCGGAGGGGAGGCTGAGCGGTCTGGGTCTGAGAGAGGGCTAAGGGTGAAGCACGGATGGAAGGAGGCCAGAGGAGGCGGTGACGGGGGCGAAGGCTTGCTGCAGGTGGAGGGGCGGACTACGGAGATGAGGGTGCTGGGCTTCCGGGGCTGAGGGAGGATCGGCTTCGAAACGGGGTTCGGCTGCCGTCGGGGAATACGAGCAGCGAGGAGGAGCGGGGACTGGGCGAAGGCGCAACGGCGAGGGGTTGGGCTTTAAAAGAAGAGGGGGCGAAGAACGTGAAGAAGGGCGGTTGCGTGAATCGGGGTGTTAAAATCAGATGCATCGGATTTTGCGGGGCAAAGTACCCGCATGAACGTGTGGGGAAGGGAAAGACGTGGTTCACGTGGGGGTGGCAGTTGTTAAGATATTTTTTTTGAGAAATACTATCTGCATCTCAAAACATGAGGTGCATATAGGTTTTTGTGCATTTTTTGCTAAGTTTAGAAAAAATGTAATTTGATTAGAAATACTGACATGACATATTGATTGTTTTTGGCTTAAAAGGGTTAGTGCACCTCATTATTTGAGGTGCATAGAGCACAACTCATTTTTTTTTGACCTGAGATTTGTTTGGTGATGAAATCAACTAGGTTATGATTTAAAAGATTCGGTTTGATATCCTTAAAATAAAAAGCTTGCAATATTAGGTAGTTTAGGCTTAAGGCATTAAGAGTATTAAGTTTTGTTTTAAAGATTAAAAAGAAAACGTACGGATTTTGATACTAGAAATTAAAAAAGGTTAATGAAAATTTTAATTACTCACGATGAGTTATTAGCAGACAGGTCTCTCGACGTCCAAAGATTACAAAGAAGATACCGGTGTGATCGCGCCTCCGAGACGGTCGTGAATACGGAGTCCAATCGCGAATCTGAACTACGGAAAAAAATAATTAAAATCAAACACGTGAAATTCACATACGATAATGAGATACGTACTAAAAATGTACGACCGGAAAGCGCCCGTTACACAATGCCTGGTCGACCAGGTGGTCGATCCTTGGTAGTGGAAAGCTGTCTTTCGGGCACACCTAATTGAGGTCAGTGAAGTCGACACACATGCGCCACTTCCCGCTGGCCTTCTTCACCAAGACAACATTGGCGAGCCACTCCGGATAGCTCATCGGCTTGATGAACTAGGCCTGGAGAAGCCGCTCCACCTCTTCACAGGTCGCCCTCATCTTGTCTCCTCCAATGCTCCTCTTCTTCTGTCGGATCAGTCGAGATTCTGGGTCTGCGTTCAGCTTGTGGACGATCACTGCGGGATCGACTCTGGGCATGTCCGAGGGTGACCATGCACAGATGTCCGCATTCTCTCTGAGGAGGTTGATGAGGTCCATCCTCAGAGTGGCCGAAAGCTTCGTGCCGATGGTGACGTTCTTACCCTCTTCGATGGCCACGTGCACTTCCTCGACTTCCTTCGTCGGGCTTGGTCGCTGGTCGCAGTAATCCTCCCGTTCATCGAGTAGGTCGACCGACAAGGCCTGCTCCGGAGCCTTATACTTGGTTGATCCGACGTAGCAACTTCGGGATATCTTTTGGCTCCCGCGCACTTGCCCTATCCCTCGCGGAGTCCGAAATTTAACCATCTGGTGCAACAGGCTGGGGAGAGCTTTGGTATGATCTCGTTGTATGCCAACACGATGTCGACAACAATGAACTGTGTCATGCGGGTGAAGACCTTTGGCTCCTCCCCAAGAGGCACGGGAAGCGTGATTACTCTGGCGATGGGAACCGAGTGGTCGGTGAAGTCGACGATCGGGCCCGTGCAAGGCCTCAGGTCCGTCGGCTTCGGCCCCATTTTCTCGACTTTTGACATGAACAAAATATTGCAGGAGCTCCTGGTATCGATCAGGAGGCGGCTGATGATGGCCGTCCCGATCTGAGATTCAATGATGATAGCGTCGTCATGGAGAAGTTCGACTTCCTCTAGATCATCGTCAGAGCTACCCGTCTTCGCTTCGTCTCGGTGCCAAGGTCCACCGCCATCACCTGCCGAGCATATGCCTTCTTGCTCGAAGATGACGCGCCCCCTGAAGATGGTCCACCGCATATCACGTCTATGCGCATGACTGCCCTTTGCAGACGAGGCTCTCCCTCTTCCTCGTTCGGAGGTGGATCCGGCCTCCGTGCTACCCGCCGAGCCCTCTCCTCTCAGGACGGCCTCCTGCCCTCGATGAAGCCTCCGAGGTGTCCGGCTTGGATAACCGCTCGATCTTCCTCTTCAGTGTGAAGCAATTGTCGTATCGTGACCGTGATTACGGTGGTATCGAAAATACTTCTGGAAATCCCTCCTCGTCGGAACTGATCTCAACTCTCAAGGCGGGTCTGGAAGCAGTCCGGCCCTTGTCGCTGCAGCTAGCACCTCTAGCATCAGGGCATTGAGCTAAGTGTATTGGGCCTGTAGAGGCCCTTCTACCCTTTGGATCGCCAGTATAGGATCCCTGGCGGCTGCGAACTCCCGCACTGGGCAAGGATGATCTTGCAGGCGACGCCCTTTTGGGTCACGTCTTGGCTGGACCAGCTGGTCGTGGCCTCTGTGTCTTTCCTCTTGCCTTGGCCTGGGGTTAGGCCGATGCTCGCTGCGGGGTGCCCCCGCCCTGGTGACCTCCTTCGTTGTTCCAAGGGCCTCCTCGCTCAGAATATATCTCTCCGCCTGGATGATAAGTGTGTCAAAATCGGCATACAGGTCTCGGAGGAGGGACTTGTGAAGGCTTCGGTTAGTTAGTCCCGCCTTGAAGGCCGCTATGACCAGTTCATCTCTACAGGCTACTACGCCTAGATTCTCATCTTGGAAGCGGTGCATGTATTTCCCGATCGTCTCTCCTTCCTTCTAGACGATCGTGAATAGGTAGTCCGTGGGCTTCAACCTGGTTTGCCCGGCCCGAAACTACTGGCAGAATTTGTGGGATAATTTACCAAAGTTCTCGATGGACCGGGCAGGTAGACCGTGGTACCACTCCAGGGCCGAGTCCCGCAAACTCTACTGGAACCCCCGACAGAGGAGCACGTCATCTGTGTCCTGCATCTCCATCGCCCCCCGGTACTGCTGCACATGCATGAAGGGTCGCCCTTTCCGTTGTAGACCGGTAGTTGAGGGAACTTGAACCTCGAGGGTCTCGGGGCTGAAGTTATCCATATCGCTAATGGCGTGGCCTCCTCGGGGTAAGCGGGGCGCTCGGGGGTGAGCTCCCTCTGTCTCTCTGGGGTTCGAATTCGATTCCGGCCTTGTCGGCGACAGTCACCACGCTCCGGGGAGGGGGCTGCCGTCGGGGAGGGCTCCTCCAACGCGATGGGGATCCGGTTAACGGTGGGCTACGCATGTTCCAGCGCAGTTGGCCCGAGGTCGACACCTCCGGGATCTCCGGTTCTCCCGTCGGAGCCTTTCACGCTCAGTTGTGATGAAGCAGAGCTGTCGACGAGCGGCTTCCTCGTCGAGGTAGGCTTGATGAGCAGCCTATGATGCATCGTCTTGGCATCTTTTGTCTGCAGCTGCTTCCTCGTCGTGCTTCCGCTACCGAGCAGCCTCCATTTCTTCATCCAGAAGTCCCTACTGGTTGGCTATCTCCTCAGCGAGCCCTCTATGCACTGACTCTTCTTCAAACTCAGGGCGAAGATTTCGCCTCAAGTTTGGGGGCTCAGAGGGGTCGGGGGTGCCTTGGCTCCTTCCGTGGCGAAGCCTTCCATCATCTTGGTGAAGGACACGAAGCTTTGCTGGACTGCTCAGGCCGAGGCCTGGATGGTCTCCGCCATCCCCCTAGGGGGAGGTTAGTCGTAGGGGTCCTTGGGTAAGATTGTGATTCTTGATCTATGGGGGTTTTGCTATGGTCAGGGTTTCGGTTGAGGGGTGTGGAGTAAGACATAGGTGTGACCCTTCGTTCTCATAGACGGCGCCAATTATTGCGGGGTAAGATCCGCGTACAATGAATTTGTTTGTAGGGGAACCAAGGGCACGGTGGTTGTAAAGGGGGATGAAGTTTAGGTAGGCCGTTTGACGGGTAGTGAGGGAAGTGACGAGGCAGAGCGCACAGCAAAGGCCGACCATTGGATCAACTCCGCAAGGACTCCGCCCTCCCGCCGTGCTTTCGGAGACAGGTGTTGAGTGCTATCCGTGAAGGCAAGCTCACCTGCACACGTAGCAGCTCGTCAAAAAGGCCGAGTTGGGATCCAACCCTTAGCCTCTCTGATGCCTAAGTTAGAATTAGGACTTAATGTTGAGTATTGGACTTCTCCCTACTTGGTGTTAATGATGAGCAAATATAAATACTTTTGACTAATCCCCTATTTTGTAGTTAATCCATTGCCTAAGCTTATTATGAAGATCTACTTGCAATGGATGACACTCAAAGATCATTGAAGGCAAATGAAATGGATTGGATGACCATAGATGGTGATTAAAGCTTCTAGACGACTTCAAGCTCATACGTTGGATAGAAGAGAGAGTTCGTCAAATGTAACTTTCTTATTTTATGACAAAAAGTCTCAAGTTAAATATTTACGAGTTTTTGGTTCAAAATGTTTTATCAATAACACCTTTGGTAATTTAGATAAATTTAAGCCAAGATCCGATGAAGGAATTTTTGTTGGATATTCCACACGTAGCAAGGCCTACAGGATATACGACAAAACTACTTCAACGATCGAGGAATCACTACACATATCATTTTATGAAGATTTTGATTTTCCTCATGTTATTGATGATAGTGTAGATGCTATATGTGATTCTCTTAGTAATGTCAAGATTAATGATTCAATTATTGAGACTAACACTACTAATGAGATTGTTGAAGATGTTCCAAGTGATGCAGGAATGCCCAAAGCCTACCCAACCGTTTGCAACCATCCACATGACCAATTTATTGGAGATATTGGTGTGGGTGTTCGAACGAGGTTTAGAATTGAAGAATTCTCTCATTGCGCATTTGTCTCTACTATTGAGCCAAAGAACATCCACGAAACATGTGAGGATAGCTCTTGGATAGTGGCAATGGAAGAAGAACTAATGTAATTCAAGAGAAATGAAGTTTGGAAGCTCGTTCCTCTTCCAAGTGGTCATCAAGTTATTGGGACCAAATGGATCTTCAAGAACAAGATTGATGAGAACTAGGTCATCACAAGGAACAAAGCAAGGTTAGTAGCTCAAGGTTACCGGCAAGAGGAAGGTATCGATTTCAAAGAATCCTTTACCCCCGTAGCTAGATTGGAAGTTATTAGATTGCTTTTATCTTTTACATCTCATAAGAATTTCAAACTATTTCAAATGGATGTTAAAAGTGCATTTTTAAATGGGATTGTCAATGAAGAAGTGTATGTTTCTCAACCTCCCGGTTTCATTCATGAAAAATTTCCAAACCATGTTTTTCAAACTTAAGAAAGCGTTGTATGGGTTGAGACAAGCTCCTAGAGCTTGGTATGATCGACTCAAGACCTTTCTTTTGGATTTATGTTTTAAAATGGGTGAAGTTGATTTAACACTTTTCATCAAGGATTGTGAAAATGACATCCTATTGATTTAAGTTTATATAGACGATATAATATTGGTTCTACTAACTTTAATCTTTATCAAGAATTTTCTAAGTCCATGAAGGATGAATTCGAGATGAGCCATATGGGTGAGCTCAACTATTTCCTTGGATTGCAAATTCGACAAATGAAGGATGTGACTTTCATACATCAAACTAAGTACATAGGTGAGCTTATCAAGCGATTCGGGATGGAATCGTCTTCAAGTAAAAGGACTCCTATGTGTACAACAACACATCTTCAGAATGATGAGAACGGAAAAGATGTAGATGTTCGTCTATATCGAGGTATGATCGGTAGCTTACTTTATTTAACTCCTAGTATGCCTGATATCATGTTTTCCGTATGCTTGTGTGCTAGATATCAAGCTAGACCTAAAGAGTCACACTTGATTGCGGTTGAATGAATTTTTCGTTATCTCAATCATTCACTATATTATGGGTTACTTTATCCTAAATCTAGCACATATGAGTTAATATCATATAGTGATGCCGACTATGCCGGATGCAAATCCGATAGGAAAAGTACTAGTGGTACTTGTCATTTCCTAGGAAATTCCTTAGTCTCTTAGTTCTCCAAGAAACAGAACACGGTATCATTGTCCACGACTGAAGCGGAATATATTGCCGCGGGTCTTGCATGTGCACACGTTCTTTGGATGAGACACACTCTTAAAGACTATGGTGTCAATTGTGATACTTGCCCTATCATGGTTGATAACCAAAGTGCTATATGTCTTTCCAAGAATCCGGTACATCACTCCCGTACCAAACACATAGATGTGAGACACTATTTTATCAATGATCATGTAGCTAAGAAGGACATCATCTTAGAGTACATTGGAAACCCAAAAAAAATTGCCGACATCTTCACAAAACCTCTTAAAGAAGATTCATTTGCGAGGTTTCGTGGAGAATTAGGAATTATGGATGAATCTGAAATTTAGGAGTTCCACTTACATGTTATAACTATTTATGAACTCATATCATCGTGTTGCCTATCTTCATTTGATATATCATATATTTGTTTTAAGAAAGGCTATTGAAATTTCTTTGATTACATGAGTTTTCAGATTGTTTTAAGAGATTTATGTTATAAATGATTTATCGTTTGATATTGATTTTATGATGAGTTTATGTTAGAGTATAGGTCCTAGGGTGAGTTGTGCATATCCTCTGGATTTTAACCTCAATGTGTATTTTTGGACCAGGACAGACGACTGTCTTTCCTTCGACAGTCGACTGCTCTACTATATCTTCTCTGTCAGCAGATTATATCTTTCACCCAGGCGACTGCTGACAAATTTACAGTCGACTGTTGGATCAACAGGCGACTGCATTTTAGTCATCAGGCGCCTGTCTATTTCATCAGTAGTCTCTGTTTTATCATCAATTTTATTGATTCTCAGTCAGTCGACTGATGAGTATTTTATAGTCGACTGTCTTTTGGACAGGCTACTGTATGTTACCCAACAGTCGACTATCTGCCCATATAAGCTTATCTCTTATCACCTCGACCAGTCGACTGAATATTATTCTACAGTTGACTGTCTCCTATTGTGGCGGTTCGCTCATTTGATCTGAGCCGTTGATTCTTTGATCCAACGGCCCAGATTCACTTTCCCCCTCGATATTTGATCGAGAGAGTTCATTTCGATCGAAATTTTCACTCGCATCCGATAGAAACTGCCTCGTCTCCCCGATTCAAACCCTCAGTCGATCTCTCCTCCGATTTCTTCGAGCCAAAACGCGTCTTCATCCTTCGAGTGGTTGCTCGTATGCAGCTCGTTAGTAGATTGACAAATTTTGGTATCTTGCTCGTTCGTTTCTTGTTGCTTATCTGACCTAGCTTCTGTCGATCAATTTCATGGATCCTCCATGTCATTCGTCGTCAGGAGAACCGTTAAACATTTTCTCGATGAACCCTCTCCTCCACCTTCTGATCAGCTACCCTCTTCGCCCTCATCGTCTGGGGATTCCTTGAATATCATGGTCGGTGACCCCATTCCTTCAGCAACTGTCGTTGAACACTCTTCACAGCCTGCTGATCATCCTCCCCGTACTCCTCCGTCTGTACCCCTGGAGGATTTTCTTCTTGCTAGATTGAGTGACCGTGTTGTAGGATCCTGTCAAAACAGAGTTAGGATCGATAAATGAAGTTGAGACTTACGCTTGCGTATGCGGCACGGTAGTCTTGGAACTTCGCCTTCGGATTCGCCATGACGGATCGAGTCTTCTCACGAACGGAGTAAGGCTACTAAATCCACAATCTAAATCTCTACTTTTAGATTAAGAACTTGGATAAAGAGAGAGGAAGGATTTCGGCAGAGCTTCGCTAGAATGAAATGCAAGGCAAGAATACCATGCAAAAGTGTAAGGAAATGGCTAACCCTTGGGTCTTATTTATAGCCCCCAAGGTAGTTATTTTAGGAGTAATTGTTCCTTTGGAACAATTTAACTAAGGTGTACCATCATACATGGCACATTATAAGCTTAAGTTGTACCATATGCATGGTACAACATAAGCTTAAGATATTACCCATTTATTAGCCATATGTCGCATGCACTTATGCACATATAATGCGACTTTCCCATTAATCTAGAGATCCTCTCCGCAAGGGAACAGATTCCCTTTGCACACGACTTCGTGTACGCGACTTCGAGGTCCGTATTTCCTCGTACATCCCCTACAAGGGTGTACAAACGTCTTCCATATCCAACACGTGTCACTTCTCTCGAGAAGCTTACTGCCTCTATGGATGCGAAGCTCACTCTCCTTCTCGAGATTCAGTACAAGTCTCTCATGCTTCATGGGTTCCCCATTCCTGCCGAGCTTCAGGCCCTGTTTTCTAAGTCTTAGGATACTACCCATATTGATGTTCCCCCTCCTCCAGGCTTTGTGTCGGTGCCCTCTGTGGTCCAGACCTCCGTTCATGCTCAGGCAAAAACCTCTACCGCGCGTGCATCGTCTTCCAAGAGGAAGGCTCCAGCTTATCCTACTCGCCGCTCTGCCAGGCTGATGTTCCGTTCGTCTCGTCGTCCCTCGGACCCCACTGTCATCAACATTGACTGATGCTGCAGTTGCTATTTTTGGACACTCACCCTGAGACCTATATTTCTTTTGTTTGTTTTGGTTAGGGTTAAGTACTTATTTGGTGTATGTATAATGGATATTTTGTGTACTGATGTTATATGGAGTATCATGATGTATTTTGATCGTTTTTTATGGACATGGTGATGTCCATATGTCTTGTACTCATGTGATCGTTTATGTGTGTGTATATATATATGATGTTTCTTCGTCTATTTCACACATTGTATAATTGATTATCATATCTGTGTGAATTTTGATATTTTGTCTTCATATATGCTGTATTCTTCATATGATGTGATTTGAGACAATATGTTTTCTTCGTGTATTACAATGTTAATATTGGACTTCCATTCCTCTGATCACCAAAGTTTATGATTTGGTTTTATGACTTTTGATTTATTCATCTTTAAACTCTTGTAATTGTTGGTATCACTTATGTAGCACGATTGTTGTTGTTATTTTTACTCCCACATTTTGGATAATGCCATAGGGGAGAGAAATAAACATATAGATTCATAATGAATGTGCTAAGTACATACTAATAACACTTGAATCTAATATTGAAGTTGGCTTAGATTCAGGGGGAGTAAGTACAATGAATATGGATTTTAAATCCAAGATTTCATGATTTCATTTCATTCATGCATATCTTACTCATTTGCTTCAATTGATATATAGATGCCCTAATATTTATTGACTAACTTGATTGGCATCTATGTAGGGGGGAGTAAGTTTTCCTTTAAGCACAATTATTTATCTTTTTGTTTATGTTTGTTTGTCATCATCAAAAAGAGGAAGAATGTTGAGCATTGGACTTCTCCCTACTTGGTGTTAATGATGAGCAAACATAAATACTTATGACTAATCCCCTATTTTGTAGTTAATCCATTGCCTAAGCTTATTATGAAGATCTACTTGCAATGGATGACACTCAAAGATCATTGAAGGCAAATGAAATGGATTGGATGATCGTAGATGGTGATTGAAGCTCCTAGAAGACTTCAAGCTCATGCATTGGATAGATGAGAGAGTTCGTCAAATGTAACTTTCTTATATCTCTTTTAGTATGTAGCTTAGAAGTAGAACATTGTTGGAGCACACACACATCTTCATTTCATTCTTAGGATATCATTAGATCAAGCTTCCTTAGACTCCAATTCATTTCAATCTAGATTGTGCATGTCATGTCTATAACAGTCGACTGCTGAATGTTATACAGTTGCCTGTCTCAAAAACAGTCGACTATGTTTTGTTCTACAGTCGCCTGTTATGCACAAACTATTACAGTCTAGTTTTGGGCTTCTCTGCTTTAACTTTCACTGGCAACTTATGAATGATTCATAGGCGCCTGTCCAAGTGACAGTCGACTGTGTTTTGTTAATCAGTCGCATGTCTGTCTGTAGCCCAAATTCTATTTGTCTGTTTATTCTGGCCAGTCGACTATTGTTGTATTTTCAGTCGACTATCCAATGGATCAGTCGACTGTCAATGCTTCAACAGTCGTCTGTCTGTGAGCCTATTTGTTGACTCAACTCTCTGGAAAATCTCAGGGTTTTGACAGTCGTCTGTAGAAGGAATTACAGTAGCCTGTTCTGATTAACAGTCGATTGTCTTCTCTTCATCAGCCATCTGTCCTATTCTCCCAGACGTTTTCCAGATTTCATCAACTTACCCAACTTACGGTCAGTCGCCTGTAGTAGGATTTACAGTCGTATGTTGGTTCAACAGTCGACTGTCTATGCCTCAACAGTCGACTGTCCACGTGGTAGGTTGCCGTTATGAATTCTCACCTACCCTCTCTGACTGTGCAGTAGTCGGCTGTGAATTCTTCTACAGTCGACTGTCGCGGGCCCAGATTCTATCCGTTGAGTTTTTCCTTATGGATTTCAAAGGGGTTTTTACTGCTTTCGGTTGAGGGATTTGAGAAACCTATATAAAGAGCTTCTATTATTTCATTGAGAGGCTAATGATATACCAAATCTCTTGCTAAAAGATTCAAGCTTTCATTCTCTCAAGATCAAAGCTCTCAAACCCTAAAGCCCTCAGAATTCCAATCTTCAATCTCTTGCTATCTAACCTAGAACCAAAGAGATATCATCTAGGCATTTGGTGCAGTCAAGAGAAAGGGCTTTCCTCTCTTCCAAGAGAGTCTTTCAATACATAACACACTTCTCCTTCAAGTTCTACTTCAAGGCATAGGTGATTGTAAGTGTTGCTTAATTTCATATTTCATAACTTTCGTTATTTGATTTACTCTCGGGTTGTGAGAGTGGTTTGCTTGCTCCTAAATTGTGGGAGTCAATGTCAATCGATTGTATTTCGATTTCACTTGTAGGGTTGCTACAAGTGGGGTTTAAGGAAACCTCAAGTTAGGGTTCTAACTTGAGTATCCGGTTGTTAACAGGGTAGAAGGAACGTAGGATTTACTGCGAACAAGTCGGGAAGTGACTTGGGTAATCCGAACCCTTGAAACATCCTTGCATTTGCATTTGTTTCATTTTGGGTTTATTTCTATTCTGCACTATTTTGTTGGTTATGAATTTAAATTGGTGTAACTATCTTTTTAAATTGCATAAACACTATTCAACCCAGTTCTAGTGTTTTTCCCATAGCCAGGGTCCTTACACTTAAAAGCGGGGGCTAGGCATGCAGGTTGGACTGAAAGTGAGTCGACCTTACATGGCGAGCTATGGAGGAAGAACAAAGATATGTGAGACCTTTACCCTTGTGTGTGTAATCTGGAAATCAATCAATTAGCCAACCCCCTTCCTCGATGGAGGTGAAGGGGTATTTATACCTGATCGTGGCGGTTAGGTAGGGTTGACCTGTCATGCTAAGCTGGCAGACCAAACAGCGGAAGCTTCGACCGAGGATGTCAGATCCGTGCGTGTCAGCCATACCTTTGTCAGAAGGTGCAACGACCCACAGTGCTTTGTCTGGGTGTCAGGGCCGAAAACACCAACAGTCAGATGGCACAACGACCATGGGGTGCTTTGTCAGGTTGTCGAGCGGTAGGAGAGTCAGAGGTGTCATTGTACTAGGTTGTTGTCGTGTCTGATGTACCAACGGGTCAACGGGGTGCTTCCGTGTGGCGGGCCCACAATTGCCACCTCAGGTCGTACTAGGCGGTTGTTTGGCGACCCAGCCGTACTCCCAACGAGCTCAGGAGGAATGGGCTGTATGAGGATATATGCCCATAAGGAGATTTATTCTAAGTATAAGTCTTGTTAATATAATATATGGTGTCCATTATCCTAAGTATGAAATCGTTTGAATAAATATACTTAGATAATGTCCATAGACTTATAGTCAGGTCCTTACGAATTCAGATAAGATCTCAATTATGAATAGTAAGTGACCGTATAGAAACTTAAGTCTTAAACGGTTCGTGGTCATAGATGTGTCGAGAACTGGATATCGACACATCAGACAGACCACTATGTCTTTGTCTTACCTTAGGGTAATAATGATCTCATAGTCATTCGACTTGGTGAAGTCGGAGATGAGACACATGTTCTCATTGGAGAATGAGTTCACTGAACGAACAACATAGAGTTATTAGATGGTTAAACTTTAACTAAACTGTCTATAATAACTCTAAGGTGATGTTAGGTAAGTTGGTCCGTAAGACCTGAAGTCATTTATACAAACCTGTGAGTAAACAGTGTCGCTTAGACCTATGATCTAGTTTCGAGGCTAGGCCTGCTGAAAGATCCTAGGTTGGGTTACACCTGAAGCTCTCGAGGCGAGTAAATGACTAAGATGGGACTCGTATCGTCCGTTAAAGGAATGTTAATGTCACAGGCTCAGTACGGTCTTTGTGTTAATCCTCAGCCGGGGTACGTTGTAAGGTGTACAACGTGATTACAACAAAGACCGCTGTATACTGACCAATGTTGTCTAATGGGGTTGACAGTAAACCATACCCTAGGCCAACAGGGACACAGTCTTGATGAAGGGACTATAGCTAACGGTATTCATCATTGACACAGCCAAGGTAAACCCAACAATACTTTTGTCAATGGGTCGATCACGTTATGATGATTCTGAAACATGGATGACAACTACTGCTCGTGGTGACCGTCATCTAGGGGTTCTGAGCCCCAACCTGTAGTAAGGTCAGGCTGTAGGGTCTCACACCGAGTAGCGTTCATGTCATTGTAATAGGAAGATTAATAAGAGATATTCATTCGATGAAATGGAATAGTTAATGTTCACAAGCCAATTGTGAGACTTAGTCGTAGAAGCAATAGTGACATTGTTGCATTTGATTCAAACAAAGACTAAACGTGTCATAAATTGGTTACGACAATTTTTGTAGGATCAAATGCATTGGAAAGGGTTACCTAGTTGACGGGATCGTTCTGGTCTAAACACAGGTTCAAATCGCGTCCAAATCGGATGTCAAACGAGCCCAGAAACGCAAGAATAGTCCGAGACAAAGTGGGTTAGACCCACTTAGGCTTACGGGCCAATCCGCGAGGGGTAAACGGGTGCCCGCCCGGTACTGAGCGGGCATGGCCCGCTGCGACAACGGGCTTTGCCCGCTGTTTGCAGTGGGCCAGCGCCGGCTGTACGACGGGCGCAGCCTGCTGCAGCAGCGGGCGCACACCCGCTGCCCAGCGGGTTGGTGCGCCCGCCCTCATTGCCTTGGGCGGGCACGCCCGCTAAGCCTAGTGGGTGCGCCCGCAACTTAAGTTGTATGGTTTTTTTTTGAAACCCCTAATGACGGCTACGAAAATTAATTTTTGCCCATCTTTGGGCAATTGTTGAGGGATCAAACGAAGTCGAAATTCGTCACCGTTCGTTCCTACGCATTCACCATTCGAAGCCCTTCGAATTGATAGCTTGTTTGGTGTCCAAAGTTTAATGTATAAAAAGAATTAATTCGTTGAAGTTGGCCTTTATGAAAGGCTTACTAAAACTTCAATTAAGCTAAATTAGCGTAATTAATTTTCTCTTCTATTTGTTTTGTCCCACATTGCTCACAACGAAAGTAGAAGTGCAGACTGCTTATATAAATAGGGGTGCACTCTCTTCGTTGAAAAATGCAACAAGTCCTCGATCGAGTAGCTCCGGATTTTAAAGCAAGCTCGATCTACGACTAAACTATTTCCTCTCTTCTTCCTATTCTCCCAACTAGTCCTAGCAAGACTACGAAGGGGGTTTGGATTCGGATCCAGACATCTAAGACGCGGGTCTAATCAAGTGAAACCTTCTACCGTGTGTGATCGGCTTGGAGGTGAGAGTCGGCTCGGGCAGATCGGTTCGAAGGTGCGAGGCGGCTCGGGTGGATCGAGTCAAGGCGGTTCGGCTACGAGGAGTGTCAGAAGACGGTGCGGTACATCTTGCCTGCCCCAGGGTCAAGATTCCGGGTATGTTCTCTAAGTAATATTTAGTGTAGTTTAATTTCGTCGAAGTTGAATAGATCCCTCTTGGGGTGGTCAGATCCACCCCAAGTTGGCATAGATCGGGCTAGGTTCTGGCTCTCTCAGGGCCTAGCTAAATTGTTTAGCTAGATAGTTTTATTTTCCGCTGCACTTAATGCATCTGTGGTCCGTTCGACTTAGGACGGACACAGATCTGAGCTCTGAGGGTCCACCAAAACCCCTACAGTGGTATCGGAGCCTCGTTATGCTTGTAGATCTATATTTGCGACGATTTTAAATTCTTTAAATTGCTTGTTTTGAACATACAGATATTTTAACTTTATGTTAAAATTTGTTTGATATTTTTTTGTTTTAAAAATTTTTGTAACGTGAAATTTTTTTTGGACGATTTAAATTTTATGAGATAAATTTTAAATAGGTTTTCTATGTTTAAATGCCTTTTAAAATTTTATTTTATGAGATAAAATAATTTTTGCAAGCATTTAAATTTTTTAAAGTTTATGTAACATTAAGGAAATTTTTTGGTTTCATGAGATGATATTTAAATTTCCTTTAGCTGCGTAAAGGTTGAAATTTTTAAAAAACTTTATCTGAAAGCTTTAAAACTAATTTCAAATGAATTTAAAAATGTTTTAATGAATATGTAACATAAAGAAAAATTTTATTCCCATGAGATGTAATTATAAATTTGTTTCGTTTAATTACATATAGGTTTCAAGATTATTTTATGCGATATTTTAATCTTAGAAATGTATCGTTAAAATTTTTGAAGCTTATGTTTAAATTTAAAATTATTTGATAATTTTATGAACCTAGTTTTGTGTGATAAAAGTCCTTCAAGCTTTAAAATTTTAGTTAAATTTAAATGTTAAATTTTAGATTTGCAAGTTATTTGATTATGTTGTAGATAATTTTAACTTGCATGCTTTCATTGTATGTCGCTTTGATTGAACCTTTAATTTATGCGATTAGATTAGTTGGTTTATGTTTTAATGGACATGATGAATAAAGTATTCATGAACCCTTTAGGTTGGCCATTAATTGATTAAAACTTTATAAGATAAAATTTTAATGACTAGTGACATGCTACGTTTTAAATGAACAAATACAACATCAAAACCTAATACCAGATTAGGGTAGTCCCTTTGATTGACAATCATTATCATAAATTGTTTAAATGATGATTATCATTGAATGACTAATTTTGTAAAATGTTGTAATTGTTTTATTAAAATCCTAATTAGATTGGGGTAGCACGATGAACATAAGAACCTTATAGTTGATAAGGATATAATAAAAATTGTTCAACAAATCCATAAAAATTTCGAATTTTAGGATCCACTAGTTGATAAGGATTAACTAGTATTAATTAAAAGCCATTTAGTTAATAGATGAACATAGAATTGATGAACCTCCTTCAATGGATCATGATGTCGGTCAATGTGCTTGGCTAAGTTTGCTAGACCACCCTAGCTAGTCTAGGGGCCGAGTGGTCATGTCTTAGTCAATTCCCTGGCCGCGTCTGCTGGACCGCAAGGAATCGAATCATGACTGTGTAAGTCCATCGACTATACCTAAGTCAAATACGATAATAATCTTGTTCAAGATAAATCGTAGCCCTCCTTGTTTTAGGAGTTGGCAACTGTAAGACCCGTGTTACGTTTGTTGAGCTACACTCAAGCTGTAACATGTCAACCTTATAGAACCCGATTTCTTGATAACATCTTGACTTGACCCAAACCGTCGTCTCGTGCATACACCGAGCGCCGGCGTAAGTCTAACCAAAGATGTAGTCTAAGACCTGACCCAAACCGACGTGTCGTGCATACACCGAGCGCAGGGACAAGTCAGGTTAGACATGAAAACAAGGGTCCGACTAGGCTAGCCATTGTAATGGGGATGAGCACACTCATGATCACAAATGACTAGGGATAAAAATCGAAAGGGAATCATATTTAATATGATTGACGATGAGTTCGTCTACCGACTGCAGAGTCGGACAACTTGTTGAGACACACTCAAGGTTGTCAGACTCAGCGTAGTAGGATCCCTCCCCCACAAATGTCATTGTATAATAAACTGTTTACTGTTATGGCTTTAACATATTTAGTGGGAGTATATAGTTTTATTAAAAACCATTGAAACTATACAACGAACATATACTGACTAAAGTATCTACTAAATTGCAGAATGGATTCGGGTCTTAAGTATATGATAGAGAAGAATGTGCTTGATGGAACAAACTATCAGGATTGGCTTAGAAATATTAAGTTAGTCCTTTCTCTAGCTGGGATTGGATACGTGCTGTTCGAGGATCCTCCGGAGAAGCCTGACGACGATGCGACTTACGAGGAAAAGGAAGCCTATAAGCTGTACCAGAGGGATGCAGAGAAGGCCAGGTGCCTTACTCTGGCTTCAATGAATAACAAACTGCAGAGGAAGCATGAACATTTGGATGTTCAAAGCATGCTTCTGAATGCACAAGAGTTATACGGCAAGCGGTCCAGAGCTGCCAAGTTTGAAGCCACGAGTAATCTCTGGGGCATAAAGATGGAGACATGGCCCGTATAAGATCATGTCATTAAGATGACCGGGTACGTGGAAGACGCCAACCAGTTGGGTTTTGTTCTGGACAATGAAATATCTGTGGACATTATCCTTAAGTCGTTAACCCCGTCCTTCAAGCCTTTCATTACTGGTTTCATTTTGAACAGTATTGAAATGGAACTTCCTGGTCTCCTCAACATGCTTAGACAGTTTGAGGAAATTGAGAAGAAACCGACTGCATTGGTTGTTAGCTCTGCTTCTTCAGACCAGCCGAAAGGCAAGGGTAAGAAGAGGCGGGTCCCACAACCTGCCAAGGCAAAGAAGGGGAAGAAAAAGACGATAGGGGCTCCGTCAAAATTTGAGTGCTTCCACTGCCATAAGATGACCCATTGGAAGAGAAACTGCAAGGTTTACCTTGCAGAAAATAAGAAGGGGAATACTGATGCATCTACCTCATGTACAACAAATTAAATTCAATAAAGCATAATTATTTCCATAAATGCTTTATCACATAGTATGAGATACTAAGACATCTGTGTAATGTATACATGTGGCAGATATGAAACAGAGGTTGGAGGATGTTCTGGGGACGGTCGGCATCTGAGCAATCGTTGCTGCTAGGGCCGTGCGAGGACTTCAAAGAGACATGAAGAAGAAGGATCTGATACTAATTTTCTTTTATGAATAAAATGTATCATTCCTGAAATTTAAAACAATGATTGAGTGTTTAACACTCAAAGTTTATTTGATAAACAAATTATGGTTCATTTTTATGAATCTGTTGTTTGAATGAATGTCTCGGGAAATGTGCTTTCCTTTGAAATTGAAATTTGTTGAGAATGGCTTAAATTTCTGTGAATGTGGCTATCTGAATTGGTTGCCTAAATTCTCGAACTATGATGCAGAGCTTCAGGAAATTTTGATTATTTGAAGCTGACTTAATGTTATAGTCAGTCGATAGTTAAGTATAAGTTCCAGGAGCGTATAAATTGCGTGTGATCACAATTATACGCATATTAAGATTAATTCTTAATAAACTATATTTGATTCTTAAAGAGTTAATATTAAATGTAGTTAAGGGAAAAGTACATTGAAGGACGTTTGACTGAGTAAGTCAATGTCAAGATTCCTTAAACCGATCTTGATTTGACCCATTCGTCAAACCCAACCTGATACTAGTACGTTCCATCTAAGCATATATCAAATGGTTATGCTCTTTATAAATATAGTCTAAATATGATTTAGATATATAATTGAAGTACTTAACCAGATAATTCTTAAAGTCAGTGGGAGCTAGCTCATATACTTAGTTCCGGTTTCTCGGACCAAGTAAAAAGGTTTCCAAACTTATTTGAATCATCTATATAAAACATTGAATCAGAATAGTTTTGATTCAATCGAATATATAGAGACTTAGGGTGTCATGTATGTACTTGACATATTGACACAAGAAGATTGAATGAGCTGAGACTGACTTATAGAAAAGTTAGATCCTACATCTAGATTGTATGTGCTAATTGTTTGCCATATAAAGTAAGGAAAATTGATCCAAATCATTTTTCAAGGATCAACCTTGTGTGATCAAGAGATGTGTAAATAATAATCCATTAAAATGCATTATAGATACTCGTTAGTAAATCCACTCTTAGGTTTGTCTTATGAATGTCCAAAGCGACTGATATGCTATAATGGTATGAGATACCGACATAAATAGCCTAAGTGCAAGTGGGAGATGTAGGAGGATATATGCCCATAAAGCGATTTATCCTAAGTATACGTCTCGTTAATATAATATATGGTGTCCATTATCCTAAATATGAAATCGTTTGAATAAATATACTTAGATAATGTCCATAGACTTATAGTCAGGTCCTTACGAATCCGGATAAGATCTCGATTATGAGTAGTAAGTGACCGTATAGAAACTTAAGTCTTAAACCATTCGTGGTCATAGATGTGTCGAGAACTGGATATCGGTAATCGGACAGACCACTGTGTCTTTGTCTTACCTTAGGGTAATGATGATCTCATATTCATTCGACTTGGTGAAGTCGGAGACGAGACACAGGTGCTCATTGGAGAATGAGTTCATTGAACGACTAACATAGAGTTATTATATGGTTAAACTTTAACTAAACCGTCTATAATAACTCTAAGGTGATGTTAGGTAAGCTGGTCCTTAAGATTTGAAGTCATTTGTACAAAACTGTGAGTAAACGGTGTCGCTTAGACCTATGATCTAGCTTCGAGGCTAGGCCTGCTGAAAGATCCTAGGTTGGGTTACACCTGAAGCTCTCGAGGCGAGTAAATGACTAAGATGGGATTCGTCTCTTCCGTTAAAGGGAAGTTAGTGTCACATGGTTAGTACGGTCTTTGTGTTAATCCTTGGCCGGGATACGTTGTAAGATGTACAACGTGAATACAACAAAGACCGCTGTATACTGACCAATGTTGTCTAATGGGGTTGACAGTAAACCATACCCTCGACCAACAGGGACACAGTCTTGACGAATGGACTATAGGTAATGGTATTCATCACTGACACAGCCAAGGTAAACCCAACGATACTTTTTTCAATGGGTCAATCACGTTATGATGATTCTGAAACAGGGACGACAACTACTGCTCGTGGTGACCGTCATATAAGGGTTTCGAGCCCCAACCTGTAGTAAGGTCAGGCTGTAGAGTCTCACACCGAGTAGCGTTCGTGTCTTAGTAATAGGAATATTAATAAGAGATATTCATCCGTTGAAATGGAATAGTTAATGTTCACAAGCCAATTGTGAGACTTAGTCGTAGAAGCAATAGGGACATTGTTGCATTTGATGCAAACAAAGATTAAACATGTTTTAAATTGTTTATGACAATTTTTATAGGAACAAATGCATTGGAAAGGGTTGCCTAGTTGACGGGATCATCCCAGTCTAAACACAGGTTCAAATCGCGTCCAAATCGGAGCTCAAACGAGCCCAAAAACGCAAAAACAGTCCGAGGCAAAGTGGGTTAGACCCAATTGGGCTTACGGGCCAATCCGCGAGGGGTATACGGGCGCCCGCTCGCTACTGATCGGGCACACCCCTTACGACAGCGGGCACGGCCCGTTGGTTGCAGCAGGCGCGCGCCTGCTGCTCAGCGGGCTCAGCCCGCTGCAGCAACGAGCGTAGCCCGCTGGTTGCAGCGGGTAAGTGCCCACTGCACAGCGGGTACGGCCTACTGCAGTAGCATGCGCACACCCGCTGCCCAGCGGGCTGGTGCGCCCACCCTCCTTGCCTTGGGCGGGAGTGCCCGCTAAGCCTAGCGGGCGCGCCCACAACTTAAGTTGTAGGGGTTTTTTTAAACCCCTAATGACGGTTACGAAAATTGATTTTTTGTCCATCTTTAGGCAATTGTTTGAGGGGTCAAACAAAGTCAAAATTCGTCGCCGTTCATTCCTACGCATTCACCATTCGAAGCCCTTCGAATTGATAGCTTGTTTGGTGTCCAAAGTTTAATGTATAAAGAGAATTAATTCGTTGAAGTTGGCCTTTATGAAAGTCTTACTAAAACTTCAATTAAGCTAAATTAGCTTAATTAATTTTCTCTTCTATTTGTTTTGTCCCACATTGCTCACAACAAAAGTAGAAGTGCCGACTGCTTATATAAATAGGGGTGCACTCTCTTCGTTGAAAAATGCAACAAGTCCTCGATCGAGTAGCCCCGGATTTTAGAGCAAGCTCGATCTACGACTAAACTATTTCCTCTCTTCTTCCTATTCTCCCAACTAGTCCTAGCAAGACTACGAAGGGGGTTTGGATTCGGATCCAGACGTCTAAGACGCGGGTCTAATCAAGTGAAACCTTCTACCGTGTGTGATCGGCTTGGAGGTGAGAGTCGGCTCGGGCAGATCAGTTCGAAGGTGTGAGGCGGCTCGGGTGGATCGAGTCAAGACGGTTCGGCTACGAGGAGCGTCAGAAGACGGTGCGGTACATCTTGCCTGCCCCAGGGTCAAGATTCCGGGTATGTTCTCTAAGTAATATTTAGTGTAGTTTAATTTCGTCGAAGTTGAATAGATCCCTCTTGGGGTGGTCAGATCCACCCCAAGTTGGCATAGATCGGGCTAGGTTCTGGCTCTCTCAGGGCCTAGCTAAATTGTTTAGCTAGATTGTTTTATTTTCCGCTGCGCTTAATGCCTCTGTGGCCCGTCCGACTTAGGACGGACACAGATCCGAGCTCTGAGTGTCCGCCAAAACCCCTACATGGGCGCCCCGCGAGCGGAGATCGAGGCGACCCGGTGCTCTCTCCGTTGGTCATGGCAGACTTCGGTTTTGACGGGCTCAGGAGGGGGAATTGGCGTTGTACTGGCGAGGTCAGGATGTCGAATTATCTATCCTTCATCAGCCAGGGTGTGGCTTTGGCGAAGACGGGGCAAGCTGTCGCTTGTCAATGAGCGGGGTTAGAAAGTCGGAGTATCACGATCTTTAGGTCGTAACAATTCTGATTCCATATATCACTCAAATTGGGCTCGAGTGCAGAGTAATGGTAGTATACCCACCTAAAGGACTCAAGAGCTTTGATAAACAATAGGCTATAGGGCCTAACTCATTAAACACCCTTGTACTTTCTCGATTCTAGTTTAACACCCTGTCCTAACAAATTTCTAACAAAACCATTAGCCAGTGGGTGTTAAACTAGAAGTGATAGTATGAAAGTGTTTAAACCGGATATGGTGATTGTACATAAGTGTTTAAACCAAGGCTATAAATATAGGATATCGGTATATATCGATTGCTAATTTTCATATCGAATATCGGATATTGGTGGATAAATCAGGGATACGAGTCAATATCGTGTTGATCATATCAGGCAATATTAATATACAATTATAATGTCATAAATATCCATGTTTGTTGATATTACCAAAATATCGTCAGTAGGATAGCATAACGTTACGATAAATGCATTAAGTAACAGCTATCATTAACATACTAGTATGTAATACTACAAGTCTACAAATTTAAAAAATATTAAAACTTATAATGCTACATGAATAGAAAATGAATTAAAAGATTAACCAAAAGAGTTGTTGGATATTGAGTACCCCTAATGATGTTTTGATGATGAAGAACAAATGATTAATCTCAAAGTCAACATTCTAACTGGACTTTTTACGGGATTCATCATTAGGGGATTCTGTGTGCATTCTCAAAGTCAACATTCTAACTATGTTGGAACCGTAAATTACAAAGTTAAATTACAAAATTTGGAACATTGTGCATGAATTACAAAGTCAAGGAAAATGAAGCTCAAAGTCAACATTCAACAAAAGTCAACGAAAACCAAGAATCTTAACCAAAGAAAGAAATTCAAATCAAAAGCTTTATTGGAAGACCAAGAGAGGTGTGGAAGCTCAAACCAGGAACAAAGTTGGAGCTAAGGCATGTATATGAAGACAATGGAAAGCTTCAAGAAGCCATAGTTTTATATTTTTGATGTATTTATTGTTCATACTCTTTGATCTTTTGTAGGCCTTAAGATTGGAGCCACACACACAAGAGTTTTTAAAACATATAAAATGACTTAGAAATGTTTTAAAATAATTTTGAAATGATTTCATGAAGATTTCTAGCCCAAAAACCCATGCATTAGTTTTAGATTCGACTGTTTTTGGATGTGTTAGGAATATGTTCTTTGGACTCGAAAAGGGTCGATTGTAGCTTTGCTGGGAGTCGATCACAATTCAATTGGGAGTCGACTACCAGCATAAGTGCGGTCGACTATTTTGAACTTCTCGACACAGTTTCAAATTTTACGAGATTCTGTTTTTCTAACCGTTTGAAGGGCTTTTTGGTCCATGATTTTGAACATCTAACTGGACTATAAATGCAGGGAGTTGGTTGGAGTTATAAAGCTAATGAATGAGCAAATTTTCAAGGGATTTATTAACATTAAAAGCATTTTCCAAGCCTTTCTCTCTTAATTTCTAAAGCTAAGTACTTTCAGATTTAAAAGCTTTTAAATATTCTTTTCTTGGCTCAAATTGATTTGATTTCTCACTGTCTTGATCTTCAATTTTCTGCGAAAAAAATCAAAATTCTTTCTTTGATTCTCTTGTGATTTTACTTCAATTTTCTCAAGAAGAAAAAGTTCTCTTAACCACTTCAAAAAGCTCCAATCTTTTTGGCTATATGGAAGTTATGTGCTTCACCCCCCAACCATCACTAAAGATGTTTGTAAACCCACTAAGAAAGTGATGGTACATGCCTAAGTGTTGTGAATTACACTTGTTTTCATTTTGTTGTAAATCCTCTTAGAGGTCCTCTTGGAGAGAGGTGATTGTTGTAGTTAGAAACCCTAGCAAGAGAGGCTATGTGTATGTTGTAGCAACTATCATTGGAGCCATTGGTTCTCTTTTTTAAGAGAGTTGGATAGTGAAAAATCCCAACAAGAGATTATGGATTGGAATAGCCCAGGGTTGGTGTGTAAGGACCGTCTACCTTGCAATACAAACAACAAACACTCTGGAGGGGGGTGAATAGAGTAATGTCAGTAAATTGTTCAATTAAAATTTAACTTGCAAATGCGGAATGATAAATGCAAGAGGAATTAATCAACACAATCAAACCAAACGCAAACACAAGATATTACCCTGGTTTTCCAAACTTGGGTACGTCCAGCCACATTAATATTCACTATAATTCTCACAAAGAGAAGTGAATACAATCCCACAAAGAGATACCTCACACAGATGATTGTGTTCTACATAAGAACCAAACCAACCCTACAGAAGGGTCAAACTCCCATACAAAGAATTATTAACTCTCACACAGAGAATTAGGGTTAGTCCTACACTAAGACACCAAACTCCCACAAAGAGAGTAACTCGCACAAAGAGAGTATCTAATTCCCACAAAGAGAATTAGGGTTACAAAGAAATACAAAGAAAAACAAATATCTTACCTATGCCTTGAGATGGACTTACTCATTAATGAATGCAAGGCATGGAAGAGGATCTCCAAGTGATGAAATTAGCTTGAAAAGAACTTGGATAATTTCCCTTGAGCTTGACTTCAATGCATAAAGGAGATAATGAGCTCTAAGAGGGAATTGAGAGAGTTTGAGAGTGGATTAATTAAACTCTAATGATTTTCAATAGCATCAAGAAGGTCTACTGAACTTAGCCCTCTCATATATGTAGGAACCCTATATGAACTCTCAAAACCTAAGGATAAAGCCAAAAACAAAGAGCTGAAACGGCTAGAATCTGGGCAGAAACGTCAACGAGAGTTGACTGATGATCATCTGACAGTCGACTACCAACGGCTAAATAAATTCCAACGGCTATAATCTGAGTCAGGACATGCGACTGTAGAAGACTACACAGGTGACTGTATAATGGACATGCACCCGTATATCCTTCAGTATGCGACTGTTACAGGGGATGGAAATAAAATAGAGAAGGGCAACAAATGCACTTTCAGTATACAGACGACTGATGACCAAAGTACAGACGACTACACATGGGACTGTAAATACTTCATCAGTCGACTGACTTGAAAATTGGGATGAAGCCCAGAAGATGCAAGTTACGCACAAACGGCTGTAGAACAACTCACATGCACCTATAGGAAGACATGCAACTGTAAATAGACCTTCAGTCAACTATTCCATAAGCTCAAGTAAGAGTCAATAAAAGGTTGATTTGAGCAGTGCACTACAGCTCGATAGGTGCCTGGAATCACCCAGTCACCTATAAGACCTTCATCAGTCGCCTGTTGGAGAGCCAAAAACTCCAGTTTGAGTTTAAGGCATGGTGAACCTATTGGGATGATTTCTATGATAGTCCTGAGGCTCACTAAGGTGGAAAATGCATATGTATGAATGAGTTAATCCATCTATCAAGGTATTACATTAAACCTAGACTCAAAAAGGAGGAAAGCAATAAATAAAATATTGCATGGATTACATTGTTTTCCTTAGAGTCTATGGCTACAACCTCGATACTCTCCATCATCTCCAAGCTTTGGCACCCCTTGAGTCCAAGCTATGTCATTGCTCCTCTCGATGTCCATCCTTGCACCAAGTGTTTAGTCTCCAAAAATGATATTCTTGAAATGTTAACTATGAGACTAAAACAAGAGAATCATTAGCAACAACATAATGTTGTGATCATCATCAAAATAACATTGGTATGAAACACCAATACTCAACAATCTCCCCCTTTTTGATGATGACACACATTATGTAAACATAAAGAAAATAAAGCACAATGCTAATGAGCTCCCCCTACTTATATGCACCAATTGTAAAATGAGATACACGATAGTAAATACTCATTATACCAATAGAAATAATGAGAAACAATGGTGACATATAATAGACATGGATATATAAATCTCTCTCCCCAAATGCATATGTATGATAAACATGATGATTTACATGATGCATATCTCCCCCCTTGTCATTGTAAAAAAGGTGGACATCAAATATATCTTCCTTACCATTCTAATAAAAGATGTGACAATATACAAGAGATAAAGAGATGTATGATACCAAATATAAAAATTTAGTGGGTATCAATCACTATCCCATGCTCCGACTAGATCATAGAAATAGTCAAATTTTTGACTTCTAGGATCTAATACCAATTGTAAAGAAAGAAATAAAAGATAATCCTCTTTACCAATTATAAATAATACTTGGAGCCATGAGCCTAAAGTGTATCAAAGCATATATATGTAAAAATCAATGACATTGATACACATGATATTGCCAAAAGGAAATATAATATGAAACATGTTGGCAATATCAAAGGGTTGAATTTGAGACCAATAATAACCAATTGTAATCAATGATCTCAAGAACAACCCGAAATGAGAGTTAAAATATGTTTTAAAATATTTTAAACATACAACATATTAACTCCCTCATTGACATACATATGGATCAACAAATGCATGTATGTCAATGTATACCCCAAGGTCCCCATTTTCATGAAAAAAATAAATTTGAAAGAATTTTCAAAATCATGAAACACACACAAACAATGGGTATGCTAAACATAAACATTTAAGCACAATACCCATGCAATATGCATATATGTGAGAGACCTAAATATTAGAAAACTAAACCCAAGAGGAGTTTGATTTCCTAATGTAATCACATGAGGTGATCACATCCTTAACTAGAGAGTTGATGTATCTATCCATCTCTTGCACACTACACCTAATGGGAATCCATACACTCAAAGATTTTCTAGGCAATGGTTTTGCCTTTGCAAGAGGGGAGGATGTGGCAAGCTTAGGTGTAGAAAATATTTTCTTGGCATGCAAAGAGTGAGGATTTTGCTTCTTAGCAAAAAATTCAGGATTTTTCATTCTTCCTCACCACCTTGTGATTTACATGCTTCTTGTTGGTGTTATTGTTATACAAGAAAGCTTGGTGATTCTTCTTAGGTGCTTTTGTAAAATTTCTTGTATGTGCACCATAAGAAGAAATAGAGGTGGGTTTGGTAACCACCTTTGGAGTGTATCCCAAACCCCCTGTATGGTTTGCTGGATGTTGTTTTTCAAGCAAACCGTGGAGTGAATCCCTAGAATAAATAAAGCCTTTGAGCTTTTGGGATTCCTCTTCGCATTTCAACGAAAGTTGTTGAATGCAGGGTTCTAAGCTAAGATTTTGAGCTAATAATTTTTCATGAGAAATGCCCAAATCCTTAACTTGAGAGAGAAGTGTCTCTCTCACTAGTGTCACAAATATGCATATCATTATTATTTACACTAGAAGATTCTAAAGCATGCACCCTACTCATAGCATTCTTAAATTTTGCTTTCAATTTAGCATATGAGTCGATGCACTTACTTCCCACGTTGGAGGCTACATTGAAGCAATACTCAAGCTCTTCATATGGTAGCTTTAGTTCCTCCTTTTCTTCACCATTGTTTTCCTCCTCGCTAGAGTTTGACGAAGACTCTTCCCCTTTTGCCATGAAGCACATGTGGGCTTGCTCCTTGTCATCTTCATCGTCTTTACTTGATGAGTCCTCATCCGAGTCATCGAATGTCCTGACAAGTCCCTTCTTTTAGTTCTTGAATTTGGACTTGCCTTTCCAATGTTTATACCATTTCCCTTTGTAGTAATCTTTGAAGGGTTTGGAAGAGCATTTGGTAGAGCGATGACCTTTACCACTGCAAGTGTAACAAGTAGGAACCTTGTTAGAATTGGAGGCAAACTTTGATAAAGTTTTACCTTACTTGTCCTTGAGGAATGACTTGAATTGCTTGGCAAGCTCGATGAAATCATCATTGCTAGCATCTTCTTCTCCATCATCTTCACTCGAGACTTCTTGATGGAATTTCTTTCTCCATTCGATTGGCTCCTTCTCGACATGGAATGCAACACCCTTTTACTTCTTTGGCTTCTCGGGCTTGGATGGTTGAATCTCCTTCTTGTGTTGAAACTTCACTTTATACACCATGCGATTCCCAATGCACTCCTCAACTGTGCATTTGGACAAGTCGTCAGCCTCCAAAATACCATTGGCCTTTGATTCCCATTGAGATGTGAGCAAGTCAAGGATCTTCTCCACTCGATCCTCTTGGGAAATCACCTTTCCAAGTCCTTCCAAAGCATTCATGATATCTATGAACCTTGTGAACATCTCTGAGATGTTTTCACCTTCCTGCATCTTAAACAACTTATATTTAGATCTAAATACGTATTGTTTAGATTTCTTTACTTTCGAAGTCCCTTCATGAAAAATCTCCAATGTATGCCAAATTTCGTTGGCCGTTTTGCACATGGAGATGGGGTTGAACTCATTGTGAGTGAGGGCGCAATAGAATGCATTCATAGCCCTCGCATTGAATTTGATCGAGTCCTTCTCCGATTTTGTTCTTGAAGCCGCGAGTGTAGTAGGCTTCTCAAATGGCGACTCCATGGTGTCCCATAGGTCTTGATCCTCCAAGTAGATCATCATCTTGATTTTCCAACTTGGGTAGTTGGTTTCTTTAAAGAGTGGGGGTCGTACTGTTGATAGACCTTCTTCATGAGATGCAAATATAGTGTTGAATGCCATCGTTGATGTAGGTATAACCTCGCTTTGATACCAATTGTAAGGACCATCTATCTTGCAGTAGTAACAACAAACACTCTAGATGGGGATTGAATAGAGTAGTGGCAGTAAATTGTTCAATTAAAATTTAACATGCAAATGTGGAATAATAAATGCAAGAGAAATTAATCAACACAATCAAGCCAAACGCAAACACAAGATATTACCCTGGTTGCCCAAACTTGGGTACCTCCAGCCACATCAATATTCACTATAATTTCCACAAAGAGAAGTAAATAAAATCCCACAAAGAGATACCTTACACAGAGGATTTTGTCCTACACAAGAACCAAACCAACCCTATACAATGGTCAAACTTCTACACCGAGAATTACTAACTCTCACATAGAGAATAAGGGTTAGTCCTACACTAGGACACCAAACTCCCACAAAGAGAGTAACTCCCACAAGGAGAGTATCTAATTCCCACAAAGAGAATTAGGGTTACAAAGAAATAGAAAGTAAAACAAATATTCTTACCTATTCCTTGAGAAGAACTTACTCATTAATGAATGCAAGGCATGGAAGAGGATCTCCAAGTGATGAGATTAGCTTGAAAAGCACTTGGATGATTTTCTTTGAGCTTGACTTCAATGCATGAAGGAGATAATGAGCTCTAAGAGGGAAATGAGAGAGTTTGAGAGTGGCTTAATTAAACTCTAATGGTTTTCAATAGCATCAAGAAGGTCTAATAAACTTAGCCATCTCATATATATAGGAACCATATATGAAGTCTCAAAACCCAAGGGTAAAGCCAAAAAAAGATATAACGGCTAGAATCTGGGCAGAAACATCAGCGACAGTCGACTGATGATCATCTAACAGTCGACTGACCAACGACTAAATAAACTAGTATGATGATTGGATCCTCAACCAAACCTAACTTATAATTCAACGATAGGATCCTCAACCTAGTATCCAAGCCTGAACGACTTTGCGGGAATTCCCGATTGCCCTAGATTTATTAAAATCTTGTGAAACCAATCGTATATGACAACTATTTTATTGTGACAACCCTTGACCACTTATTCTCATACTTCTTATAAACTAAACACTAAACAACTGCCTCCCCAGAGTTCGACACTTGTCATCTATACTACGTCACCGTACACTTGCGGTGAGTCGCGCCTCCGGGTGTAATCCGGAGCCGAATACTGGCTCGGCTTTCAGTGTCCACATCATTCTTACTGAAATCATTGCTTGTCAGAGAATTTGACACCTCTTCAAATGAGATCGATTCATTACCATAAGTAAGAACGAACACCAAGTACTCATATTCAATGGGTAGAAAGTTGAGGAGAATCATCGCCGTGTCTTCATCGTCAACCTTCACGTCGATGTTCCTAGGGCCAGTAAGAAGCTTATTGTAGTAGTCGAGGTGTTCCTCCATAGAAACCCCCTCGGCTAACTTCAAAAAGCTTCTCCTTCAAGTGTATCCGGTTCTGGGTGTTTTTCTTCTTGTACTTGTTGTCGCGCTCCTTCCAGAACTTGCTTGCACTTCTCTCCTCCATGTACGTGTATTTCTTCTCCTTTGACAGACACGGATGGTACCATATGCATTCCGATTTAGAGTTCTCCACTCCAGATCAGACATGTCCGTCGGCTTCTCGTCCAATGCAATGTCTTGACCAAGTTGGTTCAAGACATCCAAGACTTCGCATCTCCACATACTAAAGTTGATATTTCCATTAAACTTCTCAGTTTCAAACTTCGTATTGGACACGATAGTCAGACCAACTGGAGCATGCTCGTTGGAAGTCGACGCCTTTAAGGAACTGTCATCACCACTGCTACTCATCTTTGCCTCCTACGCTGATCTTCGACACCGTACAACTCTGATACCAATTTGTTGTGCATAGATGACAAACACCACATCGGAATACACAGGATCGTCGATGACCGAGTACAAGGACAATCAACCAAACAAATGAGGAGCGCTAAAAAAGATAACAAATTTAGGCCGTCGACCGGCCAAGGGAACACCCATGAGCTTTATTACGAAAGAAAAGAAAGAATACAAATCTTCTCCTCACAAACGAAGAAGAAGCACACAAGTTTCTCTCCAAAAGCTCTCCACAATATCTTTCAAAGTTGGCTATCACAAATGGTGAGTTTTATTACGAAAGAAAAGAAAGAATATAAATCTTCTCTTCACAAACGAAGAAGAATCACACAAGTTTCTCTCCAAAATCTCTCCACAATATCTTTCAAAGTTGGATATCACAAATGGCGGCTCAAGAACTCCCAATGTGTTCTTCACTCAAACGCTCCTCTAAAACTACATATATATACCACTTGGGTACAATAGGTGCATGCCATCATCGAGGAGGAGTCCCCAATGAATAAGAATCCTGACTTTAACAGAATTCTCATCCCATTATAGCTCTACGCATTTAATGTGTCGAACCCTAGTAGGCGTGCGTTGCACTCTACGGGCCCCATCACATCTGAGTGGGCCCCGCACCGCATGACAAAGCTTTCTCCTGAAGACCGAGCGATCCAAAGTGCTGACCTAAGCTATTCGACCCACTGTGTACGTCGAACCATATAGCTGTCGATCCATCTGATCCGTTGACCCTTACGACAAAGAGTCACATATGTCGCTGAAGTCACATAGCGCCACATTCGACCTATCTGATTTATGACGAGTCTGATGATTCGTATCCGAGATCATAGACATTCGACCTATCACACTTGATTCCCTGTTATTTAAAAGACCACATTGTTTGCATCTATAGATGTACTATAAATAACATTTGCACTATGTAGACGACGACCCAAGAAAAACCACACACACATGATGCATGGTTAACAAAGAAAAAACCCACACATAGTGTTACGACTATTTTGACCGGGCCCAGAAGAGCCAAGTCAACGACGACTGGTCAACTGGCCTGCTACGGCCTTGGGGCCCCGGCCCCAGAGATCTCACGGGCGGGCCACGCTTATCCGCCCAAGACAAAGGCCCGAAAGACTTCCCACTTCCGTAGTGGAGGAAGTCGGGGCCCAAATCGAGGAAGCCTTCGCCAAGTATGGCAACCGACCATTGTCATCATGATCCGCCAATTATGGCAGCCACCTTCATGGCTCGCCAAATATGGCAACCGACTTCATGGCCATCACTTCCCAAGAACGGCGGCCACTTTCAATGCCATCACTCCACCTTCATGGCATTTATCCCTCCATAAAGCATGGCAATTATGGGGGTCAACATGGCCGATTAACACGACCTCATCAATAGTGACCATGATGTCTCATCATGGCCCATTACTATGGGGCTCGCCTATATGAAGGGGGGGAGGCATCATCACGAGGGACGTCATCTCAGGTAACAAAACCTAAGGTACTCCATCAACGACCTAGTTCCCCCACTTCATCTCCTTCCCCCCGCTCACGCCGGAGGACGTCGTTCCGATCTCCTCTCGAGTCGAACCTTCCCCGCCGAGCCTCCTCTTTTAGACTGTCATCTGACTTAGGCATCGGAGGGGATTTGGCCGGAACCAAGGTCCGGCCTCCCTGACGAGTGTTCTCGTCTGTTCAGGAAGACGTTAGATCCAAGTGCCGAAGCTTCCCTTCAACACCAGGCAAACGCCATCAAGCATCAGCCAAGGCATCGAGGCCACCCCTAGACGCCAGGAGAGACCGAGGCCGAGCGCATCCATCCGAGCCGAGGCTTCCCCTCAGCTCCACGCCGGCCGCGCATCAAGCGAGACGACCGAGGCTACCCCTCGTCATTCGACCGATCGAGGCCGAACGCACCCATCCGAGCCGAGGCTTCCCCTCAGCTCCGCGTCGGTCGTGCATCAAGCCAAGGCGTCGAGGCTTCCCCTCGTCGTCCGACCGTCCGAGGCCGAGCACCTCACACCGGGCCGAGGCTTCCCCTCAGCCCCCCAGAGGCCGAGGATCCAGACCCGGCCCAGCTGACGTGCTCTGCGTCGACTACATCTCCGATACGCGTCGCGTCTACACGCGCTCGACGCACCCAAGGGACCCTAATCGGCCCCTTGACCACGTTGACCGGGCAGTCCACAGTCAACGATACTGTAGTGAGAAAACACTCTGAAACATTTGGCGCCGTCTGTGGGAACGAGTCGACATCCATGTCGTCGACCACACGTGCAATGACTCGTTCCATTAATCGAAAACCTGGAAGATCCAGCAAGACCCGCAACAGGTCGAAAGATGGTCCCTTGCTTTGAACCAGATCAAGCTAAGGACCAACAAGCCCGCACCGCTGGGACCCCCTTCCAATCTCGCGCAAATGACAGCTATCACACTTGCCTCACGTTAGTGCGATTGAAGAGCCTTAACTTTATGAGTATTTTGCGAGTGGCAGCCTGCAAGGGGGGAAGATCAACGGATATCAATCGGATCCCTGGCTCGCGAGGATTCATCCACCGAGCTTCGATCCAAGCTCAGAGACCCGTCGACTCACCCGAGCGCCATCCGACCGTCCATGGATCCAAATCCCTCGAAGACCCACCGAGGGTCGGCGGCGAGGATCCTAACATTGGCGACGATGGGATGGAGTCGAATCCCCATGGCCGATCAATCGGTGGCAAACTGGAGGCCGGATCCCCATTGTTGGGCGACGGAGTTTGTAGCCCAATCGTACGCGGACTCTGTGGCCAAACGGATCCGGAGAGTCCCCGATCGGCACCGAGCCAATCGATTTGACCACGATCACATTGGATCTGAGCTCCGCCGACCCTACACGTCCGATCGAGCCTCCCTCTGGTGGGAATTCGTCCGAGCCGAGCTCGTCCGACTGACGGGGGTGTCTGAATGACGGAGCTATCCTCAAATCGGTTCGTGTCCTCGTCCGCCTGGGTCTCCATGGAAACCGATGCTGTCAAGAAGCCCACAATTTCATAAAGGTCAACTTAAGCCTCCGCAAGATTAGAGCTGTTTCCTGGATCCAAGATCAACTTCCACCCGGATCAGACTCCGTGACCTCTGATTGATAGCTCCGTCGCCAAGATCGACATCCGCCCGGATCAATCTCCATGGCCTCCGATCCGAAGCTCTGTCTCCTTTGATCCAGCCTCCGGTGCAGCGACCCACTTCCGAAGGAATAGCCTCCTCTGAGCGTTGATCCGACCTCTGATGATCCCGGATCGATCCCTCTGGGGAACGCAACAAAGGCGAGGGATCGCACGATAAGTCGATTGAAGCTACTCGAACTCGTGGAATCTCGTCGAAGGTCGGTCGTGCCTCCCAGATGTCGGTCAGAGCTGCCTCGCACGGAGATCGACGACCCTCAGTCGAAGCTCGTCGAGCCCCATGGAGCTCGGACATGTACCGCGTTAGGTCGTGGGAGCTCGCTGCGCATCCCGACCTCCGAGCGCCCAAGTTCGTCGACCCAGCGAGTTGACCCAGCCCACGAACTCAGATGACCTGGACTCGATTTGATCCAGGCGATGGTAGCTAACTCACAATCAAGTATCACGGTCTCGCAGATACCTGGGTAAATGTGCACACCAACCTGAGATCCCAAGAGCCAATTCCTAGAACCCACACATAGGGATACCTTCGTCAAAACTCATGTGGAGCTCCTCTATCAAGGCTGCTCCCTGCCGAGCTCCTCCTAATGAACTGAACATTGGATGCCGATCAAAACTTCAGAGCCTTCATGCCGAGCATCCGGACCTCCGTGCCAAGCATCCGGACCTCCAAGCCGAGCACCCAAGCCTCCATGCCAAGCTCCCGCACTGAGGCGCCAGCCTACCGACCATGCCGAACTAATGGTACCAGACTACTGGACAGTCGAAGGACAAATTCGAGGCCCAACTCAGATAAGTCAACTTTTGACCTCCCCTATCTGAGTCTCTCTTTTTGAGTCCTAACCTGCAATCATTTCGATCACGAAATTTACCCCTTCTTCATCAACGGCGGCTGGGTTTCTCAACATAGCTCCCATTTCCGAGTGATCGACGGGTTCCTCTCAACTAGTTCGAAGGACCGGGAGAAGGAGAACTTGATCGACCCCCATCTCCGACACTTACCAAAGCTGCCCCATACCGGGCTTGATGGCACAGGAACTGAGCTTAATGTGAGCTGGATGTTGCAGAAGATCACATGACCCGAGCAAACAGATTGATCGAGCGAGCTGCCGACCCATCGACCTGGCATCCGAGCTACCCTTGTCGAGCTCGGGGCACAGCCGGCCATTCAAGGCTGCCGACCGTCCGAGCCGCCCTCGTCGAGGCGACCGACCAAGCCGAGTTCGAGGTGCTACCGATCCAGCCGAACTTAAGAGGTCACCATGCATGGGGAATAGCAGACTCAACAAACCATGACTACTCAACTCTCGGCTACAATCTTCACCATCTTCCATAAGCCCAATCCGAATGTCAGACCGAAAAATTCGAGTAGGCCGCGATCTGGAAGAGGCTTATGGAGGTGTTGATCAAACCGAAAAGTTCGAGTAGGCCGCAATCGATGTGTTGATGAGGTTATCACCAGGACCGGGGCAATCAAGGCGTTGAGGAGGCCCCCCACCATCAGATTCCTCGACGTCGCACTCATTCGAACAGTCCCGGAACTCATTGAAGTCGGCCTCAAAATCACCAGGGGTATTGAAGCTGAGCTTCTTCTTCTTCGAGCCGACGGACTTGCCCTTCTTCAGACGGGGCTACAAGTAATCGGCGCGGGCAAGGGCCTATCAACTTTGCAAGTGAACACTGATGCGCCAATCTTGAACCCCACTTTTCCAAGCTTCGAGCAACCTCAGAGCCCTGCCCAAGCAATGGCCACACCGAGCCTAACGTCGGGACTACCCCCGCCTCTCTGACAAGCTGACCCCCTGGTCTGCCGAGCTCTCACCAACGCGGTCTGTCGAGCTCTCCTCTGTCCCCACGAGTTCGCCTTACCGGACTACTCATAAGCGGACATGACATGCTCTCGTCTCCTAGCCAGGGCCTCTGACAGAAGTGGCACATGTTGAGCATGTGGGATTTGGGTCCTCCACCGAACCCCGCCGTGCCTCTCAAAGAGATCGAGATCGGCAACAGTGATCGAGATCTTTCTCCCGCTCGTCTGCTCGCTCGGCATCGAAACCTGACATCTTTCGTTAAAGGGATGGCGGACTGGCATCGAAGGCGCTTAGGCCCAAGTTCAGCTTCTTCACAAAGCACTTAGCTTCCAAATGGCATAGTAGCACCTCCCCATGAGACGAGACATGTCATCGCTGCAACCATAGCACTCAAAGGGCTTGGGGGCCTTCTGTTCATTTTCAACAGTTCCTTAACTTGGGGACGAAGGCTTCTTCGTTGGACGTCCCGTTGATAAGGACCATCTGACTCCTCCAGCTTCTTTGCCCCCTGCCTTTTGGCCACCCTCGGGCTGCTGCCATAGTCGTGGATGGCGATCTTGCCCATCACAACCTCCGGGTCGAGGGAATTCTCCATGCAAAGCGAGGCCAAAATGCCGATTGTCTTGCCCAGATGCACCAATGGGAACTGAGCTCCGGCGGGTGGCTTCCCGAAGTAGAGGCCAACTCGTAAAAGCCTCCAGAAATCTCCAAGAATGACATCTACCGGTCGATCGTTCCCGCCTTAACTGTGGTTTTCCATGGGGGGCAGACTCGTCACCGACATCGCAGTGGGCCTTCGGTCCCACCGTTCCTAGCCGATGAGGAAAACTCCTTTGGACGTCGTGACATACGATCCGATGGCGATCGGACCCAGATAGTAAGGTGAGGCCATTCTGCTGGCCATCGCCCGGACGAGACCGACGAGGATATCGGAATCCAAACAGCCAGCGCCCTTCGAAGCTCGCCCGAATCACACTCCATCGTCAACACTTCAATGGGCATCTCAAGGTTCCTGGTCATCTCGGCTCCAAGGGTCGCCTAAGCGGGGAGATGTCCGCCACCACTTATCTCCAAAATCAAATCTGATACGCATCTCCTCGAGATGCGAGGAACATTTTCGAGTCAGAGCATCCAGACCACTTCTCCGACCGTGGCCGAGCCGATCTGGCCGAAGCACCACCGTCTGGGTTCGAGCATCCAGACCGCTCCTCCGACCGTGGCCGAGCCGATCTGGCCGAAACACCACCGTCCGAGTTCGAGCGCTCCTCCAACCGAGCTACAGGGTTCCCGCTTGCCAAACAGCTCCTGCGTCCACCCAAGCTGGACGAAGTACTTGCGAAAGCGCCACCATGGAATCTTCGAAAGTGTTCACAAGGTCCTCACTTCTCCGTCGGCCGTAAGTCGAGGGGCAACTCCCCTCGCAACCGAACGAACGAATCGGTCGAAGGGCCGGGGGCAACTCCCCCGGTTGGCCGACTCACTTCTTCGTCGGCCGTAAGTCGAGGGGCAACTCCCCTCGCAACCGAACGAACGAATCGGTCGAAGGGCCGGGGGCAACTCCCCCGGTTGGCCGACTCACTTCTTCGTCGGCCGTAAGTCGAGGGGCAACTCCCCTCGCAACCGAACGAACGAATCGGTCGAAGGGCCGGGGGCAACTCCCCCGGTTGGTCGACTCACTTCTCCGTCGGCCGTAAGTCGAGGGGCAACTCCCCTCGCAACCGAACGAACGAATAGGTCGAAGGGCCGGGGGCAACTCCCCCGGTTGGCCGACTCACTTCTCCTTCGTCGGCCGTAAGCCGAGGGGCAACTCCCCTCGCCACCGACCGAATCTCCTTCGTCGGCCGTAAGCCGAGGGGCAACTCCCCTCGCCACCGAACGAATCTCCTTCGTCGGCCGTAAGCCGAGGGGCAACCCCCCTCGCCACCGAACGAATCTCCTTCGTCGGCCGTAAGCCGAGGGGCAACTCCCCTCGCCACCGAACGAATCTCCTTCGTCGGCCGTAAGCTGAGGGGTAACTCCCCTCGCCACCGAACGGACGAGCTCAATCTCATTGTTGGGGACAACTCCCCTAGCTGGTCGACCCACTACATCATCGGCCGTAAGTCGAGGGGAGACTCCTCTCGCAACCGAACGAATCTCGGACCGACCATCTAGCCAACTCCGCAAGACAGACCAAAAACTTTACAGAGAAAGCAACTTCTCCCCCTTTATAATACATCTCCCGACCTCAACCTTAACAATGGTTGAGCTCGGAAGATGGAGACAATTGTTACGACTATTTTGACTGGGCCCGGAAGAGCCAAGTCAACGACGACCGGTCAACCGGCCTGCTACGGCCTTGGGGCCCCGGCTCCAGAGATCTCACGGGAGGGCCACGCTTATCCGCCCAAGACAAAGGCCCGAAAGACTGCCCACTTCCGTAGTGGAGGAAGTCGGGACCCAAATCGAGGAAGCCTTCGCCAAGTATGGCAACCGACCATTGTCATCATGATCCGCCAATTATGGCAGCCACCTTCATGGCTCGCCAAATATGGCAACCGACTTCATGGCCATCACTTCCCAAGAACGGCGGCCACTTTCAATGCCATCACTCCACCTTCATGGCATTTATCCCTCCATAAAGCAGGGCAATTATGGGGGGTCAACATGGCCGATTAACACGACCTCATCAATAGCGACCATGATGTCTCATCATGGCACATTACTATGGGGCTCGCCTATATGAAGGGGGAGGCATCATCACGAGGGACGGCATCTCAGGTAACAAAACCTAAGGTACTCCATCAACGACCTAGTTCCCCCACTTCATCTCCTTCCCCCCGCTCGCGCCAGAGGACGTCGTTCCGATCTCCTCTCGAGTCGAACCGTCCCCGCCGAGCCTCCTCTTTCAGACTGTCATTTGACTTAGGCATCGGAGGGGATTTGGCCGGAACCAAGGTCCGGCTTCCCTGACGAGTGTTCTCGTCTGTTCAGGAAGACGTTAGATCCAAGTGCCGAAGCTTCCCTTCGACACCAGGCGAACGCCATCAAGCATCAGCCAAGGCATCGAGGCCACCCCTAGACTCCAGGAGAGACCGAGGCCGAGCGCATCCATCCGAGCCGAGGCTTCCCCTCAGCTCCACGCCGGCCGCGCATCAAGCGAGACGACCGAGGCTACCCCTCGTCGTTCGACCGACCGAGGCCGAGCGCACCCATCCGAGCCGAGGCTTCCCCTCAGCTCCGCGTCGGTCGCGCGTCAAGCCAAGGCGCCGAGGCTTCCCCTCGTCGTCCGACCGTCCGAGGCCGAGCACCTCACACCGGGCCGAGGCTTCCCCTCAGCCCCCCAGAGGCCGAGGATCCAGACCCGGCACAGCTGACGTGCTCTGCGTCGACTACATCTCCGATACGCGTCGCGTCTACACGCGCTCGACGCACCCAAGGGACCCTAATCGGCCCCTTGACCACGTTGACCGGGCAGTCCACGATCAACGATACTGTAGTGAGAAAACACTCTGAAACACATAGGATCAGAGGCGTAACAACATTTAACCTGCCCTGGCAGCTACACAAAACAAGCAAAAATAATAAATGGTATTATAACACATCTGGTTGGTTTGTGTGGCGCAATGGATGAAGCATCACTTTTCCACAGCTGGGATCCGAGTTTGATTCATAGTGAAATTGTTTTAATTTGCTACTTTTGCAATTTCTTTCCCATCTAAATTGTTTTTATTTGTAGAAAAAAGTCAAACACAAATCTGTACGGGCTGTTTATGGCCTAATGGATATCGCATTTGCTTAACACAACTCAGCTCATGGTGTCGAGCCCGTGTGTTGTCCTTTACTAGTTATTACTTGTTACTATTATTTTTACATATTGTGTAACATTTTTTGCATGTTTTTTATTTTTTTAATTATTATAATTTCTATTTTAAAGTGCGCTTTGTATTTAGACTCCTAATATATTGTTACTTTTTTCCTATCTTTTATTTTGATTCATATTCATATGATATTACAACACGCAATGGCAGAACTATGTACAACTTGTTTTGGGCAACTCAGGACAAGAAAACAATAATTTTTTTATTATGTATAATCATCATCTCTCTCTGGCTTTCTCTCCCCTCTTTATCACATTACACCTTACTTCTCTAACTTTTTTCTCTCTAATTCGCACTATCATTTATCTCTAAATTAATGTAAAAACAATCTATATCAATTGTTATTCCTCTACGATGTGTATATGTATTAATGTAAAAAGTTAATCTTTAATTATTACTTTGTTTATCAAATATTATTTTCATAGGCATGCATGTCTAAATGATACTATTTTTTCAACTTAAATATACAGTTTACATACTATACATATACTAGCGAATGCCCGTGCCTAGAGGGCACGACGAAGGTCGTCTCCCAGGTGCGAAACCGAGGGGACAGCCGGTTCACGGGCGAAATGGCGACGGGAGCAGTCGTCTCCCGAGCACAAGAACGATGTGGACAATCGTCTCCAGGATGCAATTCTGACGGCAAAAAGAAACACTGGGTCAGTCATCGCAGGGGCACAAAAGCATGGCATATAACGCAAAAAAACACGGGTGCAAAGCGGAAAAAGAGCGATTGCAAATCCGTAAATAGAGGGGAGATGATGGGTCTTTGTGTTTTATGAAAAAAACAATGGCAAACATGCAAATAAGGGGAATGTGGTGGGCTTTTGTTTGGGGGTTCTACCAAAACACCAAACTCCATACCCAACCACTCACCTACACTCTATTGAGCCCCCCACTCTCCCAAACATTTTGTCCTAGTCATATTTTGATGCCATGTAGGACAAAGATTCAAAAAAGTCCTCATTTGTATAATAATATCATAATTTGAATATATGTACAATACTATTTTGTAGTTACTATAAATGAATAATTAAAGCATGTTAACGTTTAAAATTTTTTGTTTTGATATTTTTAAAAAATGTTCTTTACTACATCTTTATTTTCACCCTGGGCAAAAATAATGCATGGTTACGCCACTGCACAGGATGCGATGAACATGTGTAACAAAAAAAAAGAGCGAGCAGAGTTGATATGCATGGGGGTATCGACAGGAGGAGGCGGTAATCGTGCTCAGCCGAAAGAGAGAGAGAATTATGGGCAGGTGTGCGGGTATGTCGGGGGTGAAAAGTGGAAAAGCAGGCGTTAAATTGCAAAAAACGCAGGGGGTTAAAGGAAAAAAAGACCAATGACAAACTTGTAAATATGTGTAACTTGGAGCGACATTTGGGTTTTTATGAAAAAGTAATGGCAAGTTTGCAAATAACGAGAATACGGGGGGATTTTGTTTGGGTTCTCCACAACCTCGTATCAAACCCTAAACTCAAACTATCACCCTCCATCAAGTAGGGCCCACCATGCTAAGGTGGCACAACCTAGCCCACATCTTTCTATTAGTAGAATAAAGGTGGGGCCCACTTTTTTGTCCCATGAAGACATGGCTGTGGGCCGGGGCGGACCCACGTATCAATTGCCCCCCCCCCCCTCCCCATTTTTCAAAATTTACTCAAGTAGATACATGGCAACATGGCTGCACTATAACTTTAATTATATATATTTAATGTTCAATGACAACAATGTTTTTTAGCACTGTGGTAGTGTGTTTCATTCCCAGGCAAATGGTCACGAGTTCGAGACTCCTTGCCGTTAATTTTTTTAGTTTTTTGTTTGTAGCCAGATTTTTTCCATATCTTGAATAAAATTAATTTAAGCTTCAAAGCTATCACTGGTGTTTCATTAGCATGGTGGTAGTTCGTTCCCTCCTTAGGCCAAAGGTCACAAGTTCAAACCCTCTTACTGGTAAAGTTTTTAGTTTTTCGTTTGAGACTGGTTTTTTTTTCATGTTTTTAATTATAGAATGGAAAATTTTGCTGTTATTTAAAAGTAATTCGGTTCGAATTTTCGTATGAAATTAAAACTTGTTTTTGTTTTCAGTTTTTTACTCGACCCTTTCGGCATATGTTTTTTTTGACAAGTCGAAAAGCTTGTAAAAGCGTGTGCGCGAGACCCCAGCCAACCGGGATCGAACCCTGGTGGCTATGCATGAAGCAAGGGTGACGAACCTTTTTGGTGTTAAAACTTTTAGTTTTTTGTTTGAGGCCCGGTTTGTTTTTCATGTTTTTAATTATAGAATGGGAAAATTTAATGTGTTTTTAAAGTAATTCGGTTTGAATCTTCGTAACTTATTTTCATTCTCAGGCAATTAAAACTTGTTCAGCTTTTTTACTCGACCCCTCGGGCATATGTTTTTTATTGATAAGTCGGAAAACTTGTAAAAGCGCGTGCGCGCGCAAGACCCCGGCCACCCGGGATCGAACCCTGGTCGACACCCACGAAGCGATGGTGGCATACCAATCAGACAAGTCCGATGGTTCTCAGTCATATGTTGTATTGGACCTGAGCAATGCATTTCATATCTACTTTGTTATTCACTTCGTCACCTCAAATATACTTATACCTAATGTAAAAACATATCTTTCATCTCTTTGAATTCGTCGATTTGAACACCATCGCATCTATGTACTTTACGATTGCTGTTTGTTTTTTGAGCTATTTAGATTTTTTTTGTTTTTTTAATTTTTAGTTTTTTTTAAAATACCGGGCTGGGCCGGGCCTCGGGCCGGGCTTCCGGCCCCCGGAGCCGGTCTGGGTCGGCCCGAGTCAAAAGGTCGACCGCCGGGCCGGCCTAATGGACACCTTGAGCTGTGGGTAACATCTCCGAAATGTTATAAGGATGAGTAGATCTGAGAATGTTTTATAACAAAACAGAAATTGTAGAACACTTTGACACCTTCCCCCTGTTAGCTTGGTGGTGGAGCACTAAAGTTCCACAGCTAAGCAACACAGGTTCAAGGAATGGTGTGAAGAAGAAGAAGGAAAAAGAAGAATGAGGTATTATAAAATACCTCTTTTTTCCGTTAATAAATGGTTTATAATTATAAATCTCTACATTTTTAACATATGTAAATGCACGTGTATTTAAACGAAAATACGTTTCTTTATAGCTTTTAAAACAACAAAAACATATCAAGTATTTTTAAATGTCCATTAGTAACCTGCCCTCACACAAAAAAAACTTGCTGAAGTTTGCTATAATTAGAGATTCAGTCGTTAATTAAAACAAACGAAAACCATAAAATTGTGTTGCTGCAATGCAAAAGACTGAAATGAATGGGCACTATAATTTTCTTGTTATCTTTAGCTTTTCAAACTCCAAATTAGTCATATTTGAGGGCTATATGTTAAAAGTTATGGTATGGTTTAAAGGGATTTTATTTTACAAGCCCTTTGTCATCAAGTCACCCTGGGGTTTCATCGTATTCCACTGTTAGAACACGAAAGAATCCATATAATACTCAGGTATGATATGCACTCGGCATCACTCATTTTGATCTTCATCTTCTAAATCGTAAATGCATCAACTATCTGGTAAACCCAATTTTTTTTTAACTAATTGATCTAGTTGTTGGACATTTACAATTTAACAGAAATGGAACTTATTTCAACCCGAAATGATTGTGGAAAAAAAAAGCATTACATTTAATGGATATTTCATGTATTTGACTTTTAAAATATGAAAAATATAAAAAAAAAGTACTGATCGTTTGGAAACATATGGAGAAATATATCGCCAATTTACTTTGTAGATCTCAAGCGACGTCTCAAGTCTTCTTTAGAGCGCATGATCGTTGTGCCTGAAGCTTCGTTGAAGCTCAAGAAGGTGTTAAAGAAGTCAAGGGATTCAGACTCATCAAGTTGAAGCTTTGAAGACGGTTTGTCGTGTATATTTATATTGTCTTCTAGCTTCGTTTCATAGAATGTTAAGCATTAAGTCTTACTTGCCTAGTAATCCTCATATCTATCTTATCTTATCACTTTGTAGATCTCAAGAAAAATGGCATGAAGACCATACTTGAGACTTCGAATAAAGTTTCAAAAGTCATGCTATACAAAGAAAAATTGGTATATGCAGATCGTCGCCAATTTACTTTGTAGATCTCAAGAAAAATGTCATGAAGACCATACTTGAGACTTCAAATAAAGTTTCAAAAGTCATGCTATACAAAGAAAAATAAAAAGAGGAAGCATATAAACTGGAGCATCTAAAGTACACAGAAACAACCAAGTTTTGGTATGTTATATTTGGTCACACCTGGATTAATGATGCAAGACATCATTAACCAATCCTATAAAACTGAAGAACCCAAAGATTCTTCAAAAGGGTTAAGCTTTCATTGTCCCGTTCAAAAGGAAAAAATGAGGCTTTCGGAGCTTCCAACGCTTTGCTTATATGCCAAGATACTCGTTGCTCTCTTAGTAGAATAGAGTTTTTCCTACTTTCTGTATATGCTGCACAAAAAAAAATTTGAACTGCTCTGAAGGAGTGCCATAGATTAGGTTGAAATCCAGCATATATCATGAAATTCAAAATCTCATAAATTTGTTACATGAAATATGAGGAGACCGTCTGCCTGCTGCCATTTTTTGCTATTAAAATTATACTCGGAATGTATCACTTGCGTGGCTGTTTGAGTGTACTGATTTATGTGCTCTAGCTGCATGCCTAGCTTCGACTTACATCCAAAAGACACAACAAGCACGAGCGATTCAATATAATTGGAGAAAAATACAAGATTACAAGGGACTCATACTCACTCTTTATAACCTCTCTCCATCTCATTATTTTAGTACTCTCATATTCCTCTCTTGCTGCAAGCACACGAAAGCCAAAAGCATACTGTCATTCTCTCATCGAGAGTATATATAGTATATAGTGCTACAAAGGAAACACTACCACTACCATCATTTAGTGATGGCCCACATCACTAAACAAACTCATCTTTCGCTTCCAAATGGACTTCCCGTGATCTTTTGCTTGCAACCAAACACAAAGTCCATTGCATATTGCTCAACAAGATTGTTGTGATATGATTCCCCGGATTTGGTTTTGGATGATGAGCAAACATAAATAATGTATACTAACTGTTACGCCTATTTGACTGAGGCCCGAAAGACCCAAGCCCAGAGACCCGACCGCCGGTCAAGAGCCCATCTGCGCACTCAGGCCCACTCGATAAGGCCCTATGGGGGACCCCCCCCACATGTCAATCCGACCCGGCCCCGGTAACACGCCGGTCACTCGCCCACTCCTGCGATAACCGCCCCCTCGATCCCGATACCACTTAATGGCAGTTATAGGGAGGTGCGGGCATTGCGCAGGGAGCGGCGACCGGGGGGGCGGATCAGGGGGCACGATTGAGGGCGGGCGAGCGACGTGGGTCGGGGGCAATCACGGCGGAGGTCTATAAAGGGGCTAGGAGGACGACAGGACCAGGGACCGCTTCTCAGGTATCTAGAACCTAAGGTACTCCATCAACGACCTAGTTCCCCCATTTCATCTCCTTCCTCCCCCGCTCGCGCCGTGAGACGCCGTTCCGACCACCTCACGAGTCGAACCGTCTCAGCCGGGCCTCCTCTTTCAGATCTCTGTCTGACTTAGGCATCGGAGGGGATTTGGCCGGAACCAAGGTCCGGCCCCCCTGACGAGTGTTCTCGTCTACGCAGGAGGGCATCAGATCCACGGGCCGAGGCTTCCCCTCCGCCCCTCACCGACCACGCAACCAGCTGGACGATTGAGGCTTCCCCTCGTCGTCCAACCGCCGAGGCCGAGAGCAACCGACCGAGGCCGAGCGTCTCGACCCGGGCCGAGGCTACCCCTCGCCCTACCAACGGCCGAGGACCCCGATTCAACTCAGTCGACGCGCTCTACGTCGTCTGCTGATCCGACTCGAGCCTCGACTGCACCAACTCAACTCGCCCGAGGGACCCAAACGGGCCCCTTGACCACGTTGACCGGGTTGTCCACGGTCAACGCTTTGTAGTGAGAAAACACTCTGAAACATCTGGCGCCGTCTGTGGGAACGAACTGTCCCACGAAGAAACAAACCACATCTGCGATGACGCGACCTCCCCCATCTCGGCGAAAGGAGAGCAAAGCCCTGACGCGAGGCGACAGGGCCCGCCATCGTTGGCAAGAATGGGCGCGAGGCCGACGCGAGGAGGATCGTGAGGAAAGGGCCGGGAGACCCTCCCCGTCCCCACCGGTCGGGAGACGGAGTGCATCCGTAACGGCGCGCAGCTCGGACGTGGCTTTGGTGGTGTCAGTGGTCATAGACACTACCATGGTATGGCGGCTGCTTGTCGACACCGGCAGCTCCTGTGATGTCCTCTTCATGTCAACCCTGGAAAAGATGGGGCGGCGGAAAGAAGACTTACGACCTCGCTCGGGTCCCGTGGTTGGATTCACAGGTCACTCCACCCCCATCATCGGCACGATCCATCTCCCGGTAACGCTCGGAGACGCACCAGACTCGGTGACCCTGGCGGTGGAATTCATCGTATTGGGGATCGGGTCGGAATACAATGGGATCATCGGTCGACCCCTACTCAACGTCGTCGGCGCGGTAGTCTCGACCCTCCATCAGACTATCAAGTTCCGAACGCCCGGGGGGATGGGGCAAGTCGAAGGCGACGCGGGGAGATCGAGTACCTGCTATCAACTGGCGGAGGAAGGTCCCGAGGATCGACTAGCCGACCGGATGGCCGCGCTCGACTTGAGGAGTGGGCCTAGGCCCGCCCCTGCGGAGGAGCAAGAGCAGATCCCGGTCACGGACATCGAGGGCCGGTTCGTCTCGATCGGGAGAGGGCTGAGCCAGGACCTGAGGGATCAGCTGATCGAATGCCTGGAGGTGAACCTGGACACCTTTGCTTGGTCACCGGAGGACATGCCCGGCGTAGACCACCAGGTGATCGTCCACCAGATCAACGCCGACCCCAACTTCAAGCAGGTCAGGCAGAAGAATCGTAACCTGGGCGGCGAGAAGATGAAGGCATTCTCCGAGGAAGTGGAGCGTCTCCTTGATGCCGGCTTCATACGAGAGGTCTGGTACCCAGAGTGGCTGTCGAACGTGGTGATGGTCAGGAAACCCAACGGGAAGTGGCGAATGTGCGTGGACTTCAGTGACCTCAACAAGGCCTGTCCCAAGGACAGCTACCCCCTGCCGCGCATCGACCACCTAGTGGACAATGCCTCGGGGTACGAGATGCTTAGCTTCATGGACGCTTACTCAGGGTACGATCAAGTCCAGATGGACCCCCGGGACGAAGAAATGACAGCCTTCACGACGGACCGAGGAACTTACTGCTACAAGAAGATGCCCTTTGGTTTGAAGAACGCAGGGGCCACCTACCAGAGAATGGTCAACAAGGTTTTTAGCTCCCAGATCGGGAGGAACCTGGAAGTCTACGTCGATGACATGCTTGTCAAGTCAAGGCGACCAGAAGACCACATCGCCGACCTGCGGGAGACCTTCGAGCGGTTGCGGCGACACCACATTCGACTCAACCCCGCGAAGTGCACGTTCGGGGTAAGATCTGGCAAATTCTTGGGATTTATGAAAACTAACCGTGGCATTGAAGCTAATCCTGACAAGATCGAGGCGCTGATCAACATGCGTGAGCCGACGACGATCAAAGAGCTGCAGAGGTTGAACGGGCGCATCGCAGCCTTGGGGCGATTCCTTTCCAAATCAGCGGAAAGATCGCTCCCCTTCTTCAAGGTCCTGAGGAAAGCGATCGCGGAACCATCAGACAATAGGAAGACGATACTGTAAGACTGCTCCAGGGCGTTCGGAGACCTCAAAGAGTATCTCCGCAGCCCGCCTCTCCTGTCCAAGCCACGGGAAGGGGAGTCGCTGAGCCTTTACCTGGCGTGCGCGGAGGAAGTTGTGAGTTCGGTGCTGATCCGGGAAGACGGTGTGGTGCAGTGGCCGGTATATTACACGATCCAGATCTTGAAGGGGGCGGAGGTGCGATACTCGCCCATGGAGAAACTGGCGTACGCCCTCGTCCTCTCAGCACGAAGGCTCCGACCCTATTTCCAGGCCCACACCATACTGATCCTGACCGACTCACAACTGGAGCAGAACCTCGAGAGATTCGATCGAATGGGAAGGATGCTAAACTGGGGAGTGGAACTGAGCGAGTTCGACCTCCGATTCAAACCGCGCACGGCCATCAAAGGGTAGGCTCTGGACGACTTCATCGCCGAGTGCACAGCGGAAGGAAATGGCCCCCCGGAGGAAGAAGACCCAGCGACGGTAATTGCTCAACCCTTGTCCTTTCTTTCGGCTGACCACTTCCAGCCAGGGGATCCAGGAGCGTGGATAGTCCATGTGGATGGGTCGGCCACACAGTCAGGAGGCGGGGCCGGGATTGCAATCCGATCTCCGGAAGGGAACATTGTGGAATACGCGTTGCGGTTCGAGTTCCCAGCCACGAACAACGTGGCGGAATACGAAGCGGTGATCAACGGCCTGAGGCTGGCCCTGGAGCTCGGGGCCGAGTCCATCTGCCTCCTCAGCGACTCGAAGCTCATTGTCAACCAACTCTTGGGGAGTTACAAGGCACGGGAGGAGGCGATGCAGAGATATCTCCCTGTCGCCAGAGCGGCGATGTCCAAATTCAAGAACGTGGAAGTCTTGCACCTCCCGCGATCAGAGAATGCGTGGGCAGATGCGTTGTCGAAGCTGGCCTCGTCCTCGCCAAAGGAGCTGGGCCGCACCATCTACGTGGAGAATCTGCAGTCCCCCAGCACGGGGGAGCACGAGGTGATGGCAATCGACCAAGAACCCACCTGGATGGACCCGATCATCCGGTACCTCACTCATGGGGAGGTGCCGACCGATGGGGACGAACGTCGAACCCTGGAGAGAAAGACGCTCCGATACGTGATCCATGAAGGGACGCTCTACCGGAGACGCTGGACCAAGACGGATATCCTCCCATACTTGAAGTGCATCGGACCGCAGGAAGCTGACTACGTCCTACGGGAGGTTCATGAAGGGATCTGCGGGAATCACCATGGGGGCAAGATGGTCACACAGAAGATCTTGAGGCAGGGATACTACTGGCCGACCCTGGCCCAAGATGCAACAAGCTACGTCCAAAAATGCCAAGAATGCCAGAGGTATGCCCACCACATCTCGACTCCCCCGTCAGAGCTCATCCCTATCGTGAGCCCCATCCCCTTTGCGAAATGGGGGCTCGACATCCTCAGACCGTTTAAACCGGGACGAGGGCAGCGGAAGCATCTGATTGTGGCGGTGGACTACTTCACCAAGTGGATCGAGGCCGAACCGTTGGCCACCATCACGTGGAAGAAAGCAAAAAGCTTCGTATGGAATTCCATCATATCCAGATTCGGAGTGCCACGGGCCATCGTCACAGACAACGGGAAGCAGTTCGACTCCGCAGGGTTTAAAGATTTTTGCGAGGAATGGGGAATCAAGCTTCTCTTCGCCTCTGTAGCGCACCCCCAGACCAACGGAATGGCGGAAGCGGCCAACAAGTGCATCATAGAGCCCCTCCGAAAGAAAGTGAAAGACGCCGAAGGGAACTGGCCAGAAGAGCTCCCCGGGATACTCTGGTCATACCGGACGACCCACAAGGAGGCCACTGGCAAGACCCCGTTCATGCTCACCTACGGGGCCGAGGCGGTGGTGTCGGTCGAATTGGGCGAAGAATCTCTCCGCCTCAAATACTTTGACGAAGACAGGAACTCGCAGGGTCTGGGGCTCAGTCTGGAGCTCCTCGACGAGCGACGGGAGCAGGCACTGGCAACCATCATCCGCCAGAAGCAGAAGGTGGCCCGATACTACAACGCTCGGGTGCGGGGAAGAAGCTTCCACCTTGGGGACCTGGTCCTCCGGAAAGCGGGCTTCAACTCTGATACCGCTCGCAAGGGGAAGCTCGCGGCTAGATGGGAGGGGCCCTACAAAGTCGTCGAGGTCCTCGGACCCGCAGCCTACCGACTAGCCAATATGGAGGGGAGGATTCTCACTCACACCTGGAATACGGAACATTTACGCAAGTACTTTCAATAGATGTATCGTTTCCTATGAAATAAATTTATTTTGAATTCATTCCTTTCCAGATAAAGCAAAAAGATATACAAAGAGGCGCACGAAGAGGCCGAGGGGCATACCCCTCCCTCATTTTTCTCCGGAGGCACCGGTGGAGCCACAGGCTGGCAGCCCACTAGGGTCTCCCCCCTTACTCCGTTCGACGTCAGGGTACATCCGAAGATCCTCGAAGTTGACCCCCGAGAGTGGGAACTTCTTTTGGATCTCGGACTGACACCGGGCGAAGCCCTTCTCGAACGCCTCCGATAAGGCGGTCTCAACAAAGGAGGTGGCATACTCCGCCACGGCATCCTGAGCGATCCTGGCCGGATCCACCTCCTCAAGCCCACGCATCCGGGCCTCTAAGGTCTCGATCTGGCGTTGGTGCTCCGCCCTCTCCTTCTCGATCTCCCGGGATTTCTCGCCAAGTTGGGCAAGTAGGACCCTCGCCTGCTCCTCCGCCGCTTCCAGACGATCGGAGAGCTCCAAGGTCTCGGAGGCAGCAGCAGGGTTAGGGATCTGCTCGGCTCCTCCAGACGTGTCGGCGCCTCTCAAAAGCTCGGCGAGACGCGCCTCGGCCTCTGACTTTGCAGCCAAAGCCAAGGCTCTCTCTCGGTCCGCCTCCTCCAGGGCAGAGGACAGCTCAGTTACGCGGGAATCCAAGGACTGGACCCGCGCTTCCTCTAACTGACCTGCCTCCCCCTCCTCGCCGGGGGCCTCAGGGCCTCGCCCGGCATCGGATTTGGCTGTGGGAAGAGCTGCGAATTGGTGCCTCATTGAGAGGCCCACCGAGGACAACTGCACCAAAGCAACGAAGGTAAGACAGCGAAAGCAGCTGGAGAAAGGGGGGACAAGCAGAGACACACTACATGTTGACCAGCCTGAATCACGAAGGTGGCCAAACAGTCACCTCTGACTCCGTCCAACACCACCTGATCGGGAGGGAGACAACAGTTCTCGGCCACTCGTGCGGCGGCTCCGCGGCTCGAAAACACCGACTCCTTCTCCCCCACTGGGAAGCGTGGACGAAGAAGACCCTCCCCTGACGAAGGGAACTCGCCAGGAGTGGAGCGGAACGCGCCAAGATACCGACTGTAGGCATCAGGGAGAGAACCGTCCGGGAGAGGTGAAGGGCCGACCCACGGCCAGGCAACCTCAACGGGGGCGAGTTGAGGTCGATCAACAGTCGGCAGGACATTAACCCCCTCGACCCCCTCACGGACCCCCTTAGAGGACCCCAGCAAGGGGAGAGAGGGAGATGACACCTTCTTCCTTTTTGAGCCTCCGGTCGCGGTCCCGACCCGCTGCTTCTTCCGGACCTCCAGCACATGATCCCTTCTGCGTGGATCCGGATTTGGGACCTGCACGAGAGCGCTGGTGGGAGAGGGACCAAGAGGGAATCCACCTGCACTCAAAGGAGAAATGAGAGATAGAGCAGAGCCCGAACGACCTCGAAGGGCGAACGCTCGGAGAAGCTTACCTAGGGGCCATACCGTCTTACGCAAGTTGCGGTCACTAAAGAGGACGTCGATCGAGCGCTCCCTCGCAGGAATCGCCAGCATGTCCTTCGCCGTCTGCTGCTCGGCGACCGTCGGCTCACCCAGATCGAGGATGACGGCACCGGCCGCCTCCCACCGAACCGGGAAGGGTACACTCGACAGGAACGTGACAAACACGTATTCCCCCTTCCAGCGTTTCAGGGAGCTCGGCAACCCCAGCACCAGGGTCATCTTCGAGCGGGCGCTGATGTAAATCCACGCCCCCGATAGGTGGTGGCTCAGGCGGTAGAACTGGGCAAAGAGGCGAAGAGAGGGCGCCACTCCCTTCAGCATGCAGACAACGATGAACCCGACGAGGAGCCCGACGGCGTTGGGGCAGAATTGACACAGGCACACGTTGTGGGCCTAAAGGAACTCAACGATAAAAGGATGGAGCGGGAAACGAAGCCCGAAGCGGAAGCACTTCTCATATATTCCAACCTCGTTGGGGCCAGGAAAGCAGATCCGCTCATCAGCCCCAGGGGCACGAGCCGAGTAAGGCAGAAGCAGGTAGGCGGAGCGCATGCTCCCGATGGCGGTGGCACAGATCGACGAAGGCCACGACAAGACCTCTGGGGGCACCCCTGAAAGATCATCCCCGTGCTGACGAATCGCCGAAGGAGGGCTACCCGCTAGACCCGGAGCCGCGTCGCGCTCCGACCGACCCGAACCCGTGGCAGAGGAAGACGACATAAAGCAGAGCTCGGGCAGAATAGGGATCAGCACAAAGGAGAAAACGACGGGATGGCGGCTCACGAACCCCTCGGCTTCTCAACTTAAGACGACCCCGCGAGCGGTGGGGATAAGCTTGCAGCTACAACGTGGCAGCATCAGAGGACCGAAGGCGCTTCGGAGCCCGCGCCTTAAAAGTATCGAATGGGCCAACTCATGATGACGACTAATAAATGAGTCGACATCGACTGGCGAGCCTGTCAAGGTCGACGGAAGTCACATCGGCCGAGCCGAACTGGACAAAGCCGACCGACCCGACCGATGGGGGCAATTGTTACGCCTATTTGACTGAGGCCCGAAAGACCCAAGCCCAGAGACCCGACCGTCGGTCATGAGCCCATCTGCGCACTCAGGCCCACTCGATAAGGCCCTATGGGGGACCCCCCCACATGTCGATCCGACCCGGCCCCGGTAACACGCCGGTCACTCGCCCACTCCTGCGATAACCGCCCCTCGATCCCGCTACCACTTAATGGCAGTTATAGGGAGGTGCGGGCATGGCGCAGGGAGCGGCGACCGGGGGGGATCAAGGGGGCACGATTGAGGGCGGGCGAGCGACGTGGGTCGGGGGCAATCACGGCGGAGGTCTATAAAGGGGCTAGGAGGACAACAGGACCAGGGACAGCTTCTCAGGTATCTAGAACCTAAGGTACTCCATCAACGACCTAGTTCCCCCATTTCATCTCCTTCCTCCCCCGCTCGCACCGTGAGACGCCGTTCCGACCACCTCACGAGTCGAACCGTCTCAGCCGGGCCTCCTCTTTCAGATCTCTGTCTGACTTAGGCATCGGAGGGGATTTGGCCGGAACCAAGGTCCGGCCCCCTGACGAGTGTTCTCGTCTACGCAAGAGGGCATCAGATCCATGGGCCGAGGCTTCCCCTCCGCCCCTCGTCGACCACGCAACCAGCTGGACGATTGAGGCTTCCCCTCGTCGTCCGACCGCCGAGGCCGAGAGCAACCGACCGAGGCCGAGCGTCTCAACCCGGGCCGAGGCTACCCCTCGCCCTACCAACGGCCGAGGACCCCGATTCAACTCAGTCGACGCGCTCTACGTCGTCTGCTGATCCGACTCGAGCCTCGACTGCACCAACTCAACTCGCCCGAGGGACCCAAACGGGCCCCTTGACCACGTTGACCGGGTTGTCCACGGTCAACGCTTTGTAGTGAGAAAACACTCTGAAACACTAACTTATTTGTGAGCGCAGTTATGGAGATCGTCGCCAAAAGAATACGAACATCAAAAGTGACATCTCAAGACTTCTCAATACGCGTGATCGTGTGCCTGAAGCTTCGTTGAAGCTCAAGGAGTTTTATTGAAGTCAAGAATGAAGATTGAAGCTTTGAAGACGGCTCGTAAGGTTTATTTTATAGTCTTCTAGCTTCATAGATTAGAATGTTAAGCCTTGAGTAGGACTTACATTATAAACTTCATTTCTCTCATATCTTAGAGCTAGGATAATCTTAGAAGCCAATAGAAACTTTCCCGAAGCCTATCGCTTCTTCCCTCGGCTTCGAGTGCATGTTAGTTGGTTCAAGAAGAGTCATCAACCGACTAGATGACGATCTAGTCAGTCGGCAACTCTACATGAACCGACTAGTTTGCCTCTCTATATTCAGCTCTTTCTCTGTCTACAGTTAGTCGGTCAAAGAAGAGTCACCGACCGACTAGATGACGATCTAGTCGGTCAGAAGTCCTTCTCAGACCGACTAGTTGTGTTCAGTCTTTTTCAGCCTGAGCTACTGTTTCGAGTTAGTCGGTCAAAGAACGTTTGTCGACCGACTAGTTGAGAAACTAGTCGGTCAGCATTTGTTCTTAAACCGACTAAGTCATCTTGAAGTCAGCCTATTCTATTTCGATTGTTAGTCGGTCAAAGAACATTCACTGACCGACTAGTTGTGAAACTAGTCGGTCGGCAAGTCTTCTTAGACCGACTAGTTGTCATTGCCTGTACTTCGATCTTTTAGCTGTTCAACCGTTAGTCGGTCCACATTGTATCACCGACCGACTAGTTGATGAACTAGTCGGTCAGTGATCCTTCTTTGACCGACTAGTCTGGTTCAGAATAGAGCCGTTGGGAACTTTTCCAACACGATTTTCCTTGCCTCTATAAATACAAACTTGATTCGTTTGAGGCAAGGTTAGAGGTCCATTTTCCAAGCTATTTCAGACCTAAGAGAATAGCTCTCCCAAGCTAATTTCAAGCTCTCTCTCCCTCACAAGAATCTCTCCCTTCACTCTTTGAGCAACTTCCTCAAGAGAGATTCTCTCCATTGTGAGCTTCTCAAGCCAAGAGCTTGATTCAAGTCATCATACTCCACCCTAGGCTTCCATTGCTGGTCATCTTCTTGAAGCTAGGGTTTGGTGACATCCTCTTTCCCAAAATCCATCTTTGCCCTAATTTGGTAAGTATACTCAAGGCATAGGATTTTGTAAGGTAAGAGTTTATTTCATTTCATATTGAATTGTTGTATACTCTCGGTTGTGAGAGTTTGCGTGATCCCGGTTTGTGGGATTCACGGACATCGATTGTAGGTCGATTGCACTTGTGGGGTTTTCCTCAAGTGGGTAAGTGGAAATCTTGAGTTAGGGTTTCTAACTCAAGTATCCGGAGGGGATCCGGGTGGTTGGGACGTAGGATCACCGGGAACAAGTCGGGGAGACTTGGGTGGATCCGAACCCGTTACATATCTTGTTTGCGATTGTCTATTCTTGTTGTTCGTTGTTTATTCAGCATTGTCGTTTGTTTCTTGCACAATAATTAGGAATAACTATTTTGATTATTTTTAAGTACTATTCACCCCCCCTCTAGTACGTGTGCAGTAGCTTTCAGGGCACAACAATTGGTATCAGAGCCAAGGTCAAAGCTATGACAAACAATGACTACAACGTCTTCAAGGATCGTCACGGATCGTCTTCGGTTATGGAATGACAATCCTCTGTCAGGCCTCCTCATTTCAACGGTACCAACTATGGGTACTGGAAATGCCGGATGGAAACCTTCCTCCGGAGCGCTTCACTTTGGAGAGCCACATTGACAGAGTATGTCGAGCCTACTGAACAAGTTTTCGCGAAGTGGACTATCGAGGAGGTCGTCGCGGAGATAAGCAATGCCAAGGCGATGAATGCCTTGCAATGTGCGTTGGAGCCCGAAGACTTCAACAAGATATGCACATGTAAGAGTGCATATCAAGTATGGAACCAACTCCTCATCTTGCATGAAGGAACGAGCACGGTAAAAGATTCTAAACTCGTTGTCGCTAACAAAGAGTTTGAGTTGTTTCACATGGAACAAGGTGAAACTATGAAGGACTACTATGCGCGCTTCGTGGACATTTCCAACGAATTGGAAGCTCTTGGGAAGGTCTACACCCAAAAGGAGAAAGTCGCGAAGATTATTGCCGGACTTCCCTCTTCTTGCGAAAAGCGTACCTTCGCCATCGAGGAAGGTAACGATATGAATAAATATACCGTTGTTCAATTAATGGGTACCTTGTTGTCTTACGAGGTACGCAAGGAAAGCAAGATCAAGATGAAGGAGAAGATGAAAGCGTACTTGAAGCAAGACGAGCCAAAGAAAAAGGCGATTGCATACAAGGCCGCTCTATCTACCGATGATGAAGAATCGGAAGAAGAATTGGACATGGAAGCATTGGCCGATTTGGCAAAGAAGTTCAACCGATTCTTCCGACAAGGTAAGTTGAAAAGTAAATCAAAATATATTTCGACTAATGCTTCTACTCCCGTGTGTTATAAATGCAACAAGCCAGGACATATCAAGCCGGATTGTCCTCTCTACAAACACATGGAGAAGTGGAAAGCATCCAAGTACGACAAGTCGAGAAAGCACAAGAAAGGACTTGTCGGCACATTCACCGATTCCGAAGAGGACTCCTCAAGTGGTGAGTCGGATGATGAACGTGTGGAGAATGCACACACGTGCTTCATGGGAAAAGAGGATCGTGATCAAGACACTTCCTCCGATGAAAGCGAGGATGGAAGCGAGGATGAAAGCGATGAGGTAACGAACGATGAACTTAAAATAGCCAACGAACAACTTTGGAATAAGTTTTCTAATTTGGCTACTAGATTTATTAAGACTAAGAATGAACTAGATAGTCTTAAAACCTCGCCTAAACCCATCATCGTCAACAACGACACCGTTGTTGAAGGGTTGAGTAATGAGATTGATCATCTCAAATCTCAACTCGAGCTTGTTCATATCGAGGATTCGGATGAACATGTGATAGCGGATTTGACGTCTCAAATCTCAACTTTGAGTATTGAGAATGAAAATCTCAAGTCACGTGTTTGTGCACTCGCATCGCAAGTGTCCACTTTGGATGCTTCCTTGCATTCTCTCACCGAGAAGCATGAGAGCACATTAGGTCGAATTCATGAATTCAACAAAGGTAAGGGCAAGTTGGATAATATCCGAAATGACTTACCTCCGGCCAATCATCACATTGGTTTGGGGTATAAGATGGGAGATTCGTCCAAATCGTCCGCCACCTTTATTAGTCCATCTTCCGATGCCTCTACTAGTGGAAGTAAACACGTCATGGGTAGTTCTTCTACCAATGGTGCTTCCGCTAGGAACACGCCCCCATTTGGAAAGAAACCCACTTTGGGTGGACCTCCAAAGAAGGGTCATGCTTTCATGTATACCATGCCACGTAGGAACTCAAATCCTACTCCACATGTTAGCACATATGATGATTTCTATGCACCGCATCCACGGGCACGTGCACACCATATGAGACACCCTCATGCACGTGTTCCTCCACATACATATGTTCACCCACCTCATCATATGAATAATTATCGTCGTGCACCATTTCATCATGTTCCTTATGCCTATCCACGACATGCATCACGTAGAAATCAACAACGCATGCATGCTCCCAATAGGACTAGGGCTCCCAAAATTTACACTATTTGGAGCCCAAAGGACACTAGCATGAATGAAAAACAAGTTTATATGAATTCATATTTTACAAATGTCGTGCATAGTGATAATTATGTGGGAAAGTCTAAGTCCAATTGGACTTGGCTTCCAAAGGTCTAATTTCTTAGGACCCAATGTCCTTGGGTACCATGGAATGATATTTTATCTTTAGGTACTCAAGGATAAGAGAAGGAGCATCAAATCAAATTTTTAGCTCCATATTGAGTTTTTCTAGGTTCAATCCAACATGGGATACCAACCCTACCAACTCCGTGATTTGCAAGGATTTTCATTCAATTGGAGTTGATGGTGCTTGAGTGATGCACCAAAGTAGGGGGAGCTTAATGTTGTAAGTATATCCTTACTTTTGATCTACATTGGTATCCATGTGTGTTAAATGCATCCATTGGTAGATTATATTATGATTGGTATCATATTGTTTCAATTTGAATCCTAGTGTGCTAGATTAGTGTATGCCATATGCTCTTGCATGCTACATTTGGTATTCTCTTTGGATTTTTGTCTCTAATGTTGATTTTGGAGAGTATGTTCCAAAACTCAATACGTGAAATTGATTTGAGTTTTGATGATTTCGTATTTCGATTTTCGCCTATGGTTTGATGATTTCGGTTTTCGATTTTCGCCTATGGCTTGGTGATTTTGCTTTTCGATTTGCACCTATGTTTGATGATTTCGATTTTCGATTTTCGCCTATGGCTTGGTGATTTCGTTTTTCGATGTTCACATTTGGATTGATGATTTCCTATCTCGATTTTCGACTTTGGTCTCATTGGCACGCTTTGGTTTTATTCGGTATTTTACATTTGATATTTTACTTTGGTGTCTTTTGGACCGTGGTCGTATTCTTCGACTCCCATGCGTTATTTCTTAGCCATTGGTTTTGTCGTTGATCTCCTCCCGCCCTTTTTGCTAATGCCAAAGGGGGAGAGATATAATAATGACAATGTGCTAATTAATAATTCAAAGGAATTTACCATGAATCTAATTTGCTGTGTTAGATTCAGGGGGAGTGAAGATATAAAAATGGATTTAGATCCTATATGTCAATAATAGGATTCATATTTTATATTTCCCTCGCTGCTTGATGCATATGAATATTATTGAATATGGAACTAACGTGTCATCAATGCAGGGGGAGTAAGTAAATTTCAATTGAATCATTATTATTGTGTATTATTTATGTTGGTTTGTCATCACCAAAAAGGGGGAGAATGTTGTGATATGATTCCCCGGATTTGGTTTTGGATGATGAGCAAACATAAATAATGTATACTAACTTATTTGTGAGCGCAGTTATGGAGATCGTCGCCAAAAGAATACGAACATCAAAAGCGACATCTCAAGACTTCTCAATATGCGTGATCGTGTGCCTGAAGCTTCGTTGAAGCTCAAGGAGTTTTATTGAAGTCAAGAATGAAGATTGAAGCTTTGAAGACGGCTCGTAAGGTTTATTTTATAGTCTTCTAGCTTCATAGATTAGAATGTTAAGCCTTGAGTAGGACTTACATTATAAACTTCATTTCTCTCATATCTTAGAGCTAGGATAATCTTAGAAGCCAATAGAAACTTTCCCGAAGCCTATCGCTTCTTTCCTCGGCTTCGAGTGCATGTTAGTTGGTTCAAGAAGAGTCATCAACCGACTAGATGACGATCTAGTCGGTCGGCAACTCTACATGAACCGACTAGTTTGCCTCTCTATATTCAGCTCTGTCTCTGTCTACAGTTAGTCGGTCAAAGAAGAGTCACCGACCGACTAGATGACGATCTAGTCGGTCAGGAGTCCTTCTCAGACCGACTAGTTGTGTTCAGTCTTTTTCAGCCTGAGCTACTGTTTCGAGTTAGTCGGTCAAAGAACGTTTGTCGACCGACTAGTTGAGAAACTAGTCGGTCAGCATTTGTTCTTAAACCGACTAAGTCATCTTGAAGTCAGCCTATTCTATTTCGACTGTTAGTCGGTCAAAGAACATTCATTGACCGCCTAGTTGTGAAACTAGTCGGTCGGCAAGTCTTCTTAGACCGACTAGTTGTCATTGCCTGTACTTCGACCTTTTGGCTGTTCAACCGTTAGTCGGTCCACGTTGTATCACCGACCGACTAGTTGATGAACTAGTCGGTCAGTGATCCTTATTTGACCGACTAGTCTGGTTCAGAATAGAGCCGTTGGGAACTTTTCCAACACGATTTTCCTTGCCTCTATAAATACAAACTTGATTCGTTTGAGGCAAGGTTAGAGGTCCATTTTCCAAACTATTTCAGACCTAAGAGAAGAGCTCTCCCAAGCTAATTCCAAGCAAGCTCTCTCTCCCTCACAAGAATCTCTCCCTTCACTCTTTGAGCAACTTCCTCAAGAGAGATTCTCTCCATTGTGAGCTTCTCAAGCCAAGAGCTTGATTCAAGTCATCATACTCCACCCTAGGCTTCCATTGCTGGTCATCTTCTTGAAGCTAGGGTTTGGTGACATCCTCTTCCCCAAAATCCATCTTTGCCCTAATTTGGTAAGTATACTCAAGGCATAGGATTTTGTAAGGTAAGAGTTTATTTCATTTCATATTGAATTGTTGTATACTCTCGGTTGTGAGAGTTTGCGTGATCCCGGGTTGTGGGATTCACGGACATCGATTGTAGGTCGATTGCACTTGTGGGGTTTTCCTCAAGTGGGTAAGTGGAAATCTTGAGTTAGGGTTTCTAACTCAAGTATCCGGAGGGGATCCGGGTGGTTGGGACGTAGGATCATCGGGAACAAGTCGGGGAGACTTGGGTGGATCCGAACCCGTTACATATCTTGTTTGCGATTGTCTATTCTTGTTGTTCGTTGTTTATTCCGTATTGTCGTTTGTTTCTTGCACAATAATTAGGAATAACTATCTTGATTATTTTTAAGTACTATTCACCCCCCCTCTAGTACATGTGCAGTAGCTTTTAGGGCACAACAAAGATGTGTGACACAACTCCAATGAATGGATTATGTGACTTGCCTTCTTGTCCCAATAACCAATTGTGAGTGAGATTGATGTTAGGTTAGGGCCTGGTTCTTTGTGGAATTTATTTCGTTTGCTTTGGTTCGAGAAAGTGCTTTTTAGCACTGTAGCGGGTCAATTCTTACACTATTATGCGGAAACCTCTCGTGTTTTCTTCTCGTGTGTTCCGTTGCTCTTCTCCGCTCCTTTGCTCCCCTCCGACGACCTCTCTCTCCTACGTGTTCTGGGCTTTTCCTCCCTCTGAAATCCGCGGATTTCACGAAGATTTCGAAGAAATCTCTCCGTTCTTGGGCCCCACCCGTTCCGATCACCCCTCCTCTCTCCTTCTTTGCGCGGGGTTTAGTTGGGTTGGTGCTTCTTTATGAAAATTTTGCGCTCCATGGATCGTGCTGGAAATCACCGATGGAAATCCAATTTGTTTTCACCACCAAGATACCACTTTGTTCTTCTTCTATTTGTGTTGGGAGAGAGGAGAATGTTAATTCAATTGCTTTATTTTCTCACAGTAATCAGGGGATTATATAGGAATTAAGGGGAGCAGTTTTCTACCGTTGAAAACTCAACGTTAACAAAATAACGTAAGGGCAGTTATTAAAACTAATTTGCATTGGGAACCCTGAACTTCTGTAAATTGCAATTATCCACCATGGCTAATTCAATTTACATAAAACCCCTTAATTAATATTATAATTGTGATTTACTCCCTGGGTTAAAACCCGTCATGGGCATACCTAATTTCCAACATCTCCCACTCACACATGATGGATTTGTTGTTACAAAAATAACACGTGAAGAAAACTTCATACTTGGTAACTTGGTCGTGCGACCCATAAGAGAATACATGCAATCTTGTTATGCATTGGTTAGAGATACACAACCGCCCTCTTTGTAATCAATCCTCTAATGTGTATATCTGTCGCTTATAATACCCCAGATCTAAGTTGTTGTATCAGTGTAAGTATTCCTGATCTCTTCTTTTATTTACTCTTGAGGACATACTTAAACACATCCACATTGATGTCTCTTTATCACACAGATTGACCGGCCAATGAGATCATCAAACTTGATATCAACAAACTTAGTCATTCCTTTGTACTCAATATTCTAAGTCACAACTAAGTCTCTTTCCTAGACATACCCTTTTAGACTGAATCAGTCGTGGCCATAAGGAATATGCTAAAGTAGATATCACCAAGACTGAGACTTTGAATATTAGTCAATATTCAAAGGGTATAGGGAGGAACCCAATCCTCCAGGGACTCACACAGTGGAGATGCATGGATCCACTTTCTCACTTCCCATTAATGGTCGACTCCAGAACATGTGGTATGAATCGCATGCAATAGTGTATTCCGTATGTCTTCGGAGTAATTTAATCCAACACCGTTCAGACTCCAAGTTAAATGTACTCATACATTTAACACTGAATTCTACAACAATCAATTGCTCTAAGAATTCGTGTCTGGCTCATAAATAGGCTTAGCTGAACTTTGGAGAATCTGTTCATCTCGGTCATTATTTGTATATATAAAATGACCTCATCTTGAAACTTATTCAAGGCGACTTTTATAGAGGATTAAATCGTATCCCTGTCTGTTCACCTAGAACGTTAGAGGCGATTGGCTGTTGTCACGACCCGCTTCCCTAAAATGGAGGCGAGACGCGAAAAGGTCCGCACGAGAGTGGAGCTGTGAAGCCCCAAACCCGATAAGCGTCAATAAAACATAAGCAGGTCCCTGTAACCACAACGGAACAACAATAATAACACAAGGAGAGACTGAAATAAAATCTCACATCTCATAAATTGTCCAACATGAAAAAAAATAAGTCCAACATCCAGAAAAGCCACCAGGCTAAAAGAAAGAGTCTAAAGGCCCAGAACAAGGCCAACAAAAGCAACGACATAACAAAGTATAGGTGCTAAGCACCGATAACAAAACAACTGTCAAAACAAAAGTAAAACACAACGAAGACACTAGGACTGGTCCCCAGTGTCCACGTACTCCCCGTCAAACACAAGCTCGGGCTCGGCGTTAGCAAACACCTCGTCCTCAACACGGTACTCAGGCTCAGGGTCTAACATGTGTCATCCAAAAGAGTAAAGGGGCACATGTCAGCAAGTCTAAAAGACTTGGGCAAGGAAACTGAAGGTAAGGCAACTAGCAACCTAGCAGTTTTAGTATGCATGACATGGCAGTTATAACATGAGTGCACAATTTAAGACATGGTGAACAGTAAGTACAAGAGAGCAAGTATAGGGAAAAGACAAGAGTAGCCAAGCTACTAACAATCTCAATCAATTCACTATTCACGTTTCACGTTGTTTTGTAGATGTTTACGCCCTTCAGCTGAATGGTACATCATTAACGCCGATCGGCACTAAACACTACCCCACCCCAGAGTTTACGCCTTACAACTGCAGTTGCTGGTCGGGCAGACTCCCAGTTGAATGGCCGCTTAACCCTTACCCCATCCCACACGTAAACAAGCCAGGGTCCCTGTACATGAGCCCAGCAAGTGAGCCAGGGTTGCCCCGCACGGGAGCTTGTTTCTTAGTTCACAATTCAATATCGAGCGTTGGGGTTAGCAACTCATTATGCTCGCTTCTGGTCACGATCCAGGAACACAAGTATTGTAGCGATGCTACGGAATCACGGGATCACTTAAAGAATGCAATGACATGACAATTAATTCGCGTACCGTTAATGGAATTTAAACATGACATGGTAATTGTGCAACATGATATATGTCGGAACTAGCTTCGTTGTCAAGCTAGTTCCCCAATTTGCGCCTAGGCGAGTATCATTTCGTTGCCTAGCCTCTTTTACGCCTACAACAAGCAAATGGCCTAAAACATGGCCTAACCCTAAGTGGCAAGTTTCACTTGCCTTGCACCGGGGATGACGATCACGAAGGTTCGTCTCGCGGATGCTAATCTACGGGGAAAATCGCTGTTATGGGGAAACAATCATCAAACAACATGAAATTTCATTAGGGTTTCATAAAAATACAAATAGGTTATGAAAACATCGAGAGATCGATTTCTTATCGAGAGGAAGCGGAAGAAACACTCCGGAGAACCCTAGGACCAGATCTGGAAACAAATGGAGAAGTTTGGAGAGTTAGAGTTTTTGGGGGATTTTGGGGATTTGGGGAGATTTTGGGGAAGATGAGAGGTAGAATGAGTTGATGGAGGGTTTAGATGATGGATCTAGGGCTTGGGATGAAGGAATAAGGCTTGGAGGAAGATGGGGGCTCAATGGGGGAGAAACTAAGGTTTTGGGTCGAGTGGAGGAAGAAGAAAACGTTTGGGAGGGGTATAAATAGGTTGGGCTGGCGGCTGCCCAGAAATTAGGGTTTTAACACAGATTAGTCGGTCAAAGAGCAACCACTGACCGACTAGTTTGGCAACTAGTCGGTCGGTCGACCAACGCAGACCGACTAAGTGTAAACAGTAACTTCTGAACGAAAATAGGATTTAGATTTAGTCGGTCCATGAACAAATACTGACCGACTAGTTTTACATCTAGTCGGTCGAGAGATGAACTTAGACCGACTAAGAGTGAACAGTATTGATACTAAAATTTAGTTGAAGAGTTAGTCGGTTAAAGAAGCATTGCTGACCGACTAGTTTGCAACCTATTCGGTCAACCAACGTTCTTAGACCGACTAACGATAAACAGTAACTCCTGAATAATTTAGAAAGCCAACTAGTCGGTCCAAGAAGGATTGCCGACCGACTGGATCGTCATCTAGTCGGTCGGTGCCCCTTCTTACACCGGCTAATAAGCACCAAAAGTACCGATACGGAGCGCGGGGCCCCGTGATCGATTCCTAAGACTCCTAGGCTTGATCTAATAGTAAGATACGACCGTTATGAAGTCCGTCATGAATGACATACTTCGAAATCGACGATCCTAAGGAAGAAACGAGAAATCACGACGAAACGATCAGAAATGAAAGCTACGGAGACGAAAACCACACATGAGGAGAAAATCCACCAAAACATATATTATATTATAATAAATCCAGATACATGAAAAGCAGTCGTTACAACCTCCCCAACGTAAGAAAAATTCCGTCCTCGGAATTTCCGAATACTCACGAGTCCGGAAACAAAAGTGGGAAACGCTCTCGCATCTCATCCTCATTCTCCCAAGTAGACTCTCCAGATGAGCCGTGTCGCCACATCACCCTCACAAGATTGACAATCTTGTTCCGAAGCGATTTCTGACGCCTGTCCAGAATCTGCACTGGATGCTGGTCATACGTCATATCAGGGCGAACGGTAATCTCCGAAAAATCCACAGCATGAGATGGATCGCTAATGTATCGACGAAGCTGCGACACATGGAAAACATTGTGAACTCCTTCCAAAGATGGCGGCAAGGCCAAGCGATAAGCTACCTCGCCAACCCTCTCTAAAATGTCAAACGGTCCAATGTATCGCGGGCTCAACTTCCCTCGCTTCCCAAAACGAATCACACCGCGATTCGGGGAAATCTTCAAGAACACATGGTCGCCCGGCTGAAATTCCAAAGGACGATGTCTAGCATCCGCCCAATGCTTAAAACGGTCCTGAGCAATCCTCAACCTCTCCCGAATATTCCTGACGATATCCACGGCCTCCATGATCATCTCAGGTCCCAACAGCTCCCGATCACCAACGTCATCCCAACTCAATGGCGATCGACATTTCCTCCCATAAAGAGCGGCGAAAGGCGCCATGCCAATACTCGCCTAGAAGCTGTTGTTGTAAGAGAACTCCACCAAATGCAGATGGTCCTCCCACGAACCCTTGAAATCTAACATGCACGCCCTCAGCATGTCTTCCAAAATCTGAATCGTCCTCTCGGACTGGCCATCCGTTTGCGGATGGTACGCCGTGCTGAAACTCAGACGCGTACCCAAGCTCTTCTGCAAACTCTGCCAGAACTGAGATGTGAACCTCGTGTCTCTGTCAGACACGATACTCACGGGGAATCCATGAAGTCGCACGACCTCCTGCATGATTCACGTTACATCACTATCCAAACTAGGAAAAGGAAATAAAACGGAGAGTAAAAGAATTTTACCTCCATATATCTCCTCGCTAGCGCCTCCGTGGAATGTCCCACTCGGAACGGAATAAAGTGCGCGGATTTGGTCAATCGATCTACGATCACCCAAATCGCGTCATTCTGCTTCGGACTCCGAGGTAGTCCAGTCACGAAATCCATAGTGATGTGTTGCCACTTCCACTCCGGAATCGGAAGCGGTTGTAGCAACCCGGCCGTACGCTGATGCTCCGCCTTCACCTGCTGGCAAACCAAGCACTTGGCCACACTCCGAGCCACACTCCTCTTCATGCCATGCCACCAAAAATTCAAACGAAGATCCTGGTACATCTTGGTGCCACCAGGATGCACAGAATACGACGAACTGTGTGCCTCCACCATCAACTCCTCTCTAATATCCCCAGCTGGCACACACAACCTGGCTCCATACCTCAGCGAGCCATCCTCATGAATCAAAAAGTTAGTCCACAGACCGGCTTCCACCTGCTCCCGAATCTTCACCAGCTTCGGATCCTTAGCCTGGCCAACCTTAATCCGATCCACGATCGTCGACTGTACCTGCATGTACATCAACGACGAAGCCTCCCCAGGAAGAACAATCTCCACGCCAGACTCACAAAAATCCTGCTGCAATCTCCACTGCGAAGTCAAAATCATCACCGCTGGAAGCCTACTCAAAGCATCCGGAACCACATTCACCTTGCCAGGGTGAAACTGCAAATCAATCTCATAATCTGCCATAAGCTCCAACCATCGACGTTGTCGCATGTTGAGCTCCTTCTGAGTAAAAATATACTTCAAGCTTTTGTGATCGGTGAAAATCTTCACTTTCTCACTCAGCAGGAAGTGCCTCCAAATCTTAAGAGCAAACACAACGGTAGCCAACTCCAAATCATGCGTCGGGTAATTCTTCTCATGAACCTTAAGCTGACGAGACGCATACGCCACAACATGCCCATGCTGATGTAACACACAACCGAGACCCTTGCCAGAAGCATCGCAAAAGATCTCAAATCCACCGCTGCGATCAGGCACAACAAGAATAGGGGCAGTCGTCAACCTCTCCTTCAGAACGCCAAAAGCACTCTCGCAATCACCCGACCAAACAAAAGCAACTTCCTTCCGCGTCAACCTGGTCATCGGCTCAGCAATACGAGAAAAGTCCTTAATGAATCGACGATAATAACCAGCAAGTCCAAGGAAACTCCGAATCTCAGACGCAGACGACGGAACAGGCCACTCCCTGATGGCCCTAATCTTCTCGGGATCCACTGAAATACCATCTCCAGTCACCACATGCCCGAGAAAAGCAACTCTATCCAGCCAGAACTCGCACTTCGAAAACTTAGCATACAACCGATGCTTCCTCAAAATCTCCAACACCGTCCTTAAGTGCGAGGCATGCTCTTCCTCCGACTTCGAATAGATCAGAATGTCGTCAATGAAGATAACGACAAACTTATCCAAAAAGTCGTAGAAAATCAGGTTCATCAGATTCATGAAAACTGCGGGCACGTTAGTTACGCCGAAAGGCATAACCACAAACTCATAGTGTCCATACTTCGTCCTGAACGCTGTCTTCGGAACATCATCCTTCTTCACCTTCAACTGATGGTAACCACTCCTCAAATCCAATTTAGAAAACACCCTCGAACCTCCAAGCTGATCAAAAATATCATCGATGCGAGGCAGCGGGTATTTATTCTTAATGGTCACCGCATTCAACTCCCGATAGTCCACGCACATGCGACGCGAACCATCCTTCTTCTTTACCAGCAACACCGGTGCTCCCCACGGAGACACGCTAGGATTAATATAACCCTTCAGCAAAAGCTCATCCAGCTGCTTCCGTAACTCTTCCAATTCTGCAGGTGCCATACGATACGGCGCCTTCGAAATCAGCTGCGCACCTGAAACAAGATCAATAGAAAATTCTAGAGCTCGATCAGGTGGCAAACCAGACATCTCCTCGGGGAAGACGTCGCCAAAATCACGCACCACAGCTGGCCACTCCAGCTCCATCAGCATAGCCACAACCTCCACCGGCCTGGCCCGGAATCTGACAGGACCAAGCGAACTGCTACCACGACTGAACTCAAATACTGGATGTCCGGGAATCTCGAACACCACCTTCTTCCTCCTGCAGTCAATCGTAGCATAGAAGCTCGCAAGCCAGTCCATCCCAAGAACTGCATCATAGTTGATGATGTCGTGGACAATGAAATCAGCGAAAAGCTCATGCCCACAGACCACCAACGAGCAAGAATTGCAACCACGATGCACCGAGACCACGCCATTCCCTGTAACGATATTCCAACTCTTGGGAAGAGGGGACGTCGACAAGGAATGCCTCTCCACGAAGCTCCGAGAAATAATGCACATCGATGCACCAGAGTCAAAGAGGACTCGTGCAGGAAATGTGCAAACCAAAACCACACTTAACAATCAATTAACAATCAAACCCTAGTCTAGCAAACAACCATGTTCAAGCAAACAACATAATCTAACAATCAAAACCAGCTAGGAAAGTGACAGCTAGAGTGAGGATTACCTGCGATAACCTCATCCACAGCCTCGCTCTCCACAACGGTTATCAGAAAAGCCTGCTTCCTCGGCGGAATAGCCTGTTGAAAGGCCTGCCTCTACGGAACAAGAGCTGCTCCACGACCAGCAGGGACAGACGCTCGCTGCTGCAACGGCTGAGCCGCAACAGGTGCCCTCCGCAGCGGACCCGCATGTCGACAATCCTTCGCGACATGGGAAGCATCACCACAAACCAGACACTGGCCCAAAAACTTCCGACACTGATCCTTGATGTGGCCAGGTTTGCCGCAGAAATGGCAAGTCTTCAGAATAGGCCCTCCCGGCCTCTTAAACTGAGCGGACTGATTAGGCCTGAATCCAGGTCTAACCACAGCTCTCGCCTGTTCCACAGGCCTCTTCCCAGCACCAACAGCAGACCCCCTCCTCTGGTTCACGAGCAGCTCCTGCCTCTTGGCTGCTACTAGAACCTTCTGATAAGACTCCCGGTCAGAAGAGGTCACAAAACTCTGGAGCTCCGAAGCAAGTCCCTGCAGGAACCTCTGAGCTCTCTCCTCAGCATCCTGCACCATCTTTGGTGCAAACCGACTCAGCCTCATGAACTCTTGGTGATATAGGTCCACCGACGAGCTTCCTTGCTTCAAATCGATAAAACGCTGCAGCATCTCTTCTCTGGCAGCTTTCGGGAAGAACTCACCCTCAAATCTGGCCTTGAAGGTAGCCCAAGCTATCGGCTCCACTAGCATCTTCTCTTCGGCATCCCACCAATTCCGAGCATTATCCTTGAGTTGCCTCTTCACCAAATCAACCCATCCAGCCGGGGTGATCTTGGCCATCTTCAGATTGTCCTCTATGTTCCGAATCCACTCATCGGCAGCCAGAGGACCCTCAGACCCATCAAAATATACGGGACCCAGCTCCCGAAATTGCTTCGCTCCTGGCTCAGAGTGAGGGGCATCCGGAAGAGCCCAGGCAGCTCGAGCAAGTGGAGCATTCTGGACTTGCAGGAGCACGCCCTGCTGCACTTGCATCATCTGGAGCATCATCCGCATCATCTCACCGTTGGTGGGTTCCCGCTCAGGCTCCTCATCATGAGGGAGCGCACCACTACCCCCACCACGGGTGAATCGTCTTCCTGCCATCTAGTGACACAGAGAACGAATCAGATTAGACTCATAGCTTATGACTCGGACATCGAACTCAGTTTATTGGACATTCTAATATTATTATCGTCATTCCAAAAATCGCAGTTACAGAAGGACCTCCATGGGCCACCAATAAAACCTGTCACGACCCGCTTCCCTAAAATGGAGGCGAGACGCGAAAAGGTTCGCACGAGAGTGGAGCTGTGAAGACCCAAACCCAATAAGCGTCAATAAAACATAAGCAGGTCCCTGTAACCACAACGGAACAACAATAATAACACAAGGAGAGACTGAAATAAAATCTCACATCTCATAAATTGTCCAACATGAAAAAAAATAAGTCCAACATCCAGAAAAGCCACCAGGCTAAAAGAAAGAGTCTAAAGGCCCAGAACAAGGCCAACAAAAGCAACGACATAACAAAGTATAGGTGCTACGCACCGATAACAAAACAACTGTCAAAACAAAAGTAAAACACAACGAAGACACTAGGACTGGTCCCCAGTGTCCACGTACTCCCAGTCAAACACAAGCTCGGGCTCGGCGTCAGCAAACACCTCGTCCTCAACACGGTACTCAGGCTCAGGGTCTAACATGTGTCACCCAAAAGAGTAAAGTGGCACATGTCAGCAAGTCTAAAAGACTTGGGCAAGGAAACTGAAGGTAAGGCAACTAGCAACCTAGCAGTTTTAGTATGCATGACATGGCAGTTATAACAGGAGTGCACAATTTAAGACATGGTGAACAGTAAGTACAAGAGAGCAAGTATCGGGACAAGACAAGAGTAGCCAAGCTACTAACAATCTCAATCAATTCACTATTCATGTTTCACGTTGTTTTGTAGATGTTTACGCCCTTCAGCTGAATGGTACATCATTCACGCCGATCGACACTAAACACTACCCCACCCCAGAGTTTACACCTTACAACTGCAGTTACTGATCGGGCAGACTCCCAGTTGAATGGCCGCTTAACCCTTACTCCATCCCACACGTAAACAAGCCAAAGTCCATGTACATGAGCCCAGCAAGTGAGCCAGGGTTGCCCCGCACGGGAGCTTGTTTCTTAGTTCATAATTCAATATCGAGCGTTGGGGTTAGCAACTCATTATGCTCGCTTCTGGTCACGAGCCAGGAACACAAGTATTGTAGCGATGCTACGCAATCACGGGATCACTTAAAGAATGCAATGACATGACAATTAATTCACGTATCGTTAATGGAATTTAAACATGACATGGTAATTGTGCAACATGATATATGTCGGAACTAGCTTCGTTGTCAAGCTAGTTCCCCAATTTGCGCCTAGGCGAGTATCATTTCGTCGCCTAGCCTCTTTTACGCCTACAACAAGCAAATGGCCTAAAACATGGCCTAACCCTAAGTGGCAAGTTTCACTTGCCTTGCACCGGGGATGACGATCACGAAGGTTCGTCTCGCGGATGCTAATCTACGGGGGAAATCGCTGTTATGGGGAAACAATCATCAAACAACATGAAATTTCATTAGGGTTTCATAAAAATACAAATAGGTTATGAAAACATCGAGAGATCGATTTCTTACCGAGAGGAAGCGGAAGAAACACTCCGGAGAACCCTAGGACCAGATCTGGAAACAAATGGAGAAGTTTGGAGAGTTAGGGTTTTTGGGGGATTTTGGGGATTTGGGGAGATTTTGGGGAAGATGAGAGGTAGAATGAGTTGATGGAGGGTTTAGATGATGGATCTAGGGCTTGGGATGAAGGAATAAGGCTTGGAGGAAGATGGGGGCTCAATGGGGGAGAAACTAGGGTTTTGGGTCGAGTGGAGGAAGAAGAAAACGTTTGGGAGGGGTATAAATAGGTTGGGCTGGCGGCTGCCCAGAAATTAGGGTTTTAACACAGATTAGTCGGTCAAAGAGCAACCACTGACCGACTAGTTTGGCAACTAGTCGGTCGGTCGACCAACGCAGACCGACTAAGTGTAAACAGTAACTTCTGAACGAAAATAGGATTTAGATTTAGTCGGTCCATGAACAAATACTGACCGACTAGTTTTACATCTAGTCGGTCGAGAGATGAACTTAGACCGACTAAGAGTGAACAGTATTGATACTAAAATTTAGTTGAAGAGTTAGTCGGTTAAAGAAGCATTGCTGACCGACTAGTTTGTAACCTAGTCGGTCAACCAACGTTCTTAGACCGACTAACGATAAACAGTAACTCCTGAATAATTTAGAAAGCCAACTAGTCGGTCCAAGAAGGATTACCGACCGACTGGATCGTCATCTAGTCGGTCGGTGCCCCTTCTTACACCGGCTAATAAGCACCAAAAGTACCGATACGGAGCGCAGGGCCCCGGGATCGATTCCTAAGACTCCTAGGCTTGATCTAATATTAAGATACGACCGTTATGAAGTCTGTCACGAATGACATACTTCGAAATCGACGATCCTAAGGAAGAAACGAGAAATCACGACGAAACGATCGGAAATGAAAGCTACGGAGACGAAAACCACACATGAGGAGAAAATCCACCAAAACATATATTATATTATAATAAATCCAGATACATGGAAAGCAGTCGTTACATCTGTGTGAGAGGGCAACCTTCATACCTATTTGACATACCTTTTCTTTTGTACTCTTTTTATGTATTAACAAATAACACTATTGGGCAAACACATATCATCCAACACAATGAACGAAATAAATGTTTTATTGAACAATATCAATATATATAAGAGAGTACATTCACAAGTATATTTCAATTTCTACGCAATCCTAGAGCTTTTACATGTCTCAAAAAAGCATATCTAGGAATGGGTTTAGTAAGAGGATCAGCAACCATGTTGTGCGTAGATATATACTTGATACAAACTATCTTCTCAGCAACAATGTCTCTCACAAAACGATATCGTATGTCGATATGTTTGGTACAACTATGATACTTTGGGTCCTTGGTGTAAGCTATAGCAGCTTGATTGTCACAGTAGACAATTACCGGTTCTTATTTTATACCCAAATTTTGTAGGAACCATCGTAACAAATAGCTTCCTGAACTCCTAGTGAAGCAACAACAAATTCTGCTTCATGGTTGATAGAGCGACACAATTTTGTATCTTAATGCACCATGATATGGCTCCATCTCCAAGAATGAAAACATATCCTGTCACGACCCGCTTCCCTAAAATGGAGGTGAGACGTGAGAAGGTCCACACGGGAGTGGAGCTGTGAAGCCCCAAACCCGATAAGCGTCAATAAAATATAAGCAGGTCCCTATAACCACAACGGAATAACAATAATAACACAAGGAGAGACTGAAATAAAATTCAGATCTCATAAATTGTCCAACATCAACATAAGTCCAACATCCAGAAAAGCCACCAGGCTAAAAGAAAAGAGTCTAAAGGACCAGAACAAGGCCAACAAAAGAAACGACATAACAAAGTATGGGTGCTACGCACCGATAACAAAACAACTGTCTAACAAAAGTAAAGCACAACGAAGACACTAGGACTGGTCCCAAGTGTCCACGTACTCCCCGTCAAACACAAGCTCGGGCTCGGCGTCAGCATACACCTCGTCCTCAACGAGGTACTCGGGCTCAGGATCTAACATGTGTCACCCAAAAGAGTAAAGGGTCACATGTCAGCAAGTCTAAAAGACTTGGGCAAGGAAACTGGAAGTAAGGCTCTAGCAACCTAGCAGTTCAGTATGCATGACATGGCAGTTATAACATGAGTGCACAATTGAAACATGGCAAGACAATTTGTACAAGAGAACAATCATCGGGACAAGACAAGACAAGGCAAGACAAGAGTAGCCACGCTACTATCCATATCAATCAATTCACTATTCACGTTGTTTGTAGATGTTTACGCCTTACAGCTGAATGGTTTTACATTCGCTGATTGGCCGTTTAACAACTACCCCAAACCCAAGAGTTTACGCCTTACCACTGCAGTTGCTGATCGGGCAGACTCCCAGTTGATTGGTCGCTTAACTCTTACCCCCAATACCCATACGTAATGGAGCCAGGGTCCCCGCACAATGAACTCAGCTAGTGAGCCTGGGGTTGCCCCGCACATGAGCTCGCATTATTAAACATTTGGCGTAGGGGTGCACCTAGCCGGAAACACGCAATTCGGGCATTGGCTATCAACCAACACATGGCCCGCTTCTGGAACACGAGCCAGGAACGCAAGAATTTGTAGCAAAGCTACGCAATCACAGAAACACTTAAGAATGCAATGACATGACAATTAATTTGCGTACCGTTAATAGAAAGTAAGCATGACATGGAAATTGTGCAACATGCTAAATGTCGGAACTAGCTTCGTTGTCAAGCTAGTTCCCCAATTTGCACCTAGGCGAGTATCATTTCGTCGCCTAGCCTCTTTTACGCCTACAACAAGAAAATGGCCTAAAACATGGCCTAAACCCTAAGTGGCAAGTTTCACTTGCCTAGCACCGGGGATGACGACCACTTCGTCACACTGATGCTATGCTACGGGGGAATCGCTGTTATGGGGGAAACAAACATCAAACAACATGAAATTTATTAGGGTTTCATAAAAATATAAATAGGTTATAAAAACAACGGTAGATCGATTTCTTACCAAGAGGAGACGGAAGAAACACTCCGGGGAACCCTAGGATCAGATCTGGAAAAGATTGGAGAAGTTTGGGGAAACTAGGGTTTTGGGGAAATTTGGGGATTTGATGGATTTGGGTGAGATTTTGGGGAAGATGAGAGGTAGATAGAGTCAATGGATGGTTTGGGTGATGGATTTAGGGCTTGGAATGAAGAAATGAAGCTTGGAGGAAGATGGGGGCTCAAGGGGGAAGATTTTAGGGTTTTGGGTCGTGTTGGAGAAGATGAAATCGTTTGGGTTGGGTTTAAATAGGATGGGCTGGCGGCTGCCCAGAAATTAGGGTTTCAACACTAGTTAGTCGGTCAAAGAGCAACCACTGACCGACCAGTTTGACAACTAGTCGGTCGGTCGACCAACGCAGACCGACTAAGTGCAAACAGTAACTCCTGAACGAAAATAGGATTCTAGAGTTAGTCGGTCCATGAACAAATACTGACCGACTAGTTTATCATCTAGTCGGTCGATGAACGTTCTTAGACCGACTAAGAGTAAACAGTAGCTGATACAAAAATAAGATGATGAGTTAGTCGGTTAAAGAAGCATTGCTGACCGACTAGTTTGCAACCTAGTCGGTCAACCAACGTTCTTAGACCGACTAACGATAAACAGTAACTCCTGAGAAATTTAGAAAGCTAACTAGTCGGTCCAAGAAGGATTGCCGACCGACTGGATCGTCATCTAGTCGGTCGGTGCCCCTTCTTATACCAGCTAATGAGCATAAAAAGTTCCGATACGGAGCGCGGGGCCCCGAGATCGATTCCTAAGACTCCTAGGCTTGATCTATTAGTTAGATACGTCCGTTATAAAGTCCGTCACGAATGACATACTTCGAAATCGACGATCCTAAGGAAGAAGCGAGAAAATACGACCAATCGATCGAAAATGAAATCTACGGAGACGAAAACCACACGAGAGGAGAAAATCCACCAAAACATATATTATATTATATTAAATCCAGATACATGAAAAGCAGTCGTTACATCCTCCCCAACTTAAGAAAAATTCCGTCCTCGGAATTTCCAAATACTCACGAGTCCGAAAACAAAAGTGGGAAACGCTCTCGCATCTCACCCTCATTATCCCAAGTAGACTCTCCAGGTGAACCGTGTCGCCACATCACCCTCACAAGATTGACAATCTTGTTCCGAAGCGATTTCTGACGTCTGTCCAGAATCTGCACTGGATGCTGGTCATACGTCATATCGGGGCGAACGGTAATCTCCGAAAAATCTACCGCATGAGACGGATCGCTAATGTATCGACGAAGCTGCGACACATGGAAAACATTGTGAACTCCTTCCAAAGATGGCGGCAAGGCCAAGCGATAAGCTACCTCGCCAACCCTCTCCAAAACGTCAAACGGTCCAATGTATCGCGGGCTCAACTTTCCACGCTTCCCGAAACGAATCACACCACGATTCGGGGAAATCTTCAAGAACACATGGTCGCCCGGCTGAAACTCCAAAGGACGATGTTTAGCATCCGCCCAATGCTTAAAACGGTCCTGAGCAATTCTCAACCTCTCCCGAATATTCCTGACGATATCCACGGCCTCCACGATCATCTCAGGTCCCAACAACTCCCGATCACTAACGTCATCCCAACTCAATGGCGATCGACATTTCCTCCCATAAAGAGCGGCGAAAGGCGCCATGCCAATACTCGCCTGGAAGCTGTTGTTGTAAGAGAACTCCACCAGATGCAGATGGTCCTCCCACGAACCCTCGAAGTCCAACATGCACGCCCTTAGCATGTCTTCCAAATTCTGAATCGTCCTCTCGGACTGGCCATCCGTCTGCGGATGGTACGCCGTGCTGAAACTCAGACGCGTACCCAAACTCTTCTGCAAACTCTGCCAGAACTGAGATGTGAACCTCGTGTCTCTGTCCGACACGATACTCACGGTGACTCCATGAAGTCGCACAACCTCCTGCACGATTCACGTTACATCACTATCCAAACTAGGAAAAGGAAATAAAACGGAGAGTACACGAATTTCTTTACCTCCATATATCTCCTCGCTAGCGCCTCAGTGGACTGTCCCACTCGGAACGGAATAAAGTCCGCAGATTTGGTCAATCGATCTACGATCACCCAAATTGCGTCATTCTGCTTCGGACTCCGAGGTAGTCCAGTCACGAAATCCATAGTGATGTGTTGCCACTTCCACTCCGGAATCGGAAGCGGTTGTAGCAACCCGGCCGTACGCTGATGCTCCGCCTTCACTTGCTGGCAAACCAAGCACTTGGCTACACTCCGAGCCACGCTCCTCTTCATACCATGCCACTAATAATTCAGACGAAGATCCTGGTACATCTTGGTGCCACCAGGATGCACAGAATACGGCGAACTGTGTGCCTCCACCATCAGCTCCTCTCTGATATCCCCAGCTGGCACACACAACCTGGCTCCGAACCTCAGCGAGCCATCCTCATGAATCAAAAAGTCAGTCCGCAGACCGGCTTCCACCTGCTCCTGAATCCTCACCAGCTTCAGATCCTCGGCCTGGCCAGCCTTAATCCGATCCACGATCGTCGACTGTACCTGCATGTACATCAACGAAGAAGCCTCTCCAGGAAGAACAATCTCCACACCAGACTCGCAAAAATCCTGCTGCAATCTCCACTGCGAGGTCATAATCATCACCGCCAGAAGCCTACTCAAAGCATCCGAAACCACATTCACCTTGCCAGGGTGAAACTGCAAATCAATATCATAATCCGCCATAAGCTCCAACCATCGACGCTGTCGCATGTTGAGCTCCTTCTGAGTGAAAATGTACTTCAAGCTTTTGTGATCGGTGAAAATCTTCACTTTCTCACTCAGCAGGAAGTGCCTCCAAATCTTAAGAGCAAACACAACGGCAGCCAACTCCAAATCATGCGTCGGATAATTCTTCTCATGAACCTTAAGCTGACGAGACGCATACGCCACAACATGCCCATGTTGATGCAACACACAACCGAGACCCTTGCCAGAAGCATCACAAAAGATCTCAAATCCACCGCTGCGATCAGGCACAACAAGAATAGGGGCAGTCGTCAACCTTTCCTTCAGAACGCCAAAAGCACTCTCACAATCACCCGACCAAACAAAAGCAACATCCTTCCGCGTCAACCTGGTCATCGGCTCAGCAATACGAGAAAAGTCCTTAATGAATCGCCGATAATAACCAGCAAGTCCAAGGAAACTCCGAATCTCAGACGCAGACGACGGAACAGGCCACTCCCTGATGGCCCTAATCTTCTCGGGATCCACTGAAATACCACCTCCAGTCACCACATGCCCGAGAAAAGCAACTCGATCCAGCCAAAACTCGCACTTCGAAAACTTAGCATACAAACGATGCTTCCTCAAAATCTCCAACACCGTCCTTAAGTGCGAGGCATGCTCTTCCTCCGACTTCGAGTAGATCAGAATGTCGTCAATAAAGATAACGACAAACTTATCTAAAAAGTCGTAGAAAATCAGGTTCATCAGATTCATGAAAACTGCGGGCGTGTTAGTTACGCCAAAAGGCATAACCACAAACTCATAGTGTCCATACTTCGTCCTGAACGCTCTCTTCGGAACATCTCCCTTCTTCACCTTCAACTGATGGTAACCACTCCTCAAATCCAATTTAGAAAACACCCTCGAACCTCCAAGCTGATCAAAAATATCATCGATGCGAGGCAACGGGTATTTATTCTTAATGGTCACCGCATTCAACTCCCGATAGTCCACGCACATGCGACGCGAACCATCCTTCTTCTTCACCAGCAACACCGGTGCTCCCCACGGAGACACGCTAGGATTAATATAACCCTTCTGCAAAAGCTCATCCAACTGCTTCCGCAACTCTTCCAATTCAGCAGGTGCCATACGATACGGCGCCTTTGAAATCGGCTGCGCACCTGGAACAAGATCGATAGAAAATTCCAGAGCTCGATCAGGCGGCAAACCAGACATCTCCTCGGGGAAGACGTCGCCGAAATCTCGCACCACAGCTGGCCACTCCAGCTCCATCTGCATAGCCACAGCCTCCACCGACCTGGCCCGAAATCTGACAGGACCAAGCGAACTGCTACCACGACTGAACTCAAATACTGGATGTCCGGGAATCTCGAACACCACCTTCTTCCTCCTGCAGTCAATCGTAGCATAGAAGCTCGCAAGCCAATCCATCCCAAGAACTGCATCATAGTTGATGATGTCGTGGACAATGAAATCAGCAAAAAGCTCATGTCCACAGACCACCAACGAGCAAGAATTGCAACCACGATGCACCGAGACCACACCATTCCCTGTAACGATATTCCAACTCTTGGGAAGAGGGGACGTCGACAAGGAATGCCTCTCCACGAAGCTCCGAGAAATAATGCACATCGATGCACCCGAGTCAAAGAGGACCCGTGCAGGAAATGTGCAAACCAAAACTACACCTAACAATCAATTAACAATCAAACACTAGTCTAGCAAACAACCATGTTCAAGCAAACAACATAATCTAACAATCAAAACCAGCTAGGAAAGTAACAGCTAGATCGAGGATTACCTGCGATATCCTCATCCACAGCCTCGCTCTCCGCAGCGGTCATCAGAAAAGCCTGCCTCCTCGGCGGAACAGCCTGCCGAAAAGCCTGTCCCTGCGGAACAAGAGCTGCTCCACGACCAGCAGGAACAGACGCTCGCTGCTGCAACGGCTGTGCTGCAACAGGAGCCCTCCGCAGCTGATTCGCATGCCGACAATCCCTCGCGGCATGGGAAGCATCTCCACAAATCAGACACTGGCCCAAAAACTTCCGACACTGATCCTAGACGTGGCCAGGCTTGCCGCAGAAATGGAAAGTCTTCAGAATATGCCCTCCCGGCCTCTTAAATTGAGCAGACTGATTAGGCCTGAATCCAGGTCTAACCACAGCTCTCGCCTGTTCCACAGGCCTCTTCCCAGCACCAACAACAGACCCCTTCCTCTGGTTCACTAGCAGCTCCTGCCTCTTGGCAGCGACCAGAACCTTCTGATAAGACTCCCGGTCAGAGGAGGTCACAAAACTCTGGAGCTCTGAAGCAAGCCCCTGCAGGAACCTCTGAGCCTTCTCCTCAGCGTCCTGCACCATCTTTGGTGCAAACCGACTCAGCCTCATGAACTCTTGGTGATATAGGTCCACCGACGAGTTCCCTTGCTTCAAATCGATAAAACGCTGCAGCATCTCCTCCCTGGCAGCTTTCGGAAAGAACTCACCATCAAATCTGGCCTTGAAGGTAGCCCAAGCTATCGGCTCCACCAACATCTTCTCTTCCGCATCCCACCAATTCCGAGCATTATCCTTGAGTTGCCTCTTCGCCAAATCAACCCATCCAGCCGGGGTGATCTTGGCCATCTTCAGATTGTCCTCGATGTTCAGAATCCACTCATCGGCAGCCAGAGGACCCTCAGAACCATCAAAATATGCGGGACCCAGCTCCCGAAATTGCTTCGCTCCTGGCTCAGAGCGAGGGGCATCCGGAAGAGCCCGGGCAGCCCGAGCAAGTGGAGCATTCTGGACTTGCAGAAGCACGCCCTGCTGCACTTGCATCATCTGGAGCATCATCTGCATCATCTCACCGCTGGTGGGTTCCCGCTCAGGCTCCTCATCATGAGGGACCGCACCACTACCCCCACCACGGGTGAAACGTCTTCCTGCCATCTAGTGACACAGAAAACGAATCAGATTAGACTCATAGCTTATGACATCGGACGTCGAACTTAATTTATTGAACATTCTAATATTATTATCGCTATTCCAAAAATCGCAGTTACAGAAGGACCTGCATGGGCCACCACTAAAACCTGTCACGACCCGCTTCCCTAAAATGGAGGCGAGACGTGAGAAGGTCCGCACGGGAGTGGAGCTGTGAAGCCCCAAACCCGATAAGCGTCAATAAAATATAAGCAGGTCCCTGTAACCACAACGGAATAACAATAATAACACAAGGAGAGACTGAAATAAAATTCAGATCTCATAAATTGTCCAACATCAACATAAGTCCAACATCCAGAAAAGCCACCAGGCTAAAAGAAAAGAGTCTAAAGGACCAGAACAAGGCCAACAAAAGAAACGCCATAACAAAGTATGGGTGCTACGCACCGATAACAAAACAACTGTCTAACAAAAGTAAAGCACAATGAAGACACTAGGACTGGTCCCCAGTGTCCACGTACTCCCCGTCAAACACAAGCTCGGGCTCGGCGTCAGCATACACCTCGTCCTCAACGAGGTACTCGGGCTCAGGATCTAACATGTGTCACCCAAAAGAGTAAAGGGGCACATGTCAGCAAGTCTAAAAGACTTGGACAAGGAAACTGGAAGTAAGGCTCTAGCAACCTAGCAGTTCAGTATGCATGACATGGCAGTTATAACATGAGTGCACAATTGAAACATGGCAAGACAATTTGTACAAGAGAACAATCATCGGGACAAGACAAGACAAGGCAAGACAAGAGTAGCCACGCTACTATCCATCTCAATCAATTCACTATTCACGTTGTTTGTAGATGTTTACGCCTTACAGCTGAATGGTTTTACATTCGCTGATTGGCCGCTTAACAACTACCCCAAACCCAAGAGTTTACGTCTTACCACTGCAGTTGCTGATCGGGCAGACTCCCAGTTGATTGGTCGCTTAACTCTTACCCCCAATACCCACACGTAATGGAGCCAGGGTCCCCGCACAATGAACTCAGCTAGTGAGCCTGGGGTTGCCCCGCACATGAGCTCGCATTATTAAACATTTGGCGTAGGGGTGCACCTAGCCGGAAACACGCAATTCGGGCATTGGCTATCAACCAACACATGGCCCGCTTCTGGAACACGAGCCAGGAACGCAAGCATTTGTAGCAAAGCTACGCAATCACAGAAACACTTAAGAATGCAATGACATGACAATTAATTTGCGTACCGTTAATAGAAAGTAAACATGACATGGAAATTGTGCAACATGCTAAATGTCGGAACTAGCTTCGTTGTCAAGCTAGTTCCCCAATTTGCGCCTAGGCGAGTATCATTTCGTCGCCTAGCCTCTTTTACGCCTACAACAAGAAAATGACCTAAAACATGGCCTAAACCCTAAGTGGCAAGTTTCACTTGCCTAGCACCGGGGATGACGACCACTTCGTCACATGGATGCTATGCTACGGGGGAATCGCTGTTATGGGGGAAACAAACATCAAACAACATGAAATTTATTAGGTTTTCATAAAAATATAAATAGGTTATAAAAACAACGGTAGATCGATTTCTTACCAAGAGGAGACGGAAGAAACACTCCGGGGAACCCTAGGATCAGATCTGGAAAAGATTGGAGAAGTTTGGGGAAACTAGGGTTTTGGGGAAATTTGGGGATTTGATGGATTTGGGTGAGATTTTGGGGAAGATGAGAGGTAGATAGAGTCAATGGATGGTTTGGGTGATGGATTTAGGGCTTGGAATGAAGAAATGAAGCTTGGAGGAAGATGGGGGCTCAAGGGGGAAGATTTTAGGGTTTTGGGTCGTGTTGGAGAAGATGAAATCGTTTGGGTTGGGTTTAAATAGGATGGGCTGGCGGCTGCCCAGAAATTAGGGTTTCAACACTAGTTAGTCGGTCAAAGAGCAACCACTGACCGACCAGTTTGACAACTAGTCGGTCGGTCGACCAACGCAGACCGACTAAGTGCAAACAGTAACTCCTGAACGAAAATAGGATTCTAGAGTTAGTCGGTCCATGAACAAATACTAACCGACTAGTTTATCATCTAGTCGGTCGATGAACGTTCTTAGACCGACTAAGAGTAAACAGTAGCTGATACAAAAATAAGATGATGAGTTAGTCGGTTAAAGAAGCATTGCTGACAGACTAGTTTGCAACCTAGTCGGTCAACCAACGTTCTTAGACCGACTAACGATAAACAGTAACTCCTGAGAAATTTAGAAAGCTAACTAGTCGGTCCAAGAAGGATTGCCGACCGACTGGATCGTCATCTAGTCGGTCGGTGCCCCTTCTTATACCAGCTAATGAGCATAAAAAGTTCCGATACGGAGTGCGGGGCCCCGGGATCGATTCCTAAGACTCCTAGGCTTGATCTATTAGTTAGATACGACCGTTATGAAGTCCGTCACGAATGACATACTTCGAAATCGACGATCCTAAGGAAGAAGCGAGAAAATACGACCAATCGATCGAAAATGAAATCTACGGAGACGAAAACCACACGAGAGGAGAAAATCCACCAAAACATATATTATATTATATTAAATCCAGATACATGAAAAGCAGTCGTTACATCCTCCCCAACTTAAGAAAAATTCCGTCCTCGGAATTTCCAAATACTCACGAGTCCGAAAACAAAAGTGGGAAACGCTCTCGCATCTCATCCTCATTCTCCCAAGTAGACTCTCCAGGTGAACCGTGTCGCCACATCACCCTCACAAGATTGACAATCTTGTTCCGAAGCGATTTCTGACGCCTGTCCAGAATCTGCACTGGATGCTGGTCATACGTCATATCGGGGCGAACGGTAATCTCCGAAAAATCTACCGCATGAGACGGATCGCTAATGTATCGACGAAGCTGTGACACATGGAAAACATTGTGAACTCCTTCCAAAGATGGCGGCAAGGCCAAGCGATAAGCTACCTCGCCAACCCTCTCCAAAACGTCAAACGGTCCAATGTATCGCGGGCTCAACTTTCCACGCTTCCCGAAACGAATCACACCACGATTCGGGGAAATCTTCAAGAACACATGGTCGCCCGGCTGAAACTCCAAAGGACGACGTTTAGCATCCGCCCAATGCTTAAAACGGTCCTGAGCAATTCTCAACCTCTCCCGAATATTCCTGACGATATCCACAGCCTCCACGATCATCTCAGGTCCTAACAACTCCCGATCACCAACGTCATCCCAACTCAATGGCGATCGACATTTCCTCCCATAAAGAGCGGCGAAAGGCGCCATGCCAATACTCGCCTGGAAGCTGTTGTTGTAAGAGAACTCCACCAGATGCAGATGGTCCTCCCACGAACCCTCGAAGTCCAACATGCACGCCCTTAGCATGTCTTCCAAAATCTGAATCGTCCTCTCGGACTGGCCATCCGTCTGCGGATGGTACGCCGTGCTGAAACTCAGACGCGTACCCAAACTCTTCTGCAAACTCTGCCAGAACTGAGATGTGAACCTCGTGTCTCTGTCCGACACGATACTCACGGGGACTCCATGAAGTCGCACAACCTCTTGCACGATTCACGTTACATCACTATCCAAACTAGGAAAAGGAAATAAAACGGAGAGTAAAAGAATTTCTTTACCTCCATATATCTCCTCACTAGCACCTCAGTGGACTGTCCCACTCGGAACGGAATAAAGTGCGCAGATTTGGTCAATCGATCTACGATCACCCAAATCGCGTCATTCTGCTTCGGACTCCGAGGTAGTCCAGTCACGAAATCCATAGTGATGTGTTGCCACTTCCACTCCGGAATCGGAAGCGGTTGTAGCAACCCGGCCGTACACTGATGCTCCGCCTTCACTTGCTGGCAAACCAAGCACTTGGCTACACTCCGAGCCACGCTCCTCTTCATACCATGCCACCAATAATTCAGACGAAGATCCTGGTACATCTTGGTGCCACCAGGATGCACAGAATACGGCGAACTGTGTGCCTCCACCATCAGCTCCTCTCTGATATCCCCAGCTGGCACACACAACCTGGCTCCAAACCTCAGCGAGCCATCCTCATGAATCAAAAAGTCAGTCCGCAGACTGGCTTCCACCTGCTCCCGAATCCTCACCAGCTTTGGATCCTCGGCATGGCCAGCCTTAATCCGATCCACGATCGTCGACTGTACCTGCATGTACATCAACGAAGAAGCCTCTCCAGGAAGAACAATCTCCACACCAGACTCGCAAAAATCCTGCTGCAATCTCCACTGCGAGGTCAAAATCATCACCGCCGGAAGCCTACTCAAAGCATCCGGAACCACATTCACCTTGCCAGGGTGAAACTGCAAATCAATATCATAATCCGCCATAAGCTCCAACCATCGACGCTGTCGCATGTTGAGCTCCTTCTGAGTGAAAATGTACTTCAAGCTTTTGTGATCGGTGAAAATCTTCACTTTCTCACTCAGCAGGAAGTGCCCCCAAATCTTAAGAGCAAACACAACGGCAGCCAACTCCAAATCATGCGTCGGATAATTCTTCTCATGAACCTTAAGCTGACGAGACGCATACGCCAAAACATGCCCATGCTGATGCAACACACAACCGAGACCCTTTCCAGAAGCATCGCAAAAGATCTCAAATCCACCGCTGCGATCAGGCACAACAAGAATAGGGGCAGTCGTCAACCTTTCCTTCAGAACGCCAAAAGCACTCTCACAATCACCCGACCAAACAAAAGCAACATCCTTCCGCGTCAACCTGGTCATCGGCTCAGCAATACGAGAAAAGTCCTTAATGAATCGCCGATAATAACCAGCAAGTCCAAGGAAACTCCGAATCTCAGATGCAGACGACGGAACAGGCCACTCCCTGATGGCCCTAATCTTCTCGGGATCCACTGAAATACCACCTCCAGTCACCACATGCCCGAGAAAAGCAACTCGATCCAGCCAAAACTCGCACTTCGAAAACTTAGCATACAAACGATGCTTCCTCAAAATCTCCAACACCGTCCTTAAGTGCGAGGCATGCTCTTCCTCCGACTTCGAGTAGATCAGAATGTCGTCAATAAAGATAACGACAAACTTATCTAAAAAGTCGTAGAAAATCAGGTTCATCAGATTCATGAAAACTGCGGGCGCGTTAGTTACGCCAAAAGGCATAACCACAAACTCATAGTGTCCATACTTCGTCCTGAACGCTGTCTTCGGAACATCTCCCTTCTTCACCTTCAACTGATGGTAACCACTCCTCAAATCCAATTTAGAAAACACCCTCGAACCTCCAAGCTGATCAAAAATATCATCGATGCGAGGCAACGGGTATTTATTCTTAATGGTCACCGCATTCAACTCCCGATAGTCCACGCACATGCGACGCGAACCATCCTTCTTCTTCACCAGCAACACCGGTGCTCCCCACGGAGACACGCTAGGATTAATATAACCCTTCTGCAAAAGCTCATCCAACTGCTTCCGCAACTCTTCCAATTCAGCAGGTGCCATACGATACGGCGCCTTCGAAATCGGCTGCGCACCTGGAACAAGATCGATAGAAAATTCCAGAGCTCGATCAGGCGGCAAACCAGACATCTCCTCGGGGAAGACGTCGCCGAAATCTCGCACCACAGCTGGCCACTCCAGCTCCATCTGCATAGCCACAGCCTCCACCGGCCTGGCCCGAAATCTGACAGGACCAAGCGAACTGCTACCACGACTGAACTCAAATACTGGATGTCCGGGAATCTCGAACACCACCTTCTTCCTCTTGCAGTCAATCGTAGCATAGAAGCTCGCAAGCCAATCCATCCCAAGAACTGCATCATAGTTGATGATGTCGTGGACAATGAAATCAGCAAAAAGCTCATGTCCACAGACCACCAACGAGCAAGAATTGGAACCACGATGCACCGAGACCACACCATTCCCTGTAACGATATTCCAACTCTTGGGAAGAGGGGACGTCGACAAGGAATGCCTCTCCACGAAGCTCCGAGAAATAATGCACATCGATGCACCCGAGTCAAAGAGGACCCGTGCAGGAAATGTGCAAACCAAAACTACACCTAACAATCAATTAACAATCAAACCCTAGTCTAGCAAACAACCATGTTCAAGCAAACAACATAATCTAACAATCAAAACCAGCTAGGAAAGTAACAGCTAGATCGAGGATTACCTGCGATAACCTCATCCACAGCCTCGCTCTCCGCAGCGGTCATCAGAAAAGCCTGCCTCCTCGGCGGAACAGCCTGCCGAAAAGCCTGTCCCTGCGGAACAAGAGCTGCTCCACGACCAGCAGGAACAGACGCTCGCTACTGCAACGGCTGTGCTGCAACAGGAACCCTCCGCAGCTGATTCGCATGTCGACAATCCCTCGCGGCATGGGAAGCATCTCCACAAATCAGACACTGGCCCAAAAACTTCCGACACTGATCCTAGACGTGGCCAGGCTTGCCGCAGAAATGGCAAGTCTTCAGAATAGGCCCTCCCGGCCTCTTAAACTGAGCAGGCTGATTAGGCCTGAATCCAGGTCTAACCACAGCTCTCGCCTGTTCCACAGGCCTCTTCCCAGCACCAACAACAGACCCCTTCCTCTGGTTCACTAGCAGCTCCTGCCTCTTGGCAACGACCAGAACCTTCTGATAAGACTCCCGGTCAGAGGAGGTCACAAAACTCTGGAGCTCCGAAGCAAGCCCATGCAGGAACCTCTGAGCCTTCTCCTCAGCGTCCTGAACCATCTTTGGTGCAAACCGACTCAGCCTCATGAACTCTTGGTGATATAGGTCCACCGACGAGTTCCCTTGCTTCAAATCGATAAAACGCTGCAGCATCTCCTCCCTGGCAGCTTTCGGAAAGAACTCACCATCAAATCTGGCCTTGAAGGTAGCCCAAGCTATCGGCTCCACCAACATCTTCTCTTCCGCATCCCACCAATTCCGAGCATTATCCTTGAGTTGCCTCTTCGCCAAATCAACCCATCCAGCCGGGGTGATCTTGGCCATCTTCAGATTGTCCTCGATGTTCCGAATCCACTCATCGGCAGCCAGAGGACCCTCAGAACCATCAAAATATGCGGGACCCAGCTCCCGAAATTGCTTCGCTCCTGGCTCAGAGCGAGGGGCATCCGGAAGAGCCCGGGCAGCTCGAGCAAGTGGAGCATTCTGGACTTGCAGAAGCACGCCCTGCTGCACTTGAATCATCTGGAGCATCATCCGCATCATCTCACCGCTGGTGGGTTCCCGCTCAGGCTCCTCATCATGAGGGACCGCACCACTACCCCCACCACGGGTGAAACGTCTTCCTGCCATCTAGTGACACAGAAAACGAATCAGATTAGACTCATAGCTTATGACATCGGACGTCGAACTTAATTTATTGAACATTCTAATATTATTATCGCTATTCCAAAAATCGCAGTTACAGAAGGACCTGCATGGGCCACCACTAAAACCTGTCACGACCCGCTTCCCTAAAATGGAGGCGAGATGTGAGAAGGTCCGCACGGGAGTGGAGCTGTGAAGCCCCAAACCCGATAAGCGTCAATAAAATATAAGCAGGTCCCTGTAAACACAACGGAATAACAATAATAACACAAGGAGAGACTGAAATAAAATTCAGATCTCATAAATTGTCCAACATCAACATAAGTCCAACATCCAGAAAAGCCACCAGGCTAAAAGAAAAGAGTCTAAAGGACCAGAACAAGGCCAACAAAAGAAACGACATAACAAAGTATGGGTGCTACGCACCGATAACAAAACAACTGTCTAACAAAATTAAAGCACAACGAAGACACTAGGACTGGTCCCCAGTGTGCACGTACTCCCCGTCAAACACAAGCTCGGGCTCGGCGTCAGCATACACCTCGTCCTCAATGAGGTACTCGGGCTCAGGATCTAACATGTGTCACCCAAAAGAGTAAAGGGGCACATGTTAGTAAGTCTAAAAGACTTGGGCAAGGAAACTGGAAGTAAGGCTCTAGCAACCTAGCAGTTCAGTATGCATGACATGGCAGTTATAACATGAGTGCATAATTGAAACATGGCAAGACAATTTATACAAGAGAACAATCATCGGGACAAGACAAGACAAGGCAAGACAAGAGTAGCCACGCTACTATCCATCTCAATCAATTCACTATTCACGTTGTTTGTAGATGTTTACGCCTTACAGCTGAATGGTTTTACATTCGCTGATTGGCCGCTTAACAACTACCCCAAACCCAAGAGTTTACGCCTTACCACTGCAGTTGCTGATCGGGCAGACTCCCAGTTGATTGGTCGCTTAACTCTTACCCCCAATACCCACACATAATGGTGCCAGGGTCCCCGCACAATGAACTCAGCTAGTGAGCCTGGGGTTGCCCCGCACATGAGCTCGCATTATTAAACATTTGGCGTAGGGGTGCACCTAGCCGGAAACACGCAATTCGGGCATTGGCTATCAACCAACACATGGCCCGCTTCTGGAACACGAGCCAGGAACGCAAGCATTTGTAGCAAAGCTACGCAATCACAGAAACACTTAAGAATGCAATGACATGACAATTAATTTGCGTACCGTTAATATAAAGTAAACATGACATGGAAATTGTGCAACATGCTAAATGTCGGAACTAGCTTCGTTGTCAAGCTAGTTCCCCAATTTGCGCCTAGGCGAGTATCATTTCGTCGCCTAGCCTCTTTTACGCCTACAACAAGAAAATGGCCTAAAACATGGCCTAAACCCTAAGTGGCAAGTTTCACTTGCCTAGCACCGGGGATGACGACCACTTCGTCACACGGATGCTATGCTACGGGGGAATCGCTGTTATGGGGGAAACAAACATCAAACAACATGAAATTTATTAGGGTTTCATAAAAATATAAATAGGTTATAAAAACAATGGTAGATCGATTTCTTACCAAGAGGAGACGGAAGAAACACTCCGGGGAACCCTAGGATCAGATCTGGAAAAGATTGGAGAAGTTTGGGGAAACTAGGGTTTTGGGGAAATTTGGGGATTTGATGGATTTGGGTGAGATTTTGGGGAAGATGAGAGGTAGATAGAGTCAATGGATGGTTTGGGTGATGGATTTAGGGCTTGGAATGAAGAAATGAAGCTTGGAGGAAGATGGGGGCTCAAGTGGGAAGATTTTAGGGTTTTGGGTCGTGTTGGAGAAGATGAAATCGTTTGGGTTAGGTTTAAATAGGATGGGCTGGCGGCTGCCCAGAAATTAGGGTTTCAACACTAGTTAGTCGGTCAAAGAGCAACCACTGACCGACTAGTTTGACAACTAGTCGGTCGGTCGACCAACGCAGACCGACTAAGTGCAAACAGTAACTCCTGAACGAAAATAGGATTCTAGAGTTAGTCGGTCCATGAACAAATACTGACCGACTAGTTTATCATCTAGTCGGTCGATGAACGTTCTTAGACCGATTAAGAGTAAACAGTAGCTGATACAAAAATAAGATGATGAGTTAGTCGGTTAAAGAAGCATTGCTGACCGACTAGTTTGCAACCTAGTCGGTCAACCAACGTTCTTAGACCGACTAACGATAAACAGTAACTCCTGAGAAATTTAGAAAGCTAACTAGTCGGTCCAAGAAGGATTGCCGACCGACTGGATCGTCATCTAGTCGGTCGGTGCCCCTTCTTATACCAGCTAATGAGCACAAAAAGTTCCGATACGGAGCGCGGGGCCCCGGGATCAATTCCTAAGACTCCTAGGCTTGATCTATTAGTTAGATACGACCGTTATGAAGTCTGTCACGAATGACATACTTCGAAATCGACGATCCTAAGGAAGAAGCGAGAAAATACGACCAATCGATCGAAAATGAAATCTACGGAGACGAAAACCACACGAGAGGAGAAAATCCACCAAAACATATATTATATTATATTAAATCCAGATACATGAAAAGCAGTCGTTACATATCCTGATGTAGATTTCCTCTCATCTACATCTCCCCCATAATCTGCATCAGTGTAGCCTCCAGTTTGATGAATGAACCTTCGTAGCACAAACTGTAGTTTGCTGTGCCCTTTAAATATCTCATGATCCTCTTTGCAGCCTTCTAATGCTCAGATCCAGGATTTGATTGATATCGACTTACCAATCCTACTGCATGACATATGTCTGGCCTTGTACATAGCATAGCGTACATTAAGCTACCAACTGTACTTGTATATGGCACTCTTGCCATTTTGTTCCTTGCATCTGTTGTACTAGGACAATCATCTAGACTTAGGTTATCCCCTTTCGATGTTGAAGTTTCAACTGGATTATAGTTAGACATGTTGAATCGTTCTAACACTTTATTAATATATGTTTCTTGCGACAATGCAAGAAATCTATTAGAACTATCTCTTCAGATTTTTACACCAAGTATAAATCCTCTTCTCCCATGTCTTTCATTTCAAAGTTGGATGATAACCATTCTTTTATGGTTATCAAAAACTCCATATCGTTACTGGCTAACAAAATGTCATCTACATATAATGTCAAGGTGACAAATTTGTTTTTATGTTGCTTCACATAAACACAACAATCTTCTTCGATCATCTCGATACCAAATGAGGTGACAACTCTATGAAAGCTCTAGTTCCATTGCCTAGATGCTTGTTTAGATTTCTGTAATTTACAGACTTTATTTTCTTGACCTTTAATAATGAAACCTACTGGCTAATCCATGTAGATTTCCTCATCTAGTTCACCATCTAGGAATGCCGTCTTGACATTCATTTGGTGAAGTTCTAAATTCATGTGAGCAACTAACGCTAGTATTAGGTGAATAGATGCAAATTTAACAACTGGTGAAAAGGTTTCTTTGTAATATATACCTTCTTTTTGGGTATATCACGTTGCCACCAGCCGAGCCTTATGTCTTTCAATGGATCCATCCGCCTTTCTCTTTATTTTGAGAATCCACTTATTCCCAATTGTTTTTCGATTAGGCGGTAAGTTAACCAGTTTCTAAACTTAGTTAACTTTCAATGAATCCATTTCTTCATCCATAGATTTCTTCCAATAATCTCGATCATGACGAGATAAAGCGCCTTCTACACTCTGAGGTTCTTCGTCATCTTGAGGTACATCAATTAAGGCTTCCCCTTCGATTTCAAATCTTCGTCGGGGAACCTTAACCTTTTTGCCTCTCCCACCTGACTCATCATTCTGAGAATTTTGAATTATTTCTCTTTCGGACCTACCGCTCCCACTAATCCAGGGACTCGAGAAGTATTCTCTTGTACCTCAAATGACCTAATACTCACGAAGTCTAGATCTTCCAACTCATGGAGATCATCTTCATTTCTGACTTTGCCTTGTTTAGGGAACATATCCTCTATAACTGTGGCATCCCTTGATTCATATTCTGTGAAAGTGCCGTCTTCTTGCTCACCTAAGAAAACATAACCCTTTGAGTGTTCAGAGTATCTAATGAATATTCTCTTCTTTCCTCTGGGTCCCAACTTCCCATGCTTATGAGAAGTGTTATGTATATAAGCTGCACATCCCCATGGCGTTAAGAAACTCAAATTTGGACTTCTACCAGTCCAGAGTTCATATGGGATTTTATGAATCGATTTGGAGGGTACTAGGTTCAAAACATGTGCTGCTGTTAACAATGCATCTCCCCAATACTTAATTGGTAAGTTTGCTTGCGACATCATGCATCGAACCATTTCTAAGAGAGTTCTATCCCTTCTCGCAGCAACACCATTTTGCTGAGGTGTATAAGGAGTAGTAAGATGTCTTATAATTCCTTTTTCATTAGATAGCTCTTTAAAATGATCTGACAGTTATTCTCTCCCTCGGTCTGTCATCAAGGTTTTAACCTTTTTATCCAATTGATTGTCAACTTCGTTGAGAAACAATTTGAAGCACTCTAATGCTTCGAATTTAGGAGATATAAGGTATAACTTTCCAAACCGAGAATAGTCATCTATAAATGTAATGAAATATAAGGCACCATGCCTAGCCCTCACACTCATGGGTCCACAAATGTCAGAGTGTATTATTTGTAATGGAGTGTCAGCTCATTTTGCCTTTCCAAATGGTTTCTTAGTTGCTTTGCCTGCTAAACATGGTTCACAAGTAGGAATTTCTATTTTGGTGAGAGATCCCGAAAGACCCTCTTTAGCCAAGTGTTCTATCCTGGCTTTTCCTATGTGACCTAGTCTAGCATGTCATAATAAAGTTGCATGATCAGGTGCAGCAGATGAAGACGAGGTTAACATATAACCAGACGAACAATTATTTGTATTAAGAATTGCTAAACCATTAATATAAGTACCAGATTCATAATATTCGTTACACAAACTTATATTCAATCCATGATGTTCAAATAACAAATTAAATCCAAATCTAACTAAGGATATTACAGAAACTAAGTTCCGCCTTATTTCTGAAGTATGCAAGACATCATGTAATAGTAAGGTCTGTCCTCCGCACAATTCCAATTTGCACGTACCGATTCCCTTACTTCTAGCTTGTTGTTGTTGCCAACATACTCCCATCTGGTTCCCCAGGAACACGATGGTACTCCACATAGTAGTCTCTGTCTCTTGCTATGTGATCTGTCGCTCTTGAATCAACAATCTACCAAGGATCAGGTTCTATGAGCATAACGGAGCTCGACACATATGCATTATGACAAGGAATAAAAGAAGAATCAGAAGTTACCTTTCTTGGCTCAGGACATTCCCGAGCGAAGTGTCCCTTCTAACGACAGTTGAAGCACATCAACTTATCAATATTCATTTTTTGCTTCTTCTTATCAAATTTCCTCAGCCCCTTGGATTTGTTTTTCATAGTTGCATCTTTGCCATGGTTCTTCTTCCAGAACCTCTTCCTCTTGAAGTTTTCTTTCCTGGAACTTGACTCCGTCACATAGGTATGTGATTGTGGTTTCAGAGTAGACAACCTCTCTTCTTCCAATTCTACGTGACGTGCCATAACATCAAAAGTTATGTCACTTTCATTATGTGTCAAGTTAACTCTCATGTGTTCCAAGGAACCAGGCAAAGAACGGATCACAGCTTGAACCTGTTGTTCATCATTGATGTTGCACCAAGCAGCAGCAAGTTCCTTAATAATTCTAGACATCTTCCGGAGACGTTGCTTAATGGTCTGATTGGAACCCATCTTATAAGTATCAAATTTTATAGTGAGCTGCCGTAACTTCGACATAGAAGTTCCTCCCAGCCTTTCAGATAAGGCTTTCCACAAGTCATATGCAGTAGGATAATCCTTGTATTCACAAGCAAAGTCATCCTTCATTGAGCTTACAAGAATACCACACGCAGTAGCATCCTTTTTCTTCCACTCATTGTAAGTCTCAACTGCACACCTGTGTTGGGCGGTGTTACCTTCACCAGGATCTTCTAATTTATGATTTATGGTTTCAATGACATCTTGTTCCTCCAAGACATACTTGATACGGAAACTCCAGATATTGAAATTGTCTCCATTGAGACGATCTCCCTTGTTGAGGTCAGCAATGATGTTCTTGACAGTAGCCATATTTGTAGGATGGTTTAATAAATAACTGAAATATAGAGAGACATTTAAAAGATAAGTAACTTTGCCCAAAAATATTTTTGTCAAGTATTTAAGTATAACGATTCAGTTAATAGCACAGAGTCGAAAGTTCATTAAATTCCCAATCATCGTCCATGACTAAAAAAATTTATCGTTAAATTTAAATACTCTTTCAAAAATATACTTATATTTTGTTTTCTTTTGAACAAATATAAGTCCCCACATATTATCAGAAATATGGGTCACTCCCACTAAACTTATGTATTCATATAGAACACAAAATTAATAAACACATTATCATTAATAGTTACTTAAACTATTATTACGGCTCTATTTACACAAAATAAGCAAGTGGGTTAATTCTGATAAATTTAAAAAATATTTTACGGACATAAATGACAGCCACAAGTTCCATTAAGTATTTATTAAAGCAAAATATATCAAGCTTATCCTAGCATTCAAATTCATGAATACATATGCAAAGGAACTAATGGATTTAAAGCATGGCCTATTAATAAACAGCCAACAATGGCATATAAACCATAATGCCATGTAATTACTATGAATAGGAACAAATAAACCAGAAACAATCCTATTAGTTTCCATGAGTGTGGCATTCATATGAGAGCCCACATGACCACATGACTGAGCCTCTGCAAAACTTTACAAGTAAGGCCGCATATGTATGACACTTGCAGAGCTTAAAAAACAGGGACAATGAATGGTTGACAGAGAGGGTCTTCTCAATGGCGGAGAAGTCATTTTAAAAATGACAATTGCTATCTGCACCCCTATGAGTAGGGGTGCATATAGCTTTTTGTGCCAACATTAACGTTAAATAGAAAAGAGAAGTAAATGATTTGAAATGAAAATTGATAGTTTTCCAATTTAGGAAAACAAATAGTACAAGCACCCCTACTCATAGGGGTGCTGATAGCATGTCTCGTAAAAAATAATTCAAAAAAATAAGGTTTAATAAATCAATGAATTGAATGAATCATTCACAACCCAAAACTTTTCAGGCCACACAGTTCGGAAGAGGCCGCCAGAGATCCATGAAATTACTCGATCGGACCCGAAGCCCTCGCCCGAGTGCTGAAGTCAATCCGTAGGGGTGGCCCCAAGGCCTTCCAGGCAGGCGCGAGAGAGTCCGAGTCCTAATCAGCAACGACGCAACCCATTGTAAGTGGTTTCACATGGCCGCCGAGCAGTCCCCTATAGCCCCCGAGCGACATGGCAGAACACTATCCCACAGGGGGCGAGGCCCCGTCGCACAAGCATGGGTGGATATATCCTAGGCCGAGCCCCATAGCCTTGGGCAATCGGTAGGGAGAGCGCTTCTACAGGGGAAAGACTTATCGAGGGGCACATCCCCAAGAACTGGCCGTAACGAACGGCGGCGATCGTTTGTCTGTCAACAAATGATGAAGCCATGTGGCACCGATTACTACTTCCATGAAACCACATGCTCCGGTGAGCGAAAGGGCCCTCAGGGCCGAGCCCCATCCGGTTGCAGTCCCACGGCAAGGTGCTGGGAGCAACTCCCCATGGTCAGTTGATGAACGCAATGGGGTTCAAATCCCACATCGGCGATCGGAGTCAGGGACAAGCCCTACGGATGGTGCCCCCATGTTTTCGGCGACAACATATGGAACAAATCCTCTTGCCTGAGTGGTAGTAATTAAAAAATCCTTTATGTCGGCGCCTCCAACTGTGGTATAGTTTTCATCCTATCACAGTAAACAGAAAGAAAATAAGAACACGAATTCCTCAGTAAGAGGCTCTGATATCAATGTAGGTTTTAGAGATGAGGAACGAATACATCACCTTTGATGATTGCAGCAGAATAGAGGAGATGCGCTCCTTGGATCGTATTGGAAATCACAGATGGAAATCCAATTTGTTTTCACCACCAAGATACCACTTTGTTCTTCTTCTAATTGTGTTGGGAGAGAGGAGAATGTTAGTTCAATTGCTTTATTTTTTCACAGCAATCAGGGGATTATATAGGAATTAAGGGGAGCAGTTTTCTACCGTTGAAAACTCAACGTTAACTAAATAACGTAAGGTCAGTTATTAAAACAAATTTGCATTGGGAACCCTGAAATTCTGTAAATTGCAATTATCCACCAAGGATAATTCAATTTATATAAAACCCTTTAATTAATATTATAATTGTGATTTACCCCTGGATTAAAACCCGTCATGGGCGTACCCAATTTCCAACTGGCAGTTTCAGCCTGGAGATTGAGAATGTTTTGGGTCTGTGGCATTTTTGTTTTGGGTTTTTCTGATGTATGTAGCAGTTTAAGTTGTAGCTTCTTTATGAAAATTGTGTATGTGGTAGTTTCAAAATGGAGAATGAGAATTTTTTGGGACTGTAACATTTTTGTTTTGGGTTTTTCTGATGTATGTAGCAGTTTAAGTTGTAGCTTCTTTCTGAAAATTGTGTATGGTGCAGTTTCAGACTGGAGAATGAGCATGTTTTGGGTTTGTGGCATTTTGGTTTTGGGTAGTTCTGATGTATGTATCAGTTTAAGTTGTTGCTTCTTTAATAAAATTGTGTATGGTGCAGTTTCATGCTGGAGAATGAGAATTTTTTGGTTCTGTGGCATTTTGGTTTTGGGTAGTTCTGATATATATATCAGTTTAAGTTGTTGCTTCTTTAATAAAATTGTGTATGGTGTAGTTTCAGTCTGGAGAATGAGAATTTTTTGGGTCTGTGGCATTTTGGTTTTGGGTAGTTCTGATGTATGTATCAGTTTAAGTTGTAGCTTCTTTATGAAAATTGTGTATGGTGCAGTTTCAGTCTGGAGAATGAGAATTTTTTGGGTCTGTGGCATTTTGGTTTTGGGTAGTTCTGATGTATGTATCAGTTTAAGTTGTTGCTTCTTTAATAAAATTGTGTATGGTGCAGTTTCAGTCTGGAGAATGAGAATTTTTTTGGGTCTGTGGCATTTTGGTTTTGGGTAGTTCTGATGTATGTATCAGTTTAAGTTGTTGCTTCCTTAATAAAATTGTGTATGGTGCAGTTTCAGTCAGTTTCAGGAGATTGAGAAGTTTTTGGCCAATTATATGGCATTTTTGTTTTGAGTTTTTCTGATGTATGTATCTTTAAGAAAATATGCTTATTTAATATTTATTTAATTAATATTTAATAGTTAGTTAATTAATATTTAATTAAATGATGAGTTTCACAATTTTCTACTTCATATGAGGAAGTGGGTAATCTCACCTCAAAACGCCATAACCAACTTCCAACTTTCCTCATCCAACTTTTCCAATCCCACTATAACCAAAAGAAACACACTATTTTACTATGGGACCCACAAACAAAACTTCAACCTACTTTCCAACCACATTTCCTCCAAAAGAAACACACTACTGTTCTTCTCTCTCCTCAGAATTCTTACATGGATTTACTATTCATAACAGTATATCCCAAAGCAAAGCAACCCAAAGAAACATGTCCTTATTGTGGGACATAGCTCAGTCTATAGTCGAAACCCTTATTGGTATCTGAGCACCTTGATCCCCACGTACCAAACAAAAATCAGCCGCCCTCCTCATCTCAATCCGCGTCGTCACATCGCTTTCTTCCACGACATGCTTCGATCCATGTGTAATTCATGCCCTATGCATATTTTTGCTATGCATTGAGCAGTGTTGTGGCAGCTATATTTTCCCTATCTCCCCTTGCTCACAGCACCAAATCTCATGCACCCTTAGATGCACATCGATTGAGGCAGAGCAGATCAACATGCACATCTTTACCAAGCATCAATCAGCGCTGCTCTGCTAATGGCTTGTTCTTTTGTTGAGAATGGGGTTTTAAGAAAGTTGTAAATAGTGTTTAGGGGTTGGAATGTTGGGAGAGAGAAAAGTGGTGTATTGTGTTTCTTTGTTGGAAAGTTAGATGGAAAGTGGAGTTGAGAATTTCTTGTGGGACACACTAAACTTTATTGTATTTTTTTGGTTGAAGAAAGTTGGATGAAGAAATTAAGAAAGTGGGGTGTGGTAAACCTAGGTAAGATTACCCCTAAATAAAATGATAAATATGGGGTAATTTTTCCTCATAGTAGCTCCATAAAAAACCATAGACAACAAGCAGCCGAGGCAAGAGTGGCATGAAACAGATATCCAAAAGCAGTAGTCATGGAACCAAATTCCCCCAAGTCAGCTCCATCATAAAAACCATAGACATCAAGTAGTAAAGGTAAGACAAGCATGCAACTGATATACAAAAGCAGTAGCCATGGACGTAATTCCCCATAAGTCAGCTCCATCATAAAAACCATAGAGTGGAAGCAGCAAAGGCAAGACATGCATGCAACTGATATACAAAATAAGTAGCCATGGAACACAAATCCCAAAAGTCAGCTCCATCATAAAAACCATAGAGAGGAAGCAGCAAAAGCAAGACAGATGTGAAAATGATTTACAAAAGTAATAGCCATGGAACCCAACATCCCCCAAGTCAGCTCAATCATAACAACCATAGTCATCAATCATCATATGCAAGACCAGCATAATACTGATATATACACAAAAGCTTTAGCCATGGAATCCAATCCCCCAAGTCAGCTCCATCATAAAAACCATATGCATCAAGCATCAAAGGCAAGACATGCATGCAACTGATATACAAAAGCCATAATATGGAGAAATCCACATAGTTGCGGAATATGAAACCCATATATGCATCAAAAGCCATAATATAGGAAATCCACATAGTTGCGAAACCCATAATATAGAGAAATCCACAAATTTTCGCTACACAAAAATGCAAATTATGAAATCTCAGCTTGAACCATGTTGTAGATCCGCCAAGAATCAAACGGAAAAATGAATTTAAAGAAGAAATTATACATCCGTCTGAAATCAGAAGCGTTGGATCTACTGGCACACCAAATATATTAGAGGGAGGTAAATAGTGATATCACGACTATATTGCAAAATTAAAATTAAAAAAATTGCAATAAGATTACGGAAATAAATGAACACAATCCAAAATATTCCAAACGCAAACACAGAGTTTTATCCTGGTTCGGATCCTTGTGATCATACGTCCAGTCCTCTACCCCGTAGAGATTTGAATCCACTATAACAGTTGCTCCTCGCAAGTAATCAATATACAAAGATGCTAACACTCCCCGTGTTGCAAACTTGTACAATCTCTTCAACAAGAGATTCACCAAATAAAGTAAAAAAAGAGTACGAAACAATATCACCTATAGCCTTGATAATATCGGAATTATAGCGCAAGGATGATGATGGAATCTCCACGGTTCAAGATATGAATTGTACTAGAATACTCTTTGAAATTGGACTTCTTAAAGGGGCAAAATTTCTGCAAAGGTTCCCCTATGGAAATCTGAAAATCACACACTTTCTAGAGAGAGAAAGAAAACTTAAGAAAAGAGAGAGTGAGTAAATTTTCATGATATTTAGGCAGGGTTCTGGGGGTCTATTTATAGCCCAAAAAGTTAGTTTTCGAACGTTGGACAACTGCCTAAATTTTCAAAAAATTCTGAGCTGTTTTTCCAAAAATTAGTCGACTAGGTAAAAGTGTTAGTCGACTAATATTGTTGTCAAACTAAAAAATGACTATTGAAGTGTCTTTTGACATGAGATAGTTAATAAACGGATAGAAACTGTCATAAACGACTAGAAACTGTCCAAATCTATCCGTTGACATGTAGTTATAATTTCCATTAATTAATTAAAAAATAATTAATAGAAATCAGTTAAAATAACTGCTGATATAACTATTTGAAAAACTGTCTGGTAGACCAGGAAAACCTATTAGTCGATTAGGAACAAAAATTTGAGAAATTTTCAGAAACTGATCCTTATGATTGGAAAATATATTTTGACCAAAAATTATTTCATTTTTCTTAATAAACTTTATTAGTCAACTAGGGGAAAGTGCTGGTCTGCTAATTTTCTAAGACTTGAAATTTGAGGCTGAATCCTAAAGAAATAAGATAGAGTATTATCAAATCTTTACCAATCTAAAAGTTATGCAAGATTAAAAAGAAAAATTACTTCGACTTTCTCAAGATATAAGAATTCATCGCTTAAGCTTCGTCTTGTGTTTTGATGCTTTATCTTGCAAAGTAACTTGACGATTGTCTTAAATAAAGAAGTTGAGCTTGATAATATGCATCCATAGAGTTAGTATACACACACACACACATATATATAATGATTGTATCATCAAAAACTTTATGGGAAGAAAAACTTTATGTTTCCAACATTCTCCCCCCTTTGATGATTGCAATATTCTAATGATAAAAAGAAATATATGTGATTGTAAAGAAAATATTGTTAATTGAAAAAAGCTCCCCCTGAATATATGCTTGATAGAATGAATAAATAAATTTACCAATGTGAATGATTGTATAACAATTTAATATCAATTAGCAAAAAAATGTATTTGTAAGATGCTAATGTTCAGATTTAATAGTCCATATGCATAATGACCATTTCATATTTTTCTCCCCCTTTGAAATTATCAAAAATGGGATGAACTTCGGCCAAAGAACTAATTAGTCAACAAAAGATTCTCCTATTCGACTAATCTGTGCAGAGATCTAAGAACAATGCAAAATATGAACGAAACAAACTGAATTTCATTAATATAAGTGTTGCACGAGTAAGGCCATGCACAGTAGACCAAGTACTTGCTAGGCAACATACAATTGAGAACTAACAAACAACAGCCTAATGCAAACTAAACCAAACAAACAGCGTACATACTGACTTGATAACACAATTGAAATATTCAACTAACACAACAACTTAAAAACAAAAGCAAACACCAAACAACGCATCAGAAATAACAACCAGTCATAACTAAACGTTACTCGACTAACTGTAGCCGTAACGACTAATAACCAAACTTTGCTTGAAATCTCTCAATACGGTGGAGGAGGGTGCTGCGAAGTGGAAGGGGAATATGATGACCATCGTTCAAGGAGGCTGAGGATCTGGGACTGACTGCTTTTGGAAGTCTCGAAGCCCTTGTTCATGGTGGAGTTGATGTTCTCTAGACGTGTTTCGAAACCGCTCAAATGCTCCTGAACTCCCATAAATCCTTTGTTAACATCCTCGCGCAAATTATCAATCTGCATTTGTAGAGAGGTGCGATGAGGAGGAGGGTTAGGATTATTGTGATTAACACCAAAGCGGCGATGACATAGATGAGGTTCAACGGTGCGGTCTTCTTCTTCATTTCTGGGAGGAGGATGCGGTAGGGTCATACGATTAAGGATGGAACGATCAAAGTTGATGGGAGGAAACACTGAAACTTCACCAACAAGAGGGATATTGAAGTGTTTGAAGATCTGGGTAATGATGCATGGTAAGTAGATATGAGATGAAACGGGCTTCGTAAGCACCATCATAATAGCGTAAGCCTAGTTTACCTTTAAACCACCAACAATGGCGTAAAGGCAAAGAGCAAGATGATTGCTAACATTGTTTAGATATCCGAATTTGGGAATTAGGTTGTAAATCAGGATTTTGAAGAGGAGTCGCGGAGTGGGTTGTAATTCAATTGCGCTCATGCCCATAAGAAAGGTAGGACTTAAGCGAGCAAGAACACTGGAATTATCCATTGGGAAGCCAAGGTCAGAGACATTGGAGCGAGGAATACCTTAGCATTCGGCAAGGGTAGCGTTGGTAAGATGGATATCGCGTCCTTTGACGATGGAGTCAAAATAGACATCGCCATCATCGTTAGTGACTTCCATATTGGCATAAAACTCTTTAAGAAGGCTTGGATAGTAGGGAACGATCTCGGCATAACTCCAAAGATTGTGGAGGGAGACATCATGAAGAAGATTGAAAACATCATAGTTGATGATGTCAGAATCAGTGAAATCTATGAATCTCTCCGGGTAAAATGGAGTATTGGCCATGGAATCAAATTTCTTGCGGGCTTCGTTGGTGTTGAAGACCAAAGGCCGGCGGTCAGAGGGGTTTGAGCGATGGGAGGAGGAGGAGGCCATCCTAGATCTGTATCTAAATAAGGATGAATGTTTAGACCAAGTGGAAAGTGGTTTTCGCATGGTAGAAGTGAAGAAGAACCCATTGATTTAAATAGAGAAAAAGAAGAGGGAATTTCGAAATTTGAAAGAAAAACTGATTTGGAACCAATTAAAAAACTTCCCTTAACTTCTCTAGACATTGAAGAACCAATTGGTGCAGAAAATGGTGGAAAAAAACGGTCGAAATCACAGTTTTTTGAAAAACTGGAATTTTCTGGTCGACTAGTCGAATCTCCTAGTCAACTAATCGAGACACAGAAAATATCGTAATGGGAAGACGCGAAAAATAAAGATTTTTTATTAATAACACTGGTCAAAAGAAAGGACGAAAAGACCTGACTTCTGTCGAATGCCTAAGGGGTAGGTTGTACTTGGATTTGAGTTGGCAAGGGCCCATTTCAATGTCCTTTGTACTTGACAATTTGCCTTTCCAAGGAGCTTTGAAACTTTGGAGGGAAAATAAAAAGTAGTTTTCTTTTTGTTTATTAGTGATTTCAAAAAGGGTTGATCGATCAGATCAGAAATTTTATAATATAATTTAAAAAATAAAAGAATATATATAGATATAACTGAGACCTAATAATATCTAGCGGCCTAGTCGACCAAAATTATGTGCTAGTCGACTAATAAAATATAAAATAATTCTGAAAATTCCAGAAAAATTCTATAATGATAATAATATAATATGTAACTATAATCTATAGTTAAAATTTCGATTCACTAACTATACCAAGTTCTCTTCTAAGTTTAAAAGAAGTTTCTTCTTTAAGAGGCTTAGTTAGGATATCAGCAATTTGATTCTTAATATCTATATACTTAAGAATAATATCACCTTTTTAGACATGATCATCTAAGAAATAATGAAGAAGATCTATGTGTTGTAGTGCATGCATGATGTACATGATTTTTGGATAAATTTACAGCATTAGTGTTATCACACATGATTGGAAATGTATTACATTTAATGCCATAATCTAGTATCGTTTGTTTCATCCATAAAATCTGTGCACATGCTAAACCAGCGGTAATATATTTCTCTTCAGTAGTAGATAAAGAAACATGGTTTTATTTCTTACTAAACCATGATACTAATGCATAACCTAAAAAGTGACAAGTTCCACTTGTACTTTTACGATCAGATTTGCAACCAGCAAAATCTGCGTCACTATATAAACCTAGACCAAATGAATTTGATTTTGAATAATATAAATCAAAATCAGATGTGTGTTTGATATACCTAATTATCCGTTTGACATCAGTCAAATGAGATACCTTAGGATCTGATTGATGCCTATAGCATATATGCATACAGAAAACATAATATCTGGTCTACGAGCAGTGAGATAAAGTAATGATCCAATTATACATCGGTATAATGTTTGATCAAAACTCTTACCATTTGGATCCTTGTCAAGATTTGATGCAGTACCCATTGGAGTATGCTTTTCTGCTGAATTCTCTAATCCAAACCTTTTGATGAGTTCCTTTGTATATTTACTCTGGTGTATAAATATACCTTCCTTCATTTACTTGATTTGAAGTCCAAGGAAGTAGGTGAATTCACTCATATGACTCATCTCAAATTCATTCCGCATTTCCTTGGAAAATTATTGACAAAGAGTATCATTAGTATAACCAAAAATTATGTCATCAACATATATTTGTATAATGATAACATCAGAATCTATATATTTGATAAATAAAGTACAATCTATCTTTCCAATAGAATAACCAGATTTTAAAAGAAAGTTCTTTAACCTTTCATACCAATCACGAGGTGCTTGTTTTAATCCATATAGAGCTTTCTTTAACTTAAAAGATGATTATCCAAACTTCAAGGTTGAAATCTAGGTGGTTGTTCTACATAGTCTTCTTTCTTTATAATACCATTAAGAAATGCGCTTTTAACATCCATTTGATATAACTTAAAATCTTTGTAACATGCATATGCTAAAAGCATTCTGATAGATTCTAATCTTGCTACATGTGTATAAGTTTCATCATAATCTATGCCTTATTCCTGATTATAATCTTGTGCAACTAATCTAGCCTTATTTCTAACTACTTGACCAGATTCATCCAATTTATTCTTAAATACCCACTTAGTACCAATAATAGGACGATCTAAAGGTTTATGTACTAATTCCCATACATCATTCCTTTTGAATTGATTAAGTTCTTCCTGCATTGCTATAATCCATGAATTATCTTTACATGCTTCAATAACATTCTTTGGTTCGATAGATAATATAAATGCACAATTAGTCATTTGTTCTATTTGAGATCTAGTTCTTACTCTATCAGAAATATCTCCAATAACTAGATCATGTGGATGATTAGGAATTTCAAGAAATGCTTGAGGAAGACTTGTATTTGAAGGAATACTTTCAGGAATAGAATTAGTAGAATCATTGTCAGCTAACTTCGTGTTCTCTAATGAACTAGTGATGGGTATGGAATCTTCTTCATCAATAGGTGTGATGGGTGTATAATTCTCATCAAAATTTACATGAAGAGATTCCTCAATACATAAGATTCTTTCATTATAAATCCTATATGATTTACTATGTGTAGAATATCCTACAAAAATACCTTCGTCTGATTTAGAATCAAACTTATCTAGTGAATCCTTAGTGTTAAGAATATAATATTTACAACCAAAGACTTTAAAGTATGATACATGTGGTACGCGATCATAAAATAATTCAAAACAAGTCTTATTGAGTTGTGGTATTATCAAAATTCTATTCAAACCATAACATGCAATAGCAACGGCTTCTGCCCAAAAATATTTTTGTAAAGAACTATTACATACCATGGTTTTCTAGCATATTCTTATAACGTTCTATTTTTCCTTTCAACTACACCATTTTGTGGTACTGCTCGAGGAAAAGAGAAGCTAAGTGTTATACCATGTTTATTACAAAATTTTGTAAATAATTCATTTTCAAACTCTCCTCCATGATCACTACGAATGGTAATAATGGTTAAGACTTTAACTTTTGAATTCTTTTACAAAATATTGTAAATTCTTCAAATGCATCATTTTTATGCTTCAAAAATAATACCCAAGTATATCTTGAAAAATCATTAACAATTACAAATGCATACTTATTACCATTAAAGAGGCTACTCTTGAAGGATCAAATAAATTCAAATGTAAAAATTCAAGAGGTCTTTTTGTAGAGATAGCATCTTTCAATTTAAAAGAGGATTTATGCATCTTACCTTGTTGACATGTATCACAAAATTGTGTATGAGTAAAAGATATATTAGGCATTCCAAAAACTAACTTTTGTTTTGAAATACGTGCCAAATGCTTAAAGTTAGAATGTCCAAAACATTTATGCCATAATAATATGTTATCCGTGGATGCTAGTAAGCAATGATCATGTGAAGATATTTTCATGTATTATATATATATGTGTGTGTGTGTATGTATATATATATGTATGTATGTATGTATATATATGTATGTATGTATGTATATATATATATATGTATGTATGTATGTATATACATATATATATAATTCTTACGACTACCTTAAAATAAAATATTAGACATGTTAAAGTCATATATAATGCATGCATTCTTTTCAAAAATAAGTTTAAAATCTTTATCGCATAATTGAGAAATGGATAAGAGATTGTGTTTCAAACCATCAACGAGGAGCATGTTTTCGATGATTGGCTTAGTTGGATCACCAACTGTTCCAATGCCAATAACTTTACCTTTGTTGTTATTACCAAAAGTAACGGTGCCACCATCTTTGAATTGAACGGTTGATAGAAGTTTGATGTTTCGTGTCATGTGTTTAGAACATCCACTATCTAGTATCCATCTTTCTTTTATGGGTACCTGAAAGATAAAAAATAAATATTGGTACCCTTTTTATATAGGTCCTTAGGATTAGTCCTTAGGAAACCAAACCCAAGAGGAATTTGGTTTCTTTAAATAATTAGAAGAAAGAATAACATTTTGCATAAAGTTAGAAACATATAAATCCTTGTCATATAAGCAAACATCTTTAGGAACCCAAATAGCTTGCATAATGGATTTCTTAGAAGATGTAACAAAATTGGTCTTCTATGAAATATGGATAGCTTCCTTTTTCAAACTAATAGAAGAGTCAATTTTCTTTACTTTAATAAAAACATGTTGTTCCTTTCTCAAAGTAATAGTATTAGCAGTATTATTGGATTTGGGAATATTCTTATAACCCAAACATTGTCGATGATTTACAGGATGTTGTATTCTAAGTAAATCATCTAGATTATTCTATCCTTTATTAAACTTACTAATATTAGAAGACTTATTATCATATTTCAATTTTAAAGATGAGATATCTTTATCTAAAATAGAAATGCGTGAAATCATACTATGATTCTTAGATTTGAGAATCTCATTATCATGAAGTAACTTATCATGTTGAGAAGATAATGAATCCTTCTCAATTTTAAGAATATCTAAAGAAGATGAAGATGAAGAAACTAAGTCTTGATTAAAAATTATTAGAGCCTTGTTTTGTGCTTTAAGCTTTTTAAATATAATGAATAATTCATTAAAAGCATCTAATAATTCTTCATTATCTAACTTACTTACATCATCTTCATTTTGTGCCATGAAGCACATATGGGCATTTTCTTCATTAGAGTCTTCGTTGGTTTCTTCATCTTCATCAGAAGATGAAGAATCCCATGTTGCTGCTAGTGCTTTCTTTCTTTTCTCGAACATTCTTATCCGTTCAAAAATTGTTGGATGTTCTCCCTTTTGACCTTAGGAGTGGACAATCCTTTTTCATTGGTTCAGGCCTGTTACATTGAAAACATAAAGAAGCATTAGTAGTTTTAGGTTTGAAACTTTTAAACTTTCCTCTTCTTAGAAACTTCTTGAAGTTTCTAGTTATTAGTGCCATGCCATCATCGTCCATGTCTGAATCATCAATGTCTAAAGATGCGTTGAAGGCAAGAGGTTTCTTCTTTGAGTCTACTTGTTCATTACGATCTTGGAGTTGTACTTCATAGGCCATCAAGTTACCAACCAAGCTTTCAACTGTGAGAGTTGACAAGGCATTGGCTTATTCTATGGCTGTGGTCTTATTTTCCCATTCTGATGTTAAGGCACAAATAATCTTCCTTACTTATTCTGTTTGAGTATATGTTTTGCCGAGAGATATTGGAGAGTTGATGATGTGGTGAATCGAGTGATCATCTCTCCAATTGGTTCATTCTCCTTTATTCTAAATAACTCAAACATGTGAACAAGAATAGAGATTTTAGTTTCCTTAACTTTACTAGTTCCTTCGTGTGTTATCTGGAGTGTATGGCAGATGTCATATGCTGATTTGGCCTGATATACACGATTGAACTCATTCTTGTCCATGGCACAGAATAGTGCATTCATTGCTTTTGAGTTGTTTGTTGCAGCAGATTTGTCAATAGCGGTCCATTAGGCATAAGGAGTTGTAGGCTTATCATATCGAGTTTCCAACATGTTCCAAATTCGTAGTCGATGCTTTGAAGATAGATCGTCATCCTTGTCTTCCAATAGGAGTAGTTGGAACCGTTGAATAGTGGATGCCTTGTAGTAGAGTGCCATTCTGGAAATTGTGACGAAGAAGTTGAATTGTTCGTCGGATAGGTGTAGGCCATATTAACCAGGAAGCTCTAATACCAAATGTTGGATCTCCTGGCAAACCAAATACACTAGAGGGGGGTTAATAGTGTATATCACGACGATATTGCAAAATTAAAAGTAAATAAAAAATTGCAATAAGTTGTGGAAATAAATGAACATAATCCAGAATATTCCAAATGCAAACACAGAGATTTATCCTGATTCGGATCCTTGTGATCCTACGTACAGTCCTCTACCCGTTAAAGATTTGAATCCACTATAACACTTGCTTCCTGCAAGTAATCAACATACAAAGATGCCAACACTCCTTGTGTTGCAAACTAGTACAATCTCTTCAACATGAGATTCACCAAATAAAGTAAAAGAAAGAGTATGAAACAATATCACATATAGCCTTGATAATATCGGAATTATAGCGCAAGGATGGTGATGGAATCTCCAAGGTCCAACATATGAATTGTGGTAGAACACTCTTGGACATTGGACTTTCTAAAGGGGCAAAATTTCTGCAGAGATTCCCCTATGGAAATCTGAAAATCACACACTTTCTAGAGAGAGAAAGAAAACTTAAGAAAAGATAGAGTGAGTGAATTTTCGTGATATTTGGGAAGGGGTCTGGGGGTCTATTTATTGCCCAAAAAGTTAGTTTTCGAAAGTTGGACAACTGCCTAAATTTTCAAAAAAATTTGAGACGTTTTCCCAAAAATTAGTCGACTAGGTAAAAGTGTTAGTCGACTAATAGTGCTGTTAGACTAAAAAATGACTGTTGAAGTGTCTTTTGACAGGAGATAGTTAATAAACGGCTAGAAACTGTCCAAATCTATCCGTTGACATGTCGTTATAATTTCCAATATTTAATTAAAAATTAATTAATATAAATCAGTTAAAATAACTACTGATATAACTATTTGAAAAACTGTCTGGTAGACCAGGAAAACCTATTAGTCGACTAGGAACAAAAATTTGAGAAATTTTCAGAAACTAATCCTTATGATTGGAAAATATATTTTGACCAAAAATTATTTTATTTTTTTAATAAAATAAGAAACACTTTATTAGCGACTAGGGGAAAGTCTTGTCTGCTATTTTTCTGAGACTTGGAATTTAAGGCTGAATCCTAAAGAACTAAGATAAAGTATTATCAAGGCTTTAACAATCTAAAAGTTATGCAATAATACAAATAAAAATTACATCAACTTTCTCAAGATATAAGAATTCATTGCTTGAGCTTCATCTTGTGTTTTGATGCTTCATCGTACAAAGTAACTTGACGATTGTCTTATGTAAAGAAGTTGAGCTTGATAATCTGCATCCATAGAGTTACTACACACACACACACATAAAATGATTGTATCATCAAAGACTTTATGGAAAGAAAAACTTTATGCTTCCAACAAGAAGCCAAAAGACACAAGAGGAAACACAGCTCACCGACAGCAAGCTACCTATGGCACTCCTGACGATCCGTGCACTGGATTAACTTCGGCAACTAAAAAAGGCTCCATCAACTCTACCGACTGTAGGTGAAATGTTTTAGGGTTTTCTCACAAAGGCAACATGAAGCAGCAAAGGAAGAAACGAAGGTGATGAAGGAGGAAGCAGCCCCGATGTCAGGTGCTAACACCCCGTGGGACCCACAACCGCATGATGACAACGTTTTCCCCGCAAACCCGGAGAAAACAAAGCGTCAAGTTTCTCACCCCCGAGGGCACCACAAGGGAGCCACATCATCTATTATTCCCCCTCAACATTCCACCAAAAGAACAGCCCAATGGAATCCAAGCCCAGAAAGTTGTGAACAGTGGCGTGAACAGTGCGATTTTCCCACTTTCTCGCCCACATTCCGCAAAAAGAAAAGGCCCTAAGGGCCTATTCCAATAGTTGAATGTGGGTTTGTGGAAAATGGAAGATTTAGGAATCTTGATGTGTGGAATTCTTGGGTTTGTGTTTTTTTGTTGAAAAATTGGAAGGAAAGTTGTTTTGAAAATATTATGTGGGGCCCACATAACTTTTATGAGTTTCTTTTGTTTGGAAAGTTGTTTGGAAAGTTGGATGAAGAAAGTTGTTTGTGAGATGTGGTGAACTTAAGTGAACTATGTCCCCTCTTTCATTTCTTGTGTATTTGAAGTAATTTGAAGGGTAGAAGGAGAGAAGAATGAGAAAATAGGAAATAAATGAAATAAATTTAACAAAATAAATATAATTTATGAAATAAATACATAAGCACACTGCAGCTCAAGTAATGACACCATCGTATAAAAAATCCAAACGCAAACATGCAACAGATTACCAAAATTCAGTACAGATCCAACTCAAAATACAAAAGCACAATGCAGTTTCAACAAAGACACTATAGTTTACAACATCCTAACGCAATCATTTAGCAGATTGCCAACATCCACAAAAAATTCAACTCAATATACAAAACCCCGTATCAGCTCCAGCAAAGACACCATAATTTATAAAATCCCAAGTTAACCATGAAACAGATTGCCAAATTCCATAACATATCTGCCTTAATATGTAAAATCCCAATGCAGCTCCAGTAAAGACACCATAGTTTACAAAATCTCAAGGCAAGCATGCACCAGATTGCTAATATCCACAACAAATCCAACTAAATATACAAAACCCCATAGCAGCTCCAACAAAGACACCATAGTTTACAAAATCCCAAGGCAAGCACTAGTAAAAAAATGGCTTTTACCAACGTTTTTATGCCAGCGTTTTAAAGAAACGTTGGCAAATGTCTATTGATATTTTGACATTTGCCAGCGTTTATAAGAACGCCGGTAAATGCTAGACTTTTACCAGCATTTATAAGAACGTTGGTAAATGTTGGGCTTTTCCCATTGCTTTTCAAAAAACGCAAGCAAATGCTGGACCTTCCCAACGCTTTTTTAAAATGTTGGGAAATGCCGGACTTTTCCCGACGCTTTTTAAAAACGTTGGAAAATGCTGGAATTTTGCCAGCGCTTTTCGAAAAACGTTGGGAAATGCCGGACTTTTTCCGACGCTTTTTTAAAATGTTGGAAAATACTTGACTTTTGGCAGCACTTTCTGAAAAACGTTGGGAAATGCTGGACTTTTCCCTACGCTTTTTTAAAACGTCGACAAATACTAGACATTTCCCGACGCTTTCTTAAAAAAAGCAGGCAAATGCTGGATCTATCCCAACGTCTTAGTGTAAACGTTGGTAGGAGAAAAAGGTTTTAGTTACACCCATTGGACCTATCCCAACATTCTTATATATGTACCCATAAATATTTGGATATATTGATAGATTACCGTGGCATTATTCATATCCAGTTACAAGGACATGATGATTTTTGATGTTGACATGTTCAAAATAATGGATATAGAAATAAATTTGGTACAGAGTACTCCTAGACACCGTTATAAATAAATAATGCTAATCAACTCGTGGTTGATAGACCAACTGATCCTTGCATTTATGCCTCATCTCCACCACAAGACTTGTCACCACAGCAACTGATTCGGTTTTCCTACAGCTATAATCCCCTTACTGGATAAAGCAGCTCTTTAAACTACATAAGTAAAACAGTTATATCAAAGACAGAATACTGGCAGCATTGAGCTCTAAACAAATACATGATAAGATTAGAAATTACAAACATAGGTATATGCCAACGTCTTCCGAGCACGTTGACCAATGGATGCCGATCTCGCGGATCGCTGACGTGGTATGCCCAATTTGGAATTCCGCCCAAAATCAATCGCCCTCTCCATTGCCCTCCGTCGATCCAAAGGGTTGTGTTTAAAAAAAGATCTCCAATTCCCTCAACCCCCCTCTCTGTCTACTTCCCTTCTTATCTCTCCCACCCGCTGTACTGCTCTTTCTCTCTCTTGCGAGAAACCCTAACCTAGGTTGCGCTCAGCCGACGGATTCCTAACGGATCTAACCGTTAATTTCTTGCAGATTTCGCGATGAAAGGAGGGAAATGGAAAGGCGACACGTCGAAGAAAGCCGATGCTAAGTGAATTTTTTGCCTTCCAAATCCCATTTTGTCTTTTGGATTGCTGATCTCTGGGGTTTTGATCTGATTTAATCTCTTTTAATATAAATTTTAAGAACTCCTTTTTGATCTGGCATGTTCACTGGACCCTTAATTCCCCAAAATATCTAATATTGAACCGAATTGATGGCGAGGAGATCGAGCAACGGCAGCTGTGCCTTCTGTGAGAATTACAATCTCGCTTCGGTCTGCGCCTCTTGTGTCAATGTAGCTTCGGCAGAAAACAGCAGCGGGTTCATCAGCGTCGACGAGGTCCAGATCAAAGATAGCAACTTGCAGTGGGCCCAGGGGAAAGCAGGGGAGGATCACGTCCACGTAGTGATCTCCGAAGAGCGAGGATAGGTTTTCGTCGGGATTTACGACGGATTCAACGGACTGGACGCGACGGATTACTTGCGGTCGAATCTGTACTCCGCGGTGCAGGTCGAGATGGAAAGAATGGATCTTGGGGGGAGCGCGCCAATCTCAGTCACTCCGACGTGCTCAAATGGTTGTCTCTAGCTGTGATGAAGACCGAGGAGACGTTCTTGGATTGCACCGACATGATGGTGATCGAGAACCCGGAGCTGGCCCTGATGGGGTCTTGTGTTTTGGTGATGCTGATGAGGGGGGATGACGTGTATCTGATGAATGTCGGCGATAGCTGGGCCGTTCTTGCCCCAAAGGGGAGTAAGGATCTGGATGAGTTGCTCGAATTGGGTACAGTTCAGCTGAACTTGGATCATGGTACTTGTGTTGAAGAGTTGAACTTCTACTAGCTCCTTCAATTTCTTGTTTGCTGTATTTGGTGATCATTTGTGTGATATGTTTCTTATTGTTCATGTTTGATACATACAGGAGGTTATTAGAATTAGGAAGGAACATCCCGATGACAGCTTGGCCGAACGATCAAGTGAATGGATCTTTGATGGTTACAATAGCTTTTGGTGCTGGATTTTTGAAACATGTATGCTTAGCATCTTTATAGCTTATCAATGTGGTATATAATGTTTGTTATATTAATGGTGATGAGCATGAGAATGCTATGTTGCTTTTGACTTAACAAATCAAAGCAGCTTGTTGGAGTTAGAATCTGACATCTTTTTAAGGCCACAATAGATGACCCTAAAGAAGAGAATCTGATCCTCTAGGTTAATCATGAAGCGAGAACATGAAATAATACTAATGAAACTCACCGTGGGATCAGGAAACTGGTGACAAGCCATCATAGAAAACTATATTCAGAATTGATTATGTTTATGTTTCAGATTGAATGTGTATGCAATTAATTAAGGGAAGCGACACCCCTTTTATCATGGAAAAACAAAATTATGCGAATGAAAGATGGGATAAATAATGTCATGTTGATTTTTTTTGCAGCCGAAATGGAATGATGCGCTGCTAGAGATGTTCAGAATTGATTACATAGGAACATCGCCATACATCACTTGCAACCCATCTCTCTATCACCACAGACTCGATGCAGCAGACATGTTCTTAATATTATCGTCTCTCTATCCCCATACGCTGATGAATTGGTGGCTAAGGTTACTCCCCCTTGTTGAGTCAAATTTATTTCTTTATTTGTGGAAAAGTTGAAATCATTGCTGAGATGGTTTCTATTTAATAATTTTATTGAATTGCAATTTTTTTTCATTTTTGTTGTTTTGATCTAAAGGGAGGAGTTTATGAAGCAATTTAAGGAGAAAAATCCCAACAATAAGCAAGTCTCCGTTGTAAGCATCTCTCAAAATATTTAGGCATGTCTAGTTTTTTTGTCCCCAATTTATTTGTTTGATATTATTTTTTTAAATTTTTTGCAAATTAGGTTGGCAAAGCTGCGGGAGATAAGTGGAAATCTATGTCGGCTGCGGTGAGTAATTCCACTGAAACAAGTTTTATTTTTCTTCAGGCTGCACGTTTCAGGCCTTCAAGGTACTTGCCAAGAACTATTTGGGGATTGACGATCATGCCTTTTTTGATGCCTTTTTTGATGAGATAAAGGAGTTGATCGAGAAGAAGGACATCACCTCGGCTGACGTTGCTGAAAATTTGATGCCCAAAACTTTTGATAGGATTGCAGGCGGCCAGATTGAAACTTGTCTCAATAATTTGATTCGAGCTCTGAAGGGTTGCAACCCGAAGGTTGAAGCGCATGAGGAAGTCGAATCTCTAAAGCCAAAAGTTGAAGGGAATGAGAAAGTTTGAGCAGCAAATGGAGAAATATAATCTTAAAAGGACGCAAGATGTTAGGAACCAAATGGCTTCAAACACAAGAACCACACAAGCACAATGACCACATTATGACTAATTTGAGATGTAATTTGTATCTCCGAGCTTTTCTGTTTATTTTGAATGAATACGATGTGCTGCTTCATATAAATGTAAACGATATTAGTAGCTTCATGCATTACTGAAATTAGCTTAGCATCAGGTAACGCTGCAGTTAGCTACATGATTCATCACAATTTCAAGCAAATGCGTCATGAAAACAAATAGGAGAAAAGACACAAACAACACTGATCAAATCAGTCGCAATGCAGCAACAAACTTGAAGGTCATTGCCAGCACATCAAATGTATTTCCCAACGTTTCAAGAAAATGTCGGGAAATGTCTTGGACATTTCCCAACATTTCAAGAAAACGTCGATGAATGTCTTGTGCATTTTCCAACGTTTCAAGCAGACGTCGGGGAATGTCTTGGTTATTTCCCAACGTTCCAAGAAAACGCTGGGAAATGTCGTGGGCATTTCCCAACGTTTCAAGCAAACGCCGGGAAATGTCGTGGCATTTCCCAACGTTTCAAGAAAATGCTGGAGAATGTTTTGGGCATTTCCCAACGTTTCAAGCAAACGCCGGGAAATGTCTTGGCATTTCCAAACGTTTCAAGAAAACGCTGGTAAAAGTGGGCATTTCCCAACGTTTCATCAAAACGTTGGGAAAACATTTAGCAACCCCGCCTTTTCCCAACGTCTTTACAGCGTTTCATAAAACGCTGGGAAAACATTTGCCAGCGCTTCAAAAACGTTGGGAAATGTTTCAAAAAACGCTGGCAAAAGCCCTTTTTTAGTAGTGAAGTATGACTCAGATTGCCAAACTCTATAACAAATCCAACTTAATATATAAAACCTCATAACAGCTCCAACATAGACATCATAGTTTAAAAAATCTGAAGTCAACCAGGAATCAGATTGCCAAACTCCACAACAAATCCAACTCAATATATAAAGCCCCTTAGCAGCTCCAGCATAGACACCATAGTTTACAAAATCCAAAGTCAACCATGAATCAGATTGCCAAATTCCATAACATATCCACCTCAATATACAAAATCCCAATACAGATACAGAAAAGACAACAAAGTTTACAAAATCCAAAAGCAAGCATGCAACGAATTGCCAACATATAGTACATATCCACCGTAGTATATCTTTCCCATCAATCGATCTTGTTATACATCAATAATAACATAAAACAATAAGACCTATGAGAGACAACAAGCCCAACTAATAGATTTGTAATCGGTTAGGATGCTATCCATTTTCACAATTAGACCTACAACCTTATCTATACGACCATCTATCTCTAACATCCTCCTATCAGATAATGGTATGGCAAAACTATCATTCTTGGGCCGTCTTTTATTCTCATCCATTAAATGCAGTATAACATGTCTGGACCACTCATGGTGTGGGGGATACTTCCATTTGAAGAATGAGAATGTATGCTCTCGAGATGTACAACTCCAGAATCTTCGGCCTGGGTTTGATCGGGTCCATGAAATCCTCCTCGGCAACCATAGACCACCGTGGCAAATATTGAAGTCATCTCCATTGGTATCCAACTCCCCACTGATCTCATCTCTAGGTCGAGATCGACTAGAAGAGCTCGATTCGAAACTCATTTGCACCTAACAAAGTTAACAAAAAATACAGTTACCATATAACAAATTAAATATAAAAGAGAGTGATATGGGGAAACGGATGAGTAAAAACCTAACCTAAGAAAATTAAAGATCGACGCATGTCAACGTTGTCGTCATCTTTCAGATTTCAGCCAAGTCACAAAAAAATATCATGAAAACAACGATATATGAAAAATAAAAAGTAATGGCAGCCCTCAGAAATATATTCTATAGTTTCCCTGCTGGTTTCGTATCATCAGATATGTGAAACTCTGTCCCTTCTACACAGACACAAACAATATGCAACACATCATAAAATTTACCTTAGCAAATAAAGGAGCCAACAAAGAAGAACAAAATATGGCGACTAAATCCAGAAAATATCTAACTCAAAATACAAAAGCCCAATGCAGCATTCACCATGCATCATAAAAATTACCGTATGCATCATTTTTTGGCCATATTTTGTTTTAGATGCATGCTCTATTGTTTGTGAGTGGGAGAGGAGATAACGATAAGCATGCCGTATCAAGGAAACTGAAATAACCAATTATTATTGCACACACATACAATTCACTACGAAACATTGATTATGTGGTTCCAATAAAGACCTCAAATCAATAACAGTCTTGAAACAGCCGAGTGAAGCATGGAAAAGATTGACAAATACAGAACATATCCCACTTAGAATACAATAGCCCAATACAATTGCAGCAAAGACAGAATAGTACACAAAATCCCAAGGCAAACAAGAAAAAGAATGCCAAATTCCAGACCATATCCAACTCAAAATACAAAAGCCTAATGCAGCTGCAGCAAAGACAGAATAGTACACAAAATCTCACGGCAAACATGAAACAGATTGCCAAATTTCATAACATATTCCACTCAAAATACAACAGCCCAATGCAGCTGCAACAAAGACATAATGGTGCACAAAATCTCGAGGCAAACATGAAATAGAATGCCAAATTCTTTAACATATACCACTAAAAATACAAAAGCCCAAAGTAGCTCTATCAAAGGCAGCATAGTATAGAAAATCCCTAGGCAAACATGAAAAAGATTGCCAAATTCCAGAACATATCCCACTCAAAATACAAAAGCCCACAGCAGATCCATCAAAGACAACATAGTATACATAATCCCCATGCAAACATGAAATAGATTGACAAATTCCAGAACATATCCCACACAAGCCCAATGCCATGAAAAAGATGGCCAAATTCCAGAACATATCCCACACAAGCCCAATGCAGCTGCAGCAAAGACAGAATAATATACAAAATCCCAAGGTAAACATGAAAAAGATTGCCAAATTCTAGAACATATCCCACTCATAATTCAACAGCCCAATACAGTTGCAACAAAGACAAAGTAGTATAAAAATCACAAGGCAAACATGAAAAAGATTGCCAAATTCCATACCATATCCCACTCAACATACGAAAGCACACATGCAGATCCATCAAAGACAACATAGTACACAAAATCCCACGCAAATATGAAACATCTTGACAAAAACCAAAACATACCCCAATCAAAATACAAAAGCCCAATGTAGCTGCAACAAAGACAGAATAGTATACAAAATCCCAAGGCAAACATGAAACAGATTGCCAAATTCGAGAACATATCCCACTCATAATACAAAATCCCAATGTTGCTGCAGCAAAGACATAATAGTATACAAAATCGCAAGGCAAACATGAAAAAGATTTCCAAATTCCATAATATATCCCACTCAAATTACAAAAGCCCAAAGCTTCTCCATCAAAGATAACATAGTATACAAAATCCCCAGACAAACATAAAAAAGATTGCCAAAATCCAGAGCATATCCAACTCAAAATACAAAAGCACAATGCAGCTGCAGTAAAGACAGAATAGTATACAAAATCCCTAGGCAAACATGAAACAGATTGCCCAAATCCATTACATATACAACTCAAAATACAAAAACCCAATGCAGATATAGCAAAGACACCATAGTTTACAGAAACAACAAGTCAAGCGTGAAACTGTCTTCCAAAATCCAGAACATATCCACCTCAATATCCAAAAGCCCATAGCATCTTCAACAAAGAGAACATAGTATAAAAAATCCCAAGGCAATCATGCAACAGATTGCGAAAATCCAGTACATATTCCACTCAAAATACAGAAGCACATTGCAACTCTAGCAAAGACACCATAGTTTAAAAAATCCCAAGGCAAATATGAAACAGATTGCCAAAATCCAGTACATATCCCACTCCAAATCCAAAAGCCCATAACAGCTCCAGCAAAGATACCACCGTTTACAAAATCCAAATGCAAGCATGCAATAGATTGCCAACATCCAAAACAAATCCAACTCAATATACAAAACTCCAAAGCAGCTCCCACAAAGACACCATAGTATACAAAATTCCAAGTCAAACATGAAACATAATGCCAAATTCCATAATATAACCAAATCAGAAAAAATACAATACAAAAATATTTGACTTTTTACAATCATTAGCCTTAAGAAATTTTGTTTTATCATTTTCCCATCTAATTACTTGACAGTGGCTCCTTCATTATCTACCCACACAGTCAGCTTCATTATGTGAAGCTAAAAAGCCCAATGCAACTCCAGCAAAGACACCATAGTATACAAAATCCCCAGACAAACATGAAACAGATTACCTAATTCCAGAACATACCCCACTCAAAAAACATCAATCTGAATTAAAAACTCAAAAAATCAATATCATTGCATATGAAGCTCCAGTAAAGTCACAACAACTTGGGGAATAAAGGAACCAAACTGACAGCCTTCCAAGATGAAGGAAGTACAAAAAACTTGGTTTAATTAGCAGGAGCACACCTGTATTGTTCAATATTTATGTTTCAAATTTGTGCTCTTTGAACAAAATACTCAAAAAATCTGAAATCACATATCATGTCCATGCATGCAACAGAATTCCATCAATTTCAAAGTGCATATGCTTCACAAGGAAATGTTTTGTTATACATAATCAAACATGTAACCTATATTGTTAATAAACTGATAAACCCTATCAAGCATGCATTTTACACATGATAATTATCCATCATTTTCCCACCCATCGTTTAACTTTACCTCATACTCAACCCCAATCCCAAAATGTACCCAACGTCATTGATGAAAGCAATTATAATTTACAAGCCTCATGCATCATCATCTTTGTCCCCGTATCCATTGGCATCACGCCTTTCCATCTCCATCTCCTCAGGTGAAACTTTCTTCGACGCGTGATTAGCTCGGTGACAAGGGGATTGTTTGCCTCGGGATGCAGATCAGTTCGAGGATCGGTTCGTGGGTGCAAGGCGGCTCAGCTTCGGGGAGCAGAAGGTGGTGCGGTACACCTTACCTGCACCAAGGCAAGGTTCCGGGTATGTATTTTAGAATTTTTCTTTTAATTATGTCGAGTATCTTAGATCCTTCTTGGGTTGGTCAGATCCACCTCAAGTTGGCATAGATCCGGGCTCAAGGGTCTAATTTCCTTAGGGCTTCGCTAAATTGTTTAGCGAATTCTTATTTCTGCTGCTTTTCTTCTGCTTCTGTAGTCCATCCGACTTAGGACGGGCAAAAAAGTGCCCTAAGGGTCCTACAAAACCCAACACTTTTGAGCTGGAGCAAGCTCAGATACTGCGTGCATATAAGTCCACCCAAGCCGACTTGGAGCGTTATGGAGGCGGGCTCATCTGGCCTATCCATGAAGAGGGGTCCGGTAAGTCAATTTTCGTTGATTGCATGGTGGTAGCTCATTTAGCGACGAATTTTGTCCTTCCAATCGATCGTTCCTTCATGAGGAAGGTCGACTCCAAAAGTTTGGCAAGCTGTATAGTCTGGAAAATTCAACAGGTTGGTTTTCCCTCTATATTTCCTTCTTCCTCATCCAAGTACTCCACTGACTTCTTTATCATGCAGATGTCATGGGTAGCCACTAAGTTGCGAGGACACTCGGTAAAGAAGGCCAACGTTGAAGCGGACCTCGACAAGGAGCATCAGAGTGAGGAGGCTACCGAGCAGGCTGCCAAGGGGGCAAAATTCGAGACGAAGTCGGCATCGTTCAAAGACGCCAAGCTTTCCTCCAAAGTCTCCAACCTCTTGTCAAAGGAGGGGAAGCTAGAGAAGGCGTTGATCGATGAGAAGGGATCACGATCAACTGCTGACGTAGCTCGGGGGGTTTCCGAAGAGAGTGTCTGGGTGATCTCCTCTTTGAAGAGGACAGCCGAGGAGGAGCTGGCCGTCGGGATGGAGAGATGGAGAAAGGAGAAGGCCAAGCCCCGAGCTCAGACTGTGAAGCTGAAGGAGGTTGACCCCAGGAGGATCGATGCCAAAGTCATAAGGAACTATGATGAAGCCATCACCCTACAGATGGAAAATTTATTTCGTGATGGCTTCCTCAAGTACCAAGATTATATCATGTAGAAGTTTCCCACCTCTAGTGTCGATCTTGGCGGGCTCGAAGTGACTCCAGGGGGCGCAGACGAGGTCGCACATGTTGAAGGGGTGCACTTCTGAAGTCCCCGCTCTAGTAGCTTCATTTTCATAAACTGTATTTGTTCCAACTTTGGTTGTATACATGTTCTCTGAATAAACGTTCTTTGTGAGAAAGTGTTATTGCTCAAAGCTTTCAATTAGAAATCTAGGAGGCCCCAAGGTTTAGCGTTTTAGTAGAGCTATCATGGGGGATTAGAGAAGATTCTGACTCTTGGGCTGAACTTGCATAGGCATTTAACGCGGGTCTTGTCATGGTACGTGGCTCAAGAATGGGCATTGGTACCATTATGGGCCCACTTCATAGCTCGGGCTTTCCCTCGATGGTAGGATGCACTGGGTACGGGTGGCTATGTTCACCATGCTAGCACTCATGTTAAGTATTTGCCCAGCTGCTCGGACGTGGTCCCCATTCTTACCGCAGACGGATGGGTCGATAAGCTAGAGGAGTGGTCCCCAGCCTTACGGCGAACCGACGGGTCGACCCGCTGGGGGAGTCGTCCCTAGCATTACGTTAGATCGAACGTTCGGCCTGCTGGGGGGTCGCCCCTAGCCTTAAGAAATCCATAAGTTTTTGGTCTGCCTGTTAGGGGAGTGGTCCCAACCTTACATAACATCGATGTGTGGACCCGCTAGGGGAGTAACCCCTAGCCTTGCGTCAGACCTATGTTTTTGGTTTACCTGCTGGGGGAATAGACCACAGTCTTACGTCGGATCGATTGGTTGACCCGCTGGGGGAGTACCCCCAGCCTTACAGCAAACTAACAGGTCGACCAGCTGGGGGAGTAGCCCCCAGCCTTACGACAAACCGATGGTCGGCCCACTAGGGCAGTAGCCCCCACCCTAAAGGTGACCTAAGTTTTTGGTATGCCTGCTAAGGGAGTGGCGTCCAGCCTTACGGTAGAGCGTCGAGTCTACCTGCTTGGGGAGTTACCGCCAGCCTTACGGCAGACCGATAGGTAGACCGACTGGGGGAGCGACCCCCAGCCTTATGACGGCCCTAAGTTTTTATATGCTAGCTGTGTGAGGGGCCCCTAACTTTACGTCAGACCAATGTATTGGCCTACTGTGGGAGTAACCCCCAGCCTTACGACGGACCTAAGTTTTTGGTCTACCTATTGAGGAAGTAGCCCATATTACATTAGATCTATAGGCCGGCCTACTGGGGGAGTAGCCACCAGCCTTACGACAAACCGACAGGTCGTCCCGCTTGGGAAGTAGCCCCCAGCCTTACAGCAAACCGAGTGGTCGGCCCACTGGGGTAGTAACCCCGCCTTACGATGGCTCTATGCTTTTGGTCTGCCTGCTGGTGGAGTGGCTCCCAACCTTACAGCAGACCGATGGGTTAACCCGCTGGGGAAGTAACCGCCAGATTTACCGTGGACCTAACTTTTTGGTCTACCTGTTGGGAGAGTGGCCCCTAGCCTTGCATCAGTCTGATAGGTCGGCCCACTGGGGGAGTAGGCCCCAGCCTTATGGCAAACTGACGAGTTAGTCCGTTAGGACAGTATCCCCCAGCCTTACTGCAGACCTAAGTTTTTTTGCTGCTTGCTGGAGGAGTGGCCCCCAGCCTTACGTCCGATCGATGGGTCGGGCCGCTTGGGGAGTAACCATCAACCTTACGGTAAATCGATGGGTCGGACTACTGAGGTAGTAGCCCCAGCCTTACGGCAGACCTAAGTTTTTGGTCTGCATGATGTGGGAGTGGCCCTTAGCCTTATGGTAGACCAATGAGTCAGCCTGTATGGGGAGTAGCCCCGAGCCTTATGTCGGACTTAGGTTTTTGGTCTTCCTACTGGGGCGGAGTAGCCCCAGCCTTACGACCAACAAATGGGTGGCCCGCTGGGGGAGTAGCTCCCCAGCCTTACGTCAGACATAAGTTTTTTGTTTGCGTGCTATGTGAGTGGCCCTCAACCTTACGTCAGACCGATGGTTCAGCCTATTGGGAGAGTAGCCCCCAGCCTTATAGCAAACCGTTGGTTCAGCCTGCTGTGGGAGTAGCCCTCATCGTTACGATGTACTTAAGTTTTTGGTCTGCCTACTGGAGGAGTGGACCCCCATCCTTACAGTAAATCAATGGGTCGGCACGCTAGGAAAGTGATGGGTTTTCTGGGACCCTTAGGGCACAAAAACTCTAGTCCCGTCCTAAGTCGGACGGAACATAGACAGAAATACAGCGGAAAAATTTTATGTTAATCTAATTAACATGCAACCCTAAGGAACCAGACCCTATAAGCCAGGATCTCTGCCAACTTGGGGTGGATCTGACCACCGCAAGAGGGATCTAACTACTGCGAATAATTAAATGAAAACTTAAACACATACCCGGAATCTCAGCCCTGGGGCAAGCGAGATGTTCTGCGCCGTCTTCCGAGCTACTCCCGTCTCACGCCGAGCCGCTCCTTGATCCGCTCCCCGAACCGCTCCTCGAACCGCTCCGCATCCCGAGGCGATCAATCCCCATGTCGCCGAGCCATCCACCGCCGAAGAAAGTTTCACGCGAGTGAAACCTCCGCCTAGATTTCGGATCTGAATCCGAACTCCTTTGCGGCTTTGCTAGAGCCCTCAGGAGCAAGGCAGAAATTTATAGGGAGAGGAGAATATTAATTTAGCTTAGATCCGAGCGTGCTCCAACATTTACGAGAGCCGCTCAGATCTAGAGCTTGGGACGAGTTTTGAGGAAGGGGGGAGACCCCTATTTATATAGGCGGTGGACTCTCCCCTTTTCTCAAAATCCGATGTGGGACTAAATAATGAGTTAATTAAAATCAAGTTAGTTTGCACTTCACAAAGTGCAAACTTCCGTGAATTTTAACTCACTCACCATTGAGCTTCAAGATTGATACAACCTATCAATATGACAAGCGTTCAATGGTGAACGCATAGGAAAAAACCGTTCGTCAATCGGAGTTCATTTGACCCTCCAATTGAGTGTCCAAAGATCAGCACAAGGCTAGTTTTTCACAAAAACTGAGCCGTCAATTAAATCTGCACACTTAGGGTTCGAAACCCTAGTGGTGGGGCCCACAGGTGGGCCCCACGCATCCAGCGCGCGCAAAAATGCGCCTGGGCAGAGCCCAGGCCCGCGCCTGGGCTCGCCCAGGCGGCCTGGGCGCGCCCAGGCCGAGCCTGGGCTTAGCCCAGGCAGCGTCTGGGCTAGTCCAGGCAGCCTGTTCTGTCTGACATTTACTGGGCCTGGCCTGGTTTGATCCTTTGGGCTGTTTTGGCTCTAACTTGAGCATTTGGTGTCCGATTTGGACGTCGTTCGAACCTGGGTCTAGACCGGGACATTCCTGTCTTACCCGTGAACTTTTCCTTGCGTTTATTTTATTAAATATTGTATTCAACAATTTAATACACATTTAATCGCTTTTGCATCAAATGCAAAATAGTCCCTATCTAAGCTTAAATTATCATTTGCATCAAATACAAATGATCTGAGGGCATATATCCCTACATCTCCCACTTGCACTCAGGATCATTTATTCCGAATGCTGGAGATAATTGCAAACATCTTTTGCAATATTTTATCCCTTGCATCAAATGCAAATTATTCTCCCTAACTTATTTCTACCTATTACTAGACGAAAGATCGCACTCTGTGTGAGACCCTACAGCCTGACCCTTACAACAAGTTGGGCTCGAAGCCCTATACGGCAGTGACCACGAGCAGTGGCTGCCGTCCCTGCTTCAGGAATCATCATTATGTGGTTAACTCATTGACATGAGTATTGTCGGGACCACCCTGACTGTTTCCGTGATGAATTCCGCAGTTATAGTCTTTTCGTCTAAACTATGTCGTGTAGATCAAGTCTAGGGTACGGTCAAACTGTCAACCCCAATAACTTGACTCCGGTTAGTTTATATCGATCTTTAGTCAAAAAAAATGTTGGACTTCTTCCAACATACTCTGGCCAGAGTTTTTACTAAAGACCGAACTAACCCTACGACACTAACTCCCATTGACCGGGAGAGACGAATCCTCTCTTGGTCATTACTCTCCTCATACGCTTCAAGTGTCTCCCAATCAAAGACCTTTCGACGGGGCTTGCCTCGAAGCTAGGTCATTTGATCTAAGTGGCACCGTTCACGCACAGGTTCGTCAAAATGACCTCAAGTCAAAAGACCAACTAGCCTATCATCACTCAGAGTCATCATTGATAGATTGGTCAATATAACCATATGATAACTCTTGTGGATCGTTCAGTGAACTCATTCTCTAATGAGCACCTGTGTCTTGTCAACGACTTCGCCAAGTCAAGCGATCATGAGATCATCGCCACCGCTATACGGTGAAGACTAAGACACAATAGTCTATCCGATGTTTCGATATCCTTGTCTCGAAACATCTACGACCATGAACCCTTTTAGACTTATGCTACAGACGGTCAAACATTTCTCCATGATCGAGATACTCATCTCAATACCTGTTTGACCTTGCATAAAGTCTTAGGACTTTACCTAAGTTAATGTCTAATGTTAACACCATTATAAAATAACTTAGATAAATTATTACCAAACAGCTTACTGTTATTTCGAACAAGATGTTTGTGATATGCACACATGAAGATAGATAGCCTCGAGGGTATCATCTCTCAACATCTCCCACTTGCACTCAGGCACATTTATCTCGGTATCTCATACCGTTTTTACACATAAGTTTTCCCGACTTCATGTGGTAGAGCCTTCATGAGTGGATCTGCTAAAACCGTCTACATTATAGACTTAAGGGTTTCTATGTTTAGACCAACCATTTGAATCTCATTCAAATAATTCATTTGTTCTTTCAGAATCCATAAAATTTTAATTTACTTGGATCTTATCCAATTCATCGTACCTTACGATAATCATTTAAATCAGTTACTAGTCATTTCAAATGGCTCATATTTATTTCTGATAAAGAATCAAACTCTTTTGATCACTTTGTCAAAATATATGTTCCATCCCTTTGATGCCTCACATGTAATTTACACGCTCCCAATGACCTTGAAAATTATCTGGTTAATACTCCAATTTGGTCCGTCTAAATCATATTTAGAAAAACGAACTGGTAAGTGAATACTCCAATTTTCATGGTCAACTTAAGCGTTTACATCGCGTTTGGTCCGAGTAGTTCTGTACACATCTGCTGGTGGAAAACGGTTTCATTATAATCTGTTTTATAGGAATTAGTATGGAAAAACCGTTCTCGACCAACATGATTGCACTTCACTATTTTTCTTTTCTGCACCAATCTTTCAACTTAAAGATTTACTTGCAGTAAGTGAGGAAACATTTTCCTTGGGCACGTAAACTAAATTCCAAAATTTAATTACGCACACGGACCTATTCTGGTTGCATCAAGTTTTTAAAATCGGAGTTACTTCTCCGAATTTCATCCCGGAAGTTGACTAAGTCATCATCAGTTATGATGTCTAACTCGACACTTCGTCTCACGAGATTCGAGTAATTATACAACTTCCTAATGCTTGATTTAATGAATATCTTATTGATAATGTCCTCATAGAACATTATCAAAACCTAGGCATTACTATCTGGGACTTAACCCAGAGGAAGAGTCACTTGTTATGGATCGCACCGAGTCTAACTAAGTGTGATTCATACCTTTTAACACACTGATGTGTTAACAGACTTGACCTGAGAGAAAATCACATTTTCTTTTAATTACACAAGATTTTATGTAGCTAAGTATTTAGCCATTCGATCTAATCGAATCAGTTTAAATACTTTTGTCTTTTCGTTCTTTATTATTTCAGACTTGTGTTTCATCAAGAACACGTGTCTTAATAAAATATACGAATAACTTATTTTGATTGATCTAGACTCGGGTACATCAGTATGACTAGACTGAGTTCGACAACTCATTCTCCCACTGTCTCACAGATGGATTTCGGCCATTTTATCTAAGAGGATAAGACTCACAAGTGTCCGTAGACTTCATAATATGAGAGGTCAGACCCCTCTTTATGTGACTTGTGAAGCTTAGTCTCTCGATACGGCCTAGTCTATTTTACCATATAAGTCTGCTACAATCTTGTGTATTAATATATTAACATTTAATATATATATATATAGTTATTACAAATTACTTAACACAAAACATTGCTTCCGAAGCAAGGTGATGACATTCGTCAAAAAATGTGTTAGACATTTTTGTATAACTATTTATTCTGAAATCGTGACATCAAAATATATCACATTTTCATTTCCTCCTACTTATGCCTTTACTAATGATAAATTAAACTAACTTTCTCAATTGACTTTCCGGAGTGCCTTCTTCCTTTTCTAAATCACATTTAGATATTAATTTACCCAACATAAATAGCTATGCAATCATCTTATGTATCCAAACGCTTGAGCTTTGCAATCTCGAGTTTAGCTCAAGAAGTTGCTTGTCTCAAAATCCGGTTGGGATACATAGTCTTGCACCGCTAATGCACTCGTATTCGACTCAAACGGTTTGATCGAATTCTCGAACTTTGCGGATCGGAATTGTTTGTCCATACAACCTTGAGGGTAGCTCGACAAGTTGTAGGGAGAAACATACTACGAATATCATATATGTTCAAGCTGCCTCATATAGAGAAGAGTGACATGTAGCTTTAATTTATTTGTTGGACCCAGAACTTAATGAAATCATATTTCTTAAGTCTGTTCTTTAGAAGGTCATTTAATGTCAACGAGAATATATTTTAATTCCATCAATTAGAATTTACCTTGATATTCAATTAATCAACTATTTGACCAGGCAGCTTATTCCAATATTATATTTTGATTCCTTCGGTAAACATAGTATTGCCCTAGTTTTGGCATATGTTCAAAATTAAATATAGGTAGAATGGCTTTCATCTATCTATATCCTCCCACTAATTTTACGATCGTTTTAAAGCTTAATAACGAACGATTTAATCGAATTTAAAAATTAGTGAAAGAGGGATCCAATCATCCCGAACCTCACAACCTTGAGGAGACTCAACAAGTTGATTGGTTCCATGACTGGTAGACTAACTCTTGGTCAATCACATCACATGTGATTCCCTGTCGATTTTACCCACAGTCACTTATGATCTTGAGGAGACTCAACAAATCATAATGACTGGTCTAGTCAGACCCTTGATTTCGTGTCCAGATTTGACTTAGATCGATACTCGAGGAGACCCGACACATCGATTTGGGTCAAGTCTAGACTACATCACATGTATGTTGGAGTTTGTTCCTTAAAGAAAAACAAGTCACAGCTTGAGGAGACTCAACAACTATAATTGTCTTCTTTGAGTTACCAAGCTCCAAAATCAAGGAGGGATACGAATTAATCTTTAATAAGATTTATAACGCATTGACTAGATATAGTCCAGGGTGTCATACAATCATGATTCGCGACATTGCGGTCCAGCGGAACACAGCCAGGGAATTGCCTAAGCCAGGATCACTGCCCCTTGTACTAGCAAGGGTTGACCCAGAACTCTTAGCCAAGCACATTGACTGGATCATGGTCCATTGAATGAAGCTTGTCATTTTTGTATGTGTGCCATAGACTAAACAGCTTTTATTAACAACTAATTAATCCTATCAACTAGTTGCATCCTTAAATTAAAAATTTATGATTTGTTTAATAACTTTTATTAAGTCCTTATCAACTATAAGGTTCACGTGCTATCCTAATCTTTATTAGGATTTTAATAAATTATTAACCAACGCTAAAAGCGAAGTCCTTTAATGATTTAATAATAACAATTAAAATTAAAAATTTCATTAAAAGGACTACCCTAATCAGGAATTAGGTCTTGAAGCATTGTTAATGTTTTATTAAAACATAGCATGTCATTAAAATTCAAGTAATAAATTTTAATCATTTTTAATGGCTAACCTAAAGGGTTGTCTTGTGTTATCAAATAAGGACAAGATGACATAGCCATTAAAATAATGTTACACTAATTTTATCGCATAAAAAGGTGTTCAAATATTTAATAATTTAAATAGACTAAAGTTTATCGCATAAACAGTTTTGGCATGCATCCTTAAATTTAACATTTAAATTTAAAATATGATTTTAAAAAACATTTATTTCATCTCATAAAGTAAAAGTTTGTTTTAAAATCATAACATTTGCATGCTCCTTTAAAATATTTATCTCATAAAAATTTTAAACTTTTAAAATCAGCTTTTAAAAATATCTTATAAATTTAAAACATCATTTAAAAAATTCCATGCTTAAAATTTATCACATAAAATTTTAAACAACCTTTTAAACTTATCGCATAAAGTTTTAAAGCTTTAAAACAATTTTAAAATTTATCACATAAATTTAAAATTCCATTTTAAAACTTTCATGTTTAAAATTTATCATATAAAAATTTTAAACATTTAAAAATAATTTAAATTTATCGCATAAATTTAAAGAAAACATTTTTTTTTAAAAAAAAATTAAATTTATAGCATAAATTTAAAGAAAACATTTTTCTGTAAAAGCATTCAAATAATAAATTCGCAGTCCTAAACCAGCATACAGAGATGGCTTTGATACCAATGATGGGTTTTCTGGGACCCTTAGGGCACAAAAACTCTAGTCCCGTCCTAAGTCGGACGGAACATAGACAGAAATACAGCGGAAAAATTTTATGTTAATCTAATTAACATGCAACCCTAAGGAACCAGACCCTATAAGCCAGGATCTCTGCCAACTTGGGGTGGATCTGACCACCGCAAGAGGGATCTAACTACTGCGAATAATTAAATGAAAACTTAAACACATACCCGGAATCTCAGCCCTGGGGCAGGCGAGATGTTCCGCGCCGTCTTCCGAGCTACTCCCGTCTCACGCCGAGCCGCTCCTTGATCCGCTCCCCGAACCGCTCCTCGAACCGCTCCGCATCCCGAGGCGATCAATCCCCGTGTCGCCGAGCCATCCACCGCCGAAGAAAGTTTCACGCGAGTGAAACCTCCGCCTAGATTTCGGATCTGAATCCGAACTCCTTTGCGGCTTTGCTAGAGCCCTCAGGAGCAAGGCAGAAATTTATAGGGAGAGGAGAATATTAATTTAGCTTAGATCCGAGCGTGCTCCAACATTTACGAGAGCCGCTCAGATCTAGAGCTTGGGACGAGTTTTGAGGAAGGGGGGAGACCCCTATTTATATAGGTGGTGGACTCTCCCTTTTTCTCAAAATCCGATGTGGGACTAAATAACGAGTTAATTAAAATCAAGTTAGTTTGCACTTCACAAAGTGCAAACTTCCGTGAATTTTAACTCACTCACCGTTGAGCTTCAAGATTTATACAACCTATCAATACGACAAGCGTTCAACGGTGAACGCATAGGAAAAAACCGTTCGTCAATCGGAGTTCATTTGACCCTCCAATTGAGTGTCCAAAGATCAGCCCAAGGCTAGTTTTTCACAAAAACTGAGCCGTCAATTAAATCTGCACACTTAGGGTTCGAAACCCTAGTGGTGGGGCCCACAGGTGGGCCCCACGCATCCAGCGCATGCAAAAATGCGCCTGGGCAGAGCCCAGGCCCGAGCCTGGGCTAAGCCCAGGCTTGTGCCTGGCTAGCCCAGGCCGAGCCTGGGCTTAGCCCAGGCAGCGTCTGGGCTAGTCCAGGCAGCCTGTTCTGTCTGACATTTACTGGGCCTGGCCTGGTTTGATCCTTTGGGCTGTTTTGGCTCTAACTTGAGCATTTGGTGTCCGATTTGGACGCCGTTCGAACCTGGGTCTAGACCGGGACATTCCCGTCTTACCCGTGAACTTTTCCTTGCGTTTATTTTATTAAATATTGTATTAAACAATTTAATACACATTTAATCGCTTTTGCATCAAATGCAAAATAGTCCCTATCTAAGCTTAAATTATCATTTGCATCAAATACAAATGATCTGAGGGCATATATCCCGACAGAAAGTACCCTCCAGCCTTACGGCAAACCAAAGTTTTTGTTCTGCCCACTAGGGGAGTGGCCCCAAGCCTTACGGTAGACTGATGGGTCGACCTACTGGGGGAGTGGCCTCTAGCCTTACGACAAACCAACAGGTCGGCCCTACTGGGGGAGTCACCCCAGCCTTACAGCGGTCCTAAGTTTTTGGTGGGGAAGTGGCTCCCCGCCTTAGGACAGACTGAGGGGTCGGCCTACTGGGGGAGTGTCCCCTAGCCTTACGGCAAACCGACGGGTCAGCCCACTGGGGGAGTAGCCCCCAGCCTTACGCTAGCTCTAAGTTTTTGGTCTGCCTGCTGGGGGAGTGATCCCCAGACTTACGGTAGACCAATGGGTCGACCCGCTAAGGAGTAGCCCACATCCTTATTGCGGGCCTAAGTTTTTGGTCTTCTTGATAGGGGAGTGGCCCCAGCCTTACATCAAACTAATGGGTGGACCACTGTGGAAGTAGCCCCCAGCCTTACGGCAGACCTATGTTTTTGGTCTGCCTACTGGGGGAGTAGCTCCCCAGCCTTACGACAGACCGAGGGGTCAGCCTACTAGGGGAGTGGCCCCCAGCCTTACGACGATGGATTATCCGAGAACTATAGTTGGTCGGAGGCTCGGTATCTGCATATTACTGGAAGAAAAAAAGGTGGAACAAGTCGAACAAATGTGAGCACACTTGTCAACATTTATTAGTTTAATGGAGTACAACTTCTGCTAATAAGGAAAAAGGCGAACTGAAATAACAGAAATAGGCAAGCATTACTTGCACGATGGAAAACATGCAGTGTGACCCCCTAGCTTTGTCGTTGGATCAGCTGCACTATGTAATTCCTTAGATTCTAGTAGTTCTTAATGTCGTGCACATGGTCCTGATGGAACCTACAGAACTTGTTCTCATTATAACGACCGCTTTTCATTATTGGGATCGGTTTCTTGATGTAGCCCTCATTTTGAGCATGTGCCATTATAACCTCTTTGGGGGCATTCAGCTTCATGAAGATCATGTCATTCTTATCTAATCGGTCTATGTGGGTTCTCTCTTATTTTCCACGATCTCCCGGCTAGTCCGAGCTTCCATCTTAGGCTCGATAGGTTTTTTGAAAGCACCTTCTTCTTGGGTGACAAGTGCTTCTTCGATCATCATGAATCGTTCTGCCCTGGCAAGGAGCTGATCTAGGTCCCTGGGTGGCTTGTGGTGAAAACACTTCATTAGGTCCTTGCACCGGAGCCCCTTCTTTAGTGCAACAATGTTGACCTCATCGCCGCAGGTTTCACGTTCAGCCGCTCAGAGTTGAAGCGCTTCAAGAAACCCCTCAGTGTTTTACCCAGCTTTAACACCAGATTGAACAGATGGTCCGAGCTTCTCTTCCATCTTCTTCTCGCCATGAACTGTTGGCAGAAGGCATGTTTGAGGCTTCTGAAGCTCCTAATAGATCGGTTGAGGAGCCTGTTATACACACCACTCCTTCACTGATTTCTAGAGAGTGGTATGGAAGCCTCGGTATAGCAGCACATCATCGGCCCCCTGGATTTCCATGACCCACTTGTAGACTTGGATGTGTTTCCGGGGGTCGCCTGAGCCATCATATTTCTCCAGATTGGACACTTATGTTGGATACAATGATCGATGACTTCGTGGTTGATGATAACAAACATGTGAGAACGTTTTAATGTGAGTGCTAAGTGTTTTTCATGTCAAAAAGAGTACGAAATAACAAAAGGGCGTTTTTGGTCCTTTTGGAAATAAAAGGCACTTTGGGCATAAACGAACAATTTGGTCATTTTCACAATGCTATAAAATATCAAGTATGACCATTGATTATGGGGGAGTCAACGAGGAAGTCACAGAAATTTTCGGTTTTGAAAACGGGTCTAAAACGACTAAGTTATGCGATATGGAAGCAGAGTGGCAATCTTGTAAATATGGCTAGGTTTAATTTTAACACCCTATAAATACATAGATGAGGCCGGCCATTAATCACCCCCTGTCAAAAAGAATTGCGTGCTGCAGACGAAAAAATTCAAGCGACCAAATAGTAGAGAAAAGAAGGAAGCAAGATGAAAAGAGAAGGGTTCTTGAAATTCTAATATCCTTTATAATTCTCCCTTATTTTTAAACTGTTCTTCTCTTTTGCAGGCACCTAAAAAGAAAAGCAAAATCAATTTAAATGGACCTTTCATCCACTCACGCATGAAACACTAATATAATTGCAAAAAACAAAAGAAAGAGAGGGATTTGTTTTCTAACTCCATATAAATCTCTAATCATATAACTCTCTATATTTTTTTTGGGTTTTTGCAGGGGAACGAAATAATCCAGGTGGGGGCCGATGTTTTTTAGGGAGAATTTAATTCTCAAGCTAGGCGGCGCAATCATCCTCAACGGATATCAACTTAAGGCATCTTCATCTTCGAGCATTTCGAGTCTTCACCCTACAGTCGTCAGAAAGACCCCATCTGCCATGAGTTTCTCATCGACAAGCTACGGCGACGTCAATCTGTTATATCTATCGACAACGGCATTTTTCAGGCAAGGCCGTGGCAGTACAAAGGCCGCGTCATCCTCGGCACATGGCTGCAGAACCCACTGCACACGACTGCGACACCATCAGATCTTCAATCTCCTTTCCAAGCAACAGAAAAGCTTCCACTCAAGTCACGCATATACCAAGAGGGGCCAACCAATTCATTGTTATTTTAAAATGCTCACTTGTTTTTAATCCTACTTGTTTTGAGCTTTATTCTCCATTTTGTTTTTGTATACAAGAACACCCGATTTGTTAGGAGAAAAATTAATTGAGTGGGCTCAAAACAATTAGGAGCAAGCAATAATTGGATCAAATTCAACAGTTTTCATGTGAAGACCATCACTTGCTGTCATGAGGTGGGATTGCGTAAAAGACAAAGACGTTTGGAGAAATTGATGTGCACACAATTCTCCTTAAAAGTCAGATAGGCTAGAATTTCCATACACATAGACCAGAATGTGTTTCAAGTTCGTGGAGTCACAGATTGAAGAGTGCATATTGTCAGATCATATCTGACCCATGCTGATTGACGGAGACGACGACGTCTACATAAAACTGAGCTTTCTAAACTCTTGTTATTATTTTTGTGTAGTATTGTTTGAACTCCATGGGGGAAACTTTACCGCTTTACTTGTGATACTTTGGGATCTTGTCTAATGGTGGTCTAGATAAGAGGAACTTGACGGATGTCGTCAACTGAGAGCATATATTAGAATTGATAGTGTTGAACACGGTGAGTGGGGTAAGTGGTATCAAAGCAGGTTATAGGATCTAGCCTAGACTGACCCTGAATAACTCTATTGATTGTGCTTTTTCTGAAGGTCAGTCCATATTACGACCCCCAAAATTTAATGGAGCAAATTATGCCTATTGGAAATCTAGGATGAAAATCTACTTGATATCTGTTGATTATAAAGTTTGGCACATTGTCGAAAAATGTTATAAGCCACCTGTTATTAAAATTGAAAATATTGATATGCTTAAACCTGAAGACAAGTGGGATGATAATGATTGAAAATTATATTCTTTAAATGGAAAATCTATGAATGCTCTTATATGCTCTCTTAAAAAATCTGAATTTAATCGTATCTTACATTGTCAAACTGCGCAGGAAATATGGCTTACACTGGAGGTGACACATGAGGGAACGTCATAGGTAAGGGAGTCTTGATACGCACTTATGAGCACAGAGTACGAGAGCTTTCGCATGCTACTGTCAAAGTCCATATCAGAGATGTTTACGAAGTTCACCAACATCGTCGACAAGTCTAGCTCCCTCGGCAAGCCATATTCTAACCTTGAACATGTAAGGAAAATCTTAAGGGCGCTGCCAAGCTCTTTCATGCCTAAAGTCACTGTCATCCAAGAAGCGAAAGATCTATCGCAGATGAGAGTAGAGGACTTGATAGGCAACTTAATGTCTCACGAGCTTGAGCTGCAGAATATCGAGGCTAAAGAGAAAGCAGAGGAGAAGGAAAAAGCTCCTAAGCCACTAGCTCTTCAAGATAGTGAAGATGACGAGGAGGATGAGGAGATAGCTTGATGGTCAGAGGCTTCAGAAGTAGATCAAGACTCCTCAAGGAAGAGTTAACATGCAAAAAAGGTTTAATCGCTCTAACCATTACAATCCTTCTAGAAATTTATCTGAACAGACTGCTATAAATAAAGTTAAATGCTTTAAATATAAAAAGCAGGGTCACGTTATAAATGATTGCCTATAAGACACAGCTAATATTGCGGAGAAGAAAGGAAAAGCTCTGGTGCGAACGTGGGACAAGGATAGCGACGATGAAAATGAGGATTGTGCACACTCTTCCATCTGCTTCATGGCAAAAGAAGATCAGGTAAAGTCTGGAAGTAAAGCTGAACTTCTAATTATCTGTAAAGGCACGCAGGAGGAAATCGAAGAGCTTGAATCCACATTAGAAGATTATAGAAATTCCAACGATGAAATACAATAAGAAACTTACAACTGATATTAGAAATTAAGGAAATAAAAAGAAAAATTGTTGCAAGTGAATCTACCATTGCTTTGTTGGAAAAAGAGAATTGGCTGCAAGAAAAAGCTAAATATCTCTCTTGTCCTTCTCTATTGAATGATATTAGTATGCTTAAAGTAGATTTAATTAATCTTGAAACTGAAAAAGCTTAAGTGATTAAAGAGCTTAATGAAAAATTGTGCTTGCTAAATAACGAGCTTAAAAGAAAAACGGTTGAATTTGAAAAGAAGGAAGACGAAAATAAGAAAGCTTTTATAAGTAAATGCACTTTGATTGTGTATTAAAATGCGTTATTGAAATCTAAAGTAACTAGTCTAGAATTATCATTAAGGAAGACTTCAATCGGTAAACATTCATTGAATACTATACTTGAAAATCAATTATATGGCAATAATAGTCGAGGGCTTGGATTTGTTTTGAAAAATGTTGAAAAGCCAAAATTTAAGAAAATTCACAAGGTGCCTAATATTGTCAAAAATATGCATGCAAAGTGCTTTACTTGTGATAGTGTTGGTCATACATCTTATTATTGTAAGTTTAGGGACACGCAAATAAAGTTTAAACAAGTGTGGGTTCCTAACTCTTTGGTGACTAACATGAGTGGACCGTGTTGGATTCCAAGGTCATACATAGCATCTACCGTGTAGGTACGATGGAGATTTGGCGAGGAGTATTTCGATTGAACGCTTTCATTATATAGGTCCTTAGCCAAACGGCGACGCGAAGGTATATCTTTTTCTTTGAAATTAATGCATACCTTCATAGATTTTGCATTCTTGAACTATTTTTCATTTATGTGCTAGTTTGCTTGATTCTAGTTTGACTGAGTCATTATTTATAAAAATCAAAAAAATTGAAAAAGGCAAAAGGCAAAAAAATGGGTGCTTAATGAATATCTTTTCTCTTTGTATCGTTCAAGTATTATTATTGAATGTTATTCATATCCTTGTAGAAATCATTGGATTATTGGTATTGCTACATGAGCATGGTAGAATTCCTAAGTAGCCATAACATGCTTAATGAATTGAATAACTTGATTTCTACACCTACAATCTCACTTCCACGTTTATTGAATATTGTTACACAATTGAAAACTTTTTTATGAAATGTTGGAAAGTGAATGTAGGTTGAAAATAACTGATAAATCTAAGGGATATGATGAGTATTTTCCATGGATAAAAATTGAGCACAAAAGAATTGAATATGAAATAAGAAAATTTGAAAAATAATGAACATTGCTACGTATGTAAAATGGATACAATTCATGGCAAGTATACTACCCACGAGTATCCAACATATGCTATATGGGTAATCTTTAGCGTTGGTGTATTCTACTCGTCAAGCAATGACACCCCCACATCTAAGAGTCCTTATAGGCTATGCTTTTGGGGTGTGGTATCTTGAACTCATTTTTAATGAGGTGAGGAAAATCAATCCTAGTGATTTCATGTTTATTGGAAATTGTGGATTGGTTTTGGTTGATTTCTAAAGAGTTTCTCCCTTTGTGCTTCAATTATTTAATCATCACACTTACACGATGGTGTGGAAGTCTAAGTTACTCTTTTCAATGAATTTGACGTGCTTATTTTAAGGAAAATACCATGCAAGTGCTAGTTGTAATTTATAATACTTTATTTTTGCATGTGGCATGAACTAGACTTCGTGTATACACTTTTGATGATAACAAAATGGGAATAAAATATTGAAGATTTGGTGCATTAATGCTTATATGTACATTTCTGAATATTGGTTTAAGGGGGGCATTAATGAAGTATTGAATATGTGAATATATGTTCAAGGGGAGCATGAAAATAGGGGGAGCATGCCATGCTTATTTGTATCACATTATCATTGCATCATTGCATGCTTGTATGCTTATGCATCAAGTGTTATATTGTTGCATACATCCTCCCATTATCACACTTCACACACACATGTCACGATAATATTATTTGGATCGTTATTGCTCAAATCTTATATTGGTTTGTCATCATCAAAAGGGGGAGATTGTTGGATACAACGATCGATGACTTTGTGTTTGATGATAGCAAACATGTGACAACGTTTTAATGTGTGTGCTAAGTGTTTTCAGGTCAAAAAGAGTACGGAAAAACAAAAGGGCGTTTTTGGTCATTTTGGAAGTAAAAGGCACTTTGGGCATAAACGGACAATTTGACATTTTCACGACGCTATAAAATATCAAGTATGACCATTGATTATGGGGGATTCAACGAGGAAGTCACAGAAATTTTCGGTTTTGAAAACGGGTCTAAAACGACTAAGTTATGCGATATGGAAGCATGAGTGGAAATCTTGTAAATATGGCTAGGTTTAATTTTAACACCATATAAATACATAGATGATGCCGGCCATTAATCACCCCCTATCAAAAAGAAGTGCGTGCGACAGACGAAAAAATTCAAGCGGCCAAATAGTACAGAAAAGAAGGAAGCAAGATGAAAAGGGAAGGGTTCTTGAAATTCTAATATCCTTTATAATTCTCCCTTATTTTTGAAATGTTCTTCTCATTTGCAGGCACCTAAAAAGAAAAGCAAAATCAATTTAAATGGGCATTTCCCCCACTCACGCATGAAACACTAATATCATTGCAAAAAACAAAAGAAAGAGAGGGATTTGTTTTATAACTCCATATAAATCTCTAATCATATAACTCTCTATATTTTTCTTGGGTTTTTTCAGGGGAATGAAATAATCTAGGTGGAGGGCCGAAGTTTTTTTTGGGAGAATCTAATTCTCAAGCCAGACGGTGCAACGGATGTCAACTTATGGCATCTTCATCTTTGAGCATCTCGAGTCTTCACCCTGCAATCGTCGGAAAGACCCCATCTGACGTGAGTTTCTCTTCGACAAGCAGCAGCGACGTCAAGCTGTTATATCTACCGGCAATGGCATTCTTCAGGCAAGACTGTGGCAGTACAAAGGTTGCGTCATCCTCGGCACATGGCTGCAGAACCGACTGCACATGACTGCGGCACCATCAGATCTTCAATCTCCTTTCCAAGCAATAGAAAAGCTTCAACTCAACTCACGCATATACCAAGAGGGGCCAGCCAATTCATTGTTCTTTTTAAAATGCTCACTTGTTTTTAATCCAACTTGTTTTGAGCTTTATTCTCCACTTTGTTTTTGTTTACAGGCACACATGATTTGTTGGGAGAAAAATTAATTGAGTGGGCTGAAAAAAATTAGGAGCAAACAATAATCGGATCAAATTCAACAGTTTTCATGTGAAGACCATCATTTGCTGTCGTGAGGTGCGATTGCGTAAAAGTCAGAGACATTTGGAGAAATTGTTGTGCACACAACTCTCATTAAAGTTCAGATAGGCTGGAATTGCTATACACACAGACCAGAATGCCTTTCTAGTTCGTGGAGTCACAGATTGAGGAGTGCATATTGTCAGATCATATTTGACCGTGCTAATTTTGACAGAGACGACGATGACGACACAAAATCGAGCTTTCTAAATGCTTGTTATTATTTTTGTGTAGTATTGTTTGATCTTCGTAGGGGAAACTTTATCGCTTTACTTGTGATACTTTGGGATCTTGTCTAGTGGTGGTCTAGACAAGAGGAACTTGACGGGTGTCGTCAAGTGAGAGCATATATTAGGGTTGATAGTGTTGAAACGATGAGTGTGGTACTGAGCCCGGTGAGTGTAGAGACGTTGGTTCTCTAGCTATTAAGGTTGTGCCTGTACACATTAATAAACTATTTGCTTTCGGGGGCTGGACGTAGGTCGTGGTGATCGACCGAACCAGCGTAAATCTGATGTGCATCTGTGTCTGTAATTATTTACCCTGCTTGTGATTATAACCGTGTATGATTGCTCATGAGTTGCACGAGAATTTTTATTAGCCTATTCACCCCTCCTCTAGGCTTAGATCCAGATCCTAGAACTTAAACTTAGACGATAATTGGGAGGAGGTGATCCTCTTCTTCAGCGGGTTACATTCATCTACGGAGTTGACCAAGGGAGAGTGATGTCATTGGACATCTCTCCGGTGCTTGGGTTGCTGATTCGGATTGAATATTGCATATTTAACACCTCATTTAGCCCTATTTTGTTCATACATGATATATATTTGGTCTCTAATACGATCGAATTTTGAATACCCTTATTTATTAAAGCAAACTCCTATTTTATCCACAAAACAGCAATATACTAAGTATTTTTGCACTTTTTGTGTTTTTCTTGCGAAGATCTCGATCTCACGATTCCAACAACTATTTATTTGTATTTGTCTGAGATCTGTGCTAATTTCTATGAATTATTGAATGCAAAATACCATTTAAATGGAGAAATACAGTCGAAAAAACCCAAACCCACGGATTTGCCCGCTTCGGTCTGCCTTCGGGTTGATCACAGCCGTTGGATCAATATCAACGGTTCTTCGTAAGCCGTGTCGCCCGCTTCCGCTGCCCCGTTTTGCTTTGATCGGAGCCGTTAGATCTGGCAGGGAAACGACGAGATCGTGCCACGTGTCAAGTGCTGGTCAAAGCACCGAATACGAAAACGTATTTCCGCGTGTATTTGCATATTTTCGACCGTATTTCTACATTTAAATGGTATTCTGTATTCAATAATTCATAGAAATTAGCACAGATCTCAGAAAAATACAAATAAATATTCGTTGGAATCGTGAGATCGAGATCTTCGCACGAAAAATACAAAAAGTGCAGAAATACTTAGAATATTGCTGTTTTGTGCATAAAATAGGAGTTTGCTCTAATAAATAAGGGTAATTAAAATTCGATCATATTAGAGACCAAATACGTATCATGTATGCGCAAAATAGGGCTAAATGAGGTGTTAAATATGCAATATTCAATCCAAATCACACCCCCAACTAGTGATTTGCTAGTCCCTAGCAAAAAGAGCAAATAAGTCGGATGACTAGTAAAACAATAAATTCTATCAATCGCTTATGGCATGGCTCAATAATACATTTTCCAACATGATTTTGACCATCAATATACACAATCCATGAATAAGATCAATCACATGATATTTTCTCTAATTTAATTTGAATAAATAACATGCAAGCATCGTTTTGCGCCAGCGAAAGTATAACACGTAGTTATATTCTAGTTTTCTTATTTACAAGGAATTGGCATCTCAAAAAAATCATTCATATCATGGGTATTGATGTTGCTTAGTTTATTCACCATTTCTTTTTTTCTTTTTTTTCTTTTTGACGACTTAGAATGATCCATGTAACGAGCTTTCAGTTAATGATTTCTAAGCCAGATGACCTTCGGGCATTAGGCTTAGAAGAGCCCCTCGAACTTAATAAATCGAATCATCTAAGTTTTTTTTTCTCCCTTGTTTTGGAGGCACTCCCCATTCATCCATCTTTCGATGCGAATGTCCAATGCTTCCTAAGGCACGAAGACCCGGCTAATTAATGAACTCAAGGGAAGGATGCATTTTTTATTTTTCACTTTTTTCTGCATTTTTTCGTTAGCAACCCAACACCCATATATATGAACATAAACATTAGTAACAAAGGCCAAATTCCTCTTCAACTTGAAGACTATTCTAATAAATCGTGTATACTTAAGCTTTTACATCACAATAGCATGCATGAAATAAATACAAACTATTTCGAGATATTAATCATGGTAATTGAAAGTTTTCATAAATAACATATTAATGAGTAATTTCATGAAGAAATAAAAATTAATTCAAGCCATAAACGATTTTTAGAACTCAATCAATGCATAATCATCCGCATTTGTGGTATGTGAAGGAGTTTTAAATGATGAGAATTGGTGATTTATTCTTTTCTCTCGCTTTATTAAAAAAACCAAGGTCTCATATACTCCCCCATCTAAAGATGGACATTGTCCTCAATGTCGAAAGGGATACGAGTTTATTCAAAAGCAAACATCCTAAGAAGCATATAAAAAGTCTATAGTAATGGAAAAAACACACTGTGGTCAAATGGCAGATCCCGGATCTTTAATAGTAGAGGAAGTTGTTCTATTTGCTCCTTGCGCTCATAGGTAAGTATTCTTCCTCCACTCGCATCCTCATGGCCAAGCTTTAACACAACCCAGCAAATCTCCTGCATGTTTTTACATTTTTTTCTGCATGAGATATATTGTGTCAAAAAGAGATGGATAAATTTGTTTGTCCATGAAAGCTTTCCATAACGGGTAGTCACAAACAATAAAAGATTTTAAATCTAATTGACGACCATCTGAATCTAAAATATTTGGAGTTAAAATTTGAGACTCAGAATTAGAGTGTATAGGTTCATGAGAACTTTCCTGAAAAGGATCGCTATTCTTGAGTTGGCACTCTGCCTCAGGAGGACCTGGAAATGGCTGCAGAAATAGGTCTGGAGGGCAAGACAACTCAGGCTCAGTATAGGTCATCTCGTAGTCACCTTCGTTCGCTCACCCTCTTCATTAGCAATCGTAGGTTCTGCAGGCCTCTCAAAACTCTGTGGTTCTTCCGGAAGGTCTTCATGGATGATGGTTTGGTGTACATCCTGAGGTGGAGAAAATAGTGGCTGGTGAAACGCATCGGTGGGGATGTATGGCTCGGACTCCAATATAGTCTGTAAGCTCTCTCCCTCGCTCATATCTTCCTCTTCATAGCAGTAATAACTTGTAGCAGTCCATCCAATGTATTCGTACTCCTCCGATGAGGGAGATGAATCTGAAGGAAGACATGGTTCAGGTTCAATGATTCTACTCTTGCCATCACTTGTCTCCACCACATCATCATCTTCGTCATCAAACTGGAAACACATCATGTCACCCTCATAGCCACATGCACCCCATCACCCATCTCCTCATGCTCATCCAAGTGTCCTCGCTCAAGCTCCTCTAATTGGTTCTGATGCTCACTCTTGTATGGTTCCTCTTAGTGCTCCATAGGGTCACATCGATAATAACTCCAAGGTAACTCCTCAGGCTGTCCCTGGACCTGTTGAAATGTATCCTCGAAAGGAATGCTCTGGCCATCATCTTCATATCTAGGTGATTGCTCTTCAGACGGTGTAGCTCTCTCATGCACTGCAAGGTCCTGCAAGTACCACCATGCATCCTCTGTCGTATATGAAAGGAATTCTCCATTGCAGCTCATCTGAATGGAATCCCGCGTAGGGGGCAGTAATCATGTGTAGAAGATCTACAGGAGATGATCATCGTGGAGGCTATGGTGTGGACATGCAAGCATTAACTCGTTGAACCTCTTCAAAGCCTAATGGTAGGCCTCCCCATCAGCTTGGATAAAGTTCACAATCTATTGTTTTGTAGCTTGTTGCCTCTGTGGTTGCCACATGAAAGGAGGCAAGAATCTCTTAAGGAAGTCAGCCTAAAATGATAACCAAGTAAATAATCAGTCATGAGGCAAAGTATTAAACCAAGATAAATCATTGTCTCTTAAAGAATATGGGAAATATTTAATACATAGTCTTTCAATTTGCTCAAGCTTTTTCCCATGAAACAATTGGTGGCATATATTTTCAAACTCTTGCACGTGTAAATATGGATTCTCCTCCTCCGTACCATAGAAGACTGGTAGGAATCGGGTCAAATCAGAAATAAAGTTTAAGAAGTATGCATCATCATCCACACACACACACACACACACACACACACACACACACACACACACACACATTTGTTTTTTTAAAGAGAACAAAGATACGAAAATAAAAAAAATCCTAAGCTAGAAGGTGGAAGGGTCTCACCGAATGTTCCTTTATACAAACTGAAATTGTAGCTTACAAGTACCACTGTCCTAGCAACGGCGCCAAAAACTTGACTCGACTCAAAATGTGTGAGCGCTACTCCCAAGTGTAGGAGATCGAACAAGTAATAATCCTGGTGAGTCCAGGTATCGTATCCATATGACAACTGACCTGCAAAACCACAAATTTCAGTTTATAAAGAGTACTAAAACAATAATAAACAACCACCTATCAGATATAAAAGTAACGGAGTCGATGGTTTACAATAATAAAGAAAGTCCTACGATAATTACGGTGAATTCGATATTAGGGTACTAATATGGAGAGGATGTGTTGGTATTGATTTCGTTAGGGTATGTGCAATCAATGATTATTAATATTTTTTCTATAACTCAATGTTTCATTCGGCTAGGGCACGAGAACGTCGGAAGGTATGGCGATAAAGAGCGTAAAATAGTGCCAAAAAGTAATCACGTATATCATCGATTTCATCAAGAAAATGCGCACAAGTGCTCTCTCGGGTCACAATACATCCTCTCGGATCGCATCACGAATAAGTCTGCAAAGATCATATTCGATTCAAGCATGCCCACGTCTCCGTATAACATATCCAAACAAGATATATGTAGAAATCAATGACATATGCAATATAACGTGAATATATGGCAAACAGATATTGAAATCAATGATTACAACACCCTACCTACATCACAACCAACACAAATAGGTACTAGCCATGCATGGAGAGAATATAAACCATATTCATAGACAAATACATGCTTAAATTCTCAAAATACGCGCTAAATATGCAAAATACAAGAGTAAAGTTAGGAATTATATCACCAAAACTCTCCAATTAGCCCCAAATCTCCTTTAGATGGTAGTTCTGGCCTGTCTCAAGGGCCTCCAAATTTCACGCCAAAATACGGCTCCTAGAGCCGCAAATACGCAAGAATACATCCAAAACCCTAAAATACGCTTATATAGAGGCATTGCATGTTTTGGGAGCTTATCGGGTTCGAAACCCGCATCCAAATCAATTTAAACCCAAACCCACGTAGTGCCGCAATTCTAAGTCGTCTGATTCAGGTGGGATCTGCCGTAGATGCACCATGTGGCCTCTTTTATCGGATCTCGCCCGCTTCTGCTCTGCATCCGCTCTCGTATTCGAGTGTGATTCGGGATTCAATCTCGAGCATCGGATCACCATTCGATGGCCTGGAAGCGGCCACTTCGCCCCTAGGATTTGCCTGCTTCGATCTGCCTTCGGGTTGATCACAGCCGTTGGATCAATATCCAACGGTTCTTCGTAAGCCGCGTCGCCTGCTTTTGCTGCTCCGCTTTGCTTTGATAAGAGCCATTCGATCTGGAGGGAAAACGATGAGATCACGCCACGTGTCAAGCGATGGTCGAAGTGCCAAATAAAAAAATTTATTTCCGTGCGTATTTGCGTATTTTCGACCGTAATACAAAAATGTATTTCTGTGCGTATACGCATATTTTCGATCGTATTTCTCCATTTCAATGGTATTCTGCATTCAATAATTTGTAGAAATTAGCACAGATCTCAGAAAAATACAAATAAATACTCGTTGGAATCGTGAGATCGAGATCTTCGCACAAAAAAGATACAAAAAGTGCAGAAATACTTAGTATGTTGCTGTTTTGTGCATAAAATAGGAGTTTGCTCTAATAAATAAAGGTATTCAAAATTCGATCGTATTAGAGACCAAATACGTATAATGTATGCACAAAAAATGGATAAATGAGGCGTTAAATATGCAATATTCAATCCAAATCAGTTGCCTCTGTCAGTCGTTGGAAATGCTTGAAGAATCGATTCGGTACATGCCCGAGTCCGCAGATGGGTTTGGACGTTGGGTAACATCCCTTCGAGATTTCCATTATGGCCCCCTCATGGCCTCCGAAGAGTGCTCTTGCTTCGTTCTCTACGACTCTCCTGGTGCCGATCGTCATCCAGATCGATGACATGGTTCTATGCCATTTAGGAGGAGTCTATAGAGATTTACAGCTGGATTTGGGGAGGTTAACACGGACCCTCTCAGTTCCCCATCATCCCTCATTTAGGGGGAGACAGGGGTACATGGCCTATGTTGTGACGAGGGAGGCATGCCGAACTGCTCCTCCGAATTCACCAATGGCAGACTGTACCATCAGACGGTGTTGAGGGAAAGCTAGGCTTACCGGTGGGCCCCTGTCGATCAAGGTAGTAGTCCGGTGAGCCATTCCGCAACGACAGCTAATGTTTGTAAGTTGGTGTTCACCTCTGGTGTGAATAGATGGAACTACCCAAGAGTCACCAGTTGTGACTTGGGCATTCCTCATGCAAAGGGGCCAGGGGCCAGGGTCCAAGGTGGGTGGCGGATCACTGGCTTCCTCCATAATGGGTGGCCATTAAGGCCCCTCGTTAGTGGGCTGAGTCATGGATGGTGTGGAAGAAGATGAGGATGCTGACTCAATTACCATAGACGGTGTGGTCGCTCCGGATATACACCCAAAGAACGGTTGTAGTTTTACCGCAAGTGCACGGTGTAGCAGCGAGCGGGTATCGAACACAGGGAGGACGAATGACTGTGCTTGCTCCGAATCAACCTGGCTATTTGAGAACAGAGAAAATTGCCTTGGGCGATCCTGTCACAATCGTCAGACAAATGTGCGAAATATCAAATCAAATAAAGAACGTCTAGGGAATGGGGAATTCCCGCTACTCACCGTACTTCATAAATGTGGTTCGTCGATATCAAAATTGCTAGAAGGAGAATTCGGATGAACTAGTTGCAACTGAATGTAGAACCAAGCTCACGCTCTCGCGCTGTTGCCGGTCTATAGCTATCCTAGGTTTGGGTCCAATCTCTTGCAAACCCTAGCCTAGGGAAGCTAGCATTAGGATCAACATCATCGTCCAATTGCGCACCGAGCCCAATCTCTTGCAAACTCGGTCCACAATCTAAATTAGGATAGTTCCTACCCGTCCAATCTCTTGCAAACGGGTATTGGCATGGAATTGCAATCGGAAATCCTGGTATCGGTCCAATCTCTTGCAAACCGATACTTCGAAAATCCGACTCCAACCCAATTCGGATTTCTAGGGCTTCCTAACAAATTGGGATCCAATCTCTTGCAAATCCCAATTGATATGAATTCCTAGCTATCCGTAGTAAATCGATCCCAATCTAATCCCTAATAGCAATTCTAGCTCAATTTCTACCAATTCATCACAAATAGGAAATAGGGCTTGTAGGGTTCATCCCCACGCCCCAAGACGTGGAGACTACTCACAAATCATAGCAATAGCACAAAAATAATCAATGAAATAAGCAATAGAATTCATCACAAATATTGAGATAAACAATAAAAATAGGATTTTTAGGGAAGAGAGATGCAACCCAATGGAGTTCTTCAATTTAATCCAACAAAAATCCAAGTTTTTCCTCTTCTCCAATCACAATAATAAAGCTAAAAAGTAATCTAAAAAGCTGCAAAAAATCTAAGAGATGGCTCCCAAAACTAGGGTAAAAACATGGCTTAAATAGCCCCAAAAATCGTCCAAAAATCGTGACCAAAATACCCCTGCACAGCCTGTTTTCCGCAGTTTTCCCTACAGGCAGCGCATCGCACTCGGCCGAGTGACAAAAGTCGCTCGGCCGAGTGAAAACCCTGCAATTTTCCAGAAAGTCGGGGCTTTCAGGGGTCTTCAGTTCGGAGGCGGCTCGGCCGAGTGAGTTGTCGTCACTCGGCCGATGATTTCACTGCACTCGGGCGGACGGGATTCTCCACTCGGCCGAGTGGGTCTTCTGAAGTTCAGGCAGCCGAAAAACAGAAACTTCGATGTTTTGGAAGGGCTTCGTCTGGGCGCCACTCGGGCGGACGTGGTATCGTCACTCGGCCGAGTGGGTCTTCTGTGCTCGGCCGAGTGCACAGGTAACTCGTGTCTGAACTGGTCGGCCGAGCAGTGTCTCGCTGGTCGGCCGAGTGGCTCCTCCACTCGGCCGAGTGGGACACAAAGAATGCCCAATCTGCTTGTTTTGGCCTCCTCGTCGCTCCTGCGACGTCCATTCTTCTTCCGCTCCTCTCCAACAGCAAAATACCCCTCGGGGAGGTCGTTGGTGACCGTCTAGAGTAAGCGCATCTCGGGATCACTCCAAATCGCGCCAAATCACCTGAAATGCGACAAAAACAACAAATCGTGAAAAGCATCGCAATATCGTCGATATATCGTGAAAAACATGATTTGGGCGATCCAAATGGCATGCAAACATGCGGAAAAAAGGTGTAAAATAAGGAGTGATCAAAATCCCCCAAGCTTGCCTCTTACTCGTCCTCGAGGAAGATAAGTAAAAGGCGAACCCGGTGGATTCTGAAAACGAAAACGGCGAAAAACGGAAAGATGAAAAAAAACGAAGAAGAATGGAAACGAAGTGAAAATAAAGAAGAGAGAAAGAAGCGAAGAGGTAGGATGCTAGATCATTTTCTCAGGACGTGGGTTTCACTTACTCTTATAGCATGCACCGAATGAAAAACTCATGTCAAAGGATTTTATTTTGATATCATAGTATAATAATGCAAATAGAGATAGAAAACCCACGAAAAACGATATAATCATGAAAAACGGAATAATTTTAAAATTAACGTCGTCTGAATCATTTAAAGCGGTATACAAATCACAGATCACACACTTTTCAATTGAACGCTTTCTATCTGGAGTATAAGAGTATCACACTATAGAGTAGAGAGAATAGAAAAGTATGGATTTCATGAAATGAACGCTAGGCTTAGATTTCTGGATTTCGTAAAACTAAAAATAATCTCACCGAGTATAGAATATTACTTAGCCTAGGTTGTCGTGCAATGTCAAGTAGTCACTCTCTCACACATCAATGGATCCCCTCCCCCAAGCTTATCTATAAGCGTGGTGGCGTAAAAAAAACATTTACATCCCCATTTTTATATATAGCTCCAAAAGCAACGAAAAGAAAGAAGAAAGAAAGAAGGTGAGATGGGATCTTTTATTGAGGATTTTTTTTTCTCGTTTTTTTTCTTTTGTTTTTTTTCTTTCTTTGCAATAAGCAATATATACACAACGATCCCAACTCAGAGAGAGATAATGATGTACAAGAATGTTTTTCTCTCTCTTTTTTTTATAGAATAAGAGATTTGGAGCTAGAAATTAGTAGCGGGGGAAAATGCCATAAAATAGAATCACTAAGGGGAGATTCACCAATGATTTTAAAAGTAGAGAAATGATGTTCAAGATTTGTGGAGAAAGAAATAAATATAACTCTCGGTTCACTCTATAAGACATGCACGACAACTTCAGCAGGGTAATCTAATCTACTCAGTTTCGATCACAAAAAAGCTAACTAATCCAGATTTATCATAGCTAGTATCATTCAATCATCCTGAAGTGAAGTGTACAATTCATGCATATAGAAGTGATATAGGAAAAGAAAGCCAGTACTCCAGATATAAGCATTCAATGCGTGAATCTTGGTGTGTTTTCTGTGATAGCATACATATGAATATTCAGACTCAGCTAATAATAAAATTTCATCCATTTTCATGCGGAAAAAGGTGTGGGTTACTATTCTAAATGCAAAACAAGTCATAGCATCTGATATCTGAAATAAAACCTAAGACATGCCAAATATAGCACGCATATAGAATAAGCTAAATCCAACGTGATCGTCATCACAGAAAAGTCATCTCTAGCATGAGATGAAAAAGAAATAAAGATAAAGGGAAAATAGAAACTATGCAATGCGGCACACAGGAAAATAAGAAAAACGTGATGCATGGCAAAATAAAAGAAAAATGATGAAAAATAAGTGCAAAAGCGAAAAAAAATGGTGTGAAAAACTAAAAATAAAGGTGGCAAATCGAAAAAGAACGTGAGAACTCACTCCCCCAAGCTAAATGGCACAGTGTCCTCAATGTGCAAAGTGTGGCACACCGAGAGACAAGCGATGGGAGGGGCAAGTGAGGATGCATGCATGGAAAAATGAAAAGAAAAAGGTAAAATAAAGAAATGAAAATATGATGCGGACATGATGCATGCACAGATAGGAGCGATACATAGATATAAGTGTCACCAAAAACTCTCCCTCTCTCCCAGAATAGATATAAAAAGATATGATCAAAAAGAGAATACCATAATAATAAGTGAGGGGAGGGGGGGTGGACAAAAAGTGCAACAGGACCCAGCAGAAACGGGCAGCACAACGGCAGGAATGGATCAAGGCATCAAGGGTGCCTAAGAAGGTGGTGCTGCGCCGTCTCCGTCCTGAGGCGGAGGAGGAGGAGGTGGTGGTGTAGGCTGTTGAGCTGGGGTGGGCGTGGAAGTGGAAGCAGGTCTAGTGTGTGTGGAAGTGTGTGTGGGAACCTGCTGGGTGGGTAGGGGTACGCGTGGGAGATGCTCCAAGACCTGTGTAAGGCAGTAGTGGATCTGGGGGATCAGCTCGAAGCGTCCAGCCATCGCAGAGACGGTGGAGGACAGGGTCCTAAGGTCACCTCTAAGACCACTCACCGCCAACTCAAGAGCACGTATGCTCTGCAGTACAGTGTCGGGCGGGGGTGGTGCAGAGGGACGCACCGGTCTAGGCTGTGCAGGGCGAGGCTGGCGTACGCGAGTGGAGTATGTAACGGGCTCAGCAGGGAAGGGGACAAAAGGTGCCGCGCCTGCAAGTGTGGGCCTGGCCTCAGTGTGAGGCCGGGGCACCGGCTGGTGGGAAGTGGAGGCAGTGGCATCGAAAGAAGTGTGCAAAGGTGGCAACGAGGCGGCCAGAGAGGTCAGTGGCACAGAAGTGTGGACAGACGCCACGACACTCTCGGAAAATACAGCGGGGGTGGAGACAGAGGTAACTACCGCTGGGGCGGAACTGTGTGGACCAAAAGGCGCAACCCCAGCGGAGATCATGCTAGCCATGGTCTCCACGACCGCGGCAAACGAGGGCTCTCCACTCTCGACAAAGGTCGACGGGCGCTCGGGGAGTGCGGAGCAAAGAGGCTCCACGGACAGAGGGCCAGAGGTGGCAGTGGAAGTGGTGGGGACAGCCTCGGAAGTGGTGACAGTGGTGGAAGTGGGCTCAGCAAAAGTACTCTCGACACCGACAGTGATGTCAGGAGCAGCGGAAACATCTGGTATGGGCTGAGGGGCCACTGGGTCAACAGGGTCGGCGGCAGGCTCGGCAGGGTGTGCAGCAGGGTCTGCGGGGGCAGCCTGGGTAGCGTGGGCAGCGTGGGCCTGCTCGGCCTCCTCGGCCTCGAGCACGTAGGCGGCGGGGATGAGAACATCCATCGCCGGGAGCCAGTCGACGTGGGCTGGTGCAATCTGAGTCCGAGCAGGGCTCGGGAGAATCATGTAGTTGGCATCGTAAGGGCCGTGCAACCAGACCCAGTGACGCTCACCATGCGGACGAAGCATCTTCATCCGGGCCATAACGTCTATCGACAGAGAAGTGGGGCCCGGGACGCGTCGCAAGTCGTCAGGTAGGTCCTCGCCGGTCATCATGGTAAGCAGGGTGATCAGACCGCCGCAGCAGATCGGTGAGCGAGCGCCCACCGATACAATGATGCGGTCTAAAAACCAAGCCGCAATGTCGATCACGACGACGGGGACAAGCTCATGTCCATCCCTAGATAGAGCTCTGGGACGTGTCATCGCATAGAGCATGTAGAGCTCTGGCGTAGACATCGTGCCCGGCTCATATCTGGCCAAAAAGGTGGTCGCCATGAGGCGCTGGGCAATGCGTAGGCAGGGGTGGACAATGGCCGAGGCCTTGGCCCTACTAGGGTCAAAGGCGGCGTGGTGGCCTGTAATCCGGGCCCAGAAGGCACCGGCGTCGAAGGAAGGTGGGGGGATATGGGTGGGGCCGTAACCGCGATCGGCTCCGGGGACGGCGGGCCACGAGAAGAATGCTCTCATCATATCGAGAGTGACCTGGCACTCTCGATCCATGAACCGGAATGAGCATCCCTCATCGGTCCGGGCGATCGAACTCAAAACCTCAAGTGTCGGGCGGGTAAAAGTATCCGCCGACACCTGCAGAAAATCTCGCCAGCCCACGTTGTCGTACAACGTGAGCATCCCCTCTAGTACCCCCAGGCGTCCTAGGTCAGCGAGGTGTGCAAACCTGGAGGGTACGATCGAGCGCTGGGAGATACGCTCGAAGACGGCGCGGTGTGCGTCGTCTCGGAACGTAATCCCGAGCGGCCCGACCAGTGGAGCCGGTGGTGGTGGCTGTGGGTCGGCGGGGAGAGGCTGTGCGGGCTGTGGGTGCACTGCAGGCTGTCCGGGGTGTGCGGGGCCTGCAGGCTGTGCTGGGTGTGCGGGGTGTGTGGGGGATGGTGGAGGAGAGTCCTCCAACTCGTGGGAGGGGCCGGCATCATCCGACCGCTTCCGCTTGGCGGAAGCTCTCTTCGACCGCGGCCGTGTCCGGGGCGGCATATCGGCCCCGAGCGCACGCCGAAAAACGTGAAAAGTGTGGCGTGTGCAAAAAGAATGGAAAGAGTTTACCCAAACACGCCGCGAGTGCTAAGCAGTGGAAGCGTGCAAAGTCCGCGCCTCCACGAAGTCCAAAACAGCCCGTAGAAGCTCCCCTGAGCTCCCCTAAGCTCCAAAAAGCAACCTGCGCATGAAAAAGCGATATCAGCGAGTAATAATCAAAATGTATGGAGCAATAGGGGTATAATGGATAGATATAGAAATTGATTTGGGTTAGGGGGCGTTTAGCACATGGATCCTTAAGAAATACACGAAAAGAGGAGAAAACGACGAAAACAGGGGTACCGGAGGTGATCGGACGGTCGGCCCGCCGGCGGCGACTCGGGTGAGGCGTCGGCAGGTGCTCGGCCGGCGGTGGCGGGCCGAGCGGCGGCGGGGCGGCGCTGGTCAGGCGAGTGAGGGCGAGAGCGAGGGGGGTTCGGGCGAGGGGAGCTGGAGCGTCGGGGGGTTTGGGGTTTTTGCGTTTCGAAATCCGCGCCCCCCCTCGGCCATTTATATAAAAAAGTTACGACTCGGCCGAGTGACGTGGTCACTCGGCTGAGCGAGGCCAATGAAAATTTCCTCCCCGCTATCGCTTTGGCCGAGTGGCTTTGCCAGCCTCGACCGAGTGGAGTAAGTCCATTCGGCCGAGTGACTCAAGCTACTCGGCATGACTCGCCCTAGGAGGGTATCCGTTTCACTCGGCCGAGTGAACATATATACTCGGCCGAGTAGCAGTTATATCGAAATCAAGAAAATAAACAGAGAGTTGGGTACAGCAGACTTCCCTCGTTCGTGAGTGGCTCGGCCGGACGAACTTGTGTACTCGGCCGAGTGACTAGTATACTCGGCCGAGTGAGCCTTGTGTTCTGCTGTTTGTCTTCGTTTTGGCTCTAAACTCCGTCTTTCTTCCTCCAATCGATTTCATCTTCCTCCTAAGCGTCGAGCGCCTTCTTGGGGCGCTCCTCGTCGACTCGTTCATCCTCCTCATGATGGATCTACCTATCTCCTCTCCTGTCAAGAAAAATAGGACCCGTTATCACAAAATTTTTGGGCGAACGACTCAAAACACCAAAAATTTCTAAAACGAAAATAAAGAAAAAGTAAAAATAAAGCAAAAACCGTCGGGTTGCCTCCCGACAAGCGCTCGTTTAAGGTCGTGAGCTCGACCCCCTATAATTTTCAATCAATGCGGGATGTTTGGTGCATATGAGATGCACCCATCAAACTTTCCAGGGAGCGCGCTTGGATTTGGATGTGGCGGCGACGCGTTCTCCCTCGGTGGTCTCCTATCTCGAATAGTGTTGGGGGGAGGCTCCCCCAAGCTAGCATTTGCTCCGGTCAACGGCTTTGCCGGTGGTGCCGATTTCCGTGCCGGCGGAGCTTTCTTTGGAGACTTTAGTTTCGAGAGCTTGCAGAGCTCTCGAATCCTTGCGACATCAGCGTCGCCTTCATCTTCTTCAGCGGAGAAGTCGGGGGAATCATCTTTATTCTCTTCATGGCCTAAATCCGGGCCTTCTTCAAATTCTTCATCAAAAAGAGAGCCAATTGAGTGAGGAATCGCCTCCTCTATCACCTCATCAAGGAGGTCCATGTAGTCAAGTTCCTCGTGATAAGGCATATGCTTCATAGCCTTAGGAATGTGGAGCTCCACCTCGATGTTTCCGACGTTTAAGGTTAAGGTACCTTCGCGCACATCGACGATGACTCCGGCGGTGGCGAGGAACGGGCGTCCAAGTATCAATGAGGTGTCTCCCTCCTCCTTAACGTCCATGATCACAAAGTCACATGGCAAGCATATTCCACCCGGGACTTGAAGCGGTATGTCTTCGGTGATCCCCACCGGCCTTGTTATCCGTCCATCGGCTAATTGAATGCGCATGTCGGTTGGTTTCAACTTTGTCCCGGTGTTTAGCTTTAAGAACATGGAGAGGGGCATGAGGCTCACACTAGCCCTAAGATCAACCAACGCCTTTTGAAGAGGAACGCCGCCCAAGGTGCAAGGAATCCGAAAACTCCCCGGATCTTTGAATTTTGCCGGCTCCTTCTCTCTCTTGGTGAACCAAGAGCCCTCCTCGGCTAGCATGATCTTCTCCTTCCTTTTCCTCCCCGAAATCAAGTCCTTCAAAAATTTAGCATACGTGGGGATCTCGACGATGGCGTCAAGGAAGGGGATGTTAAGGCTAACTCCTCTTAGGTACTCGAGAAATTTCGCTAGCCTTTTCTCCATGTTCGCTCTAGCGAGCCTTTGGGGGAATGGGACCGGTGGCATGAAGCGCCTTTCCTCAATTAATTGCTCCGCCCTAGATTTCTCCTTGTCTTGTGGCTCCTTCTCCTTTTCAACTTCAACTATCGGCTCAATCGGCTCCAAGCTTTCCTCCACGGCCTCCTCGGTAGGAATCATAGCGGGGGTGGTGTCCTTCCCGCCTCTAGTAGTAACGGCGACTACGGCGTTGATGTGGCCGGTGTTGCCCCGTGGGTTTTGCTCCGGTTGCGCCGGCAATCGTTGAGTGTTCCGATTGAGCAACGCTAATTGCTCCGATATTTGAGCCACTATGGTATTAAGAGAGTCTTGCCCTGCCTTCAAAGTAGCATTCACCTTATTTTGCTCGACCATGAACGCCTCCACTCTAGTTTCGAAATCGGACCGTTGCGGAGCTTGCGGAGGGTTTTGATTTTGATTCATCCACCCTTGGTTGTAACCGGGCGGCCTATAAGGTGGAACTTGTTGCTTCGGTTGAAAGTTTTTTGAGTAGGCCCCCTCGGTGGATAGTTTTGTTGTTGGGGTGGTGGTGGTCGAGCTTGTTGAGGTAGTGGTTGTGGCGGGTTCAAAGCTCCTTCATTGTTGGCATAGGAGAATCCGGGATGATTTCTTGCGGCCGGATTGGACCAATACCCTTGGTTCCCCGCAACATATTGTACTTGCTCCAAGGATCCTTCTCCTTGCTCTCCTCACGAGTACATGGCTTGAGATTGGTCTTGCCAATCACACATTTGGTTGGTTGGAGCGGAGGTGGAAGGGCTTCCTTGGGGCTCCGTGATGAACTTCTCCAATCTCTCCACCACCTTGTGGAGAGAATCAAATTTGCTCGTGAGCTCCGCTACGGCCTTCGCCTCGTAGATGCTAGTTGGCTTTAAGGAGGACGTGGAGTGTCCTCGCTCATCGCCACATTGTTGGTTATTTGAGGCCATCTCCTCAATTAGGGCCGTAGCTTCTTCGGGAGTCTTTGACAAGATTGCACCATTCGCCGTGGCATCAATAATTTGTTTGGTCCCCGGTTGGAGACCGTTGTAGAAGCTATGAACTAGCTCCCAATCTTCTATACTGTGATGCGGGCATTGATGCTGCAAATCCTTAAAACGCTCCCAAGCTTCATAGAGCATCTCCTGTGGTCCTTGCTTGAAGGACATGAGAGCACTCCGGATCTTCACCGTCTTGGATGGCGGATAGAATTTGTCAATAAATGCACCCGCCAACTCGTCCCAAGTGGTGAAGACTCCGTCCGCCTGCGTCCTCAACCAATAGAGTGCCTTGTCCTTAAGCGTGAAGGGGAAGAGACGCAGTCTGATAGCATCGATGGAGACCCCCGGCATCTGGAATTTGGCGCACTTTGACAAGAATAATTGGATGTGGTAGTGGGGGTTCTCATGGGTGTTCCCATGAAATGGGTCTTGTTGCATCAAAACCACCAATCCAGTCTTTAGCTCGAAGTTCTTGTCAGCCGCCAACTGCGGCACGGCAATGGACGAGGTAGTAGAAGAGGTCTTAGGCCGAAGCCTATCGCGAATAGAAATTATCCTCGCCATCCTTGCCGCCAATTCTTCAGGAGTTTCCGGGTTGGTCATATACCTCCCTTCCGGATCTTGTCTTCTTTCCGCTCTAAGTCTCCGCGCGGTACGTTCGATCTCGGGATCAAATAATAAAGCTTCAGGGTCCGCCGTAGATCTCGTGTACATGCACAGGGGAAACAGAGTTTCAAAGAAATGGTTAGCACCGTGGAAGGGTTAGGTAAGAAATAAGAAATAAAAATAATGATAATAGTAATAAAAAAAGAATAGCTAGGGTGAGAAAGAGTCAAACGTAATCGCCTCCCCGGCAGCGGCGCCAAAAACTTGGTCGCTCCGGATATACACCCAAAGAACGGTTGTAGTTTTACCGCAAGTGCACGGTGTAGCAGCGAGCGGGTATCGAACACAGGGAGGACGAATGACTGTGCTTGCTCCGAATCAACCTGGCTATTTGAGAACAGAGAAAATTGCCTTGGGCGATCCTGTCACAATCGTCAGACAAATGTGCGAAATATCAAATCAAATAAAGAACGTCTAGGGAATGGGGAATTCCCGCTACTCACCGTACTTCATAAATGTGGTTCGTCGGTATCAAAATTGCTAGAAGGAGAATTCGGATGAACTAGTTGCAACTGAATGTAGAACCAAGCTCACGCTCTCGCGCTGTTGCCGGTCTATAGCTATCCTAGGTTTGGGTCCAATCTCTTGCAAACCCTAGCCTAGGGAAGCTAGCATTAGGATCAACATCATCGTCCAATTGCGCACCGAGCCCAATCTCTTGCAAACTCGGTCCACAATCTAAATTAGGATAGTTCCTACCCGTCCAATCTCTTGCAAACGGGTATTGGCATGGAAATGCAATCGGAAATCCTGGTATCGGTCCAATCTCTTGCAAACCGATACTTCGAAAATCCGACTCCAACCCAATTCGGATTTCTAGGGCTTCCTAACAAATTGGGATCCAATCTCTTGCAAATCCCAATTGATATGAATTCCTAGCTATCCGTAGTAAATCGATCCCAATCTAATCCCTAATAGCAATTCTAGCTCAATTTCTACCAATTCATCACAAATAGGAAATAGGGCTTGTAGGGTTCATCCCCACGCCCCAAGAAGTGGAGACTACTCACAAATCATAGCAATAGCACAAAAATAATCAATGAAATAAGCAATAGAATTCATCACAAATATTGAGATAAACAATAAAAATAGGATTTTTAGGGAAGAGAGATGCAAACCAATGGAGTTCTTCAATTTAATCCAACAAAAATCCAAGTTTTTCCTCTTCTCCAATCACAATAATAAAGCTAAAAATTAATCTAAAAAGCTGCAAAAAATCTAAGAGATGGCTCCCAAAACTAGGGTAAAAACAGGGCTTAAATAGCCCCAAAAATCGTCCAAACATCGTGACCAAAATACCCCTGCACAGCCTGTTTTCCGCAGTTTTCGCTACAGGCAGCGCATCGCACTTGGCCGAGTGACAAAAGTCGCTCGGCCGAGTGAAAACCTTGCAATTTTCCAAAAAGTCGGGGCTTTCAGGGGTCTTCAGTTCGGAGGCGGCTCGGCCGAGTGAGTTGTCATCACTCGGCCGATGACTTCACTGCACTCGGGCGGACGGGATTCTCCACTCGGCCGAGTGGGTCTTCTGAAGTTCAGGCAGCCGAAAAACAGAAACTTCGATGTTTTGGAAGGGCTTCGTCTGGGCGCCACTCGGGTGGACGTGGTATCGTCACTCGGCCGAGTGGGTCTTCTGTGCTCGGCCGAGTGCACAAGTAACTCGTGTCTGAACTGGTCAGCCGAGCAGTGTCTCGCTGGTTGGCCGAGTGGCTCCTCCACTCGGCCGAGTGGGACACAAAGAATGCCCAATCTGCTTGTTTTGGCCTCCTCGTCGCTCCTGCGACGTCCATTCTTCTTCCGCTCCTCTCCAACAGCAAAATACCCCGCGGGGAGGTCGTTGGTGACCGTCTAGAGTAAGCGCATCTCGGGATCACTCCAAATCGTGCCAAATCACCTGAAATGCGACAAAAACACCAAATCGTGAAAAGCATCGCAATATCGTCGATATATCGTGAAAAACATGATTTGGGCGATCCAAATGGCATGCAAACATGCGGAAAAAAAGTGTAAAATAAGGAGTGATCACGGTGCCAGATATTTCAGGGTGTTTTCTCACCTCAGACATTCCAAACGAGAAGTAGAAAGGTCGTTGCTAATGTGGAGGGTGAGGCCAACCTTCTGGGTGCCAGCTGAGCCAACTTTGAGAGGAGGGAAATCCGAGCCGAGCAACGGATGCCGGACCATACCACGATCGATCTATATCCTCAGCGGTCTATAAGACAAGAAGCTCGTTAGGGGGGTCGAACCTGAGTCCTGACCAAATCTCCTCAGATACTTAAGTGACGTCATGACTAAAGAATGCTCATTGGAACTGATTCTGACATGTTGGAAGGTCGTTCACAAGTTCTCAGGCCGAGCTATATAGAGGAATAAATTTGTTTGGTGGAGCAGATAAAGTGTATGGGAGTACTTGACTACGAGATCTCATAGATTGCTTCTTTCTTCCTCTATATCGGGCTATTTATAGGAAAACGTTTTGTTAACATCCTCCTCCCCCAATGCCTGTGCATTCATGGAGTTTATTGCCTCATCGATGCGATGTCCGTATTGATCGCGGTTTAATGGTCAATCATTAGTCGCTTGGTTTGGGGGAGTGGACCCCCTAATCGATGGAGCACGGCAGTCAGTCAGCCTATCGTTATGAATGGAGAGAGGATATGACCTACCTATGCGGGCTCCTGGACAGGAACATTAGGCTAGTACTAGGCCAATCAGCTGGAGGTGGTCTCCCTAGCGGCCCTCGGGCAGGTCAAGGGTTGTATCAGCCTTGATTGAGCGTTAAATCTCTTAGGGTTCATCTATTATTTGTCCTTAGGTCTATATATATGTATGTATGGATTAAACCATAAAAAAAATTCGTACCATCTTCCAATACAAATTTTTTACAAATGGATATTTATATATATATACATATATATAAATATAGCTTTTACTCGCCAAAAAAATATATATTCATGTTTGCATATATCACTCTAAAGCTCGTCGTAGGGATATTCTCCACCACATTAATAAGTATAGAGCCTCGCTTGTGGGTCTTTTGGAGACAAAGGTTATGGACCACAATGAGGATATTGTGCCCTCTTGATATCCCAATGGATGTGTGTTCTTTCACAACTATTCGCATGCGGCTAATGGCAGGGTCTGGGTCTTGGCAAATCCGTTGGTTTGGGATTTTTCCATCATTGCCTCCTCGACACAACATAGTGCCCTCTCTTGCACTAATATGGGTGGGTTCTCGGTGTCTTTATTGTTTGTCTATGCCTATAACCTGGAGTCGATCGGAACGAGCTCGTCTGTGGGATGCACTCCATTGTGATTGCTTATATATTGGTGGTGGGGCCTGTGTGGTGATCTGGGATTGCTATGTTACCCATTTTATTGATGAGAAGGTTGGTGCCCGCATTCTTTCGCCTGATCTCCTGTAGGACTTTAATAGGTGTATTGACGATAGTGGTCTGGATGACATCCGATGTGTGGGAGATCACTTGAGTTGGAGAAAAAATTCTTTGGATGGTTCCTGCATCTCTTGCAGACTCGACAGGGCCCTTGTTAGTGCTGCTTGGACGGCCACCGTCTCGATGCCTTTGCCTCTTACCTTCCTCCTAACACCAGTGATCATTCGCCACTCTTGATCCAAATTATCCTCCCTCCGGAGTTGGGGTCTAAGCCATTCCATTTCTTCAGTCAATATCTTTAGCTTTCGGGCTTCTTTGCCTTATTGATCTCTACATATCACAGATGGTACAATGGTTCTCCTCTGCTCAGGCTTGTTTCTAAGCTTAAGGCCCTCAAAATTGCAATCCGTGCATGGCCTTGGCTCGCCATCCTTTCCCCCCTTTGAGGTCATTAGGGAAGACATTTCTATCTTGAGGGCTATGCCTGGCTTCCATACTTAACCAGACCTACTGCATCAGGATCGTGCTCTCAATCTTTCGCTTGTCTCTAGCCTTGACTGTGAGGAGAGCCATGCGAGACAGAAGATTCGTCAGACTTGACTCTCTAAGGTTGATATGAACACCAAGTTCTTCTATGCGGCCTCTAAGGACCGTGTAGCTTGTAACAGCCTCTTACACATCATTGGCCTTAGGGGGATCCAGCCACAAAGATTGAATCTCTCCGTACTGAGGCAGTTGAATTCTTCACCGCCCTTTTTCATCAGGATATTACTGTTCCAACTTCTCTAAGGTTGTTTCTAAGCATATCCTATCCCCCGATGCTTGTGACTGGATGGGTGGCACTATTACGAATCAGGAGATTAAGAAGGCTCTCTTCTTCTTGGAAAAGGACAAGTCTCCCAGTCCTGATGGTTTTCCCCCTTTGTGTTGGGTTTTATAGACCCTCAGGGCATAAATCTATGCCCGTCCTAAGTCGGACGGACCAAGAGGGAAAAGAATGCAGCGGAAAAATTTAACTCGTTAAACTATTTTAACGAAGCCCTAAGGTTCAAGACCCTTAGCTAGGATCTTTACCGACTTGTGTGGATCTGACCACCATAAGAAGGATCTAAACTGCTACGATTAAATTAAAGTAAAGCTAATTAAATTCACATACCCGGAACCTTGCCATGGTTCAGGCAAGGTGTACAGTACCGTCTTCTGAGTCGCTCCCCTTCCCGTGCTGAACCGCTCCTCGAACCGCTCCACGTCCAGAGGCGAGCAATCCTTTTGTCGCCGAGCCAACCACGCGTCGAAGAAAGTTTCACTCGAGTGAGAACCTTCTCTAAGAATTCAGATCGGATCCGAACCCCTTCGTGGATTTGCTAGAGCCCTTCAGGAGTAAGGAAAAAATTATAGGGAGAAGAGAATATTTAATTTAAACCTAGATCCGAGCGCGCTCCAATATTTTTGGGAGTCGCTCAGATCTAGAGCTTGGGACGAGTTTTGAGGAGGGGAGCAGACCCCTATTTATATAGGCAGCTGACCCCTCCCCTTTACTCAAATTCCGATGTGGGACTATTCTTTGGAGTTAATAAATTCAATTTAGTTTGCCTTTCACAAAGACCAAACTTCCGTGAATTTTAACTCCCTCATCGTTGAGCTTCATGATTGATACAACTTATCAAATCGAAGGGCGTTCAACGGTGAACGCGTAGGAAAAAATGGCTCGTCAATCCGAGTCCGTTTGACACCTCAATTGTTTGTCCAAAGTTGAGCCCAAGAGTTGTTTTTCGCAAAAATCGAGCCGCCGCCAAAAATTTAGCTAGGGTTCGAAACACTATGTGTGTGGGGCCCACTGATGTGTCCTTATATTTCAAATTATATATATATAATTACACGTCAAAATGATTGCTCAATTATATATTTCATACGCTTTTATGCTATTGTTTCGAATAATATGACTTTCGGAGCGTTTATGTCCATTTCAGGGATTTGGGCGATATTGGAGAAATTTGGAGTCGATAAGACGATCGGTGACGTGAGAGCACCAATGAGACTCATGATGACATACTCGAGGTGCCAAGAAAGAATATTGGATCAAGGAAGGGGCAAGAGAGAAGGTCGCACGATCGAGCTATGATGCGGCGAAGGAATCGAGTGACCCGAAGTGCTGTAACCAGGACAGCTGTCCACTATTTCTAAATCTGCTATCAACTGGGATTTTTCACTATTTTTCTGATATTGTTTCTAGATAATAGACTTCAAGATGGTTCCAATGCCACCAAGAACGCACAAATCGGAGGTCGGATGAGCCCTGGGGAATTTCTGCAAGTTGATGGTGTAGTGCTGAAACTGTTCTCAGCAGCCTACTCGGTCAAGCAGTATTCTACTCGGTCCGAGCTGTGCACTACTCGACCGAAATGCTGTTTTTGATGTCCGACTCGACCGATCAACCTCCTGCTCGGTCTGAGCAACCTACTACTCGACCGAGTCATGTGCAAATGAGGCTGAAGTGCGTTTTTAGTCCCCAATCAGCCGAGCAACCTTCGACTCGACCGAGCAATCTCATGCTTGGTCCGAGCAACGTCCTACTCGACCGAGCAGCGCCGAATCAGCCCGGGTTGGCAGAGCGACATATTTTGGAAGATTTCGATTCTATGTACAACTCAACCGAGCAACCGAACGACTCGACCGAGCAGCTTTGTGCTCGGACCGAGTCACTATGGGCCCATTCTTCTGATCTGCGCTCGGATTTTTGGGATGATTGTGAGGGTTTTTGGGTGATTCTGGGGAGCCACCGAAAGGAGTTCTGGACAAGCTTGGAGGAGAGTTCTGTAGGGAGTTCTGTAGGGAGTTTTAGACAGAGTTCTGTAGGGATTTGAGATGAGATTTTTGGGAGATTTTTATATACTTTTCTAAAGAGAATTTTTAGATCCTTCTCAGACTTTTGTGGAGACGATCTTTTGGAGAGTTTGGCTATGCCCTAGGCCCCTCCTTTGTATCAAGATAAGTATTTTTTTGCCCATTTTAATTCTATTTTTGTTATTTCTTTGTGATTTTTGATTGAATATCTCGTTGATGCATGCTAGGATGAATTCTCTTGCTATTATTGAATCTTCTATTGTTTTTCCTATGATGCATGTGTAGTTGTATCTAGGGCTAAGGGATTAGCCCATGGATCTTAAGATTTAAATGCAAAGTTGGGATTTTTATGGTGCGTTGGATATAAATGGGGTTGTATTTTGGTTGATCTATCAAGATCCCTAGGAGAATTCGTACTGAGATCGTACCCACGGTCGGTGGAATCGATTAGCTTAAAGAATATCCTACAGATTTAATTATGCAGTTAGTGGATTCAACCGAGGCACATGACCATGCACGGCTTGTGCCTTGAGGGGATCCACCGACGAACTATACAACTAATTGACGGCTACCGCCATTGCGTCAATAAGAGCCACCAAAATACCTCGAAGCTCTAACCCACGAGAGTGGTACGAGCTGAGAGCATTCGAACCACGAGAGTGGTAAGATTATTGTATATCCTTAATGCACGTATCGTAGGTGCCTATCGCGAGAGCGGGGTTAATGCGATACGTTAGATTCGTGATGCCCAGACACACGAATTCACTTCCTAGATGCTACAATCCCCAATAAAACCAATGCAATGTAAGAGTCCTAGCCTAGCATCGACGTCCGATGGTTCTAGTGGTGAGTCCTAAAGCCCTAGTCTTTTCTTTCTTTCTTTGTGTGGAACCCCATATTTGCGACATCGAGTGACACGACTTTCGCATCCATCACCATCACGACACTCCACAATCCACATCAACCAATAAACCCGCTAGTCTAACTCAACCTAGGAGTAGATAGGTAGTATAGCACCGCTTCCCCGTGTTTGATACCCGCTTCCCACTATACCATACGCTTGTGGTAAACGACATCGTTTCGGGCTACATTCCGGACGCATCACCCATCGCATGGCTCAACATGCTAAAACAGCTCCCAGCCACAGGGGCACATGCCAAGCACGCGCCCCTAGGCATATCAAGATGCATGCCCAGCAGGGGCGCGTGTCCTGCATGGGCGTTGGCACCCTTAAATGGGGCCGGCACCCACGCCCGCACCAACGGGCGCAGGCGGGTGATGTGTCATTATATTCCACATTTTATCTCAATAATTACACGTCAAAATGATTGCTAATTTATATATTTCATACCCTTTTACGCTATTATTTGGAATAATATGACTTTCGGAGCGTTTATGTCTATTTCAGGGATTTGGGGCGATATTGGAGCAATTTGGAGTCAATAAGACAATCGACGACGCGAGAGCACCAATGAGACTTATGATGACATGCTCGATGTACCAAAAAAGAATACTGGAGCAAGAAAGGGGCAAGAGAGAAGGTCGCTCGATCGAGATATGATGCGGCGAAGGAATCAGCGACCCGAAGTGCTAGAAACGGACATCCGTGCACTATTTCCAAATCTGCTTTCACCTGGGACTTTTCACTATTTTTCTGATATTTTTTCCAGATAGTAGACTTCAAGACGGTTCCAACTTCACTAAGAACATGCCAATCGGAGGTCGGATGAGCCCTGGGGAATTTCTGCAAGATGATGTTGCAGTGCTGAAATTCTGCTGAAATCTGTTTGACACCTACTCGACCGAGCAGAACACTCTACTCGACCGAGCAGGGTGAAAAATCATGCTGAAATGTGTTTTTGGGCTGAACGGTTGACTTCTCGATCAAGCAGTTGACTGCTCGACGGAGCAGAGTGCTGAACATGCTGCAGAGTGCTGAAAATGCTGCCGTTCGACCACTACTCGACCGAGCAACCACTTACTCGGTCCGAGCAACCTCCTACTCGACCGAGCAGTGCCTGCTCGGATCGTGTAGGTAGAGCAACATATTTTGGAGAAGCTCGATTCCCTGTCAAGCTCGGTCGAACAGTACATCTGCTCGGACCGAACGACTGACCGAGCAACGAAGTGCTCGACCGAGTCACCCACTCGATCAGCGATGCTGAGGCCATTTTTGGAAGTATTTGGAGCCGTCTGTAGTGTGATTTGGGGGGTGAAGGCTGGCATCTGCGAAGCATTCTGGGGGCGACTTTCATTCTGAGTTTTTTAGAATAGTTTTGGGATTAGTTTTTGGGAGCGGAGATTAGGGATTATTTTTGTAAGATCTAGATTAAACACTTTCGAATACTATTTGGATCGAGATTGATTGGAATTTTGCTTTGCTATTTCTTGCGTTTTTGGAATCCTATTTTCTCTGGAGATCTATTGCTCACTGTAAGTTCCCAATTTTTATTCTATCAAGTTGCCATGATGTTTTCACCTCTAAAAATTGTGTTTTTATTCGTTAATACTGCTATGAGTGAGTAGATCTTTCTAGGGTTGATGGGTTATACCTAAGATCCTAGGGGAAAGACATAGATCTGGATCCCTATATTGAATTAGGAATTTAGGGGAGTATTTCGGTCGATCCTACCGAATCCCTAGGATAACCCGTACTGAGATCATTCCCACGATCTGTGGAATTGATTTGCTTAAGGGGTATCCTTAGGATTCGAATAGGGAAATCGGTGGATCCAACCAAGGCTCGTGACCATGCCTGGCTTGTGCCTTGAGGGGATCCCCCGACGAACTATATCACTACGTTGACGGCTACCGCTATTGCGTCAACGAGAGCCACCGAAATACCTCGTATTTCTAATCCACGAGAGTGGTACGAATTGGGAGACTAATCCACTAACCCTAATGCAACGTAAGGATTCTATTACAACGTTGATCCCCGACGATCTTAGCGGTGATCCCTAAAGCCCTAGTCCTTTTTATTTTATTCTTTTATATTGTGTGGAATCCCCTATTTGCGACGTTGACTGATACAACCTTCGCATCCATCACCATTATAACCCTCCATACTCCACATCTACCAATAAACCCGCAAGTCTAACTCAACCTAGGAGTATATAGGTAGTATATCACCGCTTCCCCGTGTTCAATACCTGCTTGCCACTATATCGTGCGCTTGCGATAGACGACATCGTTTCGGAGTTGATTCCGGCTCGATCAGCGGGCGCCCACTTCCTACGGGCGCCCGCTCCTAGTGGTTGCTTGCGCCTGCTATTAGCAGGGGCGGGCTGGTGCTCGATCCCAGCGGGCACCCGCACCCTTTTTCAGGCAGGGTTCAGCCCAAACCTGTTGGGCTGACCCATTTGGGCTCCTTTGGCTGTTTTGGCTCTAACTTGCGCATTTGGACTCCAATTTGAGCACAGTTTGAACCTGCGTTTAGAGCGGGACGGTCCCGTCATCCAGGTAACCTTTTCCATGCGTTTATTATATTAAATGGCCTTAAACAATTTAAGACACATTTAACCACTTTTGCATCATATGCAAATTAGTTCCTATCTAGGCTTAAAATTATCATTTGCATCAAATGCAATTTTATATCTCTTGCATCAAATGCATATTCTCCCTAATGTTTCTACCTATTGCTAGACGAAGGTCACACTCTGTGTGAGACCCTACAACCTGACCCTACTGCAGGTTGGCTCGAAGCCTTATACGGTAGTGACCACGAGCAGCAGTTGCTGTCCCGGTTTCAGTATCATAATTATGTGGTTAACTCATCGACATAAGTATTGTCAGGACCACCCTGACTGTGTCCGTGATGAATTCCACAGTTTTAGTCTCTTCGTCTAAACTATGTTGGTTAATTCAAGTCTAGAGTACGGTCAAACTGTCAACCCCAATAACTTGAATCTGGTTAGTTTCCATCTATCTTTAGTCAAATAATGTTGGACAACTTCCAACATTCTCTGGCCAGAGTTTTCACTAAAGATCAAACTAACACTATGACACTAACTCCCATTGACCGGGAGAGACGAATCCTATCTTGGTCATTACTCTCCTCGCACGCTTCAAATGTCACCCAACCAAAGAAATTTCGACCGACCTAGCCTCGAAGCTAGGTCAGAGATCTAAGTGACACCATTCATGCGTAGGTTCGTATAATGACCACAAGTCAAAAACCAACTTGCCTATCATCACTAAGAGTTATCATTGACAGATTTGTTAATCATAACCATATGATAACTCTTGTGGGTCGTTTAGTGAACTCATTCTCCAATGAGCACATGTGTCTCGTTTTCGACTTCACCAAGTCAGACGATCATTAGATCATCGTCACTGCTATACGGTGAAGACTAAGAAACAATGGTCTATCCGATGTTTCGATAATTAAACATCTATGACTACGAACCCTTTTAGACTTATGCTACAGACAGTCAAACATTTCTCCATGATCGAGATACTCAACTCGATACATGTTTGTCATTGCATTAAGTCTTAGGAATTTACCTAAGTTAATTTCTAATGATAACTATATTATGATTTAACTTAGATAAATACTTACCATACAGCTTCCTGTAATCTCAAACAAGATGTTTGTATAGATACACGGAGATAAATTGCCTCGAGGGCATACATCTCGCAACATCTCCCACTTGCACTCAGGCCCATTTATCCCGGTATCTTATACCGCATTTACACATAAGCCTTTCAAGACTTCACGTGGTAGAGCCTTTGTGAGTGGATCTGCTAAAACGTCTACTGTATAGACTTAAGGGGTTTTTCTATGTTTATTTTAGACCATTCATTTGAATCTCATCCAAATAATTTACTTTGGTCCTTTGGAATCCATTTAATTTTCTTAGATCTCATCCAGCTCATCGTACCTTACGACAATATAATTATTTAATAAGTTATTGGTCATTTTAGACGTTTCATATTTTAAAAGTGGCAAACTCTTTTGACCACTTTATCAAAATATGTTCCATCCCCTTGATGTCTCGCATGTGTTTTATTCGCTCCCACTGACCTTGAAAACTATCTAGCTAATTCATATATGTTCATTCTTCTAAATCATATTTAGAAAATGAACTATAAATGAATGCTCTAGTTAGTTTTCATGGTTATCAGGAGCGTTTACATCGAGTTCGGTTCGAGTAGATCTGTACGCATCTGCTGGCGTGATAGTTTCATCATAATCCATTTATAGGAATTAGGATGAAAACGATCTCAACCAACGTAAGCAGTACTTCACTACCTTTTTTATGCTCCAATCTTCTAAACTCGAAGATTTACTTGCAGATATTAAGAAACAATTTCTTTAGGCACGTAAACGGAAGTCCATACTTTTATTCTCGTGCTCGGACCTATTTTGATTGCATCAAGTTATTATTCTGAGTCACTATTCTGAATTTCATCCTGGAAGTTGACCAAGCCATCATTGACTATGATGTCTAACTCGACTCATCGTATTACGAGACTCGAGTAATCATTTAACTTCCTAACGTTTGATTTAAAGAATATCTTATTGATAATGTTCTCATAGAACCTTATCAAAACCTAGGCATTATAATCTGGGACTTAACCCAGAGGGAGGATCATAACTCAGTCACTTTGCCATGAGTCGCACTATGTCTAACAAAGTGCGATTCATGCTCTCAAACATATCCAATATGTTAAGATACTTGACCTGAGAGAAAATCACATTTTCTTTTATTTACGCAAGATTTATACAGCTAAGTATTTGAGTTTTCGATCTAATCGAATCATTTCAAATACTTCTGTCTTTTGTTCTCTATTTTATCAGACTTGTGTTTCATCAAGAACACATGTCTTAACAAAATAAGAATAACTTATTCTGGCTTATCTAGACTCGAGTACATCAATATGTACGAGACTAAGTTCAACAACTCATTCTCTCACTGTCTTACAGAAGGAGTTTCGGCCATCATACCTTTGAGAATAAGGTTCACAAGTGTCTATAGACTTCATAATACGCGAGGTCAGACTCCTCTTTATGTGACTTGTGAAGTTTAGTCTCTTTGATACGGCCTAGTCTATTTGCCATATAAGTTTATTACTATCTGTATATTCATATATTAACATTTATTATATTATAGTTATTACAAATTACTAATACAAAACATTGCTTCAGAAGCAAGGTGACGACATTCGTCAAAGATGTGTTAGACGTCTTTTGTATAAAATTACTTTGAAATCGTGACATCAAATATGTCACATTTTCAGTTCCTCATACTTATGCCTTTACTAATGATAAATAAAACTATCTTTCTCAATTTGACTTTTCCTTAGTGCCTTCTTCCTTTTCTAAATCTCATTTAGATATTAAATGTCTCAACAAAAATTAAATAGCTATGCAAGCATCTCATGTATCCAAAAGCCTGAGCTTCGCAACCTTGAGTGTAGCTCAACAAGTTGCTCGTCTCAAGATCCGGTTGGGGTACATGGGCTTGCACCGCTCATGCACTCATATTTGATTCAAACAAGTTTGATCGAATTTTCGAACCTTACGAATCGAACTTGCTTTCCATACAACCTTGAGTGTAGCTCAACAAATTGTATGGAGAAACCTGCTATTGATCATCGATATGTTCGAGCTGCCCCATATAGAGGTGAGTGACATATAGCGTGCATTTATTTTGTTGGACTCAGAACTTAATGAAATCATATTCCTTAAGTCTGTCCTTAAGAAGGTCATTTTAATGTCAACGAGAATATAGTTTATTCTATCAATTAGAATTTAACTTGATATTACATTAATCAACCAATTTGACCAGTTAGCTTATTCTTTTAGAATATTATATTTGGATTCCATCGTTAAACATAGTCTTATCCTAGTTTAGCATATGTTCAATATTAAATATAGGTAGAATGGATTTTATCTATCTATATCCTCCCACTAATTTTGCGATCATTCTAAGCCTTAATAATGAACGATTTAATCAGATTAAATTAATGGGTAAGAGATCTAATCACCCTGAGCCTAACAACCTTGAGTGTAGCTCAACAAATTGCTTGACTCTGCAATCGGTAGATGACTCGTCATCAATCATATCAAATATGACTCTCTTATCGGGTTTTACCCCTAGCCATTTTTTATCATGAGTGTGCTCATCCAAACCACAATCTCTAGTCTAGTCGGACCCTTGTTTTCTCGTCTAGCCTAACTTACGCCGGTGCTCGGTGTATTAACGACAACGCGGTTTGGATCAGGACTAGACTACATCATAGACTCAACTTACCCCGGCGCTCGGTATATTCACGACATGACGGGTTGGGTCAGTTCTAACCAGATTACATCATTGACTTAACTTACGCCGGCGCTCGGTGTATTCACGACACGATGGTTTGGATCAAGTCAAGATTTCATCTTATGTATAGAGAAGTTGGTTTCGTATGAAGTTCCATGACGTAGCTTGAGTGTAGCTCAACAACCAGATCAAAAGAACTTATGGTAGCCAACCTTAAAAACAAGGAGGGCTACGGCTAATCTTGAAGAAAATTATTAACGTATTTGACTTAGATATAGTCCAGAGTGTCATATAATCATGATTCGCCTCATTGCGGTCCATCGGAACACGGCCAGGGAATTGACTAAGCCAGGATCACTTATCCCTTAGACTAGCTAGGGTGATCCAACAACCTTAGCCAAGCACATTGACCAGATCATGGTCCATTGAATGAAGGTTGTCATTTTTATATTCGTGCCATAGACTAAAAGGCTTTTATTAACAACTAATTAATCATATTAACTAGTTGAATCTTTAAATTCAAAATTTTAGGATTTGTTAATAACTTTTATTAAATCCTTATCAACTATAAGGTTCACGTGCTATCCTAATCGGTATTAGGATTTTAATAAAATCATTTACAACGCTTTAAGCGTAGTCTTTTAATGAGAATTATTATGATAACGATTATAATAATAATCGTCAAAAGGGACTACCCTAATCAGGAATTAGGTCTCAAAAGGTTGTTAATGATTTATTAAAATATAGCATGTCATTAAAATTCATTTCATAAATTTTAACGAGTTCTTAATGGCTAACCTAAAAGGGTTGTCTTGTGTTATCAAATAAGGGACAAGAATAACATAGCCATTAAACATAAACAAAACTAATTTTAACGCATAAAAGAGTGTTATACTATTTAACAATTAAATAGAATAAGTTTTATCAAATAAACAATTTAGCATGCATCCTTAAATTTAACATTTAAATTTAAAATATTATTTTGAAAACATTTTATTTTTATCTCATAAAAATAACAGTTTCAAAAACTTGTTTTAAATGGATCATAAAATTTGCATGCAACTAAAATATTTATCGCATAAAATTTTAAAGCTTTTAAAATCATTTAAAAAAATATCACATAGATTTAAAAACATTTTAAAATGCATTTAAAAAGCATTTCAATTAATTTAAACGTAGTCCTAAAACATCATGCAATCTAAGCTCTGATACCAATGTTGGGTTTTATAGACCCTCAGGGCACAAATCTATGCCCATCCTAAGTTCGAACGGACCATAGAGGGAAAAGGATGCAACGGAAAAATTTAACTCGTTAAACTATTTTAACGAAGCCCTAAGGTTCAAGACCCTTAGCCAGGATCTTTGCCGACTTGTGAGGATCTGACCACCATAAGAAGGATCTAAACTACTACGATTAAAGTAAAGGAAAGCTAATTAAATTGACATACCTGGAACCTTGCCCTGGTTCAGGCAAGGTGTATCGCACCGTCTTCTGAGCCACTCCCCGTCTCGTGACGAACCGCTTCTCGAACCGCTCCATGTCCCGAGGCGAGCAATCCTCTTGTCGCCAAGCCAACCACGCGCCGAAGACAGTTTCACCTGAGTGAGAACCTTCTCCAAGATTTTGGATCGGATCCGAACCCCTTCGTGGCTTTGCTAGAGCCCTTCAGGAGTAAGGCAGAAATTATAGGGAGAAGAGAATATTTAATTTAAGCCTAGATCCGAGTGCGCTCCAACATTTTTGGGAGCCGCTCTGATCTATAGCTTGGGACGAGTTTTAAGGAGGGGAGCAGACCCCTATTTATATAGGCGGCTGACCCCTCCGCTTTACTCAAATTCTGATGTGGGACTATTGTTTGGAGTTAATAAATTCAATTTAGTTTGCCTTTCACAAAGGCCAAACTTCCGTGAATTATAACTTTCTCATAGTTGGGCTTCACGATTGATACAACCTATCAAATCGAAGGGCATTCAATGGTGAACGTGTATGAAAAAAAGGCTCGTCAATTCGAGTCCGTTTGACCCCTCAATCGTATGTCCAAAGTTGAGTCCAAGAGTTGTTTTTCGCAAAAACTGAGCCGTCGCCAAAAATTCAGCTAAGGTTCGAAACCCTATGTGTGTGGGGCCCATCGCGTGGCCCCACATGCAGAATCCGCCAGTCACGCGACCCCGTGCGCATCAAGATGCACACCCAGCAGGGGCACGTGCCCTGCACGCGCCCTACTTGGGTGATGGCGCCCTTAAGGCGTGGGCGGGCGCCCGCTCCCAGTGGGCGCCCGCATATGCTATTAGCTGGCGCCCGCTCCCAGCGGGCGCCTGCGCCCGTTTTCAGGCAGGGTTCAGCCCAAACCTGTTGGGCTGACCTATTTGGGCTCATTTGGTTGTTTTGGCTCTAACTTGAGCATTTGTACTTCCGATTTGAGCGTGGTTTGAACCTGCGTTTAGAGCGGGACGATCCCGTCATCCAGGTAACCTTTTCCATGCATTTATTATATTAAATATGGTCTTAAATAATTTAAGACACATTTAACCACTTTTGCATCATATGCAAATTAGTCCCTACCTCGGCTTAAAATTATCATTTACATCAAATGCAATTTTCTATCTCTTGCATCAAATGCATATTTTCTCTAATATTTCTACCTATTCCTAAATGAAGGTCGCACTCTGTGTGAGACCTGATTCGGATTGAATATTGCTTATTTAACCCCCCATTTAGCCCTAGTTTGTGCTCATATGATGCTTAATTGTTCTCTAATATGTTCGTATTTTTAATATCATCATTCATTAGAGAAATTACTTAATTTGTGCACAAAACATGAATTTTATTGAGTATTTCTGCCTTTTTATTTTTTTCATGATGAGATCTCGATCTCACGATTCCAACGACTATTTATTTGTATTTTTCTGAGATCTGTGCTAATTACTGTGATTTATTGAATGAAGAATACCATTTAAATAGAGAAATACGTTCAAAATACGAGAAATACGGTCGCCACCCAATCAGGGCTTGACACGTGGCGGAGATCGGTCGCCTCCCGCGCGATCGAACATCGCTCGCCCAGCGGTGCTTGGAAATTACTCAGCCGTCTGATCGCAATCCAACGGCTCACAACCACGCGGAGAACGACCATGCGTACTCATATAAGCGGGCGATGTGGCCACTTGTAGGCCGTTGATCGCTCATCCAACGGTCGGAATCGCTGCTCACGATTCGGGCGACGCGGCGATCTGAGAGCCATTCGATCGCGATCGGACGGGCGAAAATCAACCCACAAAGTGCAGCGAAGGCGGGAATTCTCTGGGCGACGTGGCGAATTGTGAAGCGCCCGATCGAAATCCAACGGCCGATCTTTATCCCGAACTGATGAGAAGCGGGCGAAATTAAGCGGCGACGTGGCGGCTTTCAGACCGCACGATCCAACATCCAATGGCGGAGATTGAATCCGAGCTACACTCGGATATGTTAACGGATGCGGGCGCAGCGTACATGGATCCGATAAGCTTGTACACGTGGCACCTTCTAGCTGCATCCCGCATGTATTCAACGGCCCAGATCTTCTAGCGGCGGCGGATTGTGGGTTTGGTGTGAATTTGGTGAGGGGTCGACCCGTTAAGCATAGTGAACCCGCAATGCCTCTATATAAGCGTATTTCTAGGGTTTTATTGAGTATGCTAGCGTATTTTGGGACTTTTGGAGCGGCTACTGTGCGTATTTCTCCAGGGAAAAATTCTGAAAAATTCCAGAGGCTATTCTTCCTATTCTCAGAGAGTTTTGGGTTGTATCTTGGAGATTTGGTGACAAATTCTTGAACTTATACCCCATATTTGGTGCTTTTTCATTGTATTTGGCTATTAGAATGATGTATTTGGCTACGAAACTTGCTTGTTTTTGCACCATGCGTGGCTAATCTCCTTGTGCTATGGTTGTGATGTACTTAGGAGTATGTAGTCGCTAAATTTCATGTATTTAGCCCTATTATCATGACAAAATTGCTAGTAATGTTGATTTCTACAACGTATTTGATGGGTATTTCTTTATTGACGATATCTTTGATGTGCCCTATGGCTAGGCCCTGACAAGGCTAGCCAATTCATGTTCACTAATCTGAACTTATCGTTGTGTTTATAGTTTAATGAAATCAACATTGCTAGTGATACGTTTAAGGCTATTTTGACTAGTTTTATCGTTCTATCTTCCGACGTCTTCACGCCTTGACCGGGTGAAGCGTTGAGTTATATAAAAGACATGATATTCAGTGATTATAAACTCCTAATGAAATCACAACCGTAGAACAACCACCTCATATGTGTTGGTGTTGACGTAGTTAGGGTGTCGCATTCGTTGGTTTCTATATCTTTTCGCCCTATTTTAATTGTATAATTGTGTGTCTCGTCAATTTCTAGTTATATTTTGTTTGGGTGTGTTATACGGAGACGTGTGCATGCTTGAGACGAATCTGATCTTTGCAGACTTATTCGTGATGCGTGTTTATTAATCCTTTGGCATGTTTTTATATAGTTGATCGCCATACTTTCCGACGTTCTCGTGCCCTGACCGGACGAAACGTTGAGTTATAGAAAAGGTATTGATAATCATTGATTGCACACGCCCTAACGAAATAAAACCCAACACATACTCTCCATACTTGTACCCCTACCAAAGTCACCGTAAATATCGCAGGATTTTCGTTTCTTATTCCAAACTCTTGATACTCTTGAATATACTTGATAGGTGGTTGGTTATCGTCGTATTATTCTCTTTACAGATTGACGTTCATAGTTTTGCAGGTCAGTTGTCCCGCGGATTCGATACCTAGACTCACCAGGATATTACTTGCACGATCTCCTGCGCTTGGGAGTAGTTCTCACATCATTTGAGACGAGGCAAGTTTTTAGCGCCGTTGCCGAGGACAACAGTACTTGCGATCTACGATTTCAGTTCGTTTGGAGGAACATTCGGTGAGATCCTTCCATCTTATAGTTTAGGACTTTTTTATTAGTTTTCTTTCTTTTGTTTTCTCTTTATAAAAAGAAATTTTCAAAAAAAAATGGAGGATGTGGAGTATATAGAAGGCATGAATTTTTATCGCACAAACATTGAGTATGATGCAGAGTACGATATTGCACACAAACATATAAAGGAGAAGCTTAAGATTATTGGTTTTAATCAGAATGATTGTGAAACTTTCTTTCAGGCCTGGAGGAGGTTTACAGACATAATATCGAGCTATCCGCAGCATGGGTTCACAAAGAAAGAGCTTATGGAGTCCTTCCTAGGTGGACTATGACCACAGCTGCAGGAATTCTTAGGAGTCATGACGTCGACAGAGGCATGGAATTACATGGAGTCTTTACAAGAGGATGAAAAAAATCTTGAAAGAGACTTCAGAGTGCGATTCAACGGAGCCTCCAAGCCTTGATCAAGGAGAGCAAAGCGTAGACGTACCTTTGCAACACTTGAAAGAGGAAGTTCAATTGCTCATTCAGACACAGAAGGCTATATCCCATCAATTCCAAGAGAACTTCCTTGCTTGGAGTCGGCAAATTCAGCAATCTATTGAAGACCTTACTCTGGTGGCCACTTGCTTAGAAGAAAGTAATGATTTTGAAACTAAATTTCCAGAATCTAATGTGAGTTTGTCTTCTATTGCAAGTATATCGAGCAAGCCATGCCACGATGAAGTCACGAATGAAAACATTGACATGGCTGGAAGTGTGTGCAAAAGAGAGGACACGCTAGAAATTTTGGATGAACAGGAGGAGGAGACGACTAGGGACATGAGTTTAAAGACCATCGCTATTGGGCCCGAACCATTCTCTTCCTCAGTTTTTTCCCAAAATCATTTACCCCTCTCCACAGTGACTGAGCATCATACCGAGAGTAGTGCATATCCTTCAGGGAGTTGTCCTCACCATGCTTTATTTTATTTCACCTATTTTGATGACTACATTTGGAATATGTTTGTTGCAAAGAGTTTTAAACTAATTTGGACTGACATAACTCATCTCTTGCAGGACATTGGTATACAGCTTATAGAGATGCTTGGAGTTGTGTTGCTGGGGTACAATTTAACTTTTGGAGGAAGGATAATCACCGAAGAGCGCAAGGAGCAAATTGAACAACTTCCTCCACCATTAAAGATTCGGGATCTGCCATTTGATCACGGTGTGTTCTTTCCAGTAGCGTAGATTTTACATGCTTTCTAGGATGCTTGCTTGAATAAACTCGTACCCCTTTCGACATTGAGGACAATGTCCATCTTTAGTTGGGGGGGTGTGTATGAGACCTTAGGATTTTTTTAATAAACAAGGCAAAAGAAAAGAATGAACCACCAATCTCATCATTTTAAACTCCTTTACATGTCACAAATGCGGATGATTATACATTAATGGAGTTCTAAAAATTGTTTATGGCTTGAAGTAATTTTTTTTTCCTTCATGGAATTACCGTTAATATGCTATTCATGAAAATTTTCAATTACCATGATTAATATCTCGAAATAGTTTGAATTTATTTCATGCATGCTAATGTGATGAAAAAGCTTAAGTGTACACGAATTATTAGACAAGTCTTCAAGTTGAAGAGGAATTTGGCCTTGGTTATTAATGTGTATGTTCTCAACATGGGCATTGAGTTGCTTATGAAAAAAAAGAGAAAAAAAAATGAAACATTGCAAAAAAAATGAAATGACAATGAATAAGTGTGTCACCAAATAAATAACTTGGTTGGCTCGAGTAGTACAGCCCGAGGGGTCCTTTTTGGCCCAATGCCCTATTATCGTCTGATTTGGGAGCCATTGACTGGAATCTCACTCATTTAATGGAGCGATCCAAGTTATACATTTTTTCGCAAATGTTGCTTGATGCGCGTTACGCGGAACTAATAAAAGGAAAGAAATGGTGAATACACTAAGCAACCTCAATACCTATGATGTGAACGGTTACTTTTTGAGATGCCAATTCCTTGGAAATGAGAAGACTAGAATATAATGACGTGTTATACTTTCGCTTGCGTAAAGCGATGCTTGCATGTTCTTTATTCAAATTAAACTAGAGAAAATATCATGTGATTGATCTTGTGCATGGATCGTGTATATTGATAGTCTAGATCATGTTGGAAAGCGTGTTATTGAGCCATGCCATAAGTGATTAATAGAATTTATTATTTTTATTAGTCATCCATCTTCATCGCTCTTTTTGCTAGAGACTAGCAAATCGCTAGTTGGGGGGTGTGATTCGGATTGAATATTGCTTATTTAACCCCCCCATTTAGCCCTAGTTTGTGCTCATATGATGCTTAATTGTTCTCTAATATGTTCATATTTTTAATATCATCATTCATCAGAGAAATTACTTAATTTGTGCACAAAACATGAATTTTATTGAGTATTTCTGCCATTTTATTTTTTTCATGATGAGATCTCGATCTCACAATTCCAACGACTATTTATTTGTATTTTTCTGAGATCTGTGCTAATTACTGTGATTTATTGAATGCAGAAAACCATTTAAATAGAGAAATACGTTCAAAATACGAGAAATACGGTCGCCACCCAATCAGGGCTTGACACGTGGCGGAGATCGGTCGCCTCCCGCGCGATCGAACGTCGCTCGCCCAGCGGTGCTTGGAAATTACTCAGCCGTCTGATCGCAATCCAACGGCTCACAACCACGCGGAGAACGACCATGCGTACTCATATAAGCGGGCGATGTGGCCACTTGTAGGCCGTTGATCGCTCATCCAACGGTCGGAATCTCTGCTCACGATTCGGGCGACGCGGCGATCTGAGAGCCATTCGATCGCGATCGGACGGGCGAAAATCAACCCACAAAGTGCAGCGAAGGCGGGAATTCTCTGGTTGACCTGGCGAATTGTGAAGCGCCCGATCGAAATCCAACGGCCGATCTTTATCCCAAAACTGATGAGAAGCGGGCGAAATTAAGCGGCGACGTGGCGGCTTTCAGACCGCACGATCCAGCATCCAACGACGGAGATTGAATCTGAGCTACACTCGGATATGTTAACGGATGCGGGCGCAGTGTAAATGGATCCGATAAGCTTGTACACGTGGCGCCTTCTAGCTGCATCCCGCATGTATTCAACGGCCCAGATCTTCTAGCGGCGGCGGATTGTGGGTTTGGTGTGAATTTGGTGCGGGGTTCGACCCGTTAAGCATAGTGAACCCGCAATGCCTCTATATAAGCATATTTCTAGGGTTTTATTGAGTATGCTGGCGTATTTTGGGACTTTTGGAGCGGCTACTGTGCGTATTTCTCCAGGGAAAAATTCTAAAAAATTCCAGAGGCTATTCTTCCTATTCTCAGAGAGTTTTGGGTTCTATCTTGGAGATTTGGTGACAAATTCTTGAACTTATACCCAATATTTGGTGCTTTTTCATTGTATTTGGCTATTAGAACGATGTATTTGGCTATGAAACTTGCTTGTTTTTGCACCATGCGTGGCTAATCTCCTTGTGCTATGGTTGTGATGTACTTAGGAGTATGTAGTCGCTAAATTTCATGTCTTTAGCCCTATTATCATGACAAAATTGCTAGTAATGTTGATTTCTACAACGTATTTGATGGGTATTTCTTTATTGACGATATCTTTGATGTGCCCTATGGCTAGGCCCTGACAAGGCTAGCCAATTCATGTTCACTAATCTGAACTTATCGCTGCTTTTATAGTTTAATGAAATCAACATTGCTAGTGATACGTTTAAGGCTATTTTGACTAGTTTTATCGTTCTATCTTCCGACGTCTTCACGCCTTGACCGGGTGAAGCGTTGAGTTATATAAAAGACATGATATTCAGCGATTACAAACTCCTAATGAAATCACAACCGTAGAACAACCACCTCATATGTGTTGGTGTTGACGTAGTTAGGGTGTCGCATTCGTTGGTTTCTATATCTTTTCGCCCTATTTTAATTGTATAATTGCGTGTCTCATCAATTTTTAGTTATATTTTGTTTGGGTGTGTTATACGGAGACGTGTGCATGCTTGAGATGAATCTGATCTTTGCGGACTTATTCTTGATGCGTGTTTATTTTCCTTATGAAGTTGACATTGCACGTAATTAATCCTTTGGCACGTTTTTATATACTTGATCGTCGTACTTTCCGACGTTCTCGTGCTCTGACCGGATGAAACATTGAGTTATAGAAAGGGTATTGATAATCATTGATTGCACACGCCCTAACGAAATCAAACCTAACACATACTCTCCATACTTGTACCCCTACCGAAGTCACCGTAAATATCGCATGATTTTCGTTTCTTATTCCAAACTCTTGATACTCTTGAATATACTTGATAGGTGGTTGGTTATCGTCGTATTATTACTCTTTACAGATTGACGTTCGTAGTTTTACAGGTCAGTTGTTCCGCAGATTCGATACCTGGACTCACCAGGATATTACTGGCACGATCTCCTGCGCTTGGGAGTAGTTCTCACATCATTTGAGACGAGGCAAGACCCTAAAGCCTGATCCTACTACAGGTTGGGCTTGAAGCCATATACGGCAGTGACCACGAGCAGCAGTTGTCATCCATGTTTCAGTATCATAATTATGTGGTTAACTCATCGACATGAGTATTGTCAGGACCACCATGACTGTGTCGGTGATGAATTCTGCAGTTTTAGTCTTTTTGTCTAAACTATGTTGTTCAATTAAAGTCTAGGGTACGATCAAACTGTCAACCCCATTAACTCGAATCTGGTTAGTTTTCATCGATCTTTATTCAAATAATGTTGGACAACTTTCAACATACTCTGGCTAGAGTTTTCCCAAAAGACCGGACTAACACTACGACACTAACTTCCAGTGACAGTGAGAGACGAATCCTACTTGGTCATTACTCTCCTCGCACGCTTCAAATGTCACCCAACCAAAGACCTTTCGACAGGCCTAGCCTCGAAGCTAGGTCAGAGATCTAAGTGACACTGTTTACGCGCAGGTTCGTATAATGACCGCAAGTCAAAGACCAACTTTCCTATCATCACTAAGAGTTATCATTGACATATTTGTCAATCATAACCATATGATAACTCTTGTGGGTCGTTCAGTGAACTCATTCTCCAATGAGCACCTGTGTCTCGTCTTTGACTTCGACAAGTCAGACGATCATGCGATCATCGTCACCGCTATATGGTGAAGACTAAGACACAATGGTCTATCCGATGTTTTGATATCATTTTCTCGAAACATCTATGACCACAAACCCTTTTAGACTTATGCTACAGACGGTCAAACATTTCTCCATAATCGAGATACTCATCTCGATACATGTTTGGCCTTGCATTAAGTCTCAGGACTTTACCTAAGTTAATTACTAATGATAACTATATTATGATTTAACTTAGATAAATACTTACCATACATCTTACTGTAATCTCGAACAAGATGTTTGTATAGATACACGGAGATAAATTACCTCGAAGGCATACATCTCGCAACACTTTGCTCATCCAGGAGTTGTAGATTGTGGTGGGTAAGGATGTCCTTTTGACTGTGCATTTCTTCTTCAACTCGGGCAGTATTCTCAGGTAAATCAATCATACCTTCCTCACCCTGATCCCCAAGTATCCTACCACATCTTCCCTTGGTGACTATCGTCCAATCTCGTGTTGTAATGTGACTTACAAGACCATTTCCAAGGTCCTTAGTCAGAGGCTGTCAGGTGTCATCCCTGGTCTGATTTCGTGGAATCAGTCGGCTTTCATCAAGTATTGCCTTATTTCGGATTCCTTTCTTCTCGCTCATGAGCTCATCCGTGTCTTCTCTGCCTCTCTGGGAGCTAGGGCTTGCATTCAGTTGGATTTGCACAAGGTGTTCTATAGTATCAACCGGGAGTTCATATATTTCTTCATGCTCTGCCTTGGGTTTCCTCCCGCATTCATCCACTGGGTTAAGTTTTGCATTGACTCTGCTTCCTTCTCCGTCCTTGTTAATGGTTCTCCTGCTAAGATTTTTGGGAGTAATAGAGGGGTCTGCCAGTGTGACCCTATCTTCCTATTCCTTTTCATCCCGGTTATGGAGGCCTTTACTATTCAGATGTACCATGCTTCTCTCACTGGTGCCATCTGCCCTCCCATGAGGGGGGTGTTGGGTATTCCTTCTCATCTCCTTTTTTCGGATGACATACTTGTGTTCAGCAAAGCTGATGCCTCTCCTTTTGTGGAGCTTAGATGGTTATTTTCCTCTTTCACCTTCTGATTGGCCTTGAGGTGAACAAGGGCAAGATCAAATTGATTCGCAGTAAGGAGTGCAGCATTGGGGGGGAGATCTCTATCTTTCTTGGCATCCCTTTTTCCATCCCCCGGTCAAGTCTCGTGGTCTTCCTCTCTCTTTCATGTATCATGCAACGAAGCTATTCTCTGGTCTTGTGGATAAGTGCAAGGCTAAGATTGCTGGTTGGTCCTCTAGGCTTCTTTTCACTTCGGGGAGCATTGATCTTGTCCATACAGTCATCCATGGGTTTGTGTCTTACTGGATCCAGTCATTCTGCATTCTTCCCTCATCTATTTTGGCAGCGATCGACCGTTTTGTATCATGACTTCATTTGGGGATCTAAGCTCCACCTTTCGAGGTCGGAGGAGATGTGTTTGCCCAAGAGCGAGCGGGGAGTGGGCTGCATTGTTTGCGTGAGGTGGGAGTGGCCGCAGGTGCCAGACTCCTTTGGAGATTGCTTCATTCTCCTTCACACTAGGCCTCCTATATGCGTAAAGCCTACATGAAGCATACTCCCCTTTTAAGTGTGATGCCTCAGTCATGGACTCGGGTTCTTGGAAACATATTCTTCGGTGCCGGGATTCTGTTGCTTCTTGTTTCCTTTAGGTCACAGGCGATGGCTGCTCCTCATCCTTCTGGTATGATCCTTGGTTACCTTGTGGCCCCCAGGCCAAACTGTGCGCCCCCTAACTCCTTGAGATACCGTTGTGTTGCTGATTTCTGGGATGCTGTTGCCTGGCTTCTCCTTGACTGCATTGCTCATCTGGTGCTTCACCTCGCATCTGCTTTTGTTTCGGGTGGTTCGGATTCTTGGGAGTGGGCTTTGGATGGTGGTTGTTCTCTCCGATCGGCTTGGACTATCACTCATCGTTGCTCCGACCGCCCGTCTTACGTCCTTGATATGGTTCCATGGGCATACTTCCAAGTTCTCCCTCACTCTATTGAGTGCTCTCTCTGATCGCCTACATACTTCTCATCACCTTACGAGGCGTGGTATCCTAGACCAAACCACAAGTGCCCTATGTGGCTCTCATCCTTAGACAGATCATCACATCTTCTTCCGATGTGATTACAGTGCCTTTATTTGGACAGCCTGCAAGCTGCGACTTGGCCTTCTCGCCTGCTCCAGGTCCATTCTCGTTGATGCTCACATGCTATGACGGTGGTTTGGAGCAAGGGGGAATACAACTCCTAGGGGCAAGCTCTCCATGCTGGTTTTCTCTACGACCGTTTGGCATATTTTGAGGGAGAGGAACAATCGGATTTTTCGCTTCCGGGCTTGCCCCAAGGATGTCCTTCTTGCTAGGATTTCTTCTGATGTTTTAGATGCCATGGTTACTTGCGTTCTTGAAGATGTTGATTCTGTAGATCGCTCTTTTTTGGGAACTGAGGGCTTTCTTAGGCCGTTTTTGTGCGCATCCTCTGTACTGTTTTCTTTTCTAGGTTTGTGCCTGGTAGGCCTGGTGTAAGGTGACTATTTCCCAGCCTCTCTCTTATCTGCTCTACTTGTTGGCACTTGCCCTGATGTAGATCTTGTTTATATTTTATACACACTCACTTACTTTTCAAAAAAATATATCTCATAATTGGGCTCATAATTGATTTATGTGATATGTATTGTTAGACTGCATGCATAATGAAACCCTATTTCAGAACAGAGATCATGTTATTCAGATGCTGATAAGTTGCTTTTTTATTAATCCAAACGCTGAGTTGTTGTCGGATCAAGAGGAGCCATTAGATGATTCAAGGAGATATATGAGTTGTAAAAAAACCAAACTATCTTGCCATAATTTGATCAGATATTGCATATCTATTAAGTGTAGTCAGTTATTGATCACTCCTTATTTTACACCTTTTTCCGCATGTTTGCATGCCATTTAGATCGCCCAAATCATGTTTTTCACGATATATCGACGATATTGCGATGCTTTTCACGCTTTGTTGTTTTTGTCGCATTTCAGGCGATTTGGCGCGATTTGGAGTGATCATGAGATGCGCTCACGATAGACGGCCACCGACGACCTCCCCGAGGGGTATTTTGCTATTGGAGAGGAGCGGAAGAAGAATGGACGTCGCCGGAGCGACGAGGAGGCCAAAACGACCAGTTTGGGCATTTTTTGTGTCCCACTCGGCCGAGTGGAGGAGCCACTCGGCCGACCAGCGAGACACTGCTCGGCCGACCCGTTCAGACACGATTTCCATGTGTACTCGGCCGAGCGACGGAGACCACATCGGCCGAGTGACGATGCCACGTCTGCCCGAGTGGCGCCCAGACGAAGGCCCTCAAAAAGATCGAAGTTACTGTTTTTCGGCCATCTGAGCTTCAGAAGACCCACTCGGCCGAGTGGCAAATCCCGTCCGCCCGAGTGAAGTGAAGCCATCGGCCGAGTGACGACAACTCACTCGGCCGAGCCGCCCCCGAACTGAAGACCCCTGAAGCCCCCGACTTACTGGAAAATTGACAGGGTTTTCACTCGGCCGAGCGACTTTTGTCACTCGGCCGAGTGCGATGCGCAGCCTGTAGCGAAATTTGCGGAAAACAGGCTGTGCAGGGGCATTTTGGTCAGGATTTTTAGACGATTTTTGGGGCTATTTAAGCTCTGTTTTTACCCTAGTTTAGAGAGCCACCTCCCAGATTTTTTGCAGCTTTTTGAGTCTACTTTTTAGTTTTATTAATTGTGATTGGAGAAGAGAAAAACTTGGATTTTTGTTGGGTTGATTGAAGATCTACATTGGTTTGCACTTTTCTTCCCCAAAAACTCTATTTTTATTGTTTATATCATTGTTGTGATGAATTCCATTGTCTATTTCATTGCTAATTATTGTGCTATTGCTATGATTAGTGAGTAGTCTCCACGTCTTGGGGCGTGGGGATGAACCCTACAAGCCCAATTTCGCATTTGTGTTGAATTGGTAGAAATTGAGCTAGGATTGTTATTAGGGATTAGATTGGGATCGAATTACTACGGATAGCTAGGTATTCACATCAATTGGGATTTGCAAGAGATTGGATCCCAATTCGATAGGAAGCCCTAGAAATCCGAATTGGGTTGGAGTCGGATTTTCGAAGTATCGGTTTGCAAGAGATTGGACCGATGCTAGGATCTCCGGTTGCAATTCCGTGCCGATACCCGTTTGCAAGAGATTGGACGGGTAGGAACTATCCTAATCTAGATTGTGGACCGAGTTTGCAAGAGATTGGGCTCGGTGTGCAATTGGACGATGATGTTGATCCTAATGCTTGCTTCCCTAGGCTAGGGTTTGCAAGAGATTGGACCCAAACCTAGGATAGCTATAGACCGGCAACAGCGCGAGAGCGTGAGCTTGGTTCCACATTTAGTTGCAACTAGTTCATCCAAATTCTCATCCTAGCGATTTCGATACCGGCGAACCACAATTGTGAAATACGGTGAGTAGTGGGGATTCCCCATTCCCTAGGCGTTCTCTATTTGATTTGATATTTCGCACTTTTGTCTGACGATTGTGACAGGATCGCCCAAGGCAATTATCCCTCTAAATAGCCAGGTCGATTAGGAGCAAGCACGGTCATTCGTCCTCCCTGTGTTCGATACCCGCTCGCCGCTACACCGTGCGCTTGCGGTAAAACTACAACCGTCGCCTCGGGACGTGTACGCCGGGGCGCGATCAAGTTTTTGGCGCCGTTGCCGGGGAGGCGATTGCGTTTGATTCTTTTTCACCTTAGCTATTTCTTTCTTTTATTTTCTTTTTATTTTATTTCTTTTACCATTATTATTTCCTTTGCTATTCTTACCTAACCCTTCCACGGTACTAATCATCTCTTTGAAACTCTGTTTTCCCTGTGCATGTACACGAGATCTACGGCGGACCCCGAAGCCTTATTATTCGATCCCGAGATCGAACGTACCGCGCGGAGACTCAGAGCAGAAAGGAGACAATATCCGGAAGGGCGGTTTATGACCAACCGGGAAACTCCCGAAGAATTGGCGGAGAGAATGGCGAGAATAATTTCTATTCGCGATAGGCTTCGGCCTAAAACCTCTTCTACTACGTCATCCATCGCCGTGCCGGAGTTGGCGGCCGACAAGAACTTCGAGCTAAAGACGGGATTGGTGGTTTTGATGCAACAAGACCCATTTCATGGGAACGCTCACGAGAACCCCCACTACCACATCCAATCATTCTTGTCGAAGTGCGCCACTTTCCAAATGCCGGGGGTCCCGATCGATGCCATCAGACTGCGCCTCTTCCCCTTCACGCTAAAGGACAAAGCACTCTATTGGCTGAGGACACAAGCTGACGGAGTTTTCACCTCTTGGGACGGGTTGGCGGATGCATTCATTGATAAATTCTATCCACCATCCAAGACGGTGAAAATCCGGAGCGCTCTCATGTCCTTCAAGCAAGGACCACATGAGACGCTCTATGAAGCTTGGGAGCGATTTAAGGATTTGCAGCACCAGTGCCCGCACCACAGTATAGAAGATTGGGAGTTAGTGCATAGCTTCTACAACGGTCTCCAACCGGGGACCAAACAAATTATTGATGCCGCGGCGAATGGTGCAATCTTGTCAAAGACTCCCGAGGAAGCTACGGCCCTAATTGAGGAGATGGCCTCTAATAACCAACAATGGGGCGATGAGCGAGGACACTCTACGTCCTCCTTAAAGCCGACTAGCATCTACGAGGCAAAGGCCGTAGCGGAGCTTACGAGCAAATTTGATTCTCTCCACAAGGTGGTGGAGAGATTGGAGAAATTCATCACGGAGCCCCAAGGAAGCCCTTCCACCTCCGCGCCGGCAAGCCAAATGAGTGATTGGCAAGACCAATCTCAAGCCATGTATTCGGGAGGAGAGCAAGGAGAAGGATCCTTGGAGCAAGTGCAATATGTTGCGGGGAACCAAGGTTATTGGTCCAATCCGGCCGCAAGAAATCACCCGGGATTCTCCTACGCCAACAATGAAGGAGCTTTGAACCCGCCACAACAACCGCCTAATCAAGCTCGACCACCACCACCCCAACAACAATACTATCCGCCAAGGGGACCTACACAACAAAACTTCCAACCAAAGAAACAAGTCCCACCTTATAGGCCTCCCGGATACAATCAAGGGTGGAGGAATCAAAACCAAAACCCACCACAAGCTCCACAACGATCCGATTTCGAAACTAGAGTGGAGGCGTTCATGGTCGAGCAAAATAAGGTGAATGCTACTTTGAAGGCGGGGCAAGAATCTCTCAATACCGTAGTGGCTCTAATATCGGAGCAATTAGCGTTGCTCAACCGGAACACTCAAAGATTGCCGGCGCAACCGGAGCAAAACCCACGGGGCAACACGGGTCACATCAACGCCGTAGTTGCCGTCACTACTAGAGGCGGGAAGGACACCACCCCCGCCATGATTCCTATTGAGGAGGCCGTGGAGGAAAGTTTGGAGCCGGTTGAGCCGATAGTCGAGATTGAAAAGGAGAAGGAGCCACAAGACAAGGAGAAATCTAGGGCGGAGCTATTAATTGAGGAGAGGTGCTTCATGCCACCGGTCCCATTCCCCCAAAGACTAGCGAAAGCGAAAATGGAGAAAAGGCTAGCGAAATTCCTCGAGTATCTAAGAGGAGTTAGCCTAAATATTCCCTTCCTTGACGCCATCATCGAGATCCCCACATATGCCAAATTCTTGAAGGACTTGATTTCGGGGAGAAAGAGGAAGGAGAAGATCATGCTAGCCGAGGAGGGCTCTTGGTTCACCAAGAGAGAAAAGGAGACGGCAACATTTAAAGATCCGGGGAGTTTTCGGATTCCTTGCACTTTGGGCGGCGTGCCTCTTCAAAAGGCATTGGTCGATCTTGGGGCTAGTGTGAGTCTCATGCCCCTCTCCATATTCCTAAAGCTTAACACCGGGACAAAGTTGAAACCCACCGACATGCGCATTCAATTAGCCGATGGACGGATAACAAGGCCGGTGGGGATTGCCGAAGACATCCCACTTCAAGTCCCGGGTGGAATATGCTTGCCATGTGACTTCGTCATCATGGACATTAAGGAGGAGGGAGACACCTCATTGATACTTGGGCGCCCATTCCTCGCCACCGCCGGAGTCATTGTCGACGTGCGCGAAGGTACCTTAACCTTGAACGTCGGAAACATTGAGGTGGAGCTCCACATTCCTAAGGCTATGAAGCATATGCCTTATCACGAGGAACTCGATTACATGGACCTCCTTGATGAGGTGATAGAGGAGGCGATTCCTCACTCAATTGGTGCCCTTTTTGATGAAGAATTTGATGAAGGCCCGGATTTAGGCCAAGATGAAAAGATTGAAGACGATTCCCCCGACTTCTCCGCTGATGAAGATGAAGGCGACGCTGATGTCGCAAGGATTCGAGAGCTCTGCAAGCTCTCGAAATCAAAGTCTCCAAAGAAAGCTCCGCCGGTACGGAAATCGGCATCGCCGGTTAAGCCGTTGACCGGGGCAAATGCTAGCTTGGGGGAGCCTCCCCCCAACACCATTCGGGACAAGAAACCTCCGAGGGAGAACGCTACGACGCCACGTTCGAATCCAAGCGCGCTCCCCGGAAAGTTTGACGGGTGCATCTCATATGCACCAAACATCCCGCATTGATTGAAAATTATAGGGGGTCGAGCTCACGACCTAAAACGAGCGCTTGTCGGGAGGCAACCCGACGGTTTTTGCTTTATTTTTGCTTTTTCTTTATTTTCGTTTTAGAGATTTTTAGTGTTTTGAGTCATCCGACCAAAAATTTTGTGATAACGGGTCCTATTTTTCTTGACATGACAGGAGATAGGTAGATCATCATGAGGAGGTTGAACGAGACGATGAGGAGCGCCCCAAGAAGGCGTTCGACGCTCAGGAGGAGCATGAAATCGACTGGAGGAAGAAAGACGGAGTTTAGAGCCTAAACGAAGACAAACAGCAGAATGCAAGGCTCACTCGGCCGAGTATACTAGTCACTCGGCCGAGTACAGAAGTTCGTCCGGCCGAGCCGCTCACGAACGAGGGAAGTCTGCTGTACCCAACTCTCTGTCTATTTTTCTCATTTCATTATAACTGCTACTCGGCCGAGTATATATATTCACTCGGCCGAGTGAAACGGATACCCTCCTAGGGCGAGTTATGCCGAGTAGCTTGAGTCACTCGGCCGAATGGACTTACTCCACTCGGCCGAGCATGGCAAAGCCATTCGGCCGAAGCGATATCGGGGAGAAATTTTTATTTGCCTCGCTCGGCCGAGTGAGTAAAGTCACTCGGCCGAGTCGTAACTTTTTAATATAAAGCCAAGGGGGGGGCGCAGTTTTCGAAAACGAAAAAACCCCTTCGCCCGCGCCCCCTCAGCTTCCCCTCGCCCGATCTCGCCTCGCCCAACAGCCACTCGCCCGCGCGCGCCGCCGCTCGGCCTGCCGTCGCCGGCCGACCATCGCCGGACCCCGCCCGAGTCGCCGCCGGCAGCCCCGCCTCCGATCACCTCCGGTTCGCTTATTTTCACCGTTTTCTCCTCTCCTCGTGTATTTTTTGAGGATCCATGTGCTAAACGCCCCCCTAACCCAAATCAATTCCCATATCTATCTGTTATACCCCTATTGCTCCATACATTTTGATTATTACTCGCTGATATCGCTTTTCCATGCGCAGGTTGCTTTTTGGAGCTTAGGGGAGCTCAGGGGAGCTTCTACGGGCTGCTCAGGACTTCGCGGAGGCGCGGACTTCGCACGCTTCCACTGCTTAGCACTCGCGGCGTGTTTGGGTAAACTCTTTCCACTCTTTGTGCACACGCCGCACTTTTCACTTTTCGGCGCGCGCTCGGGGCAGATATGCCGCCCCGGACACGGCCGCGGTCGAAGAGAGCTTCCGCCAAGCGGAAGCGGTCGGATGATGCCGGCCCCTCCCACGAGTTGGAGGACTCTCCTCCATCGTCCCCCACACACACCGCACACCCAGCACAACCTGCAGGCCCCGCACACCCCGCACAGCCTGCAGCGCACCCACTGCCCGCACAGCCTCTCCCTGCCGATCCACAGCCACCACCACCGGCTCCACTGGTCGGGCCGCTCGGGATTACGTTCCGAGACGACGCACACCGCACCGTCTTCGAGCGTATCTCCCAGCGCTCGATCGTACCCTCCAGGTTTGCACACCTCGCTGACCTTGGACGCCTGGGGGTACTTGAGGGGATACTCACGTTGTACGACAACGTGGGTTGGCGCGACTTCCTTCAAGTGTCGGCGGATACTTTTACCCGCCCGACACTTGAGGTTTTGAGTTCGATCGCCCGGACCGATGAGGGATGCTCATTCCGGTTCATGGATCGAGAGTGCCAGGTCACTCTCGATATGATGAGAGCATTTTTCTCATGGCCCGCCGTCCCCGGAGCCGATCGCGGTTACGGCCCTACCCACATCCCCCCACCTTCTTTCGACGCCGGTGCCTTCTGGGCCCGGATCACAGGCCACCACGCTGCCTTTGACCCTAGTAGGGCCAAGGCCTCGGCCATAGTCCACCCCTGCCTACGCATTGCCCAGCGCCTCATGGCGACTACCTTTTTGGCCAGATATGAGCCGGGCACGATGTCTACGCCAGAGCTTTACATGCTCTACGCGATGACACGTCCCAGAGCTCTGTCTAGGGATGGACTCGAGCTTGTCCCCGCCGTCGTGATCGACATTGCGGCTTGGTTTCTAGACCGTATCATTGTGTCGGTGGGCGCTCGCTCACCGATATGCTGCGGCGGTCTGATCACCTTGCTTACCATGATGACCGGCGAGGACCTACCCGACGACCTGCGACGCGTTCCGGGCCCCACTTCCTTGTCGATAGACGTTATGGCCCGGATGAAGATGCTGCGTCCGCATGGTGAGCGTCACTGGGTCTGGTTGCACGGCCCCTATGGGGCCGACTACATGATTCTCCCGAGCCCTGCTCGGACTCTGATTGCACCAGCCCACGTTGACTGGATTCCGGCGATGGATGTCCTCATCCCCGCCGCCTACGTGCTCGAGGCCGAGGCGGCCGAGCAGGCCCACGCTGCCCACGCTGCCCAGGCTGCTCCCGCAGACCCTGCTGCACACCCTGCCGAGCCTGCTGCCCACCCCGTCGACCCTGTGGCCTCTCAGCCTGTTCCTGACATTTCCACTGCTCTTGACACTTCTGTCCCCACCTCTGCCTGTGTCGAGAGTACTTTTGCTGAGCCCACTTCCACCACTGTCACCACTTCCGAGGCTGTCCCCACCACTCCCGCTGCCACCTCCGGCCCTCTGTCCGTGGAGCCCCTTTGCTCCGCTCTCCCCCATCGCCCGCAGACCTTTGTTGAGAGTGGAGAGCCCTCGTTCACCGCGGTCGTGGAGACCATGGTTAGCATGATCTCCGCTGGGGTTACACCTTTTGGACCGCACACTTCTGCCCCAGCGGGAGATTCCTCTGTCTCCACTGCCGCCATTTTCTCCGAGAGTGTCGTGGCGTCTGTCCACACTTCTGTGCCACGGACCTCTCTGGCCACCTCGTTGCCTCTTTTGCACGCCTCCTTTGCTGCCGCTGCCTCCACTTCTCGCCAGCCGGTGTCCCGGCCTCACACCGAGGCCAGGCCCACTTTTCCAGGCGCGGCACCTTTTGTCCCATTCCCTGCTGAGCCCGTTACATACTCCACACGCGTACGCCAGCCTCGCCCTGCGCAGCCTAGACCGGTGCGTCCCTCTGCCCCACCCCCGCCCGACACTACACTGCAAAGCATACGTGCTCTTGAGTTGGCGGTGAGTGGTCTTAGAGGAGACCTTAGGACCCTGTCCTCCACCGTCTCTGCGATGGCTGGACGCTTCGACCTGATACCCCAGATCCACTACTGCCTTACACAGGTGCTGGAGCGTCTCCCTCGCGTACCCCAGCCCACCCAGCAGGTCCCCACACACACTTCCACACATACTAGACCTGCTTTCGCTTCCACCCCAGCTCAGCAGCCCACACCACCACCACCACCACCTCCGCCTCAGGACGGAGACGGCGCGGCACCGCCTTCTTAGGCACTCTTGATGCCTTTATCCATTCCTGTCGTTGTGCTGCCCGTCTCTGCTGGGTCCTGTTGCGCTTTTGTCCACCCCCCCTCCTCTCACTTGTTTTGGGATTATATTTTTGATCATATCTTTTTGTGCATACCTCATCATATCTACTTGGGTTTCTCATTTTGATCACATCTATATATTTTTATTGGGAGAGAGGGAGCGTTTTTTTTTGGTGCCGTATTTATTTTCATATCACTCCTGTTTGTGCATGCATCATTTCCGCATCATATTTTCATTTCTTTTTTGTCATTCTTTTTATTTTCATTTTTCCATGCATGCATCCTCACTTGCCCCTCACACTTCTTGTCTCTCGGTGTGCCACACCTTGCACATTGAGGACACTGTGCCGTTTAGCTTGGGGGAGTGAGTCATCACTTTCTTCTTCGTTTAGCCACCTTTATTTTCAGTTTTTCACACCGTTTTTCACTTTTGCACTTATTTTTCATTATTTTTCATTTATCTTGCCATGCATCACGTTTTTCCTATTTTCCTGTGTGCCGCATTGCATAGTTCTATTTTTCCTTTTATCTTTACTTCGTTTCTTTTTTTTCATCTCATGCTAGAGATGAATTTTCTGTGACGATGTCTACGTGGAGTTAGCTTATTCTATATGCATGCTATATTTGTCGTGTCTTAGATTTCATTTCTGATATCATATGCTATGACTTGCTTTACATTTAGAAATAGTAACCCACACTTTTTCCTCATGAAAATGGATGAAATTTTATTATTAGCTGAGCCTGAATATTCATATGTATGCTATCACAGAAAACACACCAAGATTCACGCATTGAATGCCTATATCTGGAGTACTGACTTCTTTTCCTTTATCACTTCTATATGCATGAATTGTACACTTCACTTCCGGATGATTGAATGATGATTAGCTAAGATATATCTGGATTAGTTAGCTTTTTTGTGATCGAAACTGAGTAGATTAGATTACCCTGCTGAAGTTGTCGTGCATGTCTTATAGAGTGAGCCGAGAGTTATATTTATTTCTTTCTCCACAAATCTTGAACATCACTTCTCTACTTTTAAAATCATTGGTGAATCTCCCCTTAGTGATTCTATTTTATGGCATTTCCCCCGCTATTAATTCCTAGCTCCAAATCTCTTATTTCAAAAACAAAAAAAAACAGAGAGAAGAGAAGAATAAAAGAGAGAAAAACATTCTTGTATATCATTACCTCTCTCTGAGTTGGGATCATTGTATATATGTTGCTTATTGCAAAAGAAAAAAAAAGAGAAAACAAAAAAAAAGAGAAAAGAAAAGAGGAAAAATCCTCAATAAAAGATCCCATCTCGCTTACTTTCTTTCTTCTTTCCCTTCTTTGCCTTTGGAGCTATATAAAAATGGGGATGTAAATATTTTTGTGCCACCACGCTTATAGATAAGCTTGGGGGAGGAGATCCATTGATGTGTGAGAGAGCGACTACTTGACATTGCACGACAACCTAGGCTAAGTAATATTCTATACTCGGTGAGATTGTTTCTAGCTTTACGAAACCCAGAAATCTAAGCCTAGCATTCATTTCATGAAATCCATACTTTTCTATTCTATCTATTCTATGATGTGATACTCTTATACTCCAGATAGAAAGCGTTCAATTGAAAAGTGTGTGATCTGAGATTTGTATACCGCTTTAGATGATCCAGGCGATGTTAATTTTAAAATCATTCCGTTTTTCATGATTATACCGTTGTTCGTGGGTTTTCTATTTTCTACTTGCACTACTCTACTATGATATCAAAATGAGATTCTTTGACATGTATTTCTCACTCGGTGCATGCTATAAGAGTAGGTGAAACCCACGTCCTGAGAAAATGATCTAGCATCCTATCTTTCTTTCTTTCTTTCTTTATTTTCGTTTGGTTTTCATTCTTCTTCGTTTTTCATTTTTTTTCGTTTTTCGCCGTTTTCGTTTTCCGAATCCACCGGGTTCGCTCTTTACTTATCTTCCTCGAGGACGAGTAAGAGGCAAGCTTGGGGGATTTTGATCACTCCTTATTTTACACCTTTTTCCGCATGTTTGCATGCCATTTAGATCGCCCAAATCATGTTTTTCACGATATATCGACGATATTGCGATGCTTTTCACGCTTTGTTGTTTTTGTCGCATTTCAGGCGATTTGGCGCGATTTGGAGTGATCATGAGATGCGCTCACGATAGACGGCCACCGACGACCTCCCCGAGGGGTATTTTGCTATTGGAGAGGAGCGGAAGAAGAATGGACGTCGCCGGAGCGACGAGGAGGCCAAAACGACCAGTTTGGGCATTTTTTGTGTCCCACTCGGTCGAGTGGAGGAGCCACTCGGCCGACCAGCGAGACACTGCTCGGCCGACCCGTTCAGACACGATTTCCATGTGTACTCGGCCGAGCGACGGAGACCACATCGGCCGAGTGACGATGCCACGTCCGCCCGAGTGGCGCCCAGACGAAGGCCCTCAAAAAGATCGAAGTTACTGTTTTTCGGCCATCTGAGCTTCAGAAGACCCACTCGGCCGAGTGGCAAATCCCGTCCGCCCGAGTGAAGTGAAGCCATCGGCCGAGTGACGACAACTCACTCGGCCGAGCCGCCCCCGAACTGAAGACCCCTGAAGCCCCCGACTTACTGGAAAATTGACAGGGTTTTCACTCGGCCGAGCGACTTTTGTCACTCGGCCGAGTGCGATGCGCAGCCTGTAGCGAAATTTGCGGAAAACAGGCTGTGCAGGGGCATTTTGGTCAGGATTTTTAGACGATTTTTGGGGCTATTTAAGCTCTGTTTTTACCCTAGTTTAGAGAGCCACCTCCCAGATTTTTTGCAGCTTTTTGAGTCTACTTTTTAGTTTTATTAATTGTGATTGGAGAAGAGAAAAACTTGGATTTTTGTTGGGTTGATTGAAGATCTACATTGGTTTGCACTTTTCTTCCCCAAAAACTCTATTTTTATTGTTTATATCATTGTTGTGATGAATTCCATTGTCTATTTCATTGCTAATTATTGTGCTATTGCTATGATTAGTGAGTAGTCTCCACGTCTTGGGGCGTGGGGATGAACCCTACAAGCCCAATTTCGCATTTGTGTTGAATTGGTAGAAATTGAGCTAGGATTGTTATTAGGGATTAGATTGGGATCGAATTACTACGGATAGCTAGGTATTCACATCAATTGGGATTTGCAAGAGATTGGATCCCAATTCGATAGGAAGCCCTAGAAATCCGAATTGGGTTGGAGTCGGATTTTCGAAGTATCGGTTTGCAAGAGATTGGACCGATGCTAGGATCTCCGGTTGCAATTCCGTGCCGATACCCGTTTGCAAGAGATTGGACGGGTAGGAACTATCCTAATCTAGATTGTGGACCGAGTTTTCAAGAGATTGGGCTCGGTGTGCAATTGGACGATGATGTTGATCCTAATGCTAGCTTCCCTAGGCTAGGGTTTGCAAGAGATTGGACCCAAACCTAGGATAGCTATAGACCGGCAACAGCGCGAGAGCGTGAGCTTGGTTCCACATTTAGTTGCAACTAGTTCATCCAAATTCTCATCCTAGCGATTTCGATACCGGCGAACCACAATTGTGAAATACGGTGAGTAGTGGGGATTCCCCATTCCCTAGGCGTTCTCTATTTGATTTGATATTTCGCACTTTTGTCTGACGATTGTGACAGGATCGCCCAAGGCAATTATCCCTCTAAATAGCCAGGTCGATTAGGAGCAAGCACGGTCATTCGTCCTCCCTGTGTTCGATACCCGCTCGCCGCTACACCGTGTGCTTGCGGTAAAACTACAACCGTCGCCTCGGGACGTGTACGCCGGGGCGCGATCAGTTATTTCATCTTAACCATATAAACATACCATTGGGAAGCTACACTCAGGATAGCTTGCAATATGAAGGATGCACCAAATAGACGACTTATATATTCAGACTTTGGACAAAGTAAGGTTTTTTACCTTTTCAAGTGCTAATTTGGCAGGATTAACTATTACAAGAAGATTTATCATAGGTTATTATGTATTTATTGCCGGTAACTGTATGACTTGGATGTCAAGGTGTCCAAATGGCCCGAAAGCCCGCGGCCCAGCCCGCCTGGCCCGGTCAACGGGCCAGCCTGGCCCGTGCCCAGTGGGGTTGACCGGGCCCGAAGCCCGGCCCGGCCCGTGGACAGGGCCGGGCGTCCGGACCCTTTCCAGGCCCGGTGGGCCAGGCCGGGCCGGCCCGACAGCGGGGCCGGGCCGGCCTGGCCCGGCCCGGCCCGGCCCGCTGTAGGCTGCAACGGTCATTTGACCGTTGCAGTTTTGGTTTTTTTTTGTTTTGTTTTTTGAGGTTATTAAGGGCAGAATTTTGGGGGAGGGGTTTTTTTGTCATTTCTTGGGCTTTTGACCAAAAATACCCCTCCCAACGGTTATAAATGGCTATTTGGGAGGGGTATTTTGGACATTTTACACCGTAAACCCCCTATAAATTTCACCCAACCCCTCTCATTTTTTTCCACAATTCTCATACTCTCAAATTCTCAAACTCTCTCAAACTCCCAACCTCCTTCAAACTCTCTCAAACTCTCTTATACGTTCACGCAAGCAAGATCAACCCCTCTCAAGCAAGATCAAGATTTGCGGCTCAAATCGATATCGCTCTCATCTTTCTCTGCTGTCATCATCATCTCAGTTCACTCCGCTGTCAACAAATCAGGTTCCTATATTTTTAGAATAATGTCGGGACCAAACCGTAGGGCTTATACATTCCACCTCACCACTGAGGAGGAAGATAACTTTAACATGATGAGGGATAACCTGCCAGAAACACCTAATTATGACCATTTGGAAATGTCACAAAATGAACAAACTGAATCGTATCAGTACCCAAATACTATGAAACCTGCCTATACTATGTCTGCACAAACATCTTCTGTACACGCTTCTACACTAGCACAACCTATTCATGCTGATGTTCCACTTCCACCTACATAAGTAACACCACCAACCCAACCCAGATCAACAAAATCTACGGTTTGGGAGGACTTTAGAATTGAAACTGTTCCGGGCAGAGGCACGCGGGTAGTTTGCAAAATATGTAGATCTGATTTTACTTGCAAACCTTCTGATGGCACAACCCACCAAAAGAGACACCATGCCTCTCACTTAAAAAAGGACCTTAAACAGACAACATTAAACTTATCTGGCTCTTCTTCCTCTTTATCTAATTTCTCATACTCTGTTGAGACTGTGAGAAAAGAGATGGCACGATTTGTAATATGCCAAGAATTGCCATTTACTTATGGGAAAAGCTCCGATTTAGAAAGACTTAATCAATTGGCCCTTGACCCTGTTTTTAGAAGAGTGCCTAGAAACACTCTTCGAAGAGATGCTATGTCAGCTTTTGAAGCTGGTAAAGCTAAATTGATTGAAACTTTTGCTAGTGTAAAATCTAGAATAACGTTGACTTCTGATATTTAGACAACAAAATGGGGTGCATCATATTTATGTGTTACATCTCATTATGTAGATAATTCATACATGCTGAATACAATGATTATTGGTTTTATAATGTTAGAGAAATCACATTCTGGTGGTGCTATTGCTAATGTAATAATGGATGTTATTCATGATTTTAATATTGTAGACAAAATTTTTCTATTATGTTTGATAATGCATCTAATAACCCTAGTGCAATTAGCGTTTTAAAAAGAACTTTGCCCCTTGATATGGTTGGGTTGTTCCATCAAAGATGTGCATTTCACGTCTTGAACTTGATAGTTCGTGATGGACTTGCAACTTGTTCACCTTATGTAGAAAAAATTAGACATCTCATGTTGTTCATACATACTTCTGGCACTAGGCGACTTCAGTACAAACAACTGTCGTACTAGACAGAGACCATACCTGGCATTTAAATTTGATGTTGCAACAAGGTGGAACTCAACTTACTTAATGATGTGATCTATGCTTAAAAATAGAGAGCAGATTACAGATTATGCATTTACATATCTTTCACATGATCCTGCTTTTGACATTACTGATATAGAGTGGTTAACTGTAGAGCATCTGCATGACTTTTTAGAAGTTTTTTACTGCTTCAAACAAATTTTCTGGGGTTTACTACCCAACATCTTATTTAGGATTAGAAGAATTAGTTTTAATTTTTGATCAGATATTTAGGCATAGAGAAAGTACACACCCTGCCATAATGCCTATGATACTTGAAATGTCTGCAAAACTAGCTAAGTATTGGAATCCGGTTCCTCTTCTTTACTCATTGTCTAAAGTTTTTGATCCTCATTTTTAGGAGGATGTTGCACTAGGTTTATTAAAACTGTATTCTGACAACATGAGATTTTCCCATGTTGAACATGTATCTGCTGTTAAAAATAGCTTAAGAAATATGTATGCAAATTATGAGGCTAAATTTGGTAATGTTTCACTTAATTCATCTGTCTCTGCTAGTGCTTCTGCTTCTACTTCTAGTAAGATTCGCCAAATGTTAGGAAAGAAGAAACAAAAAACCTTAAATTCGGATTGTTCTACAAGTGAACTATCCAAATATTCAGCTAATCCATTTCCCTTTTCGGATGAAGCAATGATGATGCGTATTTTGATCCTCTTGACTGGTGGAAATGATATGAATCTGTTTATCCTATTCTTTCCATTATGGCATGGGATTTGTTATCTGTACCTATTTCTACAGTTGCTTCGAAGTCTGCTTTTAGTGCAGGTGGTCGCGTTCTGAGCAACAAGAGATCACGGCTGAAGGAAGACATTGTTGAAGTTGTGGTATGTGCGAAGGATTGGTTCCATGCTGAAAGCCGCTCATAGAACAAGAAGGACCTTTCTGAAGATTCCGATGAAGAAGCTGAGTGATGAATTTTTATTGTCTTAGTTGTATTATTTTTCTGTTTTGGCCATTGTATGATTGGTAAGGGTGGCCGATGTACGTCCCCCCTTCAAAAAAAGATTTTAATTAATAAAATTTAAAGGTTCAACCCGGGACCTTAGGAAAATTTCGGGCTTAATTATCTACTTCCAAATTGTTTCAATTTTTTCAAGTAAATAACTAGAATTTTTGATATTTTTGTAGATTTTTTAGATTTTTTAAACCAATTTTCTTATATTTTTTAATTTTTTTAATTTTTTTTAAAAAATAAAGGGCGGCCCGCGGCCCGGCCCCGGCCCGGGCTTGGCCGGCCCGTGGGCCGGGCTTCCGCCCCCCGGCCAACTCCAGGCCGGGCCGGACCGGTTAGACGGACACCTTGACTTGGATGAGCAAGAAATAAAGTGTCTTCTATTGATTGAGTGCAACATCTAATTGTTTCGAGCCAGGTCTAATGTCATATGTGGGTTGGTTTGGATCAATGATATTATGACAGAAATTTGTTCACAGGTCCATTACCAATATGGTTATATAATGACAAAAAGTTAGTAATCCACATTGCAAAAAAACAAATCTTTTATGAAAGTACCAAACACATCAAGGTCGATTGTTTCCTGGTTCGAGAAGAGGTTGCTTGTTTCATGGTTCGAAAAAAAGTTGGCTGAACACAAACTTATGGAGACTCTTCAAGTATCTTCTATGTTGCACAAACACGGATATATAGAGATGCAGATGATATGACATGACATAAAACGGAGACACTTGTGAAAATTCTAAAGAGTATACAAAGATAGGATATATATATATATATATATATATATATATATTTGAAAAATCAGTGTGATCTTTATTGCTGTATTTACAAAACAATACAATATATAGGGTCAGGAAGGGATACAGGTAGAAGATAGAGGAAGGATAGGGCACAAGCGCCGTCACTTCCTACTATCCTCTCCCATAGCATTCCCCGACCCCCAAAAACATAGGCAAACATACAAATCCAATTCCAAATCACTGGTGAGGACATTAACCCATATCCCTAAAGTTCCAATTTGAAAGTGCTTCAGCAGCCTCTGCGTCATCAAGGTCCTCATCTTGTAGGGCAATCCGGGTATCAACCGACAAGTCTGCAAAGACTTGGGTTTTGCAACGTTTACTCTTCTCAAATATTCTCCTATTCCTCTCCCTCCAAGAGTGCCAAACGATTGCGGAAAGGGAAACATTAGCAAGCCGGCTAAGCAAGCTTTTAGAACTAAATTTGGCAAGGAATAGATCCCCAACCGCATGAAGAGTCACAGGGTACGGTCGCTGTAAACCAAGCTTCAGCAAGCTGAGCTCAAGGAGGTATTTTGTGAATTCGCACTCAAAGAAAATGTGATGTACACTCTCGGTTTGGCCGTAGTCACATAGCACACACCGCCTATCAACAGCAATCCCCCACTTGATCAGATGGTCCTTCGTAAGCAGCTTGCCACAAAAAGCTCGGAGGAGGGTGATCGCCATTTTTGGGATGTGCCTGCTGTGCCAAATAATTTTTTGATAGGGGAAGGGAGTACCTCTCTGCCGCGTACCGTTCCAAGCGTCAAGAAATTTAAAGAGATCACCAGGCTCCCACTTCCAATAATCCGACCTAGGTCTAATGCTGAAGTTGTGAAGGAGCGGCCTGATGGAGTCAATGGTTGGGTCACACTTCCAGCCCGTGTCTTGCCAGTAGTCGCTTACACGCTTGTTGCTAGCTCCAGTAGGAATGGGATGTTCATTTTTCAGGGGGCCAATGGGGAGCCAGTTATCATGCCAGAACAAGGTGGATTTGCCGTCCCTAACCACTCTTTTAATTAGCTTCTGAGAGACATTCCTACACTGAAGAATGAATTTCCACGTCCCCGATTGAGTAAGGAGGCCAACGGCAGAATACAAGGAGTTCGGATCTCCGTATTTATCCCGCATGTATTCCGCCCATATTCCTTCATTTGAGAGTAGTCTCCAAGTCATTTTAATCCCAAACGCCTTGTTTAGATCCGATAGTAATCTAAGCCCGACTCCACCTTCATTTTTGGGTTTGCAAATATCAGACCAAGACCAGATCTTGGTGCCCCCCAGGATAAATCTTCTGCACATAGAAGAGATAGTACGGATGACAGTGGCGGGGATGTGGAAAGCCTGCAACCAGAAGGAAACCATACCATAGATAACGGATCTCACAAGCTCAATTCTGCCCGATGTCGATAGGGAAGACGATGTCCAGCCCAGGAGCTGCTTTTTACATTTGTCAATAAGCCTGGTGTATTGAGGAGACTTAGGGTATTTGGTAGAGAGAGGGAGCCCCAGGTATGTAGTGATTATGGACGCTCTCCGAATACCAAGGAGATCAGCGAGAGCAGAAGGCGATTTGGTACCCTTGCTAAAGATACCTGAACTTTTACTCCAGTTGGTAAGGAGTCCAGAGTATTTTGAGAAATCATCAAGTAGCTTTTTGATTCCCATAAAAGAACGATGATTAGCTCTACAAAAGATGAGAAGGTCGTCTGCAAAGAGCAAATGAGAGATAGAACCTGTTCGCCGCATGGGTTGAATGGTACCAAGGAGTGTTGCTTTACCAACCAAGAGGGAGAAGGCTTCCATGATGATTACAAAGAGATAAGGAGAGAGCGGGTCGCCTTGTCTGAGGCCTCTGTTACCCGTAAAGTAGCCCTCAGGGGAGCCATTAACTAATACAGAGAAGGTAGGGGTGGAGATGCATTCTTTGATCCAGTTACTGAATGTGGAATTGAACCCCAGTTGGTGTAGCATGAAGTACACGAATTCCATGTTAACACTGTCAAAGGCCTTTCTCAAGTCCAACTTGATACATGCTCTGGAACCCATTGGTTGCTAAAATCTCTTATTTGCTCATGGGCTAGGAGAGAGCAGTCAGAGAGTAACCTTCCCTTCAGAAAAGCGGCTTGATTTGCGGAGATTAGATGATGGATAACCTCCTTAAGCCTATTGCATAAGACCTTGCTGATGATTTTATACAGAACATTACAATAAGATATCGGGCGATAATCCCCCAGGGTTGACGCATTTGGACTTTTCGGAACCAGGGTAAGGAAGGTGTGATTTAGGTGGGGTGACATCACTCCAGACATGAAGAAATACTGTATTGATCTGATCAGATCACCTTCAATTAGGGGCCAATGCTGTTGGAAGAAGTAACCATTAAAACCATCTGGACCAGGCGCCTTGTCTGGCCCGATTTGGAAGACCGCATTTTTGATTTCATCTTTGGATATACGCCGCTCCAACCAATTTGCAGCCTCAACAGTAAGCTTATGCTTAGGAATAAGCCGAGGAAAAACATTCCAGGAGTCGTCTTGGTGGTACAAGTTTTCATAAAATTTTGGGGCCTTTACTTTCAGATCCTCGAAGGCTCTATTTTGCCTCCCATTAGCATCAACTAGATGTCCCAGATTATTAAACCCTTGCCTGGATTTCATGGCGTTGCAGAAAAATTTGGTGTTCATGTCACCAAGGCTTAGCCACTGTTGTCGGCTTTTCTGCCTATACATTTCCTCTTCAAGATTCATCAAATTTGCAAGTTCCAAAAGGGTTTTCTTTTCCTCTGCCTGGAGTGCCACATCAGTATAAAAAGTTGGCCGGCCCCTTATGCTTTCAAGAGTTTTGTGGCAGGTGGATATAAGATTCTCAGCTCGGACATTAATGGACCAAGAACGCAAGGTGTTCTTCAAACGTTTGAGCTTTTGGATCATGGAGAGCATAGTGGAGCCATGCATGTATTGGCCCCAGCTGGCTTCCACCAGTTCTTGGTAACCTGTCAGTTTTGTCCAGTGAAAGGGTTTGGGTCCGGGCGATACCTGGGAGTGCAGATTTACCACCATCGGGGCGTGGTCACTTGTGAGAGGATCCAAGTAAGCCATGTAGGAATCCGTAAGCTTTGCAAGCCAATCACCGTTGCAAAGCACTCTGTCAAGTTGAGCTGCAATTCTCTTTTTGCCCAGCCTGTTGTTGCACCAGCTCATTCGCGAGCCAGTGCTCTTTAGTTCATGAAGAGAGCAATTGGTGAAACAATTATTAAAGTCTTCCAACATGGAGTCATCCAATTTGCGGCCTCCATGTTTGTCCTTAGAGAACAGGACGCAGTTGAAATCCACCCTATAAGCCAGGGAACTTTCTGAAGATTTTTGAAATCCTGCTCAAGCTGATGCCAAAGTAATTTTCTTTCAGACCCGGTGTTCAGCGCGTAAAGTGTTGTAAATGCCATGGAGAACCCACCCACATTGATGCACATGGTAGTAATATGTTGGGAGGAAAATGAAACCACAGAAGCTTGCCAAACATGAGGATCGAAACCCACCATGATTCTCCCACCCCTATGCGTGGAGAAATTATCATGATGAAGCCAATGCTGGGGAAAGCACGGCTTTTTATTGACATTCAGAGTCTTCAACTTTGTCTCTAACAATGCTACCATAGATGGTTTCTGCAACTTCATAATATCTCTAAGATCTCTACGCCTAATAGAATTATTCAGACCCCTTGTGTTCCAGATGAGAACAGTCATTGATCACAATTTGATGGTTGAGAACTCCCCTCTTTCAATCTGGCACTTCTTCGGGTAACAGCAGGTAGGGTGCCTGTTGCAACCTCAAGGGTGGGGTCCTTAGTTGAAACCCGAATACCAACCGACCCCACCAACTACTGGGTCTCTATCTCCCATTCCGGGTTAACATAGGTAATGGGTTCAGGGACAGTTTCAAACCCATCCCCATCCCCGTTATCTACAAGGGAAGGTGAAGTCTTGTTTATACCTGGCTGTGCACTGTTGGTAGGGACGGCTGAAGGATCATGAGGTAGCTCCTTGGAGAGCATATCGCCTGGGAGAGTAGCAAGATGTACAGCTATTTTCGCATCACTCTGAACAGCACGCATAACTGCATTCTGTGTAGCATTAGCTTCCAAATTAGTTGCATTAAGCTCTCCCGTAGTGACAGGATCATCAGGTGTATTGATGTTATCATTTTGGACACCACTCGATTCCAAGTCCAAGCAATTCCCCGGTTTGAGCTTGTCATTGGGATTCTGGGAAACATCAACTTTTATTGGGTCAACAGACGCCGCTTCGACAGGGTTTCCAGTATCTTGGATTGAAGGGAGCTTAGACAAATCAGGGCATTGTAGATCTCCATGTCCAAAACATACACAATGGCTGCACCTAGGTGGCTCCCCTTCATATTTGGTTTCAATATTCAACATACCATCATCCAGTTGGATCTCTACGGATTTAGGCAAGGGTTTCTTAGCGTCCACTTCAACTAGGCATCTAGCATAAGATATTCTCTCCAGGTTTGCTGTTGCACGGTCAAGGCAAATTGGCGCGCCTACGACCGAGGCGACCACATTAAGGATCTCTAGCGTCCACATGTTGAGAGGAAGCGCATGAAACTGGACCCAAACAGGGACTGATAGGAGGATGTCCCGATCATGACGAAGCATTGGAGTCCATCTCTGAAGCACCGTGAGGCGACCATCGAATACCCACGGCCCACCATGCAAGATCTTCTCACATTCGGCTTCACTTTCAAAGCGAAAATAGAAAAAACCATTTTCTCGGCTATAGATTTGGATCCCTTTCTTAAGCTTCCATAGTCTTTCGACCCATGCTCTTATTTGACCGTAGTAGGGCACATCGCCAAGGATGTATCCGACAAGCGTGTTCTTCCATCTTTCTCCTCCTCTCTCAAGAATTGGACCCAAGACCCTACCAATTTGCACCCCATCCTCCTTAACTTCAGGTGGAACATAGGTCATAGCAAGGGAATCCTCATAAGTCCTACTAGAACAAATATCTGACCAGGAAATTTTCTTACCCTAGGTGTTGATATGCAATGAGAAATTCGGCCTTACTGGTATTCTATCAAACAGCTTGCGTGCATCAGCATCCGATGTGATTTTCTTTGATACCATCCCAGTTCTGTTGGATCTGCCTTCGTGCTCTTCCACTCTACCTCCTCTGACCCGCTCATGGATCTTCAGATTACCCTCATTCCTCCCTACATTAGGTTTCCAAGATCCTCTGAACTGACCGCCCCCAAATCTGTTGTTGCGTTGGTTTTTCCGCCCCCGCACGACTTGCCAGCCGTCATCAGGAGCCTTATCGCGATCCTTAATCGCCGGATCAAGAGGCATGGCCTGCTTGCTTCCATCGCTGGACAGAGCCCGGTTGCCGACCGGATCCCCGGAGTCGTTGCCTCCGTGAAACACGCTCATGAAGTTTTCTCATACACACACACACACACACACACACACACACACACACACACACATACATACATACTAAGCTGTTTGGTGGCTCACATATCCAGTTTATCACAAATGAACTAGACAAGTATGATAAATATGCTCCGGCTAGAAAAAACATGTTAGAATATATTATTTATATTATCGAGGATTGTTTACGGGTGTTTTCTCACCACTGATTCGTTGACCGATGACTGTACGGTCAATGTGGTCAAGGGGTCGGTTGGGATCCCTTGGACACGCCAAGCTCTCGTGCACTCAGCGTGGGTCGGAGATGGAGTCGGTTTCGAGCGTCGGTCTTCAGCTGAAACGGAGCAGAGGGGAGGCCTTGGCTCAGTTCGATGGGCTCGGCCTCGGTTGGACAGGCGTCGAGGGGCAGCCTCGACGCTTCGCTCGGTGCTCGGTCTTCGGTCGGTAGCCACACCCGCTGGCCGCGAGGGTGGTCGTCGGGCGCTGAGGGGTAGCCTTGGCACCTCGGTCAGCTTCTTCCTGAATAGACGAGAAACTCGTCAAGGTGGCCGGACCTTGGTTCCAGCTGAATCCCCTCCGATGCCTAAGTCAGATCAAGGTCTGAAGAGTGCTCAGCGGGGTAGGTATGACTCGAGAGGAGATCGATACGCTAGCCCTCGGCGCGAGCAGGAGGAGGGAGAGAAATGGCGGAAAACCAAAGTCGTTGATGGAATACCTCAGATTTGGGTACCTGGGATTCGATCCCCTTCTTAGTCGTCCTTCCGGTCCTTTTATAGGGTCTCTGCCACGATTGCCCCCGATCCATGTTCTCCGTCTGCCTCCTTTCATGCCCTCGCGATCCACCTCCCTCCCTGCCCACACGTGCATCGTGGGGAGGCATTTATTAACGTGCCTCTTAATGGTCATTAAGGGGCTACGGGTTCAAGGGAACGGCTATTTCTGAGGAGCACGAGCTGATCGTGGATCCCCGGGGGCAGACTGGTCCGGCTTCGAGTTCTATCCGTAGGCCTCGTCAGGCGGGCCCAGTCTTGTTCTTGGGCTACCCGTTCATGGCCGGGCCTCAGGTCTCTGCTTCTTGGACTTCTCCAAAATATTCGTATCAATTGCCCCCATCGTCCGGGCCGTTCGGTTTCAGCCGGTTCGGTTCGGGCGATGTGACTGTTGGGGGTTTGACAGGCGCGTCAGTCGAGGCATGCCCATTAAATGGGGGTCATCATGACACGGCCCATTTGTTCTCCTCCTGGTGCGGGTTTCAAAATGCCGCCGATCCTCTGATGCTGCCACGTGTTCCTCTCCGGACGATTTGAATTTCTTGATTGCTTTGCATATAAAGACACCGGCTTCCCAAGCTTCGATCCTTTCGCGCTCTTCTGATCTTGGTTTTTGCAAGCTCCCTCTTTCCATCGTATTTCTCCCTTCAGCTCCTTCCCAAGGTAACCTCCTTTTCTTCTTTTGCCCTATGGCTACGCTTAGAATAGGCAACTCGGCGTCGGGATCTAGGGACCCCCGACGCCCGAGTCCGGCAATGTCCGACCTTTGGGACCCGGGTTCCCATCGGGGTCTCGTCCTGTTCAGGACAAGGAGAAAAGGAAGCTTTTCACGGACTCCGTCGGCGATGACGTGGCTCAGGCCGTCGAGAGGTTCGACGTTCCCCGGCGGTCCTCGAGTCGCCGTCCAAGGCTCCTTTCCTGGCGGTCACGGAGATCCGGGAGAAGTATTTATATCATCCGTACGACGTTCGGACTCCTTTCAACGATGAGCGGATCTGCTTCCCGCGGAGCAACAAGGTCGACGTTTATGTCGAGATGTTTCGCTTGGGCCTCCGTTTCCCCCTTCACCCCTTCATCATCCAGGTTATAGATTTACTGATGGTGGCCTTGTGCCAGTTGACGCCATACTCTGTCGCGGTGCTAACCGGGTTCATCATGCTCTGCCGTACCCATGGCTTAGATCCGTCCCTTCCCCTTCTCTTTCATTACTATCGGGTTCAGATGGTCGGCCAGGGGTCGTGGCAGCACCTCCGGGCTCGCGCGGGGAGGGAGTGTTTGCTCGTTCTACCACGCTGGGTGGGGGATTGGAGCTCGAGCTATGTCTTTATCGTCTTTACCGAGGATGCCGAGATCTTGACATATTGGTGATGGTTATGTCAATACGACTTGACGTTGACCCTCTCCGAGGCTGACCAGGCTGCTGTTCGGCTGCTGTCGTCTCTTTCCCTAGAGGAGAGGTCGATCTGGCCTATGCTGGACGACCTGCTTCTCAAGATCGCTCTGTTGTCTCCCGATAGGATCTTCCTTTCTTTATGTTTTCTCTCTCGCTTAACCTGCTCTTCTTTCCTTCTGCAGAGATGGCCGGACGCGAATTTACTCGAAACGTCAACGAACTCATCCGGAGGGGTTCTAGCTGGAACCGAGGGAACCCGTCGAGACAGGCTCCCCATCACACCGTCGACGAAGAGGTGCGTCAGGCCGAGCTTACCGTGGGAAGAGTGGAGCCCACGGGTGTGGTGATGCCTCCCCCTTGGCCGCGGAAAACCTCCCTGAGGGTGAGGTCGTAGGGGCCGAACTCCCTCGCCCCGCCCAAGCCGAGGGAGGCGACGCGGGAGCCGAGCCGACTCCTCGCGCGCCCGTGGGTGGTCGAGGCGCGGGACGTAAGCGTTCTCCCCGACCTCGCCCGGCCCCAGCGAGAGGAAAAGGAGGAAGGAGGGTGGGGAGACCCGCACTCCGGTGGCCTCCGAGGTACCGACGGCCTCCGGCGATACTCTCCCGCTGACCCTGGTGGTCACTCCCACCGTCACGACCAAGCCTTCCCTGGTGGGAGCCGGCGGTGTGTTGGCAAATGTCTTGGCGGGCCCCGAGGTTACCCCCGGTGACTCGATATTCGTCGATAGGACCGTGGCCAACCAGTTGGCGCACGGCTCCGTCCTCCCGAGGGATCGGTCCCTCCTAGAGAGAGCTCCCACCGACACACTGTCGGACTCCCTGGTCTGGAAGCTTCTGTAGGTTTGCCCGCTTTGCTATTCCCAGAGCCATCTCCTGACCTTTCTCTATATAACTCCTTCCTTTGTGTAGGCCACTGTGATGGCCGTCAAGGCGCAGCGTCAGGCGGCCCGGCCGAGGGAGCTGGAGGAGTCTACTGCCCGGGAGCGCACAAGGGCCGGGGCGGCCGAGGTGGCCGTCCAAGAGGTGCGCATGGAAGCTCGGCATCTCTGACGCCCGGTGGATGAGCTTGCTGCTCAAGTGATGGACCTCCAGGGGGAGCTGGACGACGCTCAGAGGTCGGCCTGAGAGGCGGTAGAGGCGTTCCACCAGGAGATGAGCGATCTCTAGAGTGAGCTGACGGACTTGCGCCAGATGACCCGGTTCATCGACGAGGTGGAGATGGGTGTCGGTGGGGTCCTAGGGGAAAGGATCACGGGGGTCCTTAGGGAGGCCTTCAGTTCTTATGAGGACCTTCTCGCCCCTCGGATCATTGACGTCGTCCGGGACTCCTTCCAACGATTTACGGAGCGTGCCCGGCAGCCCTTCCAGCCCGTCGATCCCCCATGCTCCGAGCAGGGCGAGGTGCCAGAGGATGCTTCCTCCCGTGCCCTGGGGCCTTAGGCCTTTGTATCTTGTCCCCCTTCTCTTTTGGCTTGTAATTTTGAACGATTTTATTTATCTAGCTCCTTTGTCGCTTGGGGTTTTCCGCCCTGCGGGGACCCTCAGCCTTTTTGGTCCTTTATTATGTTTTGAGCTGATCACGAGTTCCACATTTTGCCGAGACTCCTTTATTGCTCGCGGTGAGGGCGAAGGGTCTTCAGGACACCGAACCTGTTGGCATCCGGGATTGGGACCTTATTGGTGCCCCCGTCTGTTTTGCCATAGTTTTTCCTCCATTCACGATATTCGGTTTGCTTAGATAGTTGTCTCACACGCGGCTGGGATGCTCCTAGTCTCACAGTCGGTCGGATTGGCTGGTCGACGAGGGGGGGCTGCCCCTCGGCTTCAACCAGCTGAGTCCCTCGTCCGCTTGGGGAGTCGACCCCAGCCTTACAAGCGGGCGGATTGTTAAATCAGCGAGGGGGCTGCCCCTCGGTTTATAACCGACCAATGTCCCCATCAGCTGGGGGAGTTGCCCCAAGCCTTACGAGCGGGCGGATTGTTAAGTCGGCGAGGGGGCTGCCCCTCGGTTCATAACCGACCGATGTCCCCGTCAGCTGGGGGAGTTGCCCCCAGCCTTATGAGCAGGCGGATCGTTCGGTTGGCAAGGGAAGCTATCACTCGGCTTATAACCGACCGATGTCCCCGTCTGTTGGGGGAGTTACCCCCGGCCTTACGGATGGTTTTAAGGATCGGCCTGCTTGGGAAGTTGCCCCCATCCTTACGACCGACCGATTCAGTGGACCTGCGGAGGGTTGCTTTCCGGCTTAGGGCCGACCGTGGAACCCGCCTGCTGGGGGAGTTGCCCCCAGACTCATGGACGAGTTTACATATCGGCCTGCTGGGGGAGTTGCCCCCAGCCTTACGGCCGATCGGTTCGGTGGGCCTGCGGAGGGTTGCTCTCCGGCTTAGAGCCGACCGCAGAACCCGTCTGCTGGGGGAGTCTCCCCCAGACTCACGAACGAGTTTATAGATCGGCCTGCTGGGGGAGTTGCCCCAGCCTTACGACCGATTGGTTCGATGGGCCTGTAGTGGGTTCCTCTCCGGCTTAGGGCCGATCGCAAAACCCGTCTGCTGGGGGAGTCTCCCCCAGACTCATGGACGAGTTTATAGATCGGCCTGCTGGGGGTGTTGCCCCCATCCTTACGGCCGATCGGTTTGGTGGGCCTGCGGAGGGTTGCTCTCCGGCTTAGGACCGACCGCAGAACCCGTCTGCTGGGGTAGTCCCTCCCAGACTCACGGACGAGTTTACAGATCGGCCTGCTGGGGGAGTTGCCCCAGCCTTATGACCGATCGGTTCGGTGGGCCTGTGGAGGGTTGCTCTCCATCTTAGGGCCGACTGCAGAACCCATCTACTAGGGGAGTCTCCCCCAGACTCACGAACGAGTTTATAGATCGGTCTGCTGGGGGAGTCGCCCCCAGCCTTACGGCCGATCAGTTTGGTGGGCCTGCAGAGGGTTGCTCTCCGGTTTAGGGCCGACCGCAGAACCCGTCTGCTGGGGGAGTCCCTCCCAGACTCACGGACGAGTTTGCAGATCGGCCTGCTGGGGGAGTTTCCCCCAGCCTTACGGCCGATCGGTTCGGTTTGCGGCCTCCGGTTTGTCGAGCGAAAGCAGTCCTTTGGGAGAGGAGATCGAGTTCTCTATCACGTTTTGAAACGGCCATTCAGCTAAATGCGGAAAAAAGAGGTTGCGTTTGTACCAACAAGGTCCTTCTTTCTTTCCATGGTCCAGTACATTTGGAGGAAAAACAAAAAACGGAGGGAGTCAAGGCAGTATAGCCCTCCCCCGGCGAGGTTACGTCCGTTTGTCTCGCTCGCTCACTCGATGACGCGCATGGACGCATGGACTACGTTTACCTTCTTCCCCTTGTCTAGCTGCCTGGATGTCCCCTCCCCCGGAGCGGGATCGTCAGTGAAGTTCTTCAAGTGCCCCCGACTCACCAGCTTCTCTATGTCTTTCTTCAGATGCCAGCAGTCGTCGGTGTCGTGGCCGTTGTCCTTGTGATATTTGCAATATTTCTCTTCGTCTCTCCCACCTCTCTTCATCCTCGGAGGAGACCGGCTCATGCGCCCCTCCTTCTGGGCGTATGTGAGGACAACGTCCGGGGCAACGTTCAGCTGGGCGTGTCGTGGCTCTTCCCTCCGCTGCTTTCCTCTGGCCTTTTTCTCCTGTCGATGCTCCTCCGAGCCGTGGCACTCACTTTCGTCGTGCTTGGATCATCGCTTGGTCCTTCCGTCGTCGACGACCAAGGCCTCTTCTGTCAGCATGAAGCGCTTGGCCCGCGCCATGACCCCGGTGAGGTCCTTCGGAGGATCATTGTGTAACGATTTCTTCAGGCCCCTGTGTCGTAATCCTTTCTTCAGGGCCGTCTTCACGACCAGCTCAGGACAGCTCTCCACATTCAGTCGTTCCGTGTTGAAGCGACGCACGAAGTGCCTCAGGGATTCCCCGGGACCCAGCACCATATTGAATAAGAGTTCTGATTCCGGCTTTACTTGTCGCCCGGCCACAAACTGCCTGCAGAACAACTGGGTGAGCTCCTCGAAGCTATCAATGGAGAGGTTGGGCAGGCTGTGGTACCAGGTCCTTGCTGCTTTCCGGAGGGTGGAATAGAAACCCCTGCAGAGCAGGGTGTCGTTCCGCCCCCTGGAACGCCATGACCCCCTCGTAGTCCATCACGTGGTCCGAGGGATCATCTGTGCCGTCGTACTTCTTCAATGTCGGCACCTTGAAACTTGAGGGCACACATGCCTCAGTTATCCTCCGGGTTAGGGGGCATCGTTCACCATTAACGCCCCTCGGCCGCCCTCCTTCGCTTATCTCGTGCTCGCCTGGTCGCAATGGGGGGCAGGTTCAGGCTTGGCTGTTTCTTGCGCCCCTGCCAAACTGGGGGCGGGGCTTGATCTGGGTGCGTCCCCTTTCTTTCTTCGGTATTCTCGCCTGTCCCGCTTCACTCGGCAGGCACTTCTGCTTCGCTGGGACCGATCCCCCAAGTCCCGGCCATCGTCCCGTCGGTGCCTGGACGAGTATGATCGTCTAGACGAGGCGGTCACCAACTCGCCCTCGGATTGCTCGAAGCCCCTCTTATTTCTCTCGTGAAATGAGGTAGGGGTGGGAGACCGTGCTGGGTTAAAGCCCGGCATGGTGAATCGTCGCTCCAGGTTGGGCACCCCGTTCCCGTGTTCGGTGACTACGGCGGACCGCATGGGTTGGTGACCCCCTCCCCAACGGTGGGCCTCATCCACCCCATCTCCCTGGATGGGTGTGTTGCCGACGAGTTGTTGAATTGTTGCGACCAACGTCTGGATGTTGGCGTTGGTCTCCTGGGAGAAGGTGCGGAGCTGTTCTTGGGTGACCGATCGGGACTCGCCTGTCCCCTCAGTGGTGTGGCTGAGCTGGTTCTCGGGGGGAATGTAATCTCCCTCCTCTTGGATGGGGGGCATGTGCCCCGCGCCATTGCAGATGGGTTCTATTCCGGTGGTTCGATGTGGGCTTGTTTCGTTTCCCACAGATGGCGCCAGATGTTTACGGGTGTTTTCTCACCACTGATTCGCTGACCAATGACTGTACGGTCAACGTGGTCAAGGGGTCGGTTTGGATCCCTTGGACATGCCAAGCTCACGTGCACTCAGCGTGGGACGGAGATGGAGTCGGGGTCGAGCGTTGGTCTTCGGCTGAAACGGAGCAGATGGGAGGCCTCGGCTCAGTTCGATGGGCTCGGCCTCGGTTAGACAGGCGTCGAGGGGCAGCCTCGACGCTTCGCTCGGTGCTCGGTCTTCAGTCGGTAGCCACACCCGCTGGCCGCGAGGGTGGTCGTCGGGCGCTGAGGGGTAGCCTTGGCGCCTCGGTCAGCTTCTTCCTGAATAGACGAGAAACTCGTCAGGGTGGCCGGACCTTGGTTCCGGCCGAATCCCCTCCGATGCCTAAGTCAGATCAAGGTCTGAAGAGTGCTCGGCGGGGTAGGTATGACTCGAGAGGAGATCGGTACGCTAGCCCTCGGCGCGAGCCGGAGGAGGGAGAGAAATGGCGGAAAACCAAAGTTGTTGATGGAATACATCAGATTTGGGTACCTGGGATTCGATCCCCTTCTTAGTCGTCCTTCCGGTCCTTTTATAGGGTCTCCGCCACGATTGCCCCCGATCCACGTTCTTAGATTTGGCTGCGGTTTCAAAGGAACGACTATTTCTGAGGAGCACGAGCTGATCGTGGATTCCCGGGGGCAGACTGGTCCGGCTTCGAGTTCTATCCGTGGGCCTTGTCAGGCGGGCCCAGTCTTGTTCGTGGGCTTCCCGTTCATGGCCGGGCCTCGGGTCTCTGCTTCTTGGGCTTCTCCAAAACAGTCGTATCAAGGATGATTTGTGAAAATTTGAGTTGCAATATCACTGTATATAATAAAGCATTTGGTTGAGAGAGGATTAACTAACCATGTTTCCAAATTCTTCTTCTCTTTCTTAAAAGTTTATGTTGACATATATAGTTAGTGACAACACATGGTGGTAACATACACTCGCCAGTTATTGTTAGATCTCATATACGCTAAGTTTATCCTATATTCCATTCGTTCTTTACCCAACCCAAAAGGTTTAGGATAGATCATGGTGTGTCTAAGGAGTTGGCAATTCCATGCCTTCCTTTATTAGGAAATAGTAATTGTGGCATGGAAGTATTGTTTCATGATGCCTCCGTCCAATTTGGAAAAATAATTCTGCAAAATACAAAGGGAACTACATAGATGATGAAGAGGGTGGACATCTCAGCTCAGTACATACTGAATTGGCAGATATGAAATTTTATCTGAAAACACATTACCATGTATCACATTTCCTATCTAGTGTGCTAGCTATTTAACGTTACATGATGGCAAAGGATACATACATACGTACATAGCCAGGCAGTGTGGTGTAAAAAAATTGAGCAACTGCTACCTACAAGAAGAAGACATTATTTACCAAATTACGTCCGTTTCTTGCATCTTGGAATCCCTCGGGATCTCTTCAAAGCATCGGCGAACTTTTTCAGTTCAGTCTTCTCGGGACATTCGGTGCCTTTATCATAAATCGAACTGGCTTGACTTGCAGCTTCCATTGCTTCGTCAAAAGAGCTCAATTTCTCAAAGCTCTGTGATCTGGCGATGTTGGCGTCGTAATGTTCTCCTTTTCTTTCCCTATCGTCCTCCAAGTCCTGCCTCCGAATCCCTTGGACGTCCAAAGACGGCCTGCCATGAGACCGCGCGTGTTTCTTCTGCCCATGGCCATCGATCTGTGCCTCCTCCATCCCTGACAGGTGACTAGACAGGCCGAGGTCCTCTGTTATTGTCGGAGAGAGGCTGGTGCATGAATCTCCTCCATGCATGTCATCCGCAGAATAAGTAGAAAATGATGCCCTCGTGTTAGAGTCGGCAAAGCTTGTCGAAGTTCTGTCCATTGAGGAAGTTTTGTCCTTCCCCAAAACCAACTTCTTAAGCTTGCTAAAGAATTTCGATTTGCTCGAACTACTTCTTGCTGTATAAGAGGTACGATTTGAAGTGTCATCTGATTCTCCGGCGGATGCTTGCGAAGAATAGTACTCCATGTCCATCTCCACCGAATTCAATCTATTCTTACCAGCCCCTGAGTTGGCGTACTCAACTATTAGTTGTTTGGCCGTCTCTTCTGACCTGGGGCTTAATGTCTTGCTTAAGTCCCTTGCTATCGTCTTCCCCGGCGGCGCCTGATAATTCCTTAGCTCGTAACGGAGGCAAGCATTGACCCACTTGAGATAAACAGATTGTTCCACATCCGCGTAGCGATCGTTTTGTAGCTGTTCAATTTCCTTTGTCAACTTGTCATTTTCTTCTCTCAAGCGTTTCGCTTCCTCGGAAGCTTTGGCCTACACCAAAACAACAGTGGGTTAGAGAACCACCACAGAGATTGCGGGATATATATATATATTTATGTTACCATTAAAAAACTAATTGGTACAGATTATATATGGGAACGCTTAGAAAAAATCGAATGTGGAGTAGTTTGTTCTTTTAGAAGGAAAAAATGAAACAAAATTGAATGATAAAATGAAGAGTGAACACTGTGAGTTCAAAGGAATCCCCAATAGAACGTATCAACAACAATTTAGCATGTACGAGCATATATGCTAATGGTTTCTCTTGTTTGTGATCTTTTTTCGAGAAATGCATGATTTCACCCGAAGAAAGCTACGATAGAACATCCTGATCCAGAAATACCTACCTAGCGAATATATAAAATTGTGTCGTGATATATGTCAAATATGTCAATAGCCTAGATATCAAGAGGCTATGCATAGAAATTTCATAAATCAGAATATGTACATGTCAATGCATTATGATATTTGGACATATTAAAAATCATAAACCATAAATTTTAAACACATGAGGTTTGGATAGGAGCATATAGCAAATACTATCAAAAATCATGAAATGTGATTTCATATAATGTTGTACAAGCAGGTCCCCTGAACATCTTAATAATAAAGTTATTCAGTGTGTTAAACAAAACAAGACTAGACCAACAACACTAAACCATAACATGATTACATTTTTCTCCTGAAATATAAAGGAAATTCTATGATACAGAAGGAGAAAACACAAGCAATAAACACAAGCAATGAAGTTCTCAGTCTTCCCACATTCCTAAATGCCACAGCCTCGGGCAGACAATATTGAATTATAAAAATTGGAAAGGGCCAGTATCAGGGGAGTTAGAATAAAGAAAGCATACTGACCTCCTCAGTCCCCTCAAGAAGGGAGACTTCCAACTTCCTGTTTAATTCCAAATTATCCACCACCAACCTTGAATTAAGCATCTTAAGGTTTACTGCCTCTTCCTCCAATTCATTCACCCTTTTCAACTTCATCTCCATATCAACTACTCGTCTCTCATCCATTTCCACCTGGCTTTGTAACATGGAGACCTTGCGTTGTAGCGCAAACATCTTCTCCTTTGTATCGTCTCCCTCTGTCTTTGACTTCCTCTTCAAATACTTGATTTTTGCTCTTGCAGTCTCAAGCTCCGTCATGGCATTCGAGGCGTCCAATAACTGGGCTTGAAGCCTCTGATTCTCAGCACGTAAAGATTTAATCCTTAGCGAGAAAATCTTTGCCTCCATCGTGTTAATCTTCACCTGGCTTTCAAGCTCCCTTAAGGCTGCTTCCTGTTCTTCCAATCCATAGTATTCAAGCAATTGGAGCTCGAGGCTCCTTTCTCTTTCCCTTAATGATACCACCAAGTTCTTGAGCTGTACAATCTCCTGTTCCATTGCGATTTCCTCTCTAGCATCCGCCTTCTTCGGTGTCCGATTGCTCGTTGTGCCGTTGGGGTCTTGCCCCAATGCCTCAAATTCTTTCAAAACCAGCTCATTGAATTCCGGCAGAAGGAACCCCTCCTCATCCCCAGAGCTCTTGCTCTTCGGTGAGAGGCCCACGAATTTGGTGGTGGTCGTGGTGGTCGTGGTCGTGGTGGAAGTGCCGTTGATAATACTTGCCAAAGATTCTTCCTTTTTCAAAATCAAAAAACAAACTCATGCAAAACCAACTAATACCCATATTGCTAAATTTCAAAATAAATAAAGAGTAAATGGGCTTTGTCCAAACTTGGATTCTTACGCTTCTCAAAATACGGAGCTCGTCTTTGAGGCCCTTACTACTGGCTTCAAACTTCAATCCTAATTATGAGCATCATCCCATTTAATGAGAACATGATACAGGATCAAAAGAAAATAATGCATTCGACAGACCTGAAGGGGGCTTGGAGCGCGGCCGAGAGCGGAGATGAGAGATGAGGAAGCCGGTAAAAGAGAGAGCGAGTGCTAAGCCCATCTTGAGGAGAATGGGCTTGACGTCTCTCTTCCCTCTCACCACCAGCTCCATCTTTGATTTCTCTTCTCTGCAAGAAGAGATGGGCGCATGTTTAATCAAGCACCGAAACCATCTTCCCCGTCACCAACTCCCATGTACACGCCGAGCCTATGTATCTGTTATGAATCAAAATTGGGAAGTAATAAAAAGTTTGGATTTCAAGGGAATGGATTCTCATATGGGCTTCCTTGTTTTAACCCAGATTTATGGATTTAAGGGACTCTACATTGATTTTGCTTTTTTTTTTCTGGATAGATTTTAAATTTAATTTCATAACCGATGCAGAGATCATTGAAAATGGCATAGAATGCGTAAAGAATGAAGATGGTTGGATTCTATTTTTGTTTTGTTTCGTTTTGTTTTGTTTGAGGTTTTAAAAGTTGGGTGGAGCGCAATATGCGGCCCTCCTCCTAAGTTGTGCTTTGGGAGTTGATTTGCCCACCCACTGTTTTACTTACGCACACATACCACTTTTAAATAAGTTTGCCGGGGTATTCACTAAAAATTTATCTTTTAACTTAATACCATAAACGTTGGAGCCATACACAACAATACCTTTTCGTGTGTTTTGGCTAACGGACGACGACGGCGTTAAATTATAACCGTTTTGCCCCTGACCCAAGCTCACAAAAAATACTCTGACATTTGGAATATCTTTCAAGTTAATACTCTGAACTTTTTAGTTTTACAGATTTTAACCATAAAGTTATATGTCGGTTTCAAGTTAATACTCTGACGTCAGGGTGTTGTGAATTGATGCTGCTTATTCCCACCCATGACGATAGGATCGTACCCTGATGAGGCTTAATTCCCACATCAACTACAGGGCATATATAAGGCGTGCAATTACATATATATTTAATATTCTGTTCATTTTTCTTTCTTTGCAATTTCATACAAATAACTCAGGATGACCATGGCAGCATCAACTGCAACTCCGACAACACCCTGAGCCACTATCATGCTTTTCCTTGGTTCAAATCTGGTGCCAATGACAGCATGACGAGGAGTAAAGCCCAGCTCAGAGAGTTTCTTGTGTGATTTCACCTAGTTACTGAAGAAAGATTCATTTTCCTGTCAAAAGCCAAGAGAGTTTTCATCAGTCAAAAATGCTTCCTAAAGTAAAAGGGATGAGATAATCTAACCAATTCCATCGACCATATAGGAACTCAATCGCTACTATTGCATATTTTTAATCTCTTTATTAGTACATTCGCATAGAGCTCAACATAACGTCTGAAGACGAGATCTTCCAATAGAGCCTTATCAGTAAGAAGCTTCAGAGGGTCCTCCGACTCTTCCTTCAGTAATTTTCTGTGGCAGCATATTATCGATTATTAACCGTTAGTTTTATCTCCATGTTATTATCAACCATAAATAAGGAGATACTGAATTCGACCAAAATTATGACATGTGAGCCATGGTCTTACACAAATTAGGAATTGTCAAATCTGAGAGGTTCTTTAGTCCATGATCCCTCGATACATGACCTCTCATGATGAGCTTTTCCATATAAGACCCAAAAACCAAACATCCAATAGCATGGTACATCAACAATACATTAATTAAGGAAATATTACAAAGATTGATACCATGGTGCGATTGCCAAAATGTGCAACAATATCCTTATCGAACACGCCTATCCGGTAAAAAAACATCTCTCAGATGCTGCGGACCAAGAACAAACACCAACTGCTTTAAGTTGCAATTTTCTAAAGATCAAATAACTTTGAGAATTTATTTGAAAAAAAATTCCATCATCCATGTTGACGTCAATGTAATAGAAACTAGGCATGTGATGCCGAAATTTTTTGATGCTAACTATTTTCTTCTCTTCATTGAGAATATTTACGTCATTAATATGTATTGCCTAGACATGCTTTCCTTGTTATGCAACATGGAGCTTCTAATCAGGCACACAAGAGGGCTACAAAATGTTGCTTCAGCTTTGTAGTCGGCCCAGTACGTCAATGCAGCATGCGATCCATATTTGGGAATGCGAGGAAGAGACATATTGTCATATGAATTTCATGGCAGCAATTCCTTGAATAGATGGTGTGCAAATGGAGTTTTGACCTTTCATTGAATAGTTAAGATGCATTGAACACATGGATGAAGGACCTGACGTCATTTTGTCTAGAAGGTCGAAGGCATGTGCTAGTAGCAACGAAGTTTGGCTGATTTTTTTAGGTTGGAAAAGTGTAGATTCACCACTATGTTGATGGCCATAGGAGGCAATTGCTACCAGTTTGGGGCTTGTTTGAAACAGTTTTGAAGTTGTAATGGAAGGGAAGGCTACCTCGATTTCTAGAAGAGAATATATGGGCTGGAGGTAGAGAAGGTGGTCGGTTGATGGCATTTCCTGGATCGAAGTCGGTCAATGGTGGTGGACTCAGCCTCCTTAAATCAAAGTTAGAGGAGAGATGGTGCGGTAAGGAGATTGGAGGACGTCGATGAATTTTCCCATTACTCCAGCTCATATACCACTGATTTGCATGTTTGCCATTGAAACTACTCATCACACACACATAATACCAAATTTCCAAAAAAGCACCTAGGGCTCTGTCAAGGTGGAGTCGCAAAGTAACACCCCCCTTCACCGCCCCATTGTCCGCTGCCATGTGCGGTGGAAGAAGAAGACGGCAACGGTTCGCTAAAACATCGTGATCCACGATGTGAATGGGACGAGGAGGTCATTGGAGGAGGCGAGAGAGATGGACACTGTGGATGATGAGGCCGAGAGGAGGGGGCGGGTGGATGTGAAAGTCGGGTGCGTTGAAAAGAGGGGGATGGCTGGGGCAGTCAGAGGAGGATGATGGGCTGATGTGGTGGAGGCTATGGAAGAGCGGGAGTTCTCGTCGTCGTCGTCCGGAGGCAGTGGCATCGTAAAACAGTGAGCATGTGTGCGGAGTAAAAGAGGAAAATGTATGAGAAAGTTTGAATAGTAAACTTGTAAATAAATGGTGTAATAAAACTAATGTCGTTATACGTGTATGAGTACGTATTTTTGGACATACGTGTACGAATAATTTTTTTTTGAGTATTTCCATAATTTTCACTAAATTTTGTGACGTTAAATTTATTTTTAATAAATTTCGAACATCATTTGGATTCAAATAAATGGAGTAATTTGATGTAATACTAGTATTAAGAAGGTATATTATATTATTGTGTGTATATCATATTTATTAGAAAACAAAATGCTAAAATTTTCATAATGGCAACACCTTATGCTCAGAGGTGTCATCACCTCATAACTACCCACCTAACCCTTAGATATGTGGAATGCTTAGAGGATTTGAAGGGGGTGATGAGGATAATCCAAATTTTAATAAGGAGAAAATTAGAGAGGAGAAAATTAGAGAAAAATACAAGAAAAAGGAAAGAAATTGAGAAGCCCCTTCCCTATACTCATGCACACTAAATGAACACCATACTGCCATCTTTTTTCCCGAGCCAACAATCAAAACCTTCTCAAACCATAACTACATTGAAGAAGAAGGAGAGGATCAGATGGTCTTCAAGGAAAAGAAGAGACCTAGACTGATTGGAGGACCTAAGAGGTAAGAATCCAAATGAATTAGATATGATTTCATTTTAGAATCATTAGGATATAGTTTTAAGCGTTGCAGAGATTGACAGCTAGATGAACTCACATGGCCATGTCGGGGTCGTTTCATGGACCACACGGTCGTGTCACAACCGTGTCTTTTTCGTTCAACCCACAGTTGCACCACAGGGTCGTTCTTCAACCGTGTCACTGCTCACCCAAGATCTTAGCCACACATGGCCGTATCAACTTAGACACAGTCGTGTCGACCAATTTACTTCATAGCCGTGTCGTCATGGACGCGATTGAATGAATTCTTCCCTCTTCAATTAACACGGTCGTGTTCGACCTAGAAACGACCATGTGGCATGTTGTTTAGAGCGTCATGATGTGGGACTCTACATGGTTGTCTGGAGTGCCCACAAACGACCATGTGAATTTTATTTTCTAAGCCACAACTATGTTGCCTCACACGACCGTGTGAGCTAGTTAAACGGTCGTGTGCCATGTAGTGTTTCTCCTGAACACCCTAGCAACACATAGTCATGTGCTTGATACCGAACAACCTTGCGGCCCAATTGTTGAACCCTGATGCTCCACACGGATGTGTGTAAACCATCAAATTGTCGTTTGTTTTAAATAACTGCTTTTACTAATTTTACCATGCCTTGCAGAATCATGTTTGTTTTTGAAATAAACGTCTCATGTTAATAATGTGCATCATAAGGGAATCTAGCCATGAAATTTTAGTTTTATACATTTGGGTTCCATACTTAGAAATTGTGGAAGATAATACCATGATGTGATTACTTGTTACTCATGCAAGGAAGAAATTTCATTGAAATTGATTATGTGTTGATGAACAGATATGTAAATGAAAATTATTAATGAAGATAAAGAGATTTTCATGTTGTAATGATTATGAAAGCGGTAATGAGACCGCCAAAAATAAAAGTATCATGCATAGATGAAATTAACAGTGAGATGATAGTAATAAGTCTTGGCAATAAGTCTTGGTTGTTGGGTGGTGATTTTAATTGCATTCGCTTTTCTCACGAGAAATTGGGCGGTTGCCTTGTTGATACTAGTTCTACGGATATTTTCAATTCTTGCATTGAGGCTTGTCAATCCTTAGAGCTGAAATGTACTGGACAATGTTTTAGCTGGAGTAATAGGTGCGTTGGCCCGTCTCCTATCTCTGCAAAATTGGATCGTGTTCTTTGTACCATGCCTTTCCTTGATATCCTGCCTCAAGCCTTTGTTGAATACACCTTTCCCGGCACAAGCGATCATGCGGATATGATCGTCTATCTACTTTCGAAGGTAACTCACTATCCTACACCGTTTAAATTTTTTAATTCCTGGACTTCGACTCCCGGTTTCCAGGATTTGGTGCGAGATAATTGGGGGCGACAGGGAGGAAATTTGTAAAGGTACATATTTTTCAATACAACTATTCACATATTTTCAGATTTTCTTAAAACTATTTTATAATGGTTTGTCAGGAGTTTTACGATTTCAAAAAAAAAATTCTTATAAAAATATTTTGAAGTATCAGACTAATTATGAAGTATTTTGGTAAGTTCGAGTTTCATCAAATACTCAAAACAATTCTGATAAAAATTCATTTTCAGTTATTAACGTTTTGGCTTAATGAATTTATTTTCTATACAAACATCATCAAAACGATTTCAAACTTTTACAGTAACATTCAATGATCATTTAGGGCTTCCCACATTAATTTCGTAATTTTCTGGAGTCAAATCAATAGAGAACCCGCAAACCCGCTTCCTAAACGTTTTGGCCTAAAACACGTATCTCCGTAGCTCAAACACTAAAACGAACTTCGTATTCGCGATCCTCGTGCCGATACGAACCCGTGGGTATGTTTTCGTAATTTTTCGGACACGTTTACTAGTAGGGGCAAAATCGTAATTTCGTTTTTGGTATTTTACTAATTACCTTCGCTAATGGGGTTTTACTAATCAACTTTACCCGAATTAGCACTAAACGTGTCATCTCAACGGATAAACGTGGATACACGTTTATCTCCTTCCCTGGTTAGATAAATTCCCCTAACCCAATTGTCAAAATACACACCAACCCCATTAATTACCCTTAATTAAGACCCTTGACTAAACCTTTTATTATATTAATTGTTAAGCCTATTTAACCCTACCCTAACCCTTCGTTCATCTGCAAATACCCTCCCTCAACCTAGGCTTCCCAGCCTCTCTCTCTCCCAGCTCTTTTTCGAAGCCCGCATCAAACAAACCCTCTCCCCTCTCCTTCATCGAACCCACGCTTCCCCTTGCCTATCCTCTTCCTTCGGCCTTCAACCCCCAGCACCGCCTTCCCCTCTCGCCGGCGACACCAATGATGGGCCCCCATCGTCGCAGCACCCCGAGAAGCTCCCGCTCTGACCTCCGAGAACGCCTCTCCACCCGCATTCGACAACACCACGCCAAGCTTCGTCAGAGGCCCCGAGCTCCTCCGACGTCGCCTGCCTGCTCCCGCCGTTGACAACCCCCAAACGACGACACTCCGCCCTCCCCCGGTGATGCTCCACCACAACTCGAAGCCCCTGCCGTCAGCAAAGGCCCGCCACCTCTCCTCGTCTCCGACCTCACCCCACCGAGAAACCCCTGCCTCTCCTCCGTGCCCAACGCCGCAACCCCGACGACCCTCCACGACCCCGAAGCTCCGGCGACCCCGACACACACCGACGCCCCCTGCACCGCCCTCCCATCCGCTCGAAGAGCCCTGAGAACGCCGAGCTCCTCGCCGCAGCTCCGGTCGCACCGCCGTCGTCGTCGAGCATCGCCGCCGCCACTGACCTCCGTCCACCCCACTCCACGTCGCCGATGACGGCAAGAGCCCCTACCCCCTGTCGACGTGAGGACGAAGCGAAAATCAACGGTAACACGTGGTGGCACAACCGTAAATTCGAAGAATATTTCTTATTTTCATGTTTTATTAATTATTAAATAGGGTTTAATGGTTTAAAATCCATAACTTGAAATATAAGCCCCAGAAAAATGTGAGACTAGCTCCAGAAAATCAGAAATGACATTCTGGACCCAATGGCGCTAATTTCATCTCAATCGGGTGCTTAGTTTTTCCAGAATTAATTTTTAAGCCTAAACGTTAAATACGTTATTTTCGATTAAAAATCTGTAACTTATTATTTTCACGTACAATTATATGTGAGAAAAATATATGTTAAAGTACTCTTCGAAACGGTCATTTTGGTAGCTTATTTGCAACTTTCCGATGCAGATTGCATCCGGAATAAATTGTTGAATAATTACGTTACTTAATTAAAAAAATAGTTTTTAAATTATTTTTGAGCTTTTAAAAATTATAAAAATTAATGTAAGCTTCAGAAAATTATTTCCTCCTATGATAAAATTATTTTCATCATATCTAGCCTATAGAAAAATTTAGAATGTTTTTCGGTAACGTTTCAATCCGTTTAAAAATCGAAACGATCAGGTTAAATAGGTAGAAAATGGTGTACTCTTTAACCGGCCATTTCTTGTGTTTGCAGGTACCGATCCTCGTGCACCAGCTCCTCTAGCTCCAATCTCGTCTTGCCACGACGAGCTCGATAAAGTAAGTAACGACTAATTCTAAAATTAGAAAATTAGATAAGTGCCCTCGTATGTACTTAGCAACTCTACCTATAACCTCAGAACGGCTACTTGACTTGAACCGAACTAGAGACCTAATCGAATAGGAAAGTAATCAACTATAGATTACTTTTCCAACTTTCAACTTTGGTGGTTGTTAAACACAACCATCAACTTGGGAAAATTGTGTGCTAAACAATACTTCCACATGCTCGAAGCATGGAATTGGTATTACTGTTGTTGGACTTGTCTTTATCCTCAGTTCGCTTTGGCACAGTCAGCTTTGGAATGAGTTACCACCCTCTGGTTTTCAATGAGAAAGTTAACCAGTGGACTTGGTTTGACTAGCATCGTGTGATACATCGTATGGAATATCTTGCGAAACATCTTATGGAATATCTTGTGGAATATCTGGTGAAACATCTTGTGGAATATCTTGTTGAATATCGTGTGGAACATCTCGTGGAACATCATGAAAGGAACATGTATATGGAACACTTGACACTTCACTGGGGTTTTGGGGTAACTCATAGTTTGAGAGAGTATGGGAGTGACTGGAGTTCAATCTACATGTCTAACTGCCTGGGTTTTGGCAATCATGTCTAGCTGCCTGGGTTTTGGCAATCATGTCTAGCTGCTTGGGTTTTTGGCAATCATGCCTAGCTGCCTGTGTTTCGACAAACAAAAATATGCTGCCCGTGTCAGCATCCTGTCTAGCTGCCTGTGTTTTCAGCATTCGTCTGGGTCGCGCCCAGGCAAGAGATGAACTCGATGGTCACATATTGTTCTCTCCGACTTGAGTCACGTAGTGTAGTTATTTTTGCACAGTCACTTTTACTTTACATACTACAATCACCTTTACTTTACACACGTTACTTACTACACTTGTACAGTCACCAATACTCTACCTGTCATACTTTTAGCTACAACAGTAGTATATTTCACTTGCCTAGCCTACTTTACACTTGCACTACCACCGTACAGTTGTACTCTCCTTTTAGTACTGTTTAATTTTACTACTCAGCTGTGTACAGTTATTGCTCGGTACTTTACTTTTCACTTTGGTCTACTCGTACGTAGTTAGTTTTGTCATTCTTGTGCACTGCTTCTTTTCTATATTTAGAATTGTTGTGACTTACCTACGGTTCCATCTCCGTGGCACCGCAGACGACGTACAGATGAAGATAGATGATCCTGTGCGAATAGCGCCAAAGTTCAACTGCAGCTTACAGAGTTATTTTCAGTTGTGTACTTTTCTTCTTTCATGTATATTTGTTGGGATATCTTGTACATCATGTATTGTAATAATTGGACACTATTTGAGTATTTTTGTACATCTCTGCATCGTGGCTATTTTGGTTTCACTGGTAACCTGCATGACCTGCGCAAATATCAAATAAGTAACGGGCCCCCAGGAGCGGGTCGTTACAAGTTTGGTGGCCCACGCAGGTCCGCGCTAACTACCTTGTGAACAATATAGCAAGATCAGGGTGTACAATATAAAATACTCAAATTGAACTCTCGAGTACAGGATGTCTCGAGTGTTCACCGGTATTGGATATACGGGTAAATCGTCATTATTACCATCTTCATTAGGTTTTCCTTGATCCTTATCACTTCATTTGAACTCTTAACCCTTGCTTAGGAATTCATTTCCCTTCTTTGGTTATACCCTCCCTAGTAACCTCTTTTGCTAGCAGTTATAGTGATTTTTCATAGGTTGAACTATCTACTCACTTCATTCATCACCCTTCCTTCAGTTGATGATGACACACATATAAATGATAAGCTTCCTTCAATGGACCATGATCCGGTCAATGTGCTTGGCTAAGTTTGTTGGATCACCCTTGCTAGACTTGGGGTAAGTGATCCTGGCTTAGTCACTTCCCTGGCCGTGTTCCGCTGGACCGCAAGGACGTGAATCATGATTATGTAACGCCATCGATCTTCATCACTATCACTCTTCCTTTAACGTGATGGCCTTTTGATCATTCTACTGATTCGTATAAATCTTCCTAATCGCGTTTAGTTCGCCTGAACTCTAGCTACGTCTATTTTAAGGAGGGTAGCATTCGAATTTTCTATCGCCAGAAATTCGAGTTCAACAACGGAAGTGAATCGAAGGACACCCAAAAGTATTGAAGGATGGTGCTAGAGAATTTGAGACGAGCCAAACCTGACGTATAAGTATAGGCTGTTGCGTCTTGAACTCGTGTTTCTCTTCTAGCCCCTACTTTCCATCTTGTGCCCGATTCTCCATGAGTTAAACCTCTTTTCCACCTACCATCTCTCCTCCTCTTTATTGCCTTTTGTCCTCTTCCTCACCTCGAGCCCCGGTCCCGCCTAACCTAGCCCACCTACCGACGACTTTCGGTGCCCCTCTTAAAGCCCCTCTCTTCTTCACCAAGCCACCCCGTGGTTTCCGTTACGCCGTATCGATTCCCACTCCCCCCGGCCTCTTCACCAAGCGAACTCGACCCATCTCATCTCAAGCTCCTCCGACCTCACCCGAAGCTCCACCACCCCACATCAGAGGCCCTCACCATGGATCGACAGCCAGTCGCAGCCCTCGCCGTCATGGACCCGCAGCCGCCAATGGCCCACCGACGACCTTGGGGTTGTTGGGATTAGCAACAACCCTCGCCGCCACCCTGACCGGCGCCCCGCGTGATGTGCGCGGCGGCGCGGTGTCGTTTACCGCAAGTTTCACGGTTAGTGTAGGGTGCGGGAATATCGAACTCAGGGAGGCGAGGTTGTGCTTGGGTCAGGTAGGACCTAAATCACCCCGAGGGGCGAGCTAGCCCGAATCGGTGGTTGGTTGTCACGAAAGGAAATGAAAGCGTATGAACAAAAAGAAAGTAAACCCGGGACTTTGGTTTCCGACCCGACGAGAGACTCTCGCCGCTACGGCCTACGGGTATGGATAGCGATCGGGATTAGGGTCTAATGGTGAGACGTTGCCTCTGAAAGTGGTACCGGCGTCCCATGGGCCCGATATTCCGGTCGGTGCCCAGGATGATACACCGGACTTCCCGGATTCGATCAGTGGGCACTCCCGTGTCCATAAACACTGATCGATCCCGGGAGCACTAAGTCCGCAACGATATCTCCCGATGCGTCCATAGGGTTAGGAAATCGATAGGGAGTTGGAATCTAACGGTTACGCGGGGTGTTTCATTGTCATCGGCGGGAAAAAGACCGCCTTTGACCGTCGGGCCAAGGGGGAATAAACTTGGCGGTTGACTCCCTAGCCAAAGCTCATGCCTTTAGCGTAGACGCCGAATCCTAGCACGCGGGAGCGGCAGGATGAGACCCCCCGAAGGGGTTTCCACCAAAATCCCAGATTTAGGAACTACTCACAAAAATTCATGAAAAAGCAATCTAAATGAAATTTAACCGTTAGAATCATAATCCGACAATTGCAATGCGGAAGTAAAGGAGTAGTAAAGACAATACTAAAAAATTAGAAAGATCTGAAAACTTACTTAAGAGTAACAATTACAGCCGTCACAAGGAAATAAAACAGTAAAAAAATACAACTCTCCCGTTTCTGGAACCCTAGGGGTCCTATATATAGATTTTCGGATCAACCGATCGGGTGACAAGTCAACCGATCGGTTGATTCGTTACAGATAAATCGCAGAAAACGGCGAGTTTTCACCCGATCTCATGAACCGATCGGGTGAGTTCTTGAGCGACCGGTTGGATCTTGGAGGAGTCGGGTGAACCGGTCGGTTCGACGCCCGTGTCTTCAGCTCTTTTTCTCAGCTACAGATGAACCGATCAGGTGAGAGTCACCCGATCGGTTGGAATTCTGCTCGAAAAGACAGAGAACAGCCGCCCGCAGAACCGGTCTGTGAACCGGTCGGGTGACTTCTTCGTGAGCTGCGGTAGCGGTCGGTTGGTGCACGCGTGCATCACCCGATCGGTTGGAGATGACCAACCGACCGGATGAGGGGCAGAAAGATGAGTACTTCGCCGTTTGACCCCCTGGATCACGCGTGACTTCTCCCGTTGCTCCGGGGACTTGGGATATCATCGTAAAAGGTCCCCTACGTGGTCGAACTCCTGCAATCATGGACAAACAAAGAAAAGTGAAAGAAAACGGGAAAACATACGAAAACGAACAAGAGACGGCGGAAAACACGGAGATACACAAAAGAAAACGTGCGTGAATATATGAAATATAGACGCACGTCAAAATCCCCCAAGCTGAACTCTTCCTCGTCCTCGAGGAAGACGAGTGAGAGTGGGAGCTCGGAAGGGAAACATAGAGAGGAAGAAAGAAAAAGAAAACTCTAAGCCCTAGATCGTCCATCAGAGCCATCAAAATCCAAAACGACACACCCCAGCAAGCAAACGCCAAATCACACCACTAAACCTAGGAAAGCGAGTCCAAATAAGTGTCGTGGGTCCACGCAGTGAAGCGCGAGTGAGCGTGGTCGTGTGCTAGCAAATGGTGATGCTTTCTACGATGTGCTACGAGGCTCGATATACACAAATCCAAGATATGGCCCAAATATCGAATCGAATTGAATTAAGCGGTGAATATAAGTTCGAGCATGCATGAGAATAGAGAGAATAGGAGCGTATCATGCATCGGGGACTCCACAACTAGGGTTAAGGAAATCACGCCACTATAGCCTAGATACTAGCTAAATAGCTCCTAAGCCAAGTGTCTTTGATAACGACGGGGGTTGAGATGATGTGGAGAAGAACACTCGGTGCAAATTCTCGCCTTCCCTTTATTCTTGGCAAGTATGAAAATATTCACACGGGAATTTTTTTGGGTTTTGGGTATTTGCATATTTTTTTGGCTTGTTGGCTATACAATTTTTTTCTTTTCTTTCTGGGTTTTTCATTTCTTTTCTCCCATTTTTTTGGATTTTTGGGTTTTTGGCTATACACTTGTGTACTCTCCCAAGTGGGAGAACGGTACACGACGAGGGGATTTGCACCAAGTAAAACAAAAAAGAAGTCGAAATCTAAACACTTGGGCAAAGGGAACTATTCTCGCTAAATAGAGCTCAGGCTAATTGGGTTATCCTAGTCCTTAGTTGTGGAATCCCGACGCATGTGAAATGAAGTATACGATATATATATAGCATGCATATAGAAGCAAATACCGCATATTCAATATCGGAGCATGATAATCTAGGGGTCATTCCTGGACAGGTATATAAAGTAAAATCACAAGGCAGAAGCACACCAATTGCTAGTCACGACACACGACTCACAAAAAGCTAAGTGGACCCACGATGCGTGAAATGCAAGAGGACTCGAAATCCTAGGGTTAGTGAGTGTGATTATCGATGCAATGCTAGGTGTGTGTGATTTTGTGGCGATTCATCATAGGATTCATTTCTAGGAGAAAGAGCTAAAGAAAGAAGGAAAAATAAAAAAAAAAGAAAAACACGATGGAAAATGACTCGAATAACGTAGAAAAACAACACAAATGACGCACGAAGTGCGACTCCCCCAAGCTGAAACTTGCATTGCCCTCAATGCAATAAGAGTGAGTACGGGAGGGCAATGAAAATGGCGGGGGAATACGCACAGACACGAAAAGAAATGAAAACCAGGAAAAAACATAGATGAAAATGAAAAAGAGAGGAAAATTGAGAACAAAATCAAACAATACGAAAAGAAAAGTAAAGATAAAATCACACGACACGACACTCAAAAAGTGAAAAACAAGCACACACACAAAAATGAGAAAAACAAACAAAACACGACAGCACACCAAAACAGACGTCCCCCAAGCTAGACCAGAAAGTGCTAGCGAAATGATATGATCAATGAAATCCAGATAAGTGCAAGGGGGAGTCAAAAACAAAACAAAGAAAAAGGTAAATCAAGAAAACAATCACGCAAATAGTCCCCTCCCTCCTATAGAGACAAAGTAGGGCCCCGAAAAGACAGATGGGCACAAAAGTGGGGGGGGGGGGGGGCAAAAGCGGGAGAGAAAAATCAAGCAGGGGCATCACCCTCTGGGGGTGGTGACGGGGGCCTGCGCTGGGGACCAGGGGTCGTGGGGGGTGGAGTGTGGAGCTCGGAGACGTCGGGTGGGTCTTCGCGGATGTGGCGAACGAAGCTTTGAAGGAAGGGGAGGTCACAGTCGACGGATTCTTGGGTTATCCTACCACCCTGACCAGCAAGGAGGACCATGGCCGTGAATCGGTCGGCATGGTCATCGGATTGGAATTGCATCCCATATTCGGGGTCGTAATCTGGAGGTGGGGAAGTGGTGCGTGGTGTGGTGGATGGGTTGGAGGTGGTAGGTTGTGTGCGACGGGTACGACGGGTGGGCCTAGGGTTCGAAGAGCTAGCGTCGGTAGGTTTAATACGGCGGGGAGGCATTGTGTCGGTGTTGTTTGTGTGCGTGGGTGTGTGAGAATACAGCGAATTCAACACAAACACAAAATACGAACAACAAGCAGACAGAATATTTGGGAAAAGATTAAAATTAAGTAAAGGAGCGAGGTTACCCAAAATTAGATGAAGATAGCTGCTCGTGGATGCCCCGATGCTGCTTGATTGGAAGCCGCAGCGATCTCTTCGACAAGTTCCGAAACGGGTGGGAATGGGGGAAATCTAGGGTTTGTGTGTAGGGAGATGGCGGGAGAATAGAGAGAAGTGATGGTGGATGGGTAGGGAAATGGTTGGGGAAGAAGATCGAGGCTGATCTTGGGGAAGAAAGCAGGAAGGCGCACGATGGGAGACGGAACGGCAGAGGGTCGGGCGATCGGGCGAGGGAGAAAACGAACGGGTGTCGGGGGTGGTTATATAGGATTTTAAGTCGAACCGACCCGGTGACTTGTCACCCGATCGGTTGACGGTTGGGTCGAAAATCTTGCCGAAGAAATGCTACAGGCGAACCGATCGGTTGACTTGTCAACCGATCGGTTGGCCGCTCCACTAAATTTCCCGAGAACTTAGGGCTTCTCACCCGGTCAGGTCAACCTATCGCGCTCAAACTCAACCGATCGGTTGATATTCCTCAAAATTTTCCGAGAGTTCTCCCCAGCTCACCCGGTCTGCCACCCGGTCTCTTCATTACTCAACCGATCGGTTCACTCGGGACAGATCTCGGCATGTATCTGATACATCCCAACCGATCGGGTGAGTTATCACCCGATCGGTTGGGGCTTGTTTCCTGCAAAAACCAAGAAATTTGATTAAGTCCCCTAACGGATGTTCCCGCGGCTGACTTTATTTATAGAAATAGATAAAGTAAAGTAAAAAAATAACGCTAAAAATTAGAGAAAAAGTTTAGAACATGGGTTGCCTCCCATGAAGCGCACTTGTTTAACGTCGTTGGCTCGACGCCCGCAAGAGATGCTCATGGTGGCTGATACGGGTGATGCCCAAACTTAGGCATCTCTTTCTTGTTGGAGCTGAAGGCGCTCGGGGTAGTCAGCGGCTGGAAAAATACTTGCTCGACCACCCTCCCTTTGTTCTTGAGATCCGGGGGCTTTTCCTTGGTGTTGGCGCTTCCCGCCATCTTCTTCAGGATTCGGACCTCGTCTTTAGTGAGGTCCGTGAGCTCTTTCCCCGTTCTCTTCACAGGAGGAAACTTGGGGAACCCGGGAGGGGTCGTTCTCGCTGCACTTGGTTTTCCAGCAGCTTCTTCGTCTTCGGGGCCTTCTTCATCTTCAGAATTCCCCAATTCATCGGGGGGGTTTCTCAGGAGAATCTCCCAGGAGTTCTCCTCTACAGCTTTTTCTTCTTCTATCTCAAGCAGATTACACCGGAGGTCATCAGGAGGGTCGGGGTGCTTCATGGATAGTCCCAGGTCAAACTCAACTTTCTCTCCGCTGACGTTCAAGGAGAGTTTTCCGTTCTTCACATCTATAAGAATGCCAGCAGTGGCCATGAAAGGCCGTCCCAGGATGATGGGGGTGTGTGTGTCTTCGGGCATGTCCATGACTACAAAGTCCACAGGCACATGCACCCCTCTCACATTCACGGGGAGATCATCAACAATTCCCACCGGATATTTGACCGACCGGTCAGCTAGTTGTAGGGTCATCCCGGTGGGCTCCAAATCACCCATTCCTATCCTTCTATACATTGACAAGGGCATCAAGCTAACACTCGCTCCTAGATCGACGAGTGCACGATTAATCTTCACAGCCCCGATCGTGCAAGGGATAGAGAAGCTCCCCGGGTCCTCGAGCTTTGGCGGGTTATCCCTCTGGATAAGAGCGCTACATTCTGCCGTCAGCACCACTTTCTCTTTTCTCGACCCTTTCGTCACCAAATCTTTCAAGAATTTTGCATAGGAGGGGATTGTCTCAATTTCCTCCAAGAAGGGGATTTGCAGGCTTAGGTCCTTGACCATGGCGAAGAACTTCCCATATTTCTCATCAATTTTTGCTTGAGCCAACCGTTGGGGAAATGGCACAACGGGTTTATAAACTTTTGGGCTCTCCTCCTCCTTCTTCTTCTCTTCTTCGGACGCTCCCTCCGGAGTCGTGGGATTTGATGACGAAGCACCGATGTCGTTTAATTTTTCAGTCGGTCTCTCAACGACCAATGGTGCTTCCGGGTTGCTAGGGGGCACTCTAGTAGGAATTTGTGTCCCGCTTCTCAGAATGATAGCGGACACATTCGCGTGCTCGTGCACGAGTGCCGATGTTTGTGTTGCTCCTCGAGGGTTCACCTCCGGTTGTGGCGGCAATTGGTTTTGTGACCTTGCGAGGTTCGCCACCTGTAACCCCAGCTGGGTTACTTGGTCCGTGAGGGTCCGCTGGCCCATTTCCAGCTTTTGGTTGATCCTCTCCTGGTTGGTAATATATTGAGTCAAGAGAGACTCAACCGGAGAGACGGCCCTCTGCTGGCCATACTGCTGCTGCTGGAACGGCTGCTGATTCCTGGGAGCGTACGTTTGTTGCTGAGGTTGCTGCTGAAATGGTTGCAGCTGACCCTGATTCTGCGGTGGTCTAGCTGGCTGATAGATTTGTTGCTGCGGCTGCTGAGGCGGCGAGGGCTGAAATGGTGGCCGGTAACTGAAATTCGGGTGGTTCCGGTTGTTGGGAGAGTAGGCCGGGTTGGAATTTGTCCTTGGCGGATATGGCGCATTCCCCGTGGGGTTGTAAAATAGTGCGCTCGCCTGATCCAACGGTGGTGAGATGTCACCACCGTCGAATTCCCCAAGGAATTCGGACTCTACTGCAGAAACTTGCTATGTTCCGGCTCCACCGGCTCCAACCATCAGTGCGGAGATCTGGGTCGAAAGCAAGTCAAACTTGCTCGAAAGTTTGTCGACGTCCTCGACTCTGTGCATACCCCCAGTTCTTGGTGTGGCTCTCTCGTCACACCACCGCTCATTGTTTGATGCCATGTTTTCCAGAATATTCCCGGCATCTTCCTCGCTTCGGGACATGAAGGAACCCCCAGCCGCGGCGTCCATAGAAGATTTAAGGTCATCCCTCAGCCCATTGTAGAACAGATTGATAATCTGCCACTTCAGAAGCTCATGATGAGGGCATCTTCTTTGCATCTCTTTATATCTCGTCCAAGCCTCATGCAAGGACTCGTGGCTGGCCTGGGAGAAGGAGGAGATCTCACTCCTCAACTTCATGGTCTTCCCCGGAGGAAAGAACTTCGTCAGGAAAGCATTGGAGAGTTTCTCCCAGGTGTTGAAAGTATTGGGGTCCTTCCCCCTTAACCACTGCTTGGCCTTGTCCCGCAAAGAGAAAGGGAACAGCTTCAGACGGATAGCCTCTGTAGTGACACCATTAATTCTGAAGGTGTCACACTTCTCCAAGAAGGAGTCCAAGTGCTCTATCGGGCTCTCCATGGGCGCACCCGCAAACTGGTCCTGCTGGATCCATGTCACTAGAGACGGCTTCAGCTCAAAGCTTTGGGCCGTAATAGCTGGAGATCGGATGGCAGAAGTCGACTCGATGGATGGCATCGAGTACTCCAGCAGAGACTTGTGAGGTGGGGTGTTCTCCTCCATGGATTCGGGATCTTCCCTTCTTCGCTTCTCGGCGGCCAAACGCCTAAGGGTGGCGTTAATCTCTGGATTGAGGGGGATCAAGTCGTCAAGACTCCTTGAACTCCTGCGCATGAAAAACAACAGACACCCGTGAAGCGACAAGTGGGAAAGAAACAGATAAAATAAGAAATAAAAATAAGAAAAACAAATAAGAAAAAGAAAAACAAGAATGCGAAAATTATAGCGAGGTAGGGATGTGAGCTAGACATGAGGGTTCAAGAGATCCTAAGATATCAAGCACGTTGCCTCCCCGGCAACGGCGCCATAAACTTGACCGGCGCCCCCGCGTGATGTGCGCGGCGGCGCGGTGTCGTTTACCGCAAGTTTCACGGTTAGTGTAGGGTGCGGGAATATCGAACTCAGGGAGGCGAGGTTGTGCTTGGGTCAGGTAGGACCTAAATCACCCCGAGGGGCGAGCTAGCCCGAATCGGTGGTTGGTTGTCACGAAAGGAAATGAAAGCGTATGAACAAAAAGAAAGTAAACCCGGGACTTTGGTTTCCGACCCGACGAGAGACTCTCGCCGCTACGGCCTACGGGTATGGATAGCGATCGGGATTAGGGTCTAATGGTGAGACGTTGCCTCTGAAAGTGGTACCGGCGTCCCATGGGCCCGATATTCCGGTCGGTGCCCAGGATGATACACCGGACTTCCCGGATTCGATCAGTGGGCACTCCCGTGTCCATAAACACTGATCGATCCCGGGAGCACTAAGTCCGCAACGATATCTCCCGACGTCTCATCCTGCCGCTCCCGCGTGCTAGGATTCGGCGTCTACGCTAAAGGCGTGAGCTTTGGCTAGGGAGTCAACCGCCAAGTTTATTCCCCCTTGGCCCGACGGTCAAAGGCGGTCTTTTTCCCGCCGATGACAATGAAACACCCCGCGTAACCGTTAGATTCCTACTCCCTATCGATTTCCTAACCCTATGGACGCATCGGGAAGAGCCCCCGAAGGGGTTTCCACCAAAATCCCAGATTTGGGAACTACTCACAAAAATTCATGAAAAAGCAATCTAAATGAAATTTAACCGTTAGAATCATAATCCGACAATTGCAATGCGGAAGTAAAGGAGTAGTAAAGACAATACTAAAAAATTAGAAAGATCTGAAAACTTACTTAAGAGTAACAATTACAGCCGTCACAAGGAAATAAAACAGTAAAAAAATACAACTCTCCCGTTTCTGGAACCCTAGGGGTCCTATATATAGATTTTCGGATCAACCGATCGGGTGACAAGTCAACCGATCGGTTGATCCGTTACAGATAAATCGCAGAAAACGGCGAGTTTTCACCCGATCTCATGAACCGATCGGGTGAGTTCTTGAGCGACCGGTTGGATCTTGGAGGAGTCGGGTGAACCGGTCGGTTCGACGCCCATGTCTTCAGCTCTTTTTCTCAGCTACAGATGAACCGATCGGGTGAGAGTCACCCGATCGGTTGGAATTCTGCTCGAAAAGACAGAGAACAGCCGCCCGCAGAACCGGTCTGTGAACCGGTCGGGTGACTTCTTCGTGAGCTGCGGTAGCGGTCGGTTGGTGCACGCGTGCATCACCCGATCGGTTGGAGATGACCAACCGACCGGGTGAGGGGCAGAAAGATGAGTACTTCGCCGTTTGACCCCCTGGATCACGCGTGACTTCTCCCGTTGCTCCGGGGACTTGGGATATCATCGTAAAAGGTCCCCTACGTGGTCGAACTCCTGCAATCATGGACAAACAAAGAAAAGTGAAAGAAAACGGGAAAACATACGAAAACGAACAAGAGACGGCGGAAAACACGGAGAAACACAAAAGAAAACGTGCGTGAATATATGAAATATAGACGCACGTCACACCCTCGTTGTTGCCGTGTGGTCGGGATTTTGGGAACCCGCCGCTCTTGGCATTATTTGGAGCTCCTTTTTCTGGTTCTTCCCTCTTAAGCTGCCCCGCTTCGATTCCCTCTTAAAGCCGCTCCTTCGTGTTTATGGGTTCGTGAGTTTTTGGTCGTTGAATTGTTTAGGGCTGATGGTAATAACCGTAGAAATCGACCAATGGTGTTGGCAAGCAGTATTATTGGGATTGGGTATCGGCTTGCTTTTGGCCTTAGGTGTTGAAATTGGATGCCAGTCTTGTGCTCGGATTTGGGAGACAGTTATGTTGCTGGCTTATTTTTGGATGTTGTGGAGATGGCTGGAAATAGTGGTAGCAATGATCTTGATCCTTGAGAGTTGGCTTTATATCTGCCTTTTGGTGTCGATCTGGATAGTTGCTTGTAATTGGGTAGCAATGCAGATGATATCTTTTGTGCTCGGCTGGTTAAGTTGTAACAGCATGGATGCACTAGGTTTAGCCCTTACGTTTATGTATGCTATGGCGATGATTTTCATGATTAAGATCCAGACCCAGTAGTCATCATTGGCATGAGTTAAATTTTAGACATTCTGTTTTTCTCTTTGGTGTGCTTGCTACTGACTTATCACCTCAGGTTCCAAGTTCGACCAGATGTCATCATCATCCTAACTATCATTTCATGTAGAGCCATTATCTTATACTTTGGTAACTTGAAGAATCTGAAGTAGCTATGGTGATAATATATATTAGTAACATCCCTTATTTTCTTATCACATTTCTATTATCTTCTGATTTAAAAAGATTACTATCCTTTCTATCATTTATTTGCTTGAGCTTCTTCATAATATCAGTTATTTGTTTCAAAAATATTTTTTAATTCCGAGGACGGAATTATTTTAAGGAGGGTAGAATGTAACGGTCCATATTTTTCATACAACTATTCACATATTTTCAGATTTTCTTAAAACTATTTTATAATGGTTTGTCAGGAGTTTTACGATTTCAAAAAAAATTCTTATAAAAATATTTTGAAGTATCAGACTAATTATGAAGTATTTTGGTAAGTTCGAGTTTCATCAAATACTCAAAACAATTCTGATAAAAATTAATTTTCAGTTATTACCGTTTTGGATTAATGAATTTATTTTCTATACAAACATTATCAAAACTATTTCAAACTTTTGCAGTAACATTCAATGATCATTTAGGGCTTCCCACATTAATTTCGTAATTTTCTGGAGTCAAATCAATAGAGAACCCACAAACCCGCTTTCTAAACATTTTGGCCTAAAACACGTATCTCCGTAGCTCAAACACTGAAACAAACTTCGTATTCGCGATCCTCGTGCCGATACGAACCCGTGGGTATGTTTTCGTAATTTTTCGGACACGTTTACTAGTAGGGGCAAAATCGTAATTTCGTTTTTGGTATTTTACTAATTACCTTCGCTAATGGGGTTTTACTAATCAACTTTACCTGAATTAGCACTAAACATGTCATCTCAACGGATAAACGTGGATACACGTTTATCTCCTTCCCCGGTTAGATGCATTCCCCTAACCCAATTGTCAAAATACACACCAACCCCATTAATTACCCTTAATTATGACCCTTGACTAAACCTTTTATTATATTAATTGTTAAGCCTATTTAACCCTACCCTAACCCTTCGTTCATCTGCAAATACCCTCCCTCAACCTAGGCTTCCCAGCCTCTCTCTCTCCCCGCTCTTTTTCGAAGCCCGCATCAAACAAACCCTCTCCCCTCTCCTTCATCGAACCCACGCTTCCCCTTGCCTATCCTCTTCCTCCGGCCTTCAACCCCCAGCACCGCCTTCCCCTCTCGCCGGCGACACCAACGATGGGCCCCCACCGTCGCAGCACCCCGAGAAGCTCCCGCTCCGACCTCCGAGAACGCCTCTCCACCCGCATTCGACAACACCACCCCAAGCTTCGTCAGAGGCCCCGAGCTCCTCCGACGTCGCCCGCCTGCTCCCGCCGTTGACAACCTCCAAACGACGACGCTCCGCCCTCCCCCGGTGATGCTCCGCCACAACTCGAAGCCCCCGCCATCAGCAAAGGCCCGTCACCTCTCCTCGTCTCCGACCTCACCCCACCGAGAAACCCCCGCCTCTCCTCCGTGCCCAACGTCGCAACCCCGACGACCCTCCATGACCCCGAAGCTCCGGCGACCCCGACACACGCCGACGCCCGCTGCACCGCCCTCCCATCCACTCGAAGAGCCCTGAGAACACCGAGCTCCTCGCCGTAGCTCCGGTCGCACCGCCGCCGTCACCGAGCATCGCCGCCGCCACTGACCTCCGTCCGCCCCGCTCCACGTCGCCGATGACGGCAAGAGCCCCCACCCCCTGTCGATGTGAGGACGAAGCTAAAAGCAACGGTAACACGCGGTGGCACAACCGTAAATTCGAAGAATATTTCTTATTTTCATGTTTTATTAATTATTAAATAGGGTTTAATGGTTTAAAATCCATAACTTGAAATATAAGCCTCAGAAAAATGTGAGACTAGCTCCAGAAAATCAGAAATGACATTCTGGACCCAATGGCGCTAGTTTCATCTCAATCGGGTGCTTAGTTTTTCCAGAATTAATTTTTAAGCCTAAAAGTTAAATACGTTATTTTCGATTAAAAATCTGTAACTTGTTATTTTCACGTACAATTATATGTGAGAAAAATATATGTTAAAGTACTCTTCGAAACGGTCATTTTGGTAGCTTATTTGCAACTTTCCGATGCAGATTGCATCCGAAATAAATTGTTGAATAATTACGTTACTTAATTAAAAAAATAGTTTTTAAATTATTTTGAGCTTTTAAAAATTATAAAAATTAATGTAAGCTTCAGAAAATTATTTCCTCCTACGATAAAATTATTTTCATCATATCTAGCATATAGAAAAATTTAGAATGTTTTTCGGTAACGTTTCAATCCGTTTAAAAATCGAAACGATCAGGTTAAATAGGTAAAAAATGGTGTACTCTTTAACCGGCCATTTCTTGTGTTTGCAGGTACCGATCCTCGTGCACCCAGCTCCTCTAGCTCCAATCTCGTCTTGCCACGATGAGCTCGATAAAGTAAGTCACGACTAATTCTAAAATTAGAAAATTAGATAAGTGCCCTCGTATGTACTTAGCAACTCTACCTATAACCTCAGAACGGCTACTTGACTTGAACCGAACTAGAGACCTAATCTAATAGGAAAGTAATCAACTATAGAATACTTTGCCAACTTTCAACTTTGGTGGTTGTTAAACACAACCATCAACTTGGGTAAATTGTGTGCTAAACAATACTTCCACATGCTCGAAGCATGGAATCGGTATTACTGTTGTTGGACTTGTCTTTATCCTCAGTTCGCTTTGGCACAGTCAGCTTTGGAATGAGTTACCACCCTCTGGTTTTCAATGAGAAAGTTAACCAGTGGACTTGGTTTGACTAGCATCGTGTGAACATCGTATGGAATATCTTGCGAAACATCTTATGGAATATCTTGTGGAATATCTGGTGAAACATCTTGTGGAATATCTTGTGGAATATCGTGTGGAACATCATGAAAGGAACATGTATATAGAACACTTGACACTTCACTGGGGTTTTGGGGTAACTCATAGTTTGAGAGAGTATGGGAGTGACTGGAGTTCAATCTACATGTCTAGCAGCCTGGGTTTTGGCAATCATGTCTAGCTGCCTGGGTTTTGGCAATCATGTCTAGCTGCCTGGGTTTTTGGCAATCATGCCTAGCTGCCTGTATTTCGGCAAACAAAAATATGCTGCCCGTGTCAGCATCCTGTCTAGCTGCCTGTGTTTTCGGCATTCGTCTGGGTCGCGCCCAGGCATGAGATGAACTCGATGGTAACATATTGTACTCTCCGACTTGAGTCACGTAGTGTAGTTATTTTTGCACAGTCACTTTTATTTTACGCACTACAGTCACCTTTACTTTACACACGTTACTTACTACACTTGTACAGTCACCAATACTCTACCTGTCATACTTTTAGCTACAGCAGTAGTATATTTCACTTGCCTAGCCTGCTTTACACTTGCACTACCACCGTACAGTTGTACTCTCCTTTCAGTACTGTTTACTTTTACTACTCAGCTGTGTACAGTTGTTGCTCGGTACTTTACTTTTCACTTTGGTCTACTCGTACGTAGTTACTTTTGTCAGACTTGTGCACTGCTTCTTTTCTATATTTAGAATTGTTGTGACTTACCTACGGTTCCATCTCCGTGGCACCGCAGACGACGTACAGATGAAGATAGATGCTCCTGAGTGAATAGCGCCAAAGTTCAACTGCAGCTTACAGAGTTATTTTCAGTTGTGTACTTTTCTTCTTTCATGTATATTTGTTGGGACATCTTGTACAGCATGTATTGTAATAATTGGACACTATTTGAGTATTTTTGTACATCTCTGCATCGTGGCTATTTTGGTTTCACTGGTAACCTGCAGGACCTGCGCAAATATCAAATAAGTAACGGGCCCCCGGGAGCGGGTCGTTACAAAATTCATCAATGCAACGATTGGTGAATAATCTTAAGAATATGAAGGGGATTTTGAAAGTCTGGTCTTCCAATCACAAGGCCGAATTGAATGTTAATGCCTGCAGGAGGGAATTGGAACAGGTGCAAAATGATAGGAGGCTACCTTCAGATTCTGCACTCCAGGAACTTGAGAGGGAAGTTTGTTTAAAACTTGCACGTGCCTTGGATATTGAAGAGGAGGATATACGAAAGAAAAGCAAGCAAAATTGGCTTACGCGTTCTGATCGCTTCCAAAATGCAACCCAAGAGAACAACCTAGTATGGCACAAATGCACAGAGATAAATCCCTGGCAACGGCGCCAAAAACTTGATCGCGCCCCGTATACACACCCGGGACGAGACTCGCTAGGTTGTTCTTGGTATTTTACTAATTACCTTCGCTAATGGGGTTTTACTAATCAACTTTACCTGAATTAGCACTAAACATGTCATCTCAACGGATAAACGTGGATACACGTTTATCTCCTTCCCCGGTTAGATGCATTCCCCTAACCCAATTGTCAAAATACACACCAACCCCATTAATTACCCTTAATTATGACCCTTGACTAAACCTTTTATTATATTAATTGTTAAGCCTATTTAACCCTACCCTAACCCTTCGTTCATCTGCAAATACCCTCCCTCAACCTAGGCTTCCCAGCCTCTCTCTCTCCCCGCTCTTTTTCGAAGCCCGCATCAAACAAACCCTCTCCCCTCTCCTTCATCGAACCCACGCTTCCCCTTGCCTATCCTCTTCCTCCGGCCTTCAACCCCCAGCACCGCCTTCCCCTCTCGCCGGCGACACCAACGATGGGCCCCCACCGTCGCAGCACCCCGAGAAGCTCCCGCTCCGACCTCCGAGAACGCCTCTCCACCCGCATTCGACAACACCACCCCAAGCTTCGTCAGAGGCCCCGAGCTCCTCCGACGTCGCCCGCCTGCTCCCGCCGTTGACAACCTCCAAACGACGACGCTCCGCCCTCCCCCGGTGATGCTCCGCCACAACTCGAAGCCCCCGCCATCAGCAAAGGCCCGTCACCTCTCCTCGTCTCCGACCTCACCCCACCGAGAAACCCCCGCCTCTCCTCCGTGCCCAACGTCGCAACCCCGACGACCCTCCATGACCCCGAAGCTCCGGCGACCCCGACACACGCCGACGCCCGCTGCACCGCCCTCCCATCCACTCGAAGAGCCCTGAGAACACCGAGCTCCTCGCCGTAGCTCCGGTCGCACCGCCGCCGTCACCGAGCATCGCCGCCGCCACTGACCTCCGTCCGCCCCGCTCCACGTCGCCGATGACGGCAAGAGCCCCCACCCCCTGTCGATGTGAGGACGAAGCTAAAAGCAACGGTAACACGCGGTGGCACAACCGTAAATTCGAAGAATATTTCTTATTTTCATGTTTTATTAATTATTAAATAGGGTTTAATGGTTTAAAATCCATAACTTGAAATATAAGCCTCAGAAAAATGTGAGACTAGCTCCAGAAAATCAGAAATGACATTCTGGACCCAATGGCGCTAGTTTCATCTCAATCGGGTGCTTAGTTTTTCCAGAATTAATTTTTAAGCCTAAAAGTTAAATACGTTATTTTCGATTAAAAATCTGTAACTTGTTATTTTCACGTACAATTATATGTGAGAAAAATATATGTTAAAGTACTCTTCGAAACGGTCATTTTGGTAGCTTATTTGCAACTTTCCGATGCAGATTGCATCCGAAATAAATTGTTGAATAATTACGTTACTTAATTAAAAAAATAGTTTTTAAATTATTTTGAGCTTTTAAAAATTATAAAAATTAATGTAAGCTTCAGAAAATTATTTCCTCCTACGATAAAATTATTTTCATCATATCTAGCATATAGAAAAATTTAGAATGTTTTTCGGTAACGTTTCAATCCGTTTAAAAATCGAAACGATCAGGTTAAATAGGTAAAAAATGGTGTACTCTTTAACCGGCCATTTCTTGTGTTTGCAGGTACCGATCCTCGTGCACCCAGCTCCTCTAGCTCCAATCTCGTCTTGCCACGATGAGCTCGATAAAGTAAGTCACGACTAATTCTAAAATTAGAAAATTAGATAAGTGCCCTCGTATGTACTTAGCAACTCTACCTATAACCTCAGAACGGCTACTTGACTTGAACCGAACTAGAGACCTAATCTAATAGGAAAGTAATCAACTATAGAATACTTTGCCAACTTTCAACTTTGGTGGTTGTTAAACACAACCATCAACTTGGGTAAATTGTGTGCTAAACAATACTTCCACATGCTCGAAGCATGGAATCGGTATTACTGTTGTTGGACTTGTCTTTATCCTCAGTTCGCTTTGGCACAGTCAGCTTTGGAATGAGTTACCACCCTCTGGTTTTCAATGAGAAAGTTAACCAGTGGACTTGGTTTGACTAGCATCGTGTGAACATCGTATGGAATATCTTGCGAAACATCTTATGGAATATCTTGTGGAATATCTGGTGAAACATCTTGTGGAATATCTTGTGGAATATCGTGTGGAACATCATGAAAGGAACATGTATATAGAACACTTGACACTTCACTGGGGTTTTGGGGTAACTCATAGTTTGAGAGAGTATGGGAGTGACTGGAGTTCAATCTACATGTCTAGCAGCCTGGGTTTTGGCAATCATGTCTAGCTGCCTGGGTTTTGGCAATCATGTCTAGCTGCCTGGGTTTTTGGCAATCATGCCTAGCTGCCTGTATTTCGGCAAACAAAAATATGCTGCCCGTGTCAGCATCCTGTCTAGCTGCCTGTGTTTTCGGCATTCGTCTGGGTCGCGCCCAGGCATGAGATGAACTCGATGGTAACATATTGTACTCTCCGACTTGAGTCACGTAGTGTAGTTATTTTTGCACAGTCACTTTTATTTTACGCACTACAGTCACCTTTACTTTACACACGTTACTTACTACACTTGTACAGTCACCAATACTCTACCTGTCATACTTTTAGCTACAGCAGTAGTATATTTCACTTGCCTAGCCTGCTTTACACTTGCACTACCACCGTACAGTTGTACTCTCCTTTCAGTACTGTTTACTTTTACTACTCAGCTGTGTACAGTTGTTGCTCGGTACTTTACTTTTCACTTTGGTCTACTCGTACGTAGTTACTTTTGTCAGACTTGTGCACTGCTTCTTTTCTATATTTAGAATTGTTGTGACTTACCTACGGTTCCATCTCCGTGGCACCGCAGACGACGTACAGATGAAGATAGATGCTCCTGAGTGAATAGCGCCAAAGTTCAACTGCAGCTTACAGAGTTATTTTCAGTTGTGTACTTTTCTTCTTTCATGTATATTTGTTGGGACATCTTGTACAGCATGTATTGTAATAATTGGACACTATTTGAGTATTTTTGTACATCTCTGCATCGTGGCTATTTTGGTTTCACTGGTAACCTGCAGGACCTGCGCAAATATCAAATAAGTAACGGGCCCCCGGGAGCGGGTCGTTACAAAATTCATCAATGCAACGATTGGTGAATAATCTTAAGAATATGAAGGGGATTTTGAAAGTCTGGTCTTCCAATCACAAGGCCGAATTGAATGTTAATGCCTGCAGGAGGGAATTGGAACAGGTGCAAAATGATAGGAGGCTACCTTCAGATTCTGCACTCCAGGAACTTGAGAGGGAAGTTTGTTTAAAACTTGCACGTGCCTTGGATATTGAAGAGGAGGATATACGAAAGAAAAGCAAGCAAAATTGGCTTACGCGTTCTGATCGCTTCCAAAATGCAACCCAAGAGAACAACCTAGTATGGCACAAATGCACAGAGATAAATCCCTGGCAACGGCGCCAAAAACTTGATCGCGCCCCGTATACACACCCGGGACGAGACTCGCTAGTCTTACCGCAAGCGCACAGTGTAGCGACGAGCGGGTATCGAACACGAGGAGGGCAAATGACGGTGTCTTCTTCAATTCACCTGGCTATAAGAACAGTCGAGAAATATTCGCAATAAAGCGGTCACAGTCGTTCAATTGTATAAAGAAAATATCAAATTAATAAAAACGCCTAGGGATAGGGAATCCCAGCTACAAACCGTATCTCGTCATTGTGATTCGTAGGTTTCACAATTTTTAGACTTGAAATTCAGGGGAACTAGTCGCAACTAAATGTGGAACCAAGCTCACGCTCTCGCGCTATTACCGGTCTATAGCAAACCTAGGGAAGGGTCCAATCTCTTGCAAACCCTAACCTAAACAAGCTTGTGTTAAGGACGACATCATCGTTCAATCGTATCTCGAGCCCACTCTCGTGCAAACTCGAGCTACGACCTAGGTTGGGATAGTTCCTACCCGTCCAATCTCTTGCAAATGGGTATTGGTATAGAATTACAATCGAAAATCCTAGTATCGGTCCAATCTCTTGCAAACCAATCCTAGAGAAATCCAATTATAACCCAATTCGAATTTCTAGGGCTTCCTATCGATTTGGGATCCAATCTCTTGCAAATCCCAATCGGTATGAATCCCTAGCTATTCGTATTAAATCAATCCCAAACTAACCGTAATCAATTCTAGCAAGAATTTCACCAATTCATCACAAATTAGAAATAGGGTTCGTAGGGTTCATCCCTACGCCCTAAGACGATAAAACTACTAACAATTCATAATACAAATCATTAGAAATTCAATAATAAAAACAATAGAATTCATTGCAATAGACAATATATCAATAAAAATGAGGTTTTTGATAGAAAGAGAGACAAACCAATGAAGATTCAATAGCATCCAACAAAATAGAACTTTTTATCTCTCTCCAAAGAACTAAATCTAATCTCCTAAAAAGTAATCAAAAAGGGCTGCCAAAAATATGAGAAAAAGCTCTCTAAACTAGGTTAAAAACTGGGGTTAAATACGCCCCAAAATCGCCCAAAAAACTGTGACAAAATTGCCCCTGCGCAGCTTGAAAATCGCACTTTACGCTACAGGCAGCGCGGCTCACTCGACCGAGTGACAAATTTCACTCGGCCGAGTGACGGACCCTGACGGATTCCAGTAAGTCTGGACTTTTGGGGGTCGTCTCCTTGGGAGTCACTCGGCCGAGTGACTTTCTTCACTCGGCCGATGGGATTTCTTCACTCGGCCTAGTCAGAACTCGGGGCTGACTGACGGATTACAGTAACTTGGGAATTTTGGTTGCCGTCGTCTTGATGCCACTTGGGCGAGTGGTGTATCCGTGCTCGGCCGAGTGGTCTGGCGATGCTCGACCGAGTACACACTGATATGGAGTCTGTTGCGTGTCCGATCTGGCCGACCGAGCGGGCTGTCGATGCTCGGCAGAGTGACTCCTTCACTCGGCCGAGTGGCATGCTGAAAATGCCCAATCTTCGTATTTTTTCTTCCTCGTCGCTCCTACGACGTTCTTTCTTCTTCCACTCCTCTCCAATCGTAGAATTCCCCTCAAAAGAGTCACGGGTGACACTCCAAATTGTGTGCATCTCAGAATCACTCCAAATCGCTCCAAATCTCCTGAAATACGACAAAAACAAGAAATCGTGAAAAGCATCGCAATATTGTCGAATAATCGTGAAAAACATGATATGTGCGATCTAAATGGCATGCAAACAAGCAGAAAAAAGGTGTAAAATATGGAGTGATCAAAATCCCCCAAGCTTACCTCTTACTCGTCCTCGAGGAAGATGAGTAAAAAGCGAACCCGGTGGATAAAGATAATGGAAACGATGGAAAAATGGAAAATGAAAAATGAAAAACAAAATAGAAAACGAAGAAGGAAGTTGCTAGATCATTTTTCTCAGGACGTGGGTTTTGCTTACTCATATAGCACACATCGAATATAAAACACATGTCAAAGACTTTTATCTCGATATCATAGTATAATGGTGCATTTGAAATAGAAAACCCAAGAATATCAATATAGCATGAAAAATGGAATAATTCTAGAATTAACATCGTCTGAAGCATCTAAAGCGGTATACAAAATCGTAGATCACACACTTTTCAATTGAATTCTTTCTATAAGGAGTATAAGAGATATCACGCAATAGAGTAGTAAGAATAGAAAAGTGTGGTTTTCATGATTTGAATGCTACGCGCAGATTTCTGGATTTCGTGAAACTTTTAGCAATCTCACCGAGTATAAAATATTACTTAGCCTAGGTTGTCATGCACCGTCATGTAGTCACTCTCTCACACATCATTGGATCCCCTACCCCAAGCTCATCCATAACCGTGGTAGCATAAACAAAACAATATTTACATTCCCCGTTTCTTTTGAAGCTCCAAAAGTAAAAGAAATAAAAATAAAAGCAAAAGGAGGGAAGAAAGAGAGAAAGGGTATGAGATGGGATCGTTTTCAAACTTCTTTTCTCTTTTTTTTTTCATTTTTTATCGATTTTTTATCGATTTTTTTATTTTTTTTTCGAATAACATATATACACAAATGATCCCAAATCAAAAGAGAAGGATATACAAGTATTTTTTTCTTTTTGTTTTTGGGGAATTTGGAGCATGGGATATAATAACGGGGGGAATGCCAATAATAGAATTGCTAAGGGGAGATTCACCAATGAATTTAAAATAGAGAAATAATGTTCAAGATATGTGGAGAAAGAAATAAATGTATCTCTCGGTTCACTCTATAGGACGTGCATGACAACTTCAGCAGGGTAATTTAATCTACTCAGTTTAATCTCAAAAAGCAAACTAGTCTAGATTTATCAATGCTAGCAAACATTCAATCAACCTGAAGTGAATCGTACAAATCATGCAATAAGAAGTAATATGAGAAAAGAAAGCAGTACTCCAGATATAAGCAATCAATGCGTGAATCTTGGTGTGTTTTCTACGATAGCATACATATGAATTATCAGACATCAGCTAATAATAGAATTTCATCCATTTTCATACGGAAAAAGAAGTGGGTTACTATTTCTAAATGCAAAGCAGAACATAGCATATGATATCAAAAACAAAAGCTATGACATAACAAAATTAGCATGCATATTGAGAAAAGCTAACACCACGTCATCGTCATCACAGAAAAATCATCTCTAGCAAAAGATGAAAGAAATAAAGATAAAAGAAAACAGAACTATTTACAATGCAGCACACAAATAAAATAAGAAAAACATGATGCATGGTAAAAAAATGAAAAAGTGATGAAAAATGGGTGCAAAAGCGGAAAAAACGTGAAAAAACTAAAAATAAAGGTGATAAAAGCAAAAAGTGTGAGAGCTTACTCCCCCAAGCTAAAGTGCACAGTGTCCTCAATGTGCAAAGTGTGGCACACCGAGAGACGTGAAATGGGTGGGGTGGGTAAGGATGCATGCATGATAAAAAAAGAAAAATAAATAGAAAATATGATGCGGATGTGATGCATGCAAAGATCAGAGTGATGCAGATATGTGTCACCAAAAATACACTCCTTCTCTCCCAAAAAAGATATCAAATGATGTGATCAGAACATGGACCAAAATAGTGAGGGGAGGAGGTGGGGGCAAAAAACTCCAGGACCAGCAGAAAATGGGCAGCATAATCGATAAAAAATATCAATGGCATCACGGGTGTGCCTAAGCTGGTGATGCTGCACCATCTCCGTCCTGTGGCGGAGGTGGAGGTGGGGGTGGGGGTGGTGGGTGTGGAAGCTGCTGGGTGGGTGGTGGTGGTGGTGGTAGTCGCGTGAGAATCTGAGTCAGGCAAGCCTGAATACTGGGAAGTAGCTCAACGTGGTGCTGCACGGCGGAGACTATGGCAGACAAAGTCCTAAGGTCGCCTTTGAGTCCACTCACCGCCCCCTCAAGAGCACGAATGCTCTGAAGTATAGTGTCGGGGGGAGGTGGTGCAGAGGGACGCACCTGTCTAGGCTGTGAAGGACGGGGCTTTCTGACACAGGCTGTGTAAATAATCGGGCCAGCAGGTATGTGCGGAAAAGGTGTTGTGCTCACTACTGGATGCCCAGCCTAGGTGTGAGGCTGGGACGCAGGCTGGTACGAAGTGAAAGCAGTAGCGACAGTGGTGGAAGACAAAATCGGTGACGAGGCAGCAAGAGAGGTCTGTGACGCAGACGTGGGAACAGATGTCACGACACTCTCGGATAGGACGGCTGCGGTGGAGATAGAAGGGTCGACCACTGGGGAGGAAGTGTAGGTCCCAAAAGGCGATACCCCAGCGGACAGTAAACAGGATAGGGTCTCCACAACGGCAGATAAGGAAGACTCGCCGCTCTCAAGGATAGTGGGTGGACGCTCGGGAAGAAGTGAGGAAATATGCTCAACCGAGATAGGCACAGCAGCGGTGGTGGTGGTGGACGTGGTGGACAACTCAGCAAGGGTACTCCCGACACTGACAGAAGTGTGGACAGAGGTGTCGGGAGGTGCAGACAGTGCAGGTGCAGGCTGAGGGATCACGGGGTCGACGGGTGCAGGGGGTGCCTGCTCAGCTCCCTCGGCCTCTAGCACGTAGGTGACAAGGATCAAGAGATCCATTGCCGGAAGCCAGTCCCCGTGTGCCGGTCCTATATGTGTCCGAGCGGGGCTCGGGAGGATCATGTAATCGGTACTAAAGGGACTGTGCAACCATACCCAGTGCCGCTGGCCGTGGGGACGAAGCATCTTCATCCGGGCCATAACATCTATCGAGAGTGAAGTGGGGCCCGAAGGTTAACGCAAGTCGTCAGGAAGGTCTACGCCGGTCATCAGGGCTAGTAGGGCGATCAGGCCGTCGCAATAGATCGGTGAGCGAGCGCTCACCGATACTATGATGCGGTCCAAAAACCAACTAGCGATATCAATCTCAACAACGGGGACCATCACATCACCACCCATATCCTGAACTCTGGGGAGAGTCATCGTGTAGAGCATATAGAGCTCAGGCGTAGACATCGTCCCAGGCTCATACCTCGCAAGGAAGGTGGTCGCCATAAGACGCTGTGCTATGTGGAGGCAGGGTGGACAATAGCTGAGGCCTTGGCCCTACTAGGGTCAAAGGCAAGTGGTGAACCCGTGATCCGCGTCAAAAAGGCATGGGAGTCGAACGACGACGGAGGGATATGCGTAGGAGCATAGGCGCGGTCAGGCTCAGGGACAGCGGGCCACTGAAAGAATGCTCGAAGCATATCGAGAGAGATCTGACACTCTCGATCCATAAGGCAGAAGGAGCATCCCTCATCGGTCCGGGCTATCGAACTAAGAACCTCAAGTGTCGGACGGACGTAGGTGTCCGCCGACACAGACAAAAGTCGCGCCAACCCACGTTGTCATACAACGTGAGCATCCCCTCTAGTACCCCTAGGCAGTCAATGTTTGCTAAGTGTGGGAACCTAGAGGGCACTATCGAGCGCTGGGCGATACGCTCAAATCGGACGCGCTGTGTGTCGTCTCTGAACGTGATCCCCAGCGGCCCGACGGTGGGAGCTTGTGGTGGCTGTGCATGGATGGGATCAGCTGGAAGCGGCTGTGTGGGTGGAGGTGGACTAGATGGAGGGGAGTCCTCCCTAGGGGCAGAGGGACCAGGATCATCGGTCCTCTTCCGCTTGGAAGAGGCTCCCCGCGTGCGTGGCCTAGTGCGGGGCGGCATGTGTGTCGCGAGTGCTCACCCAACAAAAATATAATGCAGCGTGCTAAATAATGGAACGAGTGTACCTGAACACGCCGTGAGAGAAAATTAGCTAGTGCGTACGAAGAACACCGCCTCCGCGAAGCCAAAAGCGCGTCTAGAAGCTCCCCAAAGCTCCACCAAGATAGCCTGCAAATCAAACAATGATATCAGCGGATAATATTCAAAATACATGGGGGAGATGGGGGATAATAGATAGATAAAGAAGTTGATTTGAGTTTGGGGCTCAATGGGCGTACGGATCAAGAAAAATGGGAGAAAAAGGGCTTTTGGGGCAAAACGAGGATCGCCGGCGGTCGGCCGGCGGTGAGGGTGGTCGCCGGAGGTCGGCGATGAGGAGGGGAGTCATCGCCGGCGGTGGTGCGTTGGTTGGGCCCGTGGAGAGCTCGAATCGGGCAAGGGGAGACGTGGCTGCAGGCGAGGGGAGACGAACAGACACAGCTCGGGTGAGAATTGGGATTTTTTCGTGTTGAAAATCGCACCGAGCCCGATGCCGTATATATAAGTGAAGTTACGACTCGGCCGAGTGACGATGTCACTTGGCCGAGTGACGATGTCACTCGGTCGAGTGACGTAAACGGAAAGGTTTTAAAATTTATCCCCGCCACTTACAACTCGGCCGAGTGGCTTTGCCACACTTGGCCGAATGGAGAATCTCCACTCGGCCGAGTCGCACAAGCTACTCGGCAATTCTCGCCCTAGGAGGGTATCCGTTTCACTTGGCCGAGTGACTAAACATACTCGGCCGAGTGGCAGTTAATACTGAAATGCACAAAAAAGACAGAGAGTTGGTTCCGCAGACTTCCCTGGTTGGTGCCCCACTCGGCCGAGTGGGGTCCTTTGCTCGGCCGAGTGGAATATGATACTCGGCCGAGTGGCGTGCTGTTTTCTGCTTCGGGGCTCCGTTTTCGCCCTACTCTCTGTTTTTCTTCCTCCAGTTGGTTTCTTCCTCTTCCTAAGCCTCGAGCGCATTCTTGGAGCGCTCTTCTTTGCCTCGGTCATCCTCCATATGAGAGATCTCCTTTTCTCCTCTACTGTCATAAGAATTAAGACCAGTTGTCAAGATTTTTATAGGCAATTGACTCAAAACACTAGTAAAGTCTAAAACAAAAATTAAAACCAAAATAAAAATAATGCAAAAACCATCGGGTTGCCTCCTGACAAGCGCTCGTTTAAGGTCTTGAGCTCGACCCCTTTGGATTTTCAAATTAGCGTAGGGATGTTGGGTGCGTATGAGATGCACCCGTCGAATCTACCAGGAAGACCGCTCGGATTTGGATCGTGGTGGTGCGTGGCCTTCCTCAGTGCCCCTTCATCATGGGCAATGTTGGGGGATGGCTTCCCCAAGCTTGAGCTTGTTATGGTCCTTGACTTCGTCGGTGACACTGATCTTCGAATCGGTGGAGCTTTCTTCGGATTCTTTGACGTCGAGATTGCACCGATGGAGTGGGGGATAGCTTCTTCTATTACCTCGTCAAGGAGGTATGAAAGGTCATCCGGCCGTCCCTTGAGTAGATATATTCTATTTACTTCACCAGTAGGGACTCCCTCGGAATAGCGCTTGAGCCGTTGTCCATTCACCTTGAATGTGGCATCGTCTTTACCTTCTAACTCAAAGGCTCCTCCCGGTTGTATGTGCTTGATGGTGAATGGTCCGGACCACCGTGATCTCAACTTTCCGGGAAATAGTCGGAGTCAGGAATTATATAGCAAGACTTTGTCTCCGACCATGAAGTCCGTGATAGTTATGCGTGCGTCGTGGAGAATCATGGTCCTTTCTTTGTAAATCCTTGAGCTCTCGTAGGCATCTCTTCTAATTTCGTCAAGCTCATTGATGTCTAAGAGCCGCCTCATCGCCGCACTCTTATAGTCATAATTGAGGGTCTTGATGGCCCAATACGCGCGGTGCTCCAACTCTATCGGCAAGTGACAAGCTTTCCCATAAACAAGTCGGAACGGCATGGTGCCAATGGGAGTGCGAAAGGCCGTGTGATATGCCCATAGAGCATCGTTTAACTTCATGGACCAATCCTTTCTAGATCGATCTACGGTCTTTTCAAGAATTTGCTTGATTTCTCTATTCGAAACCTCCACTTGGCCGCTTGTCTGAGGGTGATATGCCATTCCAATTCTATGGTTTACCCCGTACTTTTTCAACATGGCTTCAAACTTGTTTTCTATGAAGTGGCTTCCCCGTCACTTATCAAAGTACGAGGCACCCCAAAGCGTGGGAAAATATTCTGCTTGAAAAACTTGGAAACAACCCTCACATCATTGGTAGGGGTGGCGATGGCTTCTACCCATTTAGAGACGTAGTCCACGACGAATAAGATGTACTTGTTACCTTTGCTTGACGGGAATGGTCCCATGAAGTCCACTCCCCAACAATCAAATATCTCAATTTCTAGAATGGGCCTCATTGGCATCTCATTTCGTTTGGAAATATTCCCGATCCGTTGGCATCTATCACACCCCTTGACGAAGTCGTGGGTGTCTCTGAACATGGTCGGCCAAAAGAATCCACTCTGCAATATTTTAGCTGTAGTCTTGGAAGCGGCGTGATGTCCCCCGCATGGCATACCATGGCAATGCAAGATGATGGAGGTGGCCTCCTCCTTAGAAATGCATCTCCGAATAACCCCATCCTTGCATATCTTAAAGAGATACGGATCTTCCCAGAAATAGCTACGGACTTCATGCATAAATCTCCTCTTTTGCTGTGTGGGCATCCCGCATGGTTTAATCCCACAAGCCAAATAATTGACAAAGTCCGCATACCAAGGAATTTCCCCGGGCCTTATGGCGTATAGCCTCTCATCAACAAAGGTGTCATCGATAGGTAAACTCTCGTCCTCCTTGTCACGAACAAGCCTGGACAAATGATCTGCCACAACATTGTCCGTAACCTTCTTGTCTCTGATTTCTAAATCAAACTCTTGCAATAAAAGTATCCACCTAATCAACCTTGGTTTGGCCTCTTTCTTGCTTAGAAGATACTTCAATGCCGCGTGGTCGGTGTGGACAATTACCTTGGAACCAAGGAGGTAGGAGCGAAACTTTTCAATGGAATAGACGACCGCTAGAAGCTCTTTCTCAGTAGTTGTATAATTTTGATGTGCGTCATCCAATGTTTTGCTTGCATAGAATATTACATGAAGCTTTCTGTCTTTCCTTTGTCCCAATACCGCTCCAATGGCTTGGTCACTTGCATCACACATGAGCTCAAAGGGAAGGCTCCAATCCGGTGGTTGTATGATGGGTGCAGAAATTAGTGCTTCCTTCAATGTATTAAACGCTTGCAAGCATTCACCTGAAAAAACAAACGGGGCTTCTTTAGCAAGCAAGGAGGTAAGAGGTCGGGCAATCAAGGCGAAATCCTTGATAAAGCGGCGGTAAAACCCCGCATGACCAAGAAAGCCCCTAATGCCCTTAACATTAATAGGAGGAGGGAGTTTCTCGATTACCTCAATCTTCGCCTTATCAACCTCAATCCCTCTTGAGGAGACAAGGTGCCCAAGCACTATCCCTTCGGTGACCATGAAGTGACATTTCTCCCAATTAAGAGTACCGTTATTTTGTTGACATCTTTTAAGAACTTTAGTAAGATTAGCCAAACAAGAATCAAACTCACTTCCATAAACTGAGAAATCAACCATGAAAACTTCCATAATATTTTCAATATAGTCAGAAAAGATGGAAGTCATGCACCTCTGAAAGGTGGCGGGTGCATTACAAAGAACAAATGGCATTCTACGGTAAGCATAGGTGCCATAGGGACAAGTGAAAGTAGTTTTTTCTTGGTCGTCTTCATGCAAAGGGATTTGGAAGAAACCCGAATACCCATCCAAATAACAAAAGTATTTATGTTTAGCAAGGCGTTCAAGCATTTGGTCAATGAAGGGTAATGGGTAATGGTCTTTTCGGGTGGCTTTATTTAGTTTTCTATTATCAATGCACATCCGCCATCCCGTGACAGTGCGTGTAGAAATGTGCTCTCCTTTATCGTTTTTATAACGGTCATCCTCCCTTTCTTAGGGACGACGTGAACTGGGCTAACCCATCTACCGTCAGAGACAGGGTAGATAATTTCGGCCTCAAGAAATTTTAGGATTTCCTTTTTGACCACCTCCTTCATGTTGGGGTTCAACCGCCTTTGAGGCTCTATGGAGGTGGCGTCAGTGTTTTCCAAATGGATTCTATGCGTGCAAAGCCTAGGGCTTATTCCCTTAAGATCAGAGATAGTGTAGCCAAGGACATCCTTGTGACTCCTAAGAACATTTAGGAATCTCTCAAGTTGATCATGAGTGAGGTGGGAGTTAACTATCACTGGGAAGGTCAATTTATTACCCAAGAAAGCATACATTAGATTCGGTGGTAATTGTTTAAGCTCTACCTCAAGACGTGTCGTACCCTCTGCTTCATCAGCTTGTGTGAGTTTGGCTTCTCCTTCAACATCTGAGTTTAGCTCATGTTCGGGTGGTGCACTCTCGAGTGGAGGCTCTGACCGGCGCCCCGTTTACGGTATGGGCGCGGTGTTGTTTTACCGTAAGTGCATGGTTAGTGTAGGGTGCGGGTTTATCGAACTCAGGGAGGTGGATGGCTTGAATGGCTACTAGCCTTGCCTAGGTTGTGTGCTAGCTACGCGGATAATGTGGGTGGAAGTGTAGAAATAAAAGAAAGAAATGAAAAAGACACGAAATGAATCCCCGCTAACACAGACTAGAGCATTCATGACACTTGACATTTGACTTGACCCAGGGTGAGACATTGCCCCAAAAGGTGGTACCTAGCGTCCATGGCCCGATATTCCGGTCGGTGCCAAGCACGCTAGGCCTACCCGGTTCCAGACGGTGGGCATTCCCATGTCCATTAACACCTTCCGCAACCGGGAGCATTAAGGCCACAATGATAACTACCAACACTTCGTCCTAGCCGTTCCCACGCGCGAGGACTCGATGTCTACACTAGGGGCGTGAGCTGTGGCTAGGGAGTCAACCGCCAAGTTTATTCCCCCTTGGCCCGACGGTCAGAGGCGGTCTTTCTCCCGCCAATGACAATGAAACACCCCCGCGTAACCCTAATGGCCAAATAGGTCAAATGTGATTTCTAGCAATACATCGAAGCGGATCTTGACTGGACAAGCACCGGACCACAACCCCCAACACAACTAGTGTGTCGTCGTACGAATTGGACCCAGATTGCTAGAAATCCCCATTGATGCATTTCATCGAACACATGCCATGCAACCAAGTCAAATGAAACAACCCAAGCATCAATCCTACTCTAACCCGTATTAGGGTTCATCAAGACTACTCCATGATGAAAAACATATAAACAACCAACACAAAAGACATACAAACAATCATCATGAAGCAAAACAAATACAACACAAAATAATGGAAAACAAGAGAAATTAATACTTATCTTGATTCGAATCCAACAATCCGGTACAAGATTTATTGAGCAAAGACCTAATCTATCTACCCTAAGCCTCCTAACAAAGGGGCTGAAAAAGCCCTAAAAACTAGAGGAGAATCCCCCCAAAGTCGTGTCCCAAAACTCAAATATATAACACCTCAAAAACCTTAACAATTCGGGTCTAGAACTGTCAAAACCGGCCCACCCGATCGGGTGGAAACGCACCCGATCAGGTGGAATAAACAGATAGTTCAAATCCGTAGAAAGTGATCTCACCCGGTCGGTTGACAAGTCAACCGATCGGGTGAAATGAAAATTCAGACTGCAGCCAATTTCAGCACACAGCTGCGCTCCGAAAATTCCAGAAAAATGTAGAAAAATCGGATTTGGGCATACGACCTATCGTTGGAAAGCTAACGACGATGTCGACGCTAAAAAAATAAGAGATCACCCAAAATCCTTCTGGAATGATATCAGATCTTCAATGAATGCATCATTAGCGCGCAAAGGCGGAAGAAAAGGCCACTCGATCGGTTGAAACATCAACCGATCGGGTGAGCCGCTTGTTGCTTTGGCCATCGGGCTTCGGGAGGTTCAACCGGTCACTGAAGAGAGCGGGTGGAGCCGTCGGTTCGATCTTTGAGGCGATGCGGCTACAGATGAACCGATCGGGTGAGATGTCACCCGATCGGTTGGAATTCAGCTCCAAATTCCCGAGAATTGGGGCGTTTGAACCGGTCATTAAACCGACCAGGTGACTTCTTTGCCGCTCCAACTTGTGTCCGGGTGGTGCACGCGTGCATCACCCGATCGGTTGGAAGTGACCAACCGGTCGGGTGAGGGGCTGAAAGATGCAATCTTCGTCGTTTGACCCTCCTGGATCAGCGTGACTCCTCCCGTTGCTCCGGGGACTCATGATATCGTCGTTTTATGTCCCAAATGCTGAAAAATTCCTGCAAAATACAAAAAACACGGAAAAGTGAAAGAAAACAAGAAAACACAAGAAAACACGAGAAAACGAATATAAGACAGCGGTAAAATACGGAAAAACACGGAAGAAAACGTGCGTAAATATATGAAATATAAACGCACGTCAAAATCCCCCAAGCTGAACTCTTCCTCGTCCTCGAGGAAGACGAGTGAGAGTAGGAGCTCGGAGGGGAAAAATAGAGAGAAAGAGAGAAAAAGAAAACTCTATATCCTAGATCGCCGTTCAGGGCCAACAAAATCGAAGACGACACACCAAGCAAGCAAACGCCAAATCACATCACTAAACCAAGGAATACGAGTCCAGACAAGTGCCGTGGGCCCACGCGGTGAAGTGCGAGTGAGTGTGGTCGTGAGCTAGTAGTCCGTGTCACTATCTACGATGTGCGATAAAGCTCGATATACGCAAACCCAGGAAATGACCCAAATATCAATTCGAATTGAATAAGGCGGTGAATATATGTAGTTCAAGCATGCATGAGAATAGAGAGAGAATCGAAACATATCATGCGTCGGGGACTCCACAACTATGGTTAAGGAAATCACCACACTAAAGCCTAGATAATAGCTAAAAAGTTCATAAGCCATGTGTTTTCGAAAACGATGGGGGTTGAGATGATGTGGAGTAGAACACTCGGTGCAAATTCTTGCCTTCCCTTTATTCTCGGTAGATAGGAAAAATATTCACACTTGAAATTTTTGGGTTTTGGGTATTTGTATTTTTTTGGATTTTGGGCTATACAAAATTTTTCTTTTCTTTTCTTTTTGGGTTTTTCTTTTCTTTTCTCTTTTTTTGGATTTTTGGGGTTTTGGCTATACACATGTGTACTCTCCCAAGTGGGAGAACGGTACACGACGAGGGGATTTGCACCAAGTAAAACAAAAAAGAAGTCGGAATCTAAACACTTGGGCAAAGGAAACTATTCTCGCTAAATAGAGCATGGGCTAAATGGGTTATCCTAGTCCTTAATTGTGGAATCCCGACATATGCGAAATGAAGTACACGATATATATATATAGCATGCAGAAGCAGACAGGGGAAATAAATACCGCATATTCAAATCGAAGCATGATAATCTAGGGGTCATTCCTGGACATGTATATAAAGTAAAATCACAAAGTAGAAGCACACCAAACAGCTAGGCATGACGCACGATTCACAAAAAGCTAAGTGGACCCGCGATGCATGAAATGCAAGAGGACTCGATATCCTAGGGTTAGTGAATGTGATTATCGAAGCTGTGTAAGGTGTGCGTGTGATTTTCGTGGCAATTCATCATAGGGTTCATCTCTAGGAGAAAGAGATAAAAAGAAGAAAATAAAAAGAAAAAGAAAAACACGGAGAAAAACGACTCAAATAACGAAGAAAAAGAGACAAATGATGCACGAAGTGTGACTCCCCCAAGCTGAAACTTGCATTGTCCTCAATGCAATAGTAGTGAATACGGGAGGGCAATGAAAATGGGGGGGGGGGTGCACGGACACAAAAAATGAAAAACACGAAAAACACACGAACGAAACTGGAAAATAAAGAAAAAGAAACACTCAAATAAAAGATATAAAACACGACAAAAGAACACCTAGACACAGACACACAACAACGATACGCGAAAACATGCACACAAATCGATTTCCCCCAAGCTGAACATGACAATGCCAGCGAAATGATATGATCAATGTGATGCAGCAATATGCAAGTGGAAGATCGGAAAAGAAAAGAAAGAAATCAAAATGCAGGAGAGACGGTGTGCTCATTCTCCTCGGAAGAGGATGAGGGTGAAATGATAGAAGGGCACGACATGAAGGGTTGTTATGATGCAAAAGCAAATCCTAGATACGCTCCCCTCGCTAATGAGAGGAAACGAGATTATTCAAATCTAAACTAGAAAGCGGTAAATTTTTACACTACTGGATTAGGATACACCTGAGCATAGGTGGATCCAAGATCTGAAGTGGGGCAGGTAGCTGCTCTAACTGCTCCTTCTGTGGCTCTGCCAGAAGCGCTGTGCCACGTGTGCCAATGGACCCAAGCAATGCACCTCCAAGCATCCCTCGTAGGTGTCCACCTGTGACCTGCAAAGGACGAGGTGCATTAGTCCATGTCAAGAAATTATTTCCCAAAATAAATGTATCCCAGAGATAGTCACCGATAAATGATGGTAAAATATATGAAATGTGGCGAACACTCCCTGGAAATGGTATGCTATCCTCTGTGCTAGCGACGATCAAATCCCCGCTCTCCATGTGAAGTTGCTCTCCAGGTGGTGATACACCGCAGCATACCTCAAGGGAAGTCGATCCTGTGTCCTGCGAGAGATATGGTGTGTCAAAAATTTATAAGTCTAAAGGAATAGGACGTGAAAAGCGAGACTTAAATGTGGAGTGAGAGTGAGTATGAAAATCTCCCTGAATAGGGGCAATATGCTCAAGTAGATGCTCAGCCGCAGAAGAAGTGGAGAGCGACGGTAAAGGTAGATGTGACTCGGGCTCCATAGAGTGGACCATCGTATCCAAGCCCTCATGCACATCCTCCTCGACGATATGCTTATGCTCCACCATCTGCCCGATGTCCTGAATGACATCCTCGTGGTTGACCACAGACCAAGGAGAAAGCTGCGACAGAGATGGCTGTGGAGGTGGATGTAGAGCGGACCCCTCGTATGTGGTCGTGGTGTCCTCGTCCTCACGCACATCCTCCTCGACGGTATGCATAATCTCTGTAAAATCCTCAGTGCCCTCATATGACTCATGCGGTGTATCCAAATCAAGACAAGAAGTCTCTCCCACAGATCCTATAGAAATCACCCCATCCTCACTATCATCATCAAAAAATGCTTCGTCATCCAAGTGGTAGTGATGGAAAAATGGGGTATCGGCGTGAGATGTGTCTATGGTGGCCGATGGCATGGTGGTCTCAACCATGAAAGTGGGTATATCCTCTCCTTCATCCCCTCTCCTCAGTGTAGGCTCGGTGATTGGTACCATCAAGTTTTGTAATATTTGGCCTTGGTTAAACATGACACTTTCAAGGAGAGACACGAGGCTTGATTCTTCTTGTGTTTGTGGAGGGGTATAAGGTTGAGAAAATGGATGGGAGGTGTTAGGGCTAAGGTTGTGGGAAAATGTTTGGCCTTGGGGTGGGGGGAGGCTCTCGAGCGTAAATGGGCAATCATAATACACATGCCCCGCCATCCCACAAGTCTCACAAACCACAACCGAATAAGGATTGTATCCTCCCATCTGAGCATTGAAATTTGATCTCCACATGGTTACACCAAAGATACCTGGACAACAAAAATAAGAAAACTAGAGAGGAGCGTCAATAGTACAAGAAAATAACAAAAAGATAATATAATAGTGGGGGAAAAATTTCTTGGTTATTGAATATTTTTTTTTAAAAAAAAAGAAAAAAATTTTTTGTTTTTTTGTGCGTAGTCTAACGAACCCAAGCTAAGCTAACATCAAACCGAACGCCTTGTTTAATATTGGACTCCCCGGATTTGGTTTTGATGATGAGCAAACATAAATAATCCATGAACTAACAATTTGTGAGCGCAGTATTGGAGATCGTCGCCAAATTCACGAGAACATTCAAAGCGACATCTCAACACTTCCCAAAGCTCGTATTCATGCCCAAAGCTTCGTTGAAGCTCTTGCGCCGTTTTGGAAGTTATGAAGAATCAATCGAAGCTCTCGAAGACCGTTTATTAAGGTTTTATTTATAGTATTTTTAGCTTCGATATATAGAATGTTAAGCCTTGAGTATATCTTACGTTTCTAACTTCATAACGCTCATATCGTAGCTCTAGGATCTTAGTACAAGTTCATTCTAACTTCCTCGAAGCGTCGCGCTTCGATTCGGACTTGTTTGTGCATGTTAGTTGGTACAAGAAGAAGTACTGACCGACTAGATGGTGATCTAGTCGGTCAGTAACTCTTCTTGGACCGACTAGTTTGATTCCTTAATTTCTTGGACTTTACTGTTTACAGTTAGTCGGTCTACGTTGACTCACCGACCGACTAGTTTGTGAACTAGTCGGTCAGTGATGCTTCTTTGACCGACCAGTTGTGACTTACTGTTCATGCTAAATTTCTCCTAAGCTACTGTTTATCGTTAGTCGGTCTAAGAACGTTTGGGACCGACTAGTTGACAATCTAGTCGGTCAACTTTTGTTCTTGGACCGACTAAGTCAATTTGTATTCAGACTATTTCATTTTGCCTCTTAGTCGGTCTACGTTCATTGACTGACCGACTAGTTGTGAAACTAGTCGGTCAGAAAGTCTTCTTGGACCGACTAGATTTCTAGGTCTGAAATTCTCTTTCTTCTCAGTTCCTCTCTTAGTCGGTCCATGCTGTTTAACTGACCGACTAGTTGATGAACTAGTGGGTCAGTGATTGTTCTTTGACCGACTAATTCTCCCAGATTTCTATCCGTGGGAGAATGACCTAATTTGTTTTTATGGGACCCTATAAATACGAACCTAGGTCATTTCTATCTAGGTTAGAGCTTCCATTCAGAGATTCATTGAGATCAAAAGAGATAGCCATTCTCACTCAAATCTAAAGCTCTCTTCCTCACAAGAAACCCATTCTCTCTCATTTCTAGATCTAGAATCCATCTTGAGAGAAGCTTGTTCTTGGTGAGCTCTTCAAGCTATTGCTTGATCCAAGTCTCCAAATCATCCCTAGGCACCGATTGCTGGTCATTTCCTTGGTGCTAGGACTTGGTGACTTCATCTTCCTCAAATCCTCCATTTCACCTATTGGGTAAGAAAAACTCAAGGTATAGGATTTTGTGGTAAGTTTGTTTATTTCAATATAAACTCATTTATATTGCTTGTTGATTCTCTCGGTTGTGAGAGAAGGTTGTGATCCCGGGTTGTGGGATTCACTATTGCCGTTGTTGTATGATTTGATCTTGTGAAGGTTTTTCACAAGATATTCATAGTGGAAATCGTGAGTTAGGGTTTCTAACTCAAGTATCCGGAGGGGATCCGGGTGGTTGGGACGTAGGATCACCGGGAACAAGTCGGGGAGATTTGGGTGGATCCGAACCCATTAACATCATTTGTTTGCATTGTTAATTTTGTTGTTGTCATTCAATTTAAGCTTCCGCAAATTGATTTGGTAGTTGTTTGCAATTTAATTTGGAATTATACTCCTTATTATTTTAAAGTACTATTCACCCCCCTCTAGTACTTGTGCAGTAGCTTGTAGGGCATTACATTTGGTATCAGAGCCAGATACTTAGCTATGTCTGCCAACGACAACAAGACCGTGCGTCCACCTTCCAACTATGACACCTTCAGGAACCGAGAAGGAGCATCTTCGGTGATGGAAGGACATTCCTCTACGAGGCCTCCATTCTTCAACTGTACCAACTACGGGTACTGGAAATGCCGGATGAAAACCTTCCTCCGGAGTGCATCCTTATGGAGGACCACAATGAAGGAGTACATTGAACCTGAAGAAGAGACTTTGAGAAATGGACTACCGCAGAGATCGCTGCGGAGGTAAGCAATGCCAAGGCAATGAACGCCTTGCAATGTGCATTGGAGCCCGAGGACTTCAATAAGATATGCACATGTAAGAGTGCATATCAAATTTGGAACTCCCTCCTCATTCTTCATGAAGGGACGAGTAGGGTAAGAGACTCTAAACTCGTAGTCGTAAACAAAGATTACGAAATGTTTCATATGCAACAGGGCGAGAAGATGAAAGAATATTATGCTCGCTTCGTTGACATAATAAACGAGTTAGAGGCCCTCGGCAAGTCCTACACTCAAAAGGAGAAGTGCTCAAAGCTTATTGAAGGACTTCCCTCTTCTTGGGAAAAACGTACCTTCGCCATCGAGGAAGGTAATGACATGAACAAATATACCGTAGTTCAACTAATGGGTACTTTGATGTCATACGAGGTACGCAAAGATAGCAAGGTGAAGTTACAAGAAAAGATGAAGTCCTATTTGAACCAAGATGCGCCTAAGAAAAAGGCGATTGCATTCAAGGCGGCTTCATCCACCTCTACCGATGATGAGGACTCGGAAGAAGAAATGGACATGGAATCCATTGCACTCATGGCAAAGAAGTTCAATCGCTTCTTCCGAAAGGGTAACTTCAAACAAAAATCTAAATTTACTTCTACTAACGCCTCTCCACCTTTGTGCTTTAAATGCAATAAGCCAGGACACATCAAAGCGGATTGTCCTCAAAACAAGCAAAAGGAGAAGTGGAAGGTGCCGAAGTTCGACAAGTCAAAGACGTACAAAAAGGGGTACAAAAAGGGACTTGTCGGAGCAACATTCACCGACTCCGAGGATTCCTCAAGCGGAGAGTCGGACGATGAGAAAGTGGAGCAAGCGCACATGTGCTTCATGGCAAGAGAGGAGCATGATCAAGGATCCTCCTCTTCTGATGATAGCGATGACGAAGGCGATGAGGTAACTATGGATGATCTTAGGGATGCTAACTCTCATTTATGGTCTAAATACATTAAGTTAGTAAATAGATATACTAAAGTAAAAGATGACCTAGCTAGCATTCAAACCTCGCCTAAGACTATCATCACCAACAACGACACCGTTGTTGAAGAGTTAAGAAATGAGATTGTTAATCTCAAATCTAAACTTGAACATGTTAGCATTGAAGATCCGGAAGAACATAGGATAGCGGATTTAACTTCTCAAAACTCGACTTTGAGAATTGAGAACGAGAATCTCAAATCTCGTGTTTATGTGCTCACATCGCAAGTATCCATTTTGGATACTTCTATGCGTTCTCTCAAAGAGAAATATGAGAACACATTAGGCCGAATCAATAGATTCAATAAGGGTAAGGACCATTTGGATAAAATCCTAAGTGACTTACTTCCGGCCAATCACCACATTGGTTTGGGGTATACGATGGGATGTCCATCCAAAGCGGCCACTACCTTTGTTAGGCCAACTTCCGGTGACTCTACGAGTGGTAGCAAACACTCTATTGGTAGTTCATCTACCAATGGTGCTTCCACCTCGTCCACACCCTCTTTTGGAAAGAAACCCACTTTGGGTGGACCTCCAAAGAAGGGGCATGCTTATATGTACACAAATACCATGCCACGTAGGAACACACGTCCTACTCCACCGTCTCACACATATGATGATTTCTATGCTACACATTCACGGGCACGTGCACACCATGTGAGACACCCTCACGCACGTGTTCCCACACATGCATATGTTCACCCACCTCATCATATGAATAATTCTCGTCGTGCACCATTCCATCATGTTCCTTATGCCTATCCACAACATGCATCACGTAGAAACCAACAACGCATGTATGTACCCAATAGGATGATGGCTCCCAAAATTTTCACTATTTGGAGCCCAAAAGACACAAGCATGGATGAAAAACAAGTATATATGAACGCTTATTTTTCGGATGTTGTGCATAGTAGAAATTATGTGGGGAAGTCAAAGTCCAATTGGACTTGGCTTCCAAAGGTCTAACTTTTGAGGACCCAATGACCTTGGGTACCATGATATGAAAGTTTCTATCTTTAGGTACTCAAGGAAAAGAAAAAGAAGAGGAGCAACAAATTTAAATTTAGCTCCAAAGGGAATTGGATACTCGATAGCGGGTGTTCAAAACACATGACGGGTGACGCTCAATTGCTCTCCGGAGTGGTTCCCATTGCAAATGGAAATCGAGTCGTATTTGGAGGCAACGCGAGCGGAACCATCGTCGGTGTTGGTAAAGTGGGTAACCCTTCTAAACCCTTAATTAGTGATGTTTATCTAGTTGATGGTTTAAATCATAATCTTATTTCAATAAGCCAACTTTGTGACAAAGGTTACAAAGTTAGCCTTGCGAAAGGATTGTGTCATATTTCAAATGATAATAATAAATTATTATTTTCCGGCACACGCCATAAAGATATTTATATTTTGGATCTTCCTAAGTCATATGAACAATGTCTCGTTGCGAACACAAGTGAACAACACTTATGGCATCGACGCTTTGGACATGTGAACTTTGGAACACTTTATAAGCTTTCGAAATTAAATTCCATTAAAGGTTTTCTGAAGCTCGTTTTTGAAAAGAAAAGTTTTTGTGATTCTTGTCAACGTGGCAAGCTTCCTAAATCTTCATTTAAACCTAAGAAAAGCATTTCTACGAAATGGCCACTAGAGCTATTACATCTAGATTTATTTGGGCCAACTAGAGTTGCTTCCTTAGGAAATGCAAGATATGGACTAGTCATCGTTGATGATTATTCAAGATTTACATGGGTATTTTTCTTATGTAATAAAAATGAAGCTTTTGAAAACTTCACAATATTTGTGAAGAAAGTACAAAATCTCATCGGAACCACCATTGTCACTATTCGTAGTGATCATGGGGGTGAATTTGAGAATGAGTCTTTCTCAAATTTTTGTGATGATCTTGGAATTACTCACACGTTTTCTTTCCCTCGCGCACCTCCTCAAAATGGTGTTGTTGAGAGGAAGAATAGAACGCTTGTGGAGTGTGCTCGCACTATGCTCGAAGATAGTCAACTTGGTTATCAATTTTGGGCGGAAGCGGTACACACCGCTTGTTTTGTGTTTAATAGAATACTTTTGAGGCCCGGCACCAAACAAACTTGCTATGAATTGTTGTTTGGTAGATTGCCTCAAGTTAAACATTTTTGTGTTTTCGGCGCAAAATGTGTTATTAAAAACACATATGATAATTTGGATAAGTTTGATCCGAGATCGGATGAGGGGATATTTGTTGGGTATTCCTCACGTAGCAAAGCCTACCGGATATACAACAAAAGATCCTCTACGATCGAGGAATCACTTCATGTCTCTTTTAATGAGAATTTTACTACTTCTAGAATTTCAAATGATAATGATTCTTTGGATGTTTTATGTGATTCGTTTGAAAATTCTAAGACTATTGATTCAATTGATCCTATTGAGACTAACCCAACTAATGAAGTTGTTGAGAATGTGCCTAGTGATCAAGGTATTCCCAAGCGGCTTCATACCGTACGCGACCATCCCCATGAGCAAGTCATTGGCAATATTAATGATAGTGTCAAGACGAGATCTCAAGTCCACCACTTCGCCAATTGTGCCTTTGCCTCATCGATAGAGCCAAAGAATATAGTTGAAGCTTGCGAAGATAGTGCTTGGATCCTTGCCATGGAGGAGGAACTCATTCAATTCGAGAGGAATGAGGTATGGGAGCTTGTTCCTTTGCCATCGAAGAACCACACCGTCATAGGGACAAAGTGGATCTTCAAGAACAAAACCGACGAAAATCAAGTCGTCGTCCGGAACAAAGCTCGGTTAGTTGCTCAAGGCTATCGCCAAGAGGAAGGTATCGATTTCGAAGAATCCTTCACTCCGGTAGCTAGATTAGAATCAATTAGACTTTTATTGTCTTATGCATGCCATAAAAATTTTAAGTTATTTCAAATGGATGTTAAAAGTGCATTTTAAACGGAGATGTTGTTGAGGAAGTTTACGTTTCTCAACCTCCAGGCTTCATAAATGAAAAATTTCCAAATCATGTTTTTAAACTTAAGAAAGCTCTTTATGGTTTGAGACAAGCTCCTCGAGCTTGGTATGATCGCCTAAAGAATTTTCTTTTGGATTTGAATTTTAAAATGGGCGAAGCCGATTCTACACTTTTTGTTAAGCATGCGAATAATGATATTTTATTAGTTCAAATTTATGTTGATGATATCATTGTCGGTGCTACTAACTTCACTCTTTGCGAAGAGTTTTCTAATGTTATGAAGGAACAATTTGAGATGAGCCACATGGGCGAACTCAAATATTTCTTAGGTCTCCAAATTCGCCAATTGAACGATGCAATCTTCATCCACCAAACGAAGTATACGGTGGAGTTGCTTAAGTGATTTGGAATGGAAAGTGCTTCCGGGAAAAAGACTCCAATAGCACGACTACGCATCTTGACAAGGATACGGGCGGTAAGGATGTAGACATTCGTCTATATCGAGGTATGATAGGTAGCTTACTTTATCTTACCGCAAGTATGCCCGATATTATGTTTGCCGTATGCATATGTGCTCGTTATCAGTCTCAACCTAAGGAGTCTCACTTAGTAGCGGTAAAGCGTATTTTCCGTTATCTAAGTTACACTTTAGATTTTGGATTACTTTATCCGAAATCTAGCACGTATGAGTTAGTCTCATACAGTGATGCCGATTATGCGGGATGTAAATCCGACAGGAAAAGTACTAGTGGCACTTGCCATTTTCTAGGAAATTCTCTTGTCTCTTGGTTTTCCAAGAAGCAAAATTCCGTATCACTTTCAACCACCGAGGCGGAATATATTGCCGCCGGTGCCGCTTGTGCCCATGTTCTTTGGATGAGACACACTTTGAAGGATTTTGGTATTCATTGTGATACTAGCCCTATCATGGTGGATAACCAAAGTGCTATCTGTCTTTCAAAGAATCCGGTGCACCATTCCCGATCAAAACACATAGATGTCCGACACCATTTTTTAGATGATCATGTTGCTAAGAAGGACATCATTTTAGTGTACGTTGAAACCCAAAAGCAAATCGTCGATATTTTCACGAAACCCCTAAAGGAGGACTCCTTTGTGCGGTTGCGTCGAGAATTGGGGATTATGGGTGAATCCGAGATATAGGATTCATATTTCATTCAATTATCTTGCATGCTATTATATTTCGTGATATTTCGTTCATGCTAGATTTATTGAATTTTTGGGAATTTTATGTGATATGTTTGAATTTATGATCGAATTCGTATTTCAATGTCGTATTTAAGATTTCGACGTTTTATGGGGTAATTTAGATGACTAATGAGAGTGTTAAGATGTTTCATCCAAGTGGTTTGTGAAGAGAAATCAATTATCAATTTTTGGACTCTTCTAGTCGGTTTCAGTTCATTTGTCAACCGACTAGATGCTCATCTAGTCGGTCAGCAAGTGAACTCAGACCGACTAGATCAAGCTTTTATCTTACTCTTATCATTTTCTTTCTTTAGTCGGTCACAGTACACTTACCGACCGACTAGATTGAAAACTAGTCGGTCAGTGAGTATACTGCGACCGACTAATTCTAGCCCTAAAAATCCCTGTTTGCCTCTGTTTCGACTTAGTCGGTTCAAGCTCATTGACCGACCGACTAGATCGTAATCTAGTCGGTCAGTGTTTGAACTATGACCGACTAAGTGTGTTTGGGCAAATGTGTCTTTTCGCTTCCCGACCGACTTTTCTCATTCTTTATCCGACTAAAACTCATTTTAGTCGGTATTCATCTCCTCTCCAGCCCGCAAAAACCCCAAACCCTCTCGAGACTCTTCATCTTCCCTTCGACTTCCGGCCAGTTTTCCGGCCATCCCCGCCGTCCGCCGCCGTCGACCGACTCCTCCTAGGTATATCTCCCTCTCCTAGGTCTCGATTCCTTTTCTAGGGTTTGCTCTCCTTGATTTCAACTTCTAGGTGAACTAGGGTTTCGATTTTTCATCTAGGGCTTGAATAATTTCGAGTTTGTTGTAGGATTCTAGGGTTTCAGCTAGGGTATTTGATCTTCCGTCATCATTAGCTTGTCCTCGTCGTGCCACGATCATGGCAAAGACGTGGATCCCTATCGCTTCATCTGGGGCTTCCCCAATGAGCGTAGAGCCTTCAGACCCTAGGAATCCACCTAAGCCCAAGCGTCGTGCTAAATCTACCCAAGCTTCTCCGTCTTTGCCTCCTCTGAAGAAGCAGAGGACGTCGACTGTCAAACCCCGCAAATCTAAGTCCAAAAAGCCCATACTCCACTCACCCTCGACTCCTCCCGATTCCGACACTGAGTTTGTGCCTGAGGATGAGCCTAGCCATATGGAACCCACTCCTCCACTTCGTCCTAGGACTCGCCAGCCAAAGAGAAAGGGCCCAATGCCAGCGGGTGGTGTTGACATATCGTTGTGTCGCGACGACCCTATGTGTCTCGCGGCCTACAACCGTATTGAACACTGCCCGATGCTATTGGAGCACTATGTTCAGTTTTCAGATTTCCTTGGCTTAGCTGACCTCCTCTCCTATAGTGGTCTCCTTGATTATCTTCGATACGATCTAAGGCCAATCCTAAACCATATCCTCGTCTGGTAAAATTGTTCTATGCCAATCGTGTTCGGGGCCAGTACGATGCGAGTCACTCCATCGAGACTACTGTCTTGGGAACTCCTATAGTTCTCACGGCAGAAATCTTGGGGGAGATACTTGGTTGTTCATCGTCCGGTCTCCTTCCTTCTGACATTTCCGTCGACGATATATCTTCCTTGGATCAGTCCGTTCTTTCTGACATCTTCCATGTGATCCCTCCTGCCTTTATTGGAGTTCCTTCAAAGTCATTCAAGCCAAATGCATGGGTATTGAATCTTATTCTGAAGTCGTGCTTGCTTCCCAAGTACGGCTCATCTTCACTTCCATCCCAGCCATTTTTGAAGCTTATCTACGCTCTTTTCTTGGGTTGCGAGATTAATTGGGCTCGCGTTATACTCGATAAGATGGACTCTTTCGAGTGTATACGCAAGACCAATAAATCTGCGCATATTCCATATCCGTGTCTGCTGACCCTTGTCTTTCGTCATTTCCGAGTCCCTCTCCATCCTGACGATGAGCGTCCCTTGGGTACTCCTCTGAACGCGACGGCCGTTAAGAAATCTCTAGCGGCGCTTCGTCACGTACAGAGGTCGACCACATCTGCTTCTCAGGCTACTCCCTCAGCTGCTGCAGCCCCCCGCTCCTCCTGCCACATTAGATGATGTCGTACGCCTTCTTCGTCAGCACGACTCACGTTTGGCTCGTACTGAGGAGGTCGTCTGTCGTATGGCTCGTATGATGGGGATTGATCTTCCTCCTTCCGTTTCTGAGTCCGAGGAGATGGACGATGAGGAGATTAACGAGCTTGTCACTTCCTTAGCCCGTGGCGATGAGGCCACTGCTGCTGCTGCTGCTACCACTTCAGCTCCTGGAGTTGGCACCACTTCCGGTTCTCCAGAGACTTCTGCCGTAGTAGTCCAGACTTCTGAGGCTGCTGTTACTCCTGCTGTCCCTATTGACGAGCCTGCTCCTGTCTCACCTGCTGCTGTTGAGACCCCTGCTGTTGAGACCCCTGCTGTTGAGCCCGTCGTTTCCACACCTGCCCCGACGATCCCGTCTGTTGACACTCCTCTCCTCCCTGCAGAGCCTGAGTCCACTCCATCGACTGGACCCACGGAGACTGCAGATCCAGCCACTTCCTCGTGATCGTTTGTTCCGAGGACTCTCCACTACTCTTTGGATGACATATCTTTTTGAGAGTATTTTGGGTTAGGATGGAGATTGAGGGTTGATTTGATGTATTTTTGAGTTTTCTGGATGTCGGTGTTGGTTGTTTTGATGTGTTGTATTTTTTTGTTGTTGGACGTTGATGATGTTGATGATGATGTTCTCATGATGATGTTGTATCAATGATATATGATGTATTTCTTTTTGATGGGTATGTTGCATTTGTTGTATCGATCTCTTTTTGGGATATACTCTTGATGTTTCTATCTATATATACATCGTTGTTCATGTTGTGATATTTACTTCCTCGTGCACATTAATTCTCATTCAATGTCCATGCTATGTAAAATCGTCGCTCGACGATTGAAAAACTTGGTTAAATAGATTATATTTCTATATTTGTATAGAATTGTTTTCCATGCACAAATTTAACCAAGAATATTGAATATTGGAGAGTATGTTTCATTATTCAATAAATGAAAAAAAAATTACCAAATATATTTTTGATGATTTTGATTATCGCTTTTTGATAATGGACAATTTGGCACACCTTGATTTGATTTCATCATTTTTAACTTGGTGTCAAATATGTCCATCGTCATTGTCTACGACTCTCGATGTTGGATTTTCCATTTCCAAGTTGTTGTCGTTGTATGCCCCCCATTTTTGGGATAATGCCAAAGGGGGAGAGATAATGATAATAAATATCGCAAATGAAAATTTAACTCAATTTCCAAGAATCTAGTTTGATATGTTAGATTCAGGGGGAGTTAAGATATATATAAGGATTTTCAAAATCCGATATTTCAAAAATCGATTCTCTTTATTTATCTTACTCGTCTGCTTGATGTAATTCATATATATTCATTTTGGAATTAACGTGTCATCAATGCAGGGGGAGTAAGTATTTTACATTTGAATCATTATTTTTGATTATTATTTATGTTGGTTTGTCATCACCAAAAAGGGGGAGAATGTTGAATATTGGACTCCCCGGATTTGGTTTTGATGATGAGCAAACATAAATAATCCATGAACTAACAATTTGTGAGCGCAGTATTGGAGATCGTCGCCAAATTCACGAGAACATTCAAAGCGACATCTCAACACTTCCCAAAGCTCGTATTCATGCCCAAAGCTTCGTTGAAGCTCTTGCGCCGTTTTGGAAGTTATGAAGAATCAATCGAAGCTCTCGAAGACCGTTTATTAAGGTTTTATTTATAGTCTTTTTAGCTTCGATATATAGAATGTTAAGCCTTGAGTATATCTTACGTTTCTAACTTCATAACGCTCATATCGTAGCTCTAGGATCTTAGTACAAGTTCATTCTAACTTCCTCGAAGCGTCGCGCTTCGATTCGGACTTGTTTGTGCATGTTAGTTGGTACAAGAAGAAGTACTGACCGACTAGATGGTGATCTAGTCGGTCAGCAACTCTTCTTGGACCGACTAGTTTGATTCCTTAATTTCTTGGACTTTACTGTTTACAGTTAGTCGGTCTACGTTGACTCACCGACCGACTAGTTTGTGAACTAGTCGGTCAGTGATGCTTCTTTGACCGACTAGTTGTGACTTACTGTTCATGCTAAATTTCTCCTAAGCTACTGTTTATCGTTAGTCGGTCTAAGAATGTTTGGTGACCGACTAGTTGACAATCTAGTCGGTCAACTTTTGTTCTTTGACCGACTAAGTCAATTTGTATTCAGACTATTTCATTTTGCCTCTTAGTCGGTCTACGTTCATTGACTGACCGACTAGTTGTGAAACTAGTCGGTCAGAAAGTCTTCTTGGACCGACTAGATTTCTAGGTCTGAAATTCTCTTTCTTCTCAGTTCTTCTCTTAGTCGGTCCATGCTGTTTGACTGACCGACTAGTTGATGAACTAGTCGGTCAGTGATTGTTCTTTGACCGACTAATTCTCCCAGATTTCTATCCGTTGGAGAATGACCTAATTTGTTTTTATGGGACCCTATAAATACGAACCTAGGTCATTTCTATCTAGGTTAGAGCTTCCATTCAGAGATTCATTGAGATCAAAAGAGATAGCCATTCTCACTCAAATCTAAAGCTCTCTTCCTCACAAGAAACCCATTCTCTCTCATTTCTAGATCTAGAATCCATCTTGAGAGAAGCTTGTTCTTGGTGAGCTCTTCAAGCTATTGCTTGATCCAAGTCTCCAAATCATCCCTAGGCACCGATTGCTGGTCATTTCCTTGGTGCTAGGACTTGGTGACTTCATCTTCCTCAAATCCTCCATTTCACCTATTGGGTAAGAAAAACTCAAGGTATAGGATTTTGTGGTAAGTTTGTTTATTTCAATATAAACTCATTTATATTGCTTGTTGATTCTCTCGGTTGTGAGAGAAGGTTGTGATCCCGGGTTGTGGGATTCACTATTGCCGTTGTTGTATGATTTGATCTTGTGAAGGTTTTTCACAAGATATTCATAGTGGAAATCTTGAGTTAGGGTTTCTAACTCAAGTATCCGGAGGGGATCCGGGTGGTTGGGACGTAGGATCACCGGGAACAAGTCGGGGAGATTTGGGTGGATCCGAACCCATTAACATCATTTGTTTGCATTGTTAATTTTGTTGTTGTCATTCAATTTAAGCTTCCGCAAATTGATTTGGTAGTTGTTTGCAATTTAATTTGGAATTATACTCCTTATTATTTTAAAGTACTATTCACCCCCCTCTAGTACTTGTGCAGTAGCTTGTAGGACATTACACGCCTCCCCGGCAACGGGGCCAAAAACTTCACCGGCGCCCCGTTTACGGTATGGGCGCGGTGTCGTTTTATCGCAAGTGCACGGTTAGTGTAGGGTGCGGGTTTATCGAACTCAGGAAGGTGGATGGCTTAAATGGCTACTAGCCTCGCCTAGGTTGTGTGCTAGCTACGCAGATAATGTGGGTGGAAGTGTAGAAATAAAAGAAAGAAATGAAAAAGACACGAAATGAATCCCCGCTAACACGGGCTAGAGCATTCATGACACTTGACATTTGACTTGACCCAGGGTGAGACATTGCCCCAAAAGGTGGTACCTAGCGTCCATGGCCCAATATTCCGGTCGGTGCCAAGCACGCTAGGCCTACATGGTTCCAGACGGTGGGCATTCCCATGTCCATTAACACCTTCTGCAACCGGGAGCATTAATGCCACAATGATAACTCCCAACACTTCGTCCAAGCCATTCCCACACGCGAGGAATCGATGTCTACACTAGGGGCGTGAGCTGTGGCTAGGGAGTCAACCGCCAAGTTTATTCCCCCTTGGCCCGACGGTCAGAGGCGGTCTTTCTCCCGCCAATGACAATGAAACACCCCCGCGTAACCCTAATGGCCAAATAGGTCAAATGTGATTTCTAGCAATACATCGAAGCGGATCTTGACTGGACAAGCACCGGACCTCAACCCCCAACACAACTAGTGTGTCGTCGTACGAATTGGACCCAGATTGCTAGAAATCCCCATTGACGCATTTCATCGAACACATGCCATGCAACCAAGTCAAATGAAACAACCCAAGCATCAATCCTACTCTAACCTGTATTAGGGTTCATCAAGACTACTCCATGATGAAAAACATATAAACAAACATAAAAGACATACAAACAATCATCATGAAGCAAAACAAATACAACACAAAATAATGGAAAACAAGAGAAAGAAATACTTATCTTGATTTGAATCCAACAATCCGGTACAAGATTTATTGAGCAAAGACCTAATCTATCTACCCTAAGCCTCCCAACAAAGGGGCTGAAAAAGCCCTAAAAACTAGAGGAGAATCCCCCCAAAGTCGTGCCCCAAAACTCAAATATATAACACCTCAAAAACCTTAACAGTTCGGGTCTAGAACTGTCAAAACCGGCCCACCCGATCGGGTGGAAACTCACCCGATCGGGTGGAATAAACAGAGAGTTCAAATCCGCAGAAAGTGATCTCACCAGGTCGGTTGACAAGTCAACCGATCGGGTGAAATGAAAATTCAGACTGCAGCCAATTTCAGCACACAGCTGCGCTCCGAAAATTCCAGAAAAATGTAGAAATATCGGATTTGGGCATGCAACCTATCGTTGGAAAGCTAACGCCGATGCCGACGCTAAACAACTAAGAGATCACCCAAAATCCTTCTAGAATGATAGCAGATCTTCAATGAATGCATCAGCAGCGTACAAAGGCGGAAGAAAAGGCCACCCGATCGGTTGAAACATCAACCGATCGGGTGAGCCGCTTGTTGCTTTGGCCATCAGGCTTCGGGAGCTTCAACCGGTCACTGAAGAGAGCGGGTGGAGCTCTTGGTTCAATCTTTGAGGAGATGCGGCTACAGATGAACCGATCGGGTGAGATGTCACCCGATCGGTTGGAATTCAGCTCCAAATTCCCGAGAATTGGGGCGTTTGAACCGGTCACTGAACCAACCGGGTGACTTCTTGGCCGCTCCAACTTGTGTCCGGGTGGTGCACGCGTGCATCACCCGATCGGTTGGAAGTGACCAACCGGTCGGGTGAGGGGCTGAAAGATGCAATCTTCGTCGTTTGACCCACTGGATCACGCGTGACTCCTCCTGTTGCTCCGGGGACTCATGATATCGTCGTTTTATGTCCCAAATGCTGGAAAATTCCTGCAAAATACAAAAAACACGGAAAAGTGAAAGAAAACAAGAAAACACAAGAAAACACGAGAAAACGAATATAAGACGGCGGTAAAATACGGAAAAACACGGAAGAAACATGCGTAAATATATGAAATATAAACGCATGTCAGGCTCAGATTCGCTTCTTGGTGAGGATGGTGCATCTGAATAGACACTGCACAATTCCGCGTGGGCATCGATATGACCTCCACTTTGCTCCGGTTCATTCCTGAGACCAAGAGATATGTCAGTTAATCCATAAATGCAGGAGTGGGGGTCATAGAGCGCACTTCCCTGAATATCGGTATGTCCAGTGGATTCCTCGGGGATGTAGCACTTCTCGATGCATGTTCTGCTGTCTTCGAAATATAGCTTGTCGTCTCTCACATCAACTCTGATGTCGCCCCCAATTGTCCCATCTGGGGAGATTTGATCCATCACGAAGCATGCAAATAATTGTTCGACGGGGTCCTCGATGTTAATAGCAAAAGCTCCAGTGGCGTGGACCTCATCAACAAGTTCCTTAAGGAGCTCTGCAAAGGGTTCATCATCTCCCTGGCCAGACTCAGTCATTGGCATTGCATCCCCCATGTTACCTGTTAAGATCTTGTGGAAAATTTTGGGAGAGCGTGCAAATTGGGCTGTAAACAGAGTTAGAAAAGAATGAAGAAATAAATAAAGAAATTGAAAAATAACCGGGTGATCGAAATCGAACTCCATCAAAAACCATCCCCGGCAACGGCGCCAAAGACTTGATTGCTTCCAAAATGCAACCCAAGAGCACAACCTAGTATGGCACAAATGCACGGAGATAAATCCCCAGCAACGGCGCCAAAAACTTGATCGCGCCCCGTATACACACCCGGGACGGGACTCGCTAGTCTTACCGCAAGCGCACGGTGTAGCGGCGAGCGGGTATCGAACACGAGGATGGCAAATGACGGTGTCTTCTTCAATTCACCTGGCTATAAGAACAGTCGAGAAATATTCGCAATAAAGAGGTCACAGTCGTTCAATTGTATAAAGAAAATATCAATTTAATAAAAAGGCCTAGGGATAGGGAATCCCCGCTGCAAACCGTATCTCGTCATTGTGATTCGTAGGTTTCACAATTGCTAGACTTGAAATTCAGGTGAACTAGTCGCAACTAAATGTGGAACCAAGCTCACGCTCTTGCGCTATTGCCGGTCTATAGCAAACCTAGGATAGGGTCCAATCTCTTGCAAACCCTAACCTAAACAAGCTAGCGTTAAGGACGACATCATTGTTCAATCGTATCTCGAGCCCACTCTCGTGCAAACTCGAGCTACGACCTAGGTTGGGATAGTTCCTACACATCCAGTCTCTTACAAACGGGTATTGGTATAGAATTACAATCGAAAATCCTAGTATTGGTCCAATCTCTTGCAAACCAATCCTAGAGAAATCCAATTATAACCCAATTCGAATTTCTAGGGCTTCCTATCGATTTGGGATCCAATCTCTTGCAAATCCCAATCGGTATGAATCCCTAGCTATTCGTATTAAATCTATCCCAAACTAATCCTAATCAATTCTAGCAAGAATTTCACCAATTCATCACAAATTAGAAATAGGGTTCGTAGGGTTCATCCCTACGCCCTAAGACGATAAAACTACTCACAATTCATAATGCAAATCATTAGAAATTCAATAATAAAAATAATAGAATTCATTGCAATAGACAATATATCAATAAAAATGAGGTTTTTGATAGAAAGAGAGACAAACCAATGAAGATTCAATAGCATCCAACAAAATAGAACTTTTTATCTCTCTCCAAAGAACTAAATCTAATCTCCTAAAAAGTAATCAAAAAGGGCTGCCAAAAATATGAGAAAAAGCTCTCCAAACTAGGTTAAAAACTGGGGTTAAATACCCCCCAAAATCGCCCTAAAAAATGTGACAAAATTGCCCCTGCGCGGCTTGAAAATCGCACTTTACGCTACAGGCAGCGCGGCTCACTCGGCCGAGTGACAAATGTCACTCGGCCGAGTGACGGACCCTGACGGATTCCAATAAGTCTGGACTTTTGGGGGTCGTCTCCTCGGGAGTCACTCGGCCGAGTGACGTTCTTCACTCGGCCGATGGGATTTCTTCACTCGGCCGAGTCAGAACTCGGGGCTGACTGACGGATTACAGTAACTTGGGAATTTTGGTTGCCGTCGTCTTGATGCCACTCGGGCGAGTGGTGTATCCGTGCTCGGCCGAGTGGTCTGGTGATGCTCGGTCGAGTACACGCTGATATGAAGTCTGTTGCGTGTCCGATCTGGCCAGCCGAGCGTGCTGTCGATGCTCGGCAGAGTGACTCCTTCACTCGGCCGAGTGGCATGCTGAAAATGCCCAATCTTCGTATTTTTGCGTCCTCGTCGCTCCTACGATGTTCTTTCTTCTTGCACTCCTCTCCAATCGTAGAATTCCCCTCAAAAGAGTCACGGGTGACACTTCGGAGTGGGTGCATCTCAGAATCACTCCAAATTGCTCCAAATCTCCTGAAATACGACAAAAACAAGAAATCGTGAAAAGCATCGCAATATTGTCGAATAATCGTGAAAAACGCGATATGGGTGATCTAAATGGCATGCAAACAAGCAGAAAAAAGTTGTAAAATATGGAGTGATCACGTTCCCACAACAATCTTAGCCATCTTATTAATTCAAATGGCGAGAGATTTTCTTCTCCTGATGCCCTCAGATTGGAAGCTCCTCTATACTATAGAAATCTCTACATGCAGAATGATTATTGGAATGTTTTTCCAAATTTAATCCCCAAAAGAAAGCTTACTTTGGATGCTTCTACCTGGATGGATCGGCCCGTCTCAAATTCAGAAATTAAGATTGCTCTTTTCCAAATAGGGAAAGATAAGGCACCAGGGCCGGATGGTTTCAATGCTCACTTTTTCCAGCATCAATGGGGTGTTGTTGGAAATGAGGTATTAGCTGGCATCTCATCTTTCTTTAGTTCTGGTCGCATGCTTCCTCATATCAACCATACTTTTCTTACTTTAATTCCTAAGAAGGCAAATGCTTCGGGGCTTGGGGATTACAGACCTATTTCATGTTGCAACATAATTTATAAAATCATATGTATGGTCTTGTGTAACAGATTAAAGCATGTCATTAGTGATTTAATTTCCCCTAATCAGGCTGCATTTCTAAAAGGCAGATTGTTGGCTTATTGCACTCTTATTGCCCATGAGCAAATACGGGATTTTATCAATCCTATGGGTTCTAGAACGTGTATCAAGTTGGATTTGCAGAAAGCGTTCGATAGCGTTAACAGGAAATTTATCCTCTTTCTCTTGCATCAGATGGGCTTCAATAATAAATTTATTAACTGGATCTCTGAATGCATCTTGACCCCCATGTTCTCAGTTTTAGTTGACGGATCACCTGCTGATTATTTTCCTTCCAACAGAGGCCTGTGCCAAGGTGATCCTCTATCCCCCTATCTTTTTGTATTGGTTATGAAGGCCTTCTCGCTCCTTATGGCTAGGGCAGAATCTTCTCGTACTATTCATCCCCTACATAGGGCTGGAGCGATATCCCATTTGCTTTTTGCAGATGATCTACTTGTTTTCTGCCGTGTGAACCCATATTCCTTTAATGGTCTTAAAGAGGTATTGGATAAGTTTTATCTTCTCTCTGGCCTCCATATTAATTGGGGTAAAAGTTCCACCATTTTCAGTAAAGGGGTACATCACTCAAGGGATCTTGCATCTATTCTGGGCATCAAAGAGGTATCTTCTTTTTCTACTTATTTGGGGTTGCCACTTTCCTCTAAATACCCAAGGGCATCGTTATATGGTCGGCTAGTTGATAGTTGTAATAAGAGACTAGCAGGCTGGTCTTCCTCTTTGCTTTCTATTGCTGGTAAAATTGAATTGGTACGGTCTGTGATTTATGGTATGGTGGCTTTCTGGATGCAAGCTTATCGTCTTCCTCCTTCTGTTATTCGTACTATTAGCTCCGCCTGCAGGAGATTTATATGGGGGAAATTTAATAGTTGGGCCTGGAAGGATTTTTGAACCCCTAAGAAAGAGGGCGGTGTGGGCCTTCGGTTATTGGAAGATATGAATGCAACCTCTGGGGTTCGACTAACTTGGAGAGTGCTTACAACAGAGGGTGTCTGGGCAAAGTTTATGAGGAGGCACTATGCGGCTGTCACTTATGGATTCTACTCCACTAAGGCTACTCCCACCCAGTCAGGGACTTGGAAATTTCTACTCAAGAACCGTAGTATTTCCCAAAAGCTCACCAAGCGCACTGTCAATGATGGCTCATCAACCTCCTTTTGGTTTGACAATTGGCACCCAAATGGTCCCCTATATCTCTTCATCCCCTTTCACCTGGAACAGAAATGCTACACGTAAGTGATTTCTGGAATGGGACAAGTTGGTGTTATGATCCTCACATCCGGCCTTTATTGCCAATTCTCAGCTCTATTTCTCTAGGCCAGGGCCCTGATGGGTGGAAGTGGGTCCCAGCTCCCACTTGCTCCTTCCGCACAGCGTGGGAGGGCTCCCGAGAGCAGCATGCTCCATTTGATTACTTTAAAATTGTGTGGCATCCGAGAATTATACCGAAAATGTCCCTCTGCTTGCTGCGAGCCCTTAGAGGTAAGCTCCCTTCGCGAGATTATTTATCCAAGTGCGGAATAATCGCAGAGCAATCATGCATCCTGTGTGATGATCAAGCGGCTGAGTCCATCCCACATTTGTTCTTTGAATGCAATTACTCTAGGTATCTTCTGACTAGAAGTCTGTTGAAGCTGGGGTACAAAGGTGTTATTCCTAACTCCCTACCAGGCACTTGTGATCTTATCCTCTCCCTTTATACCAAAACAGATACCGTTGGGGTTCTTGCTAAGTCTGTGTTAGCCTCCTTGGTTTGGCACATTTGGAACAACGTAACAAGAGGATCTTTGAAGCTACTAAAATCGGGAAGACGGATCTTTTCAAGGATATTTCGACAGATGTTCTTATCTCACTCCGTGACATGGATACAAAAGCGGCTTCGGATCAGACCCCATTTTTCAATTGGGATTTTATTGATGCCGGATAATTTGTTCTCTTTACGCCATTTTGTTATGATTTGTTACATTTGGGAACTACTGTATTACACTTTTGGTGAAGGTATATAGTTGGAGGTAGTGGGTGACGGCACTTGTGCCCTCTCCCCTCTCTTCCATTTGTCTACTGAAACCATTAGCGTAAAATTTTGTATGTATTTTATTATTGTTAATAATATAGATCCTTATACTTGCCAAAAAAAGTCTGGAATTCTCAGTCCATTCAAAGATGAGTGAGATTACAGATATGGGGTTTTGGGGGTGACACATGTAAAAAGTAGGCGTTAAGGAGTGGGCCAGGATTTGAGTCCCAGTCGCACTCTCGACAGCCAGCTGATGCTCCCGAAACTTACACCTAGAAGCCACCTAGCAATGGCACGAAAGCCAAGGGCTAGATGTATCCCAAATGCGAATTCCTGGCACTTTACGCAAGCGTACGGTGTCAAGAAATAGTATAAAAGATATCGATCTCACAGAGAAGGTAGAGATATTATTGTCTTGGGCTTTTTTCAAATCTCGGAATTTATGTAGCAGTTAGTTTCAAGAGATTGTTTGTTTGTGATTGTGATCAATTAATAAAGACTATGGCTTTAGGACTCACCATTAGGATTGTCGGATGTCGACGCTTGGTTAAGACTCTTACGTTGAATTAGCTTTATTAGGGATTGTCGCATCCAAGATGTGGAATTCATGGCTCGAAGCACCATGAATCTAACGTATAGCATTAATCCCGCTCTCGTGATAGGCGCACATGATACGTGCATTAAGAATCGACAATATTCATGCCACTCTCATGGTCAGAATGATATCAAATCACGCCATTTTCATGGGTTTATGTTGCCAGATGTATGCCCTCAAGGCCATTTATCTCCGTGTATCTATACAAACAACATGTTCAAAATTACAGTAAGCTGTATAGTAAGAATTTATCTATGTTAAATCAAAATGTAGTTATCATTAGAAATTAACTTAGTTAAAGTCCTGCGACTTAATGCGAGGTCAGACATATATCGAGATGAGGATGTCACTCATGGAGAAGTGCTTGACCGTCAGTAGCATAAGTCTCGAAATGTTCGTGGTCATATAAGTTTCGAGAAAAGGACATCGAAACATCGGATAGACCATTGTGTCTTAGTCTTCACCGTATAGCTGTGACAATGATCTCATGGTCATTCGACTTAGCGATGTCGGAGACAAGACACATGTGCTCATTGGAGAATGAGTTCACTGAATGACCCACAAGAGTTATCATATGGTTATGATTGACAAATTTGTCAATGATAACTCTTAAGGATGATAGGCAAGTTGGTCGTTGACTTGAGGTCATTGTATGAACCTATACGTGAACGGTGTCACTTAGATCTCTGACCAAGCTTCGAGGCTAGGCCTGTCAAAAGGTCTTTGGTTGGGTGACATTTGAAGCGTGTGAGGAGAGTAATGACCAAGATAAGATTCGTCTCTCCCGGTCAATGGGAGTTAGTGTTGTAGAGTTAGTTCGGTCTTTAGTGAAAACTCTGGCTAGAGTATGTTGGAAGTTGTCCAACATTATTTGACTAAAGATCGATAGAAACTAACCGGCTTCAAGCTATTAGGGTTGACATTTTGACCGTACCCTAGGCTTGAGTCAAACGACATAGTTTTGATGAAGAGACTAAAACTGCTGAATTCATCACGGACACAATCAGGGTGGTCCCGACAATACTCATGTCGATGAGTTAACCATATAATTATGATACTGAAACAAGGACGACAACTTCTGCTCATGGTCACTGCCGTATGGGGCTTTGAGCCCAACCTGTAGTAGGGTCAGGCTGTAGGGTCTCACACAGAGTGCGACCTTTGTCTAGGAATAGGTAGAAACAATAGGGAGAATATGCATTTGATGGAAGGGATAGAAAACTGCATTTGATGCAAATGATATTTTAAGCTTAGATATGGGACTATTTTGCATATGATGCAAACTGAGTTAAATGTGTTGTAAATTGTTTACGACAATATTTAATGAGATAAACGCGAGGAAAAGTTTACATTGAGACGGAATTGTCCCGCGCTAAACACAGGTTCGAACGGAGTCCAAATCGGACGCCAAATGCCAAAGTTATGCCCAAAACTGCCAAGTCAGCTCAAAGGGGTCTTACCCATGCCCAAACTGAGCATGGATCAGGCCAGACAGACCCATGCCAGACCGCCTGGGTCTGGCCTGGGTGCCCTGGTGCCTGGCCTACCTGGGCCAGGCACCCAGGGCTTGTACCGAGCGCTGGGCGCCCAGGGCGACGGGCGCCCAGGGCGACGGGCGCCCAGGGCGACGGGCGCCCAGGGCGACGGGCGCCCAGGGCGACAGGCCCCTAGGGCAGGCGCCCTTGGCTGGCGCCCTTGGCGCCAGGCCCAGGCGCCTGTCGCCTCGGCACCTGGCCCAGGACTGGGTAGTACCCAGCCAGGCTGCCAGGTTGCCTAGGCTCGCTGGGCCCGGCCAGGCTGACTGGGCAGTGGGTCCCACACATATGGTTTCGAACCCTCGGTGCAGAATTTTTGGTGACGGCTGATTTTGGACGAAAATCAAGTTTTAGGCTAATCTTTGGACGATCGATTGAAGGGTCAAACAGATTCCGATTGACTCGCCGTTTTTTCCTACTCGTTCACCATTCAGCGCCCTTCGATTTGATAGGTTGTATCAAGATCGAAGCTCAATAGTGAGGTAGTTAAAATTCATGAAGTTTGGCCTTTATGAAAGGCAAACTAACGTGAATTATTTAACTCCAAACTTTAGTCCCACATCAAAAGTGGAGTAAAGCGGAGGGGTCAGTCGCCTATATAAATAGGGGTCTGTTCCTCTCCTCTAAACTTGTCCCAAGCTCTAGATCTGAGCGGCTCCCAAAAATATTCGAGCACGCTCAGATCTAGGCTTAAATTAAATATTCTCTTCTCCCTATAATTTCTGCCTTACTCCTAAAGGGCTCTAGGAAAGCCACGAAGGGGTTCAGATCCGATCCAAAATCTTGGCAAAGGTTCACATTTGGGTGAAGCTTTCTTCGGGACGTGGTTGGCTCGGTGACAAGAGGATTGCTCGCCTAGGGACGCGGAGCGGTTAGAGGAGCGGTTCGGCAGGGGATGAGGAGCGGCTCGGAAGACGGTGCGGTACACCTTGCTTGTACCAAGGCAAGGTTCCGGGTATGTAAATTTAATTAGCATTCTTTTAATTTAATCGCAGAAGCTTAGCTCCCTCTTGGGATAGTCGGACCCATCCCAAGTTGGCAGAGATCATGGTTAAGGGTCTTTAAACTTAGGGCCTCATTAAATAGTTTAACGTATCTATTTTTTTCGCTGCATTCCTTTGCGCCTGTGGTCCATCCGACTTAGGACGGGCACAGATTGTACCCGAAGAGTCTTTTAAAACCCTTCAGTGGTATCAGAGCTTAGTCTGTATCTTGATCTAAGGACTGCGATTTTATTAATCGAAGAATACTTTTTAAATGCATGCTAAAGATTTAACTTTATAAGTAATTATTAAAAATGAAACCGTTTTCATTTGAGATGTTTAAAAAAAAATTCTTTAATGCGATAAAAATAATTTTAGAAATATGAAAATTTTTATGATGATTTTAAAACGTAGTTTATGAAATAAAAAATTATATGATAATTTTTTATGAAACTTTTTTAAGTTTTAAAATCATGGTTTTAATTTAAATGTTAAATTTATGTTAATTATTTATTAGATTAATGTTTTAAACATGTTGTTCTATTTAATTGTTAAATAGTTGGATGCCTATTTTTATGCGATAAATTAGAGTAGTTTATGTTTTAATGGCCATGATTTATTATGTGATAATTGATGAAACCTTTTAGGTTAGCCATTAAAAACCTGTTTAAAATTTATAAGATATATTTTAATTGACATGCTATGTTTTAATAATCATTACAACCTTTTAAAACCTAATTACTGATTAGGGTAGTCCTTTAATGATGATTATTGTTTTAATCGTTATCATAATAATTCTCATTAAAAGACTACGCTTTAAAGCGATGTAAATGATTTTATTAAAATCTTAATAACGATTAGGATATCACGTGAACCTTATAGTTAATAAGGACTTAATAAAAGTTATTAACAAATCCTAAAATTTTGAATTTTAAGGATTCAACTAGTTGATAGGATTAATTAGTTGTTAATAAAAGCCTTTTTAGTCTACGGCACGCATATAAAAATGACAAGCTTCATTCAATAGACCATGATACGGTCAATGTGCTTGGCTAAGTTTGTTGGATCACCCTAGCTAGTCTAAGGGATAACTAATCCTGGCTTAGTCATTCCTTGGCCGTGTTCTGCTTGACTGCAATGACGTGAATCATGATTATATGACATCCTGGACTATATCTAGTCAAATACGTTAATAATCTTTTTCAAGGTTAGCCGTTGCCCTCCTTGTTTTAGGGTTGGCAGCTATAGGACCCATGTTCTAGTTGTTGAGCTACACTCAAGCTGGATATGGCAACCTTGTAGAAAACAACTTCTTAAAAAATATGATGTAATCTTGATTTGACCCAAACCGTCATGTTGTGAATACACCGAACGCCGGCGTAAGTTAATCTAATGATGTAGTCTAGATTTGACCCAAACCGCCGTATCGTGAATACACCGCGCGCCAGCGTAAGTTAGGCTAGACAAGAAAACAAGGGTCCGACTAGACTGGTCATTGTGATTTGGATGAGCACACTCATGATCACAAATGGCTAGGGGTAAAAACCGTTAAGAGAGTCATATATGACATGATTGATGAAGCATCATCTACCAATCGCAGAGTCAAGCAATTTGTTGAGATACACTAAAGGTTGTAAGACTTAGGGTGGTAAGATCTCTTTTTCATTAATTTAATTTAAAATTAAATCGTTCATTATAAGGATTAAAATGATCGCAAAATTAGTGGGATGATATAGATTGATAAAAGCCATTCTATTTATATTTAAAAACATGAACATATGCTAAACTAGGGTAAGTTCTAAGTTTACCGATGGAATCTAAATATAATATTCTAATGGAATAAGTTAACCGGTCAAATAGGTTGGTTAATTGAATATCAAGTTAAATTCTAATTGATAGACTAAACTTTATTCTCATTGACATTAAAATGACCTTCTTAAGGACATACTTAAGGAATATGATTTCATTAAGTTCTGAGTCCAACAAAATAAATGCACGCTACATGTCACTCGCCTCTATATGGGGCAGCTCGAACATATCGATGTTTAATAGCAAGTTTCTCCATACAATTTGTTGAGCTACACTCAAGGTTGTATGGAAAGCAGGTTCGATCCGTAAGATTCGAAAATTCGATCAAACTGTTTGAATCGAATATGAGTGCATGAGCAGTGCAAGACTATGTATCCCAACCGGATCTTAAGACGAGCAACTTGTTGAGCTACACACAAGGTTGCAAAGCTCAGGCGTTTGGATACATGAGATGCTTGCATAGCTATTTAAATTTTTGTTGAGAAGTTTAATATCTAAATGAGATTTAGAAAAGGAAGAAGGGACTAAGGAAAAGTCAAATTGAGAAAGATAGTTTTATCTATCATTAGTAAAGGCATAAGTATGAGGAACTGAAAATGTGACATATTTGATGGCACGATTTCAAAATAATTATTATACAAAAGACGTCTAACACATTTTTGACGAATGTCGTCACCTTGCTCTCTGAAGCAATGTTTTGTGTTAGTAATTTGTAATAACTATAATATATTAAATGGTAGTATATGAATACGCAAGATAGTAATAAACTTATATGGCAAAATATGCTAGGCCGTTTCAAAGAGACTAAGCTTCACAAGTCACATAAAGAGGGATCTGACCTCTTGTATTATGAAGTCTACGAAAACTTGTGAATCTTCTTCTCAAAGGTATGTTGGCCGAAACTCCTTCTGTAAGACAGTTGGAGAGCGAGTTGTTGAACTCGCAGTCTTGTACATACTGATGTACACGGACCCAAGTATAAGTTAGCCAAGATAAGTTGTTCTTATTTTATTGAGACACGTGTTCTTGATAAAACACAAGTCTGATAAAATAGAGAACAAAATGACAGAAGTATTTGAACTGATTCAATTAGATTGAAAAGTCGAATACTTAGCTGTATAAATCTTGCGTAAATAAAAGAAAATGGGATTTTCTCTCAGGTCAAGTCTCTTAACATATTGGATGTGTTTGAGAGCATGAATCACATTTTGTTAGACATAGTGCGATTCATGGCAAGTTGACTCTGAGTTACAATCCTCCCTCTGGGTTAAGTCCCAGATTATAATGCATTGATTCTTGATAAGGTTCTGTATGGACATTATCAATAAGATATTCATTAAATCAATCTTTAGGAAGTTAAAGGATTACTCGAGTCTCGTAAGACGAAGAGTCGAGTTAGACATCATAGTCGATGATGGCTTAGTCAACTTCCAGGATGAAATTTGGAGTAGTGACTCGGATTAACAACTTGATGCAATAGGTCCGTGCACGTAAATAAAGTATGGACTTTCGTTTATGTGCCCAAAGGAATTGTTTCTTAATGTCTGCAAGTAAATCTTTGAGTTTAGAAGATTGGTGCAGAAAGAAAGTAGTGAAGTACATCTTACGTTGGTTGAGAATGTTTTCATCCTAATTTCTATAAACGGATTATGATGAAACTGTCTCGCCAACAGATGCGTATAGATCTACTCGGACCGAACTCGATGTAAACACTCATGATAACCATGAAAACTGGAGCATTCATCTATAGTTCGTTTTCTAAATATGATTTAGAAGAACAAACTTATATGAATTAGCCAGAGAGTTTTCAAGGTCAATGGAAGCGAATAAAACACATGTGAGGCATCGAAGGGATGGAACATATTTTGATAAAGTGGTCAAAAGAGTTTGACACTTTTAGATATGAACCATTTAAAATGACCAACAACTTATTGTCGTAAGGTACGATGAGCTGGATATGATCCAGGAAAATTAAATGGATTTCGAAGGACCAGAGTAAATTATTTGGATGCGATTCAAATGAATGGTCTAATATAAACATTGAAAACCCTTTAAGTCTATATAGTAGACATTTTAACAGAACCACGCACGAAGGCTCTACCACGTGAAGTCTGGAAAGACTTATGTGTAAATACGGTATGAGATATCGGGATAAATGGGCCTGCGTGCAAGGAGGAGATGTTGCAAGATGTATGCCCTCAAGGCAGTTTAAAATTTCAGTAAGCTGTATGGTAAGAATTTATTTAAGTTAAATCATTATGTAGTTATCATTAGAAATTAACTTAGGTAAAGTCCTGAGACTTAATGTGAGGTCAAACATATATCGAGATGAGGATCTCGATCATGGAGAAGTGCTTGACTGTCAGTAGAATAAGTCTCAAAACGTTCGTGGTCGTAGATGTTTCGAGAAAAGGATATCGAAATATCGGATAGGCCATTGTGTCTTAGTCTTCACCGTATAATGGCGACAATGATCTAATGGTCGTATGTGCACGGTGTCACTTAGATCTCTGACCTAGCTTCGAGGAGGCCTGTCGAAAGGTCTTTGGTTGGGTGACATTAGAAGCGTAAGAGGAGAGTAATGACTAAGATAGGATTTGTCTATCCCGGTCAATGGGAGTTAGTGTCGTAGTGTTAGTTCGGTCTTTAGTGAAACTCTGGCCAGAGTATGTTGGAAGTTATCCAACATTATTTGACTAAAGATCGATGGAAACTAACCGTCTTCAAGCTATTGAGGTTGACAGTTTGACCGTACCTTAGGCTTGGACATAGTTTTGACGAAGAGACTAAAACTGCGGAATTCATTACGGGCACATTCAGGGTGGTCCCAACATTACTCATGTCGATGAGTTAACCACATAATTATGATACTGAAACTGGGACGACAACTGCTATTCGTGGTCACTGTCGTATGGGGCTTTGAGCCCAACCTGTATTAGGGTCAGGCTTAGGGTCTCACACAGAGTGGCACCTTCGTCTAGTACTAGGTAGAAACATTAGGGAGAATATGCATTTGATGCAAGGGATAGAAAACTGCATTTGATGCAAATGATATTTTAAGCTTAGATAGGGGACTATTTTGCATATGATGCAAACTGAGTTAAATGTGTTGTAAATTGTTTACGAAAATATTTAATGAGATAAACGCGAGGAAAAGTTTTCATGTGAGACGGGAATGTTCCCCTCTAAACACAGGTTTAAACGGCGTCCAAATCGGACGCCAAAATGCCCAAGTTATGCCCAAAACTGCCAAATCAGCTCAAAGGGGTCTTACCCATGCCCAAACTGGGCATGTGTCAGTCCACACTAACCCTGGCCAGACTGCCTGGGGTCTGGCCTGGGCGCCCTGGGCATGGGTGACCAGGGCACCAGGCACCCTGGGCCTGGGCCGATCGCCCAGGCCCAAGCGCTCTGGGCAGGCACACTGGGTGCCAGGCGCCCTGGGCCTGGGTGTGGGCCAGGCCCAGGCGCCTGGCACCTAGGGCGCCCAGGCGCCCTAGGCCGGGTGCCCTAGGCACCAGGCCCATGCACATGTCTCCTAGGTGCCTCGCCCAGGCCTCAGCAGCGCCCAGCCAGGATGCCAGGCTGCCCAGGCTGGCTGGGCCGCCCGGGCTGACTGGGCAGTGGGTCCCACACCTAGGGTTTCGAACCCTAGGTGCAAAATTTTGGATGATAAATAATTTTGGACGAAAATCAAGTTTTAGACTAATCTTTGGACGATCAATTGAGGGGTCAAACAGACTTGGATTGACTCGCCATTTTTGTCTACGCGTTCACCATTCAGCACCCTTCGATTTGATAGGTTGTATCAAGATCGAAGCTCAACGGTGAGGGAGTTAAAATTCATGGAAGTTTGGCCTTTATGAAAGGCAAACTAACTTGAATTATTTAACTCCAAACTTTAGTCCCACATCGGAAGTGGAGTAAAGGGGAGGGTTCAGCTGCCTATATAAATATGGGTATGCTCCTCTCCTCTAAACTTGTCCCAAGCTCTAGATCTGAGCGGCTCCCAAAAATGTTGGAGCACGCTTGGATCTAGGTTTAAATTAAATATTCTCTTCTCCCTATAATTTCTGCCTTACTCTTGAAGGGCTCTAGCAAAGCCACGAAGGGGTTCGGATCTGATCCGAAATCTTGGCGAAGGTTCACACTCGGGTGAAACTTTCTTTGACGCGTGGTTGGCTCGACGACAAGAGGATTGCTCGCCTCGGGACGCAGAGCTGTTCGAGGAGCGGTTCGATGGGGGACGGGGAGCAACTCGGAAGACAATGCGGTACACCTTGCCTATACCAAGGTAAGGTTCCGGGTATGTAAATTTAATTAGCGTTCTTTTAATTTAATCGCAGTAGCTTAGCTCCATCTTGGGTTGGTCGGACCTATCCCAAGTTGGCAGAGATCCTGGCTAAGTGTCTTGAAACTTAGGGCCTCGTAAATAGTTTAACGTATCTATTTTTCTCGATGCATTCCTTTACGTCTATGGTCCATCCGACTTAGGACAGGCACAGATTGTGCCCTAAGGGTCTTTTAAAACCCTTTAATGTCGACACTTGATTAAGACTCTTACATTGCATTGGCTTTATTAGGGATTGTCGCATCCAACATGTGGTATTCATGGCTCTAAGCACCATGAATCTAACGTATAGCATTAACCCCGCTCTCACGATAGGCACACACGATACGTGCATTAAGAATTGACAATATTCATGCCACTCTCGTGGTCAGAATGATCTCAAATCACGCCACTCTTATGGGTTAGAATTTTGATGTATTTTGGTGGCTCTCATTGACATAATGGCAGTAGCCGTCAATTAGTAATATATTTCGTCGGTGGATCCCATCAAGACACGAGCCCGGCATGGTCACGAGCCCTAATTGAATCCAATAACTCCCTAATTAAGTCTATAGGATACTCCTTAAGCCAATCGATTCCACCGACAGTGGGCACGATCTCAGTACGAGTTCTCATGTAAACTTTACAAGATCAACCAAAATACGTCCTTTTTATTCCAACGCAACCTAAAAATTCTAACTTTGCATCTAATTCCTAAAATCCATGGGCTAATCCATTAGCCCTAGATAGAACTACTCGCGCATCATAGCAACAACAAAGAAAGATTTAATGGATGCGAAAGAATTCATCATAGCAATAGAAGACATCAAAATCAATAGAGAGTTTAGAGAATTATTACCTACACGTCGTGGAGCAATATCAAACGAAAGAGAATTAAGAAAATATGGTTCCTTGCGCACAATAAAAATCCAAGCTTTGTCTTCGACGGCACAAAACTCTCTAGATCTAAAAACTCTAATTAAATTATAAGGATAGGCTAAAACTCTAGATGTATCCCAAGTAGTCCCTAAAAATAGGGCTAAAATGTGCTTAAATACATAGGGTAGAAATCCCAAAATATCTCAAAAAATCTGGGCACTTGGGCCCACCAACTAAGCTGGTAGCGTTGCGCTACTCGACCGAGTAGCAGTGCATGCTCGATAGAGTCGACTTTAGGCTCCGCTTGCTGCTTTTGCTTTTGGCTGATACGTGCTACTCGGTCGAGTAGCCCCTCTACTCGGTCGAGCAACAGTAGATCAAAACTTCCTCCAAAACGCTGCTCTGTTTTCTTGACGACTCGGGTCGAGTAGGTGAACTGCTTGGTCGAGTTTCTTTTCTCCTCGATCGAGCTAGGGTGCCTTGGAGAAAAGCTCAAAATCATCACCATGTTTGATTCAACTCGGGTCGAGTTGGCTGTCTGCTTGGTCGAGTAGGTTGAGGCCATTTCCGTCTGATTTCTACGTGTCAGATCGGCCGAGTAGCTGATGCTACTCGGTCAAATCACCTGGGAAACTAAACTGAGATGAAGCCTTGGATCTTTTCTCTCGCTCTCTTCTCCTCCTCTCCTCTGATCTTCTTCCATACCTCGGCGAACTCCCATGGGGCCTTGCCAATGACGTCTTGGGCATGCCGGATGTGTCCTTGTCCCAAAATAGATCCAATTCGCTCCAAAACTCCTAAAAATCCATAAATCTATACAAAACTCAAATATGGCGTTAGAAGCACGATAATATCTGAAAATATGGAGTTTGAAGGTGAATATGACATGAAATGATGCGATAAAAACATGAAAATATGGACACAGCACCAACACGGGGAGTAGGCAGAGTTAGAGAGGCCCATGGGTGTACTCTGATGCACCATGAGGTAGAAAAGTATCATCATCTCACTTCCTTTAGGGGAAGTAACGAGAGGCCCCTATAGTGCTCATGTCACTATTTGGGGTACCCCTGTTTTCACCCACCTTGGGTGAAGTCCAGCTCCTTAAGTCTCCTACGATTTACACGGGTTCCCAAATGTTTAAATTGATAACTTTAAAATAATTTGTCATCAATCCATGAATATTGTTATCGCTTGTTTGCATGTTTCTCAACTTTACTTTTAGCATTTGCATGCTGCGATGTATTTACTTATGAATATTATGTTGATCTGTTTACTTCGGTAGACCCCCTCTTTCGATAGGCAGTTCGGTTCTAAAACTGGGTCATACCTAGTTTAATTAGGTTTCCTACTGGGTCACTGATGCACCTAGAACTAACACCTCAAAGACACCTGGCAGTGTCACTAATGCCAGGCGAAGAATGGTTCCCAAATATCAATTCCGGGCTCACGAACGCAAGCGGATGGTGTCAAGTTATAGTATATAATATATCGATCCCACAGGGAAAGTAGTGGTGTATTAATATCAGGTTATTTCTAAATCTCAGAAGGAGGTAGTAGTCGATTTGATGACTGTTTGGTTGGTGGTCGTTTGATCAATATAAAGAGACTAGGGCATTATGACTCGCCACTAGGACCATCGAAGGTCGATGCTAGGTTCGAACTCCTACGTTGCATTGGTTTTATTGGGAATTGTAGCATCTAGGAAGTGAATTCATGCGTCAAGGCTATATGAATCTAACATACCGTACTCACCCCACTCGTGCGATAGATGCTTATGGTATGTGTATTAAGTATCTATAATAATCTCACTACTCTCATGGTTCGAATGTTCTCAACTCATACCACTCTCGTGGGTTAGAGCTTCGAGGTATTTTGGTGGCTCTTATTGACGCAATGGCGGTAGACGTCAATTAGTGGTATAGTTCATCGGTGGATCCCATCAAGGCACGAGCCGGGCATGGTCATGAGCCTCGGTTGAATCCACTAACTCTCTAATTAAATCCATATGATACTCCTTAAGTTAATCGATTCCATCGACCATGGGCACGATCCCAGTATGAGTTCTCCTAAGGATTTTGTTAGGTCAACCAAAATACTCCCCATTTATTGTCCAATACAACATAAAAATCCTAACTTCACAACTTTTTCCCAAGATCCTAGGGCAAATCCATTAGCCCTAGATAGAACTACGCATACATGGTGGAGAAAACAATGAAAGGTTGGATTTTTAGCATGGAATTTTTCTTAATAATAAAAAACATATAAAAGATAGAAATACGTATCGAAATCGATGTAGATCGATAGCAAATCACAGAGAAATAAGATCCAATAGATTCCAAGCTAGAAAGAATGCAATAAAAACCAAGTCTTTGCTCAAATATCAAAACCTAGATCCAAATCTCAAGCTTACCCTCAAAACTCTTACTAAAATTCTCCTAAAAAAACATGATGTCTAAAATATTAAAGGAAATTCATTTTTATACAAGGGGTAGGGACCCAACAGATAATTTTTAGAAATATGGAAAGTTGGGCCCATAAGTCACTTGGACGCGTCGGCTACTTAACCGAGCACGTGGCTGCTCGGTCGAGTCACTTTGCTGGCCACGCTGCTGCTTGTTTACCTCTGATGCGAGCTACTCGGTCGAGTAGCACCCTACTCGGTCGAAAAGCAGTGGGTGTCAACTCGGGTTGAGTCGCCTAGCTGCTCGGTCGAGTCACCTCGTATCCGTTTCATGCTGTATCAGCATGTCAGCTCGGCCGAGTAGTTGTAAGCTACTTGGCCCGAGTCACCTGGGAAACTGAATGGGCTGATGCTTTTTCCGGATTTCTCTCGCTATCTTCTCGTCCTCTCCTCCGATCTTCTTCTAAATTGTGGCGAACTCCTATGTGGCCTTGCCAATGACGTCCTGGACGTGCTCGATGTGTCCATGTCCCGAATCAGCTCCAATTCGCTCTAAAATCCCTGAAAATCCACAAATCTATGCAAAAAACTATAATATGGCGTTAGGAGCGCATTAATATTTAAAAATATGGATTTCGGAGGCGAATATGATATGAAATGAGATAAAATGATGCGGTGAAAACATGGAAAATATGGACACATCAAAATCCCCTAAGATTGCCTCTTACTCGTCCTCGAGGAAGACGAATACTAGGCTCACCGGGCGATAAAATAAGAAATGGAAACAAGAATAGAAAATGGAGGGGAGCGCTAGATTATTCTGTCAGATCTCAAGCCTTAGCTACATATCACGATGCTTCGAAATAAATCACATACTTACTTGAATTTCGTATCTTTTGCTTCATATAATACTGGCAAGCGTTTAAGATCAAAGAAAGGGAATTCTCAATATCCATGCAGTCAAATCATATCAACATCATGCAATTCATAGAGTCTAGTATAGAAAATGTGGGTGATGCACTTTTCAATCAATAGGCATAACCGAAGCATATAAGATTCAAATCAGGCATGCAAAAGAGAATAGAAAGGATCATGACATTCATATATTCATCTCAACTCCTGAAAAAATCTCCATAGCTTGTAGTTTTTCATAAAGTTTAAGCATTATCAAACATCCCCAATTGTGCACATCTCCACTCTAATGTCATACTCACTCATATGGTCAAATGGTTCACCCCCAAGCTTAGCTTGAGGTGTCGCATCTAAGGAATAGAAATATGGAATTTTTGGCTTTTTCCTAAGTATATGTGTAGCTCCATGCAAATATGATAAGCAATGCTTTTTCTTTTCTCTCTCTCTCTCTCTCTCTCTCTCTCTCTCATTTAGTGGGAGCGATAGGATATATATATATATATTGATTTTGGCTACTTTATTGGCTTTTTGAAGGCTAACTTTTCTTTTGGGAATTTTGGGAAGTGGATGCGGTATAAGTTGCTGTAGGGGGTGAAACCAAATGACATGTAGAGAATTATAAAGATATGTGAAGAAGGAAATGATATATCACTCGGTTCACTCATAAGAGGTGCACAACAGTTCAGTAGGATAATACTCTAACTAAACTCATAAGCATGCATGGATAATTACATTCATCTTGATAAATAATGAAGACATACGGTAAATCAGACAATCATAACAGGCATGCAGTAAGAAGTAAAATAAGACAACATGCAGATGCTTAAGATATTCCAATGATTCATGTAGCTTGGTGCATTTCCAACAAGCATATACTAGACACCACTGCATACATTCAGTTTCAATTCATTTCATGCGTTCATATAGAGAAATCAGCAAAAGAATATATATGCAAGCATACAGGTAGAAAAAGACAGAAATACTCTAACTAGCATGGCAAAAGTAATAAACATCGCAATAGCATACTAAGAGGCTATAAGAGATATCATCAAGTGGAACATATCTAACAAAAAGGGGGAGAGAATGGCGGAGAAAGTAAAAAATAAAAACAAGAATGCAAAAGTATGGAAAACGTGATGCTAAGTGAGAAAAAGAAAAAGGTGGACAAAATGAGCGGAAAATAAAAGTAAAAAGGCATAAAATAAAAGAATATATATAAAATGAAAATAAAAAGCGATAGGGCTCATCCCCCAAGCTAAACACAACAATGTCCTAACTGCTAAGAACACGCTGGTAAGTCGGGAATGAGGCCAGAGTGGGCGGGCGGGGAAGAAAGATAAAATATTAATGGAAAATAAAACTGTGCAAATAAAAGAAAGGGTGCAGATGCAAATGCATGGAGTGATGCAGGAAATGCAAAACATGATATGCTGCAAATGCTATATGGACATATGCAAAATGATGGAGATGTGCAAAATGTAAAAGGGGTCCTTCCCAAGATGTGTAAGACTAGTGCCCTAAAAAGACAGATGGGCACGAAGAATATGAGGGAGGGACCGGTGCAAAAATGTGATATCAAGCAGTGACACCACCCTCTAGAGGTGGTGACAGGTCTCGCTGCTGTGGACCAGGTGCAGGGATGACAGCATAAGACTCGACTAGAGTGTCAGCTGGTGGGTCAGCCGGTGGTGCAGGCTCAGATGAGAGTGAGACAATGGGAGTGTTGACAATTGTGTGAACGTATGTGTTGGCAACTAAAGTGTCCGATTGAGTGGCAACCAACTCATGGGTAGAGGTGACAGGCCCTATAGAAGCCTAAGAGTGAGGGTTGGCGAGTAGTGCATGTGAAGGGATAGGGTCTGGCCTGAGAGGAGGAGCAGGAGCGAGGATCACGGTGGGTATGTGCCTCGTCCTCAGAATATCTATGGTCGTGGTGAGGTCATCCTCGACTCTCCTGTGGTGCGTGTCGACCTTGCTAGCGAAGGAGTCAAAGTCACTCCTAAGTCTTGCTACCTCAGTCTCCATGGCGGTTAAGTGATCGTCAGAGACGTGAGAGCCAAGGGAAGGACGGGAGCTGCTAGACACCACTCTCGAAGGACGACCCCGTGAATGAGATCCACAGGTCCTGGCCTAAAAGAATGGAGAGGGTGAGCTAGCAGAGATCTCGTCAGTGGTAGTAGGCTGTGAGATGGGGCAAGATCAAGGGTAGCGGTGGAAACAGCAGTAGCAATGACAGCAGCAAAAGGAGTCGTCGTAGACACAGATGTGTGGAAAGATGTCATGACGCTCTCAGTGAATACTGCTGCTGCCAGTGTGGCGGTGGTGCCAGATAGAAGGGTTGTGGACCTGAGGGAGGAAGGCAGGGAAACAAAGAGTTTCACAGTGACATGTAGGGTGCTGGTGGGGTACGGCTCCGAAAAGAGTGGCTCGGTAACGTCGAGAGCAGGAGAAGTAGCTGGCTCTGAAGTGGAAGAAAAAGTAAGGTCGGGAGTAGCAGGGGCTACCATGCCCTCAGGTCCGGGCATGGTAGGGGTAGCAGTAGTGACCTCGGGGCAAGAGGGGGAGACAGTCCCCGAGGTCTCTAGGGTGGTGGTAGGTGTAACGTCTGGTTTTCATGTATTTGGATTATCTATATTATATATATATGTTTTGGTGGATTTTCTCCTTATGTGTGGTTTCCGTCTCCGTAGTTTTCGTTTTCGATCTTTTCGTCGTGATTTTCTAGCTTCTTCCTTAGAATCGTTGATCTTGGAGTAAGTCACTCATGACGAACTTCAAATCGCTCATATTTTAGAGTTAGAGTGATCTTAGAAGCTATAGGAATCTTTCCGAAGCTTCGCGCTTCATTTCGGCACTTTTCGTGCACCTTAGTTGGTTCAAGAAGGGGGACCAACCGACTAGATTGAGATCTAGTCGGTCAGGAACTCTACTAGAACCGACTAGTTCATTGAATCAATTGTACAGGAGTTACTGTTTACTCTTAGTCGGTCTAAGAACAACCACCGACCGACTAGATGTGAAACTAGTCGGTCAGAACTTGCTCTCAGACCGACTAGTTCCTTCGATTAATTTTACCTGAGTTACTGTTTATCGTTAGTTGGTCCAAGAACAACCACCGACCGACTAAGTTGCAAACTAGTCGGTCAGCCATTGTTCTTTAACCGACTAATTCATTGACCATTTTTACAACCTGAGTTACTGTTTGGTGTTAGTCGGTCACAGTTAGCCGACCGACCGACTAGTTCTCACACTAGTCGGTCAGCCAACCTTCTTTGACCGACTAACCGCTGTCGAAACCCTAGGTTTCGCCCAGCCGCCACACGATTTTCTATTTAAACCCCAAACGTTTTCTTTTCTTTTCTTTCTCTTCTCTTGGCCATTTCCTTTCCCCCTTGACCTCTGATCTTCCCCAAACTTCCTCTAGCCATTCCTCCTTCCTCAAGAGTCCCTCTCCCTCTCCATTTAGGCCAGCCATCTCCTCTAGGCCGTCGAAAAACCCCCAAAACCCACAAAATCCCATTTTCTCCAGATTTCTCCATCCATTCCAGATCTGAGCCCTAGTTCTCCGGATCGTTCTTCCGTTGCCGTGATTGCTCGGCATCGTTCTTCCGCTACGATTCGGTAATAACTCGATCCTATAATATGCTCATAACCCATTTGTGATTTTGTAAAACCCTAATAAAAATGAATGTTGTTTTGATGATTGTTTCTCCATAACAACGACTTTCCCGTAGATTAGCGTTCGTGAGACGAACCTTTGTGATCGTCATCCTCGGTGCTATGCAAGTGAAACTGGCCACTTGGGGTTTTGGGCCATGTCCTTAGGCCGTTTCCTTGTTTTAGCGTAAAAGAGACTAGGCAGTGAAAGGATAGCTGCCTAGACGCCCTTGATCTAGCTTGACAACGAAGCTAGATCCGTCACCTTCATCTTGCTTGCATGTCATGTTTAATTTCAAATAATGGTACACGAATATCTGTTCATGTCATTGCATACTTGCTTGTTCATCGTGTTTGTGTAGCACACGCTACTTTAAAATGTAAGTTGCGGAGAGTAGGATTTTGACTCCTACATCGTGACTTGAGGCTAGGTGCATCCCTATGCCAAATACACATCCTGGCTCGTGATCCAGAAGCGGGCACGGTGTGTTGCTAATCCCAACGCTCGATACACGTGGAGGGGTAGGGTTAAACGGTCGCTTGAGCTTAGGAGTTGGCCCGATCAGCCACTCTAGCCAAAAGACGGAAACTCTGAGCATAAAGTGAAAATCGTGAATAGTGAATCGTGATAAGTGAAAATCATGATAAGTGATTCGTGAATTAGTGATTTGGTAGCTTTTGCTACATCGTGCGTGCTTGTCCCTTCTTGTCCTTTTAACTATTGCATCATACTTAAATGTCATGTCATTGCACCCTACTTGAACTGTTAGGTTGTTAGTTTACTTTCAGTTTCCTTGCCCAAGTCTTTTACACTTGCTGACATGTGCCCCTCTCTCTTTTGGGTGACACATGTTAGATCCTGAGCCAGAGTTTGTTGGAGAGGACGTGGTGTTTGCTGACTTCGTGTCAGGACCCACGTTTGCTGAGGAGGAGTACGTGGACACCGGGGACCAGTCCTAGTGTCTTCGTTGCGCTTTCCCTTTTATTTTAGATTGCTGTAGTTGTTCGGTGTGCGGCACCAATACTTTGTAATGTTGTCTTTTGTTGGCCATGTGTTGGGCCTTTAGACTCTTTCCTTTAGCCTGGTGGCTTTTCTGTGATGTTGAATATTGTTGTGGACAAATTCTGAGATTGGTTAACTCTTATCAGTCTCTCTTTCTTGTTATTATTATTATTGTTCCGTTTGCACTTACAGGGACCTGCATATGCTTTATTGACGCTTATCAGGCGTGTGGCTTCACAGCTCCACGTCTGTGCGGACCTTCTCACGTCTCGCCTCCATTGCTTTGGGAAGCGGGGCGTGACAGGTTTTGTTGGTGGCCCATGCAGGTCGCTTTCTGTAACTGTGAATTATCGATCAACGATAATAATATTAGATTGTCCAATAAACTAAGTTCGACATCGGTGTCATAAGCTATAAGTCTAATTTGTTTCGTTTTCTGCGTCATTAGATGTCAGGAAGACGATTTTACCCGTGGTGGTGGTAGTGCGCCCCCTCATAACGAGGAGCCTGAGTGGGAGCCCACCAATGGGGAGATGATGCAGATGATGCTTCAGATGATGTAGGTGTAGCAGGACGTGCTCCTGCAATTCCAGAATGCTCCAGTTGCTCGAGCTGCTCGGGCAATCCAGGATGCCCCTCACTCCGAGCCGGGAGCGAAGCAGTTTCGGGAGCTGGGTCCCGCTTATTTTGATGGGTCTAAGGGTCCTCTAGCTACCGATGAGTGGATTCAGAACATTGAGGATAACTTGAAGATGGCGGAGATCAGCCCGGTTGGATGGGTTAATCTGTCGAAGAGACAACTCAAGGATAATGCTCGGAACTGATGGGATGCGGAAGAGAAGATGCTGTTGGAGCCGATAGCTTGGGCTACCTTTAAGTCCAGGTTTGATGAGGAGTTCTTTCCGAAGGCTGCTAAGAAGGAGATGCTGCAGCGCTTTATTGAGCTGAAGCAAGGGAGCTTGACGGTGGACCAGTACCACCAAGAGTTCACTAGGCTGAGTCGGTTCGCACTGAAGATGGTGCAGGATGCTGATGAGAGGGCTCAGAGGTTCCTGCAGGGACTTGCTTTGGAGCTTCAGAGTTTCGTGTCTTCCTCTGATCTGGACTCTGATCGGCCCCGGATATACACCCGGAGAACGATTGTAGTTTTACTGCAAGCGCACGGTGTAGTGGCGAGTGGGTATCGAACATGAGGAGGAGGTGTTGGTTCCGTCATGAAGTCTACTATCCATAAAAAATATGAGAAAAATACTTTGATTGCTGGAATGATAGTAGATTTCAAAAGAGTGAACGGTTGTCTGAAAATCTGGGCGCTGCGTGTCCTCGGCATCACTCGGCCGAGTGGCAAATGTCACTCGGCCGAGGGGCTTTAGGTACTCGGCCGAGTCAGAGCTCGTAGTCGACTGACAAATTTACAGTAAGTCTGGTCTTTTGGATGTCGTCGTTCGTGTGCCACTCGGGCGGGTGGTGTCTCCATACTCGGCCGAGTGGGATGTCGTTACTCGGTCGAATGCACGCTAATCTTCAAGTAATTGCGTGTCCGATCTGGCCGGCCGAGCAGGCTTTTTTTGCTCGGCCGAGTGACTCCTTCACTCGGCCGAGTGGCATGCTGAAAATGCCCAATCTTCATCATTTCGCTTCCTCGTCGCTCCTACGATGTTCTTTCTTCTTCCACTCGTCTTCTATCGCTGATAGGTCCTCAATAAGTCCATGAGCGATGCTCTGTTACGCGTGCAAGTCCTTTAAGCTCATTTTTTCTCCCAATTGCTCATATTTCCTGAAATCCGACAAAAACAAGAAATAGTGAAAAGTAACACAATATCATCGAATAATCGTGAAAATCGCAATATGAGCAACCAAAATGGCATGCAAATATGCATAAAAAAGGTGTAAAATATGGACCGATCAAAATCCCCCAAGCTTACCTCTTACTCGTCCTCGAGGAAGATAAGTAAAGAGTCGAACCCGGGAGGTGAAAAATAAGGGAAATGAAATAAAAGAATCCGAAGTGGAGGGGGTCGCTAGATTCTTCTCTCAGATCTCAAGCCATAAGCTACACATCACGATAACTTGGAAAATACGAATAACATGCTATAAAGATTTCATTTCTTACATAAACATGGTACTTGCAAGCTTTTAAGAACAACAAAAGGGATTCTCTAAATTCATACAATCAATTCATATACACGTCACATATTTCATAGGATTTAATATACAAATGTTGGCGATGCACTTTTCAATCAAGAGTTATAACTGAAGCATATAAGAATCACACCAAGCATGCAATAGAGAATGGAATAAGAGACATGGCATTCACATATTTACATCGATTCATAAGAAATCTCCATAACTAAAGTATTTTGCTAAGTTTCAGCATTATCAAACTTCCCCCATTCGTGCACCTCTCCACTCTAATGTCGTACTCACTTGTATGGTCAAACGAGTTCACCCCCCCAAGCTTAGCTTGAGGCATCGCATCTAAAGGAATATGATAGTGGAAAATGGGATTTTTGCCTTGGTTTTCCCAAGTGTTTTGTGGCTCCAATAATGAGATAGAGAAACATTTTTCTTTTTTTTTCTTTTTTTGAAATTTTAGTTTCTCATTTTTCTTTTTGTATTTTTGTAGGAGCTATATGATTTGTATTTTTGGCTTTTGGCTCCTTTTTGGCTTTTTGGACTTTTTGGAGCTAACTTTTCTTTTGTAGGGATTTTTTTTGGGAAATAGATGCGATATAAGTAGCTTTAGGAGGTGAACTCAAGTGACATGTAGAGAATAAAAAGAAATATGTGGAGATGGAAATAATGTAACACTCGGTTCATTCTAAGATGTGCACGAACGGTTCAATAAAATAATACTTCATCTAAAACTCATATGTAAGCATGGATATTCTCAATCATCTCAATAAAAAGCGAAGTCAAGCGGTAAAGAGTACTTTCATATCAAGCATGCAACAGAAGGTGAATAAGATAATAAGGCAGATGCTTCCGTTATACAATTGATGCGTGAATCTTGGAGCACTTCCAACAAAAGCATACCAAACACTAATCCATACATTCAGCTTCAATTAATATCATGCATTTACTTAGAGGAGTCATCAAAAGAAATAGATTTGCAAGCACATGTTAATAGCAAGACTATGGAATACTCTAGGTAGCATGTCAAGGAAAAATAAGCATCGTGATGGTTGCCAAAGTAATAAGAGATATCATCATAAGGAACAAATCTAGCAAAAGAAGTAAAAGAAGGAAAAGAAAATAAAGAAATAAAAATAAACGAGAGGAAAGAAAAGAAAAACAAGCACACAATATGATGCATGAACACACATAATAGGAAAATAAGATGGAAAAAATCAAAAAGATGATGCAAAAGTTTTGAAAAATTTTAAAAACCCTAGAATAAAATAAAAATGCAACTAATGCATCTAAATGGCATGGAAATGCACTCCCCCAAGCTTAAACTTCACATTGTCCTCAATGTGATCATAAAAGGAAAAATATGAGGAACACCGATAAATATGAGGGAGGTGAATGAAAAATGATGAAATGAATGACATGAAATCCTAATGCAACTACATGCACATGCAATGATGCATGAGAGCGCTTTCCCCCAAGCTTAAACTTAACAATCCTATTCAAATGACTTAATCAAAAATGTCATGGCTTTGCAAAACGTGATCAAGTCAACTGAATAAGAAAGTGAGTATTCACTTGAAAGAAATGCTCGATGGTGGTGAGCAAAAGGATGTGGCGTATCAAAATATTGAGAGTGGAATTAATATATATAATGGGTTTGGGGTGTAAAAGATTTTTGTTGCCGTCATATGAGGTGATATTTATTCAAGCAAATCTATACGGTCCTCTCGCTATCGAGAGGATTCGTGTTTATTGAAAGCATAAAATTTCTACACTACTGGATTGATATCACCTATAGCAAAAGGCGGATCCAGTATCTTTGTCGGTGCAGGCAACTGCTCCAACTGCTCCTTCCGTGGCTCCGCCAGGCGTGTATGTCCACGGACTCCATCAGACTCTAGCAATGCGGCTCCCAGCACCTCTCCAAGGACTCCACCTGTACCCTGCAAGAGATAAGCCGCATCAATCTGATGTGGATAATTCTTCCCCAAAATAAATGTATTCCAAAGAGGGTCATCAACATAAGTATTTAAAATTAAAGACGGGTGACAACACTTCCCTGGAAATAAATCTCCACTCTCGTATACCACGTCGATCAACTCCTCATTGTTCGCCTCAGGTTGTTCAGGTAACTTGGGCATATAAGCGTAGGTCTCATCAGGCAGCTCCTCATCATCGTCAGACTTATCCCATCGCACCTCCTGATCATACTCAATAGCGTCCATGGGTGCTAACTCCTCGCTCTCCTCCTCGTATACGTCCCATCGTACCTCTTGATCGTATGTACATGAATCCTGCAAAAGGCACGATGAGTCGCCAAAATCTGAATCATAAAAAACATCATACACGGGAGGAGAATCAAATGTAGGAGATGAGGGAGTAAAGAGGTCTCCCTGAAGGGGAGCCATAAGCTCTGTGGGATTATCCTTAACATCAGTGGAAGCGTGGTCCTCGGAGGGATGCTCAGCCTCTGTAGAAGGTGGGGATGGCTGCGGTAGCTCGAAAGGAGGGGGGCACAATTCGGGCTTCATCTGTGTGCAGATGTCATCGTCCAAAGTCACGTCCTTCTCGATGGTCTGCTCCGCTATTATAGGCATGACCTCCTCAATAATATCCTCTGATGGTATAGGCTGCTCTGACTCAGATGGATGGCAGGGGGAGGCGAAGGCGGCACAAGGTGGTTCTATAGGTTCATGTATCTCGACCGTGGTGTAAAAATGGGTCTTGTGCCCCTCAACTAGAGCATAGACTCCATCATCAATTGTGCCTGTGGAAGAGATACAATGAGTAATAAAGTTTTGAAATTCAAGCTCAAAAGGATCACCTGCCATTATTGTCAATGGACCGGAATCTCGAACTAGGTCAACAATGTTTCTCAATAGGTCCATATATGTGTCCTCCTTTGACAGTTCAGATGTCTCTATTTTTGGAGTGTTGATGGTGTAAAGGTGGATATGGTCACCTTCAAGTGAAGCATACACTCCATCTATGATAGTACCTGCGCTAGAGACATTAGCCATAACAAAATCGATGAATACTTGGTCGTATGGTTTACTTACCGTAACGGTTAGTGAACCGGTAGATCGAGCATCATCTATCATTTGCTCCAAGGCTGCTGCAAACTGTAGATCACTGAACTTCCCCACTTGCATCCTCTTCAAAAACTCACGTAAGGGTCCCTTTAGCCTTTTACTGAAGATATCAAATATCATGGAGTCATTCCACTCATGGTCTGACTCCGTCTGGAACATTTCTAAAATTCCTTCAAACCTAGACAAGGCTTTCCCGAAGGATTCTCCATCAGCCTGATAGAATGCAGCGAGATATATGTAGGATTGTATAGAGCCCGCTCGCATTTTCTTTGGAAGCACCATCGCTGCAACAACTGTACCTGATCAATCAAAGTAAACAACCAGGAAAAGACGTCAGGGGTACAAAGAGAGATAAAGATAATAATAGCAGGTGGTGGGAAAAAATCTCTCTCAATGTTTTTTTTTTGATTGTTTTGTTTTTTTCAATGTAATCTAATCAACCTAATTGTGATAAATTGGCACCCAACGGGAAACACATCCCCGGCAACGGCACCAAAAACTTGATCGGCCCCGGATATACACACGGAGAACGATTGTAGTTTTACCGCAAGCGCACGGTGTAGCGGTGAGCGGGTATCGAACACGAGGAGGTGGTGTTGGTTCCGTCATGAAGTCTACTATCCATAAAAAATATGAGAAAAATACTTTGATTGCTGGAATGATAGCAGATTTCAAAAGAGTGAACGGTTGTCTGAAAATCTGGGCGCTGCGTGTCCTCGGCATCACTCGGCCGAGTGGCAAATGTCACTCGGCCGAGGGGCTTTTGGTACTCGGCCGAGTCGGAGCTCGTAGTCGACTGACGAATTTACAATAAGTCTGGTCTTTTGGATGCCGTCGTTCGTGTGCCACTCGGGCGGGTGGTGTCTCCATACTCGGCCGAGTGGGATGTCGTTACTTGGTCGAATGCACGCTAATCTTCAAGTAATTGCGTGTCCGATCTGGCCGGCCGAGCGGGCTTTTTTTGCTCGGCCGAGTGACTCCTTCACTCGGCCGAGTGGCATGCTGAAAATTCCCAATCTTCATCATTTCACTTCCTCGTCGCTCCTACGACGTTCTTTCTTCTTCCACTCGTCTTCTTTCGCTGATAGGTCCTCAATAAGTCCATGAGCGATGCTCCATTACGCATGCAAGTCCTTTAAGCTCATTTTTGCTCCCAATTGATCATATTTCCTGAAATCTGACAAAAACAAGAAATAGTGAAAAGTAACACAATATCATCGAATAATCGTGAAAATCGCAATATGAGCAACCGAAATGGCATGCAAATATGCAGAAAAAAGGTGTAAAATATGGACCGATCAGACTCTTACCAGAGGTTCTGGTAGCTGCGAGGAGGCAGGAGCTGAACCTGAGCCAGAGGAGAGGACATGTTTCTGGTGCTGGGAAGAGGACTGTGGAGCAGGCCAGGGCTGTGGTCAGGCCAGGATTCGGGCCCCACCCACCAGCTCAGTTCAAGAGGCCAGGTGGGCCTGTTCTAAAGACTTGCAATCATTGTGGCAAGCCAGGTCATGTGAAGGACCAGTGCCTGAGGCTCTTGGGTCAGTGTTTGGGCTGTGGTGATGCTTCACATTCTCTGAAGGATTGTCCGATTATCAAGCAGCCTTGGAGGGCACCTGTTGCATCACAGCTGTTGCAGCAGAGAGCGTTTGTTTCTGCTGGACGTGGAGCAGCTCTTGTTCCACAGAGGCAGGCTTTTCAGCAGGCTTTTCCACCTAGGAGGCAGGCTTTTCTGATGACCGCTGTGGAGAGCGAGGCTGTGGATAAGGTTATCGCAGGTAACTCTCCATCTAGCTGTTACTTTCCTAGCTAGTTTTGATTGTTAGATTATGTTTGGTTGCTTGCATATGATTGTTTGATAGACTAGGGCTTGATTGTTAGACTATTTGTAGGTGTGATTTTGGTGTGCACATTTCCTGCACGAGTCCTCTTTGACTCAGGTGCATCGATGTGCATTATTTCTCGGAGCTTCGTGGAGAAGCATTCCTTGTCGACGTCCCCTCTTTCCAAGAGTTGGAATATCGTTACAGGGAATGGCGTGGTCTCGGTGCATCGTGGCTGCAATTCTTGCTTGTTGGTGGTTTGTGGACATGAGCTTTACGCTGATTTCATTGTCCACGACATCATCAACTATGATGCGATCCTTGGGACGGATTGTCTTGCGAGCTTCTATGCTACGATCGACTGTCGAAGGAAGAAGGTGGTGTTCGAGATTCCCAAACATCCAGTCTTTGAGTTCAGCAGAGGTATCAGTTCGCTTGGTCCTGTCAGGTTTCGGGCCAGACCGGTGGAGGTTGTGGCTATGCAGATGGAGCTGGAGAGGCCAGCGGTTGTGCGGGACTTCGATGACGTCTTCCCCAAGGAGATGTCTGGGTTTCCACCTGATCGAGCTCTGGAATTTTCTATTGATCTTATTCCAGGAGCGCAGCCGATTTTGAAGGCGCCTTATCGTATGGCACCCGCTGAGTTGGAGGAATTGCAGAAGCAGTTGGATGAGCTTTTGCAGAAGGATTATGTCAATCCTAGTGTGTCTCTGTGGGGAGCACCTGTGCTGCTGGTGAAGAAGAAGAATGGTTTGCGTCGCATGTGCGTGGACTATCGAGAGCTGAATGCGGTGACCATCAAGAATAAATACTTGTTGCCTCGCATCGATGATATTTTTGATCAGCTTGGAGGTTCGAGGATGTTTACGAAGTTGGATCTGAGGAGTGGTTATCATCAGCTGAAGGTGAAGAAGGAAGATGTTCCAAAGATAGTGTTCAGGATGAAGTATGGACACTACGAGTTTGTGGTTATGCCCTTCGGTGTAACCAATGCACCCGCAGTTTTCATGAATCTGGTGAATCTGATCTTCTATGACTTTTTAGATAAGTTCGTCATTATCTTTATTGATGACATTCTGATCTATTCTAAGTCGGAGGAGGAGCATGCCTCGCACTTGAGGACAGTGTTGGAGATTTTGAGGAAGCATCGTTTGTATGCTAAGTTTTCGAAGTGCGAGTTTTGGTTGGACAGAGTTGCTTTTCTCGGGCATGTGGTGACTGGAGATGGTATTTCAGTGGATCCCGAGAAGATCAAGGCTATTCGAGAGTGGCCTGTTCTGTAGTCAGCATTTGAGATCCGGAGTTTCCTTGGACTTGCTGGTTCTATCGGCGCTTCATTAAGGAATTTTCTCGTATTGCTGAGCCGATGACCAGATTGACGCGGAAGGATGTGCCTTTTGTTTGGTCGGGTGATTGTGAGAATGCCTTTGGTGTTCTGAGGGAGAGATTGACGACTGCCCCTATTCTTGTTGTGACTGATCGCAGTGGAGGATTTGAGATCTTTTGCAATGCTTCTGGTAAGGGTCTCGGTTGTGTGTTACATCAGCACAGGCATGTTGTGGCGTATGCTTCACGTCAGCTCAAGACTCATTAGAAGAATTACCCGACACATGACTTGGAGTTGGCTGCCGTCGTGTTTACGCTCAAGATTTGGAGGCGCTTCTTGTTGAGTGAGAAAGTGAAGAGCTTCACCGATCACAAAAGCTTGAAGTATATTTTTACTCAGAAGGAGCTCAACATGTGACAGCGTCGATGGTTGGAGCTCATGGCGGATTATGAGATTGATTTACAGTATCACCCTGGCAAGGTGAATGTGGTTCCTGATGCGCTGAGTAGGCTTCCAGTGGTGATGATTTTGACCTCGCAGTGGAGATTGTAGCAGGATTTTTGCGAGTCTGGTGTTGAGATTGGTCTTCCTGGGGTGGCTTCTTCATTGATGAGTATGCAGATTCAGTCGTCGATTGTGGATCGGATCAAGGCTGGCCAGGCTGGAGATCCGAAGCTGGTGAAGATTCGGGAGCAGGTAGAAGCCGGTCTGCGGACTGACTTTTTGATTCATGAGGATGGCTCGCTGAGATATGGAGCCAGGTTGTGTGTGCCAGCTGGGGATATCAGAGAGGAGTTGTTGGTGGAGGCACACAGTTCGTCGTATTCTGTGCATCCTGGTGGGACTAAGATATACAAGGATCTTCGTATGAACTATTAGTGGCATGGTATGAAGAGGAGCGTGGCTCGGAGTGTAGCCAAGTGATTAGTTTACCAGCAGGTGAAGGCGGAGCATCAGCGTACGGCAGGGTTGCTACAACCGCTTCCGATTCCGGAGTGGAAATGGCAACACATCACTATGGATTTCGTGACTGGACTACCTCGGAGTCCAAAGAAGAATGACGCGATTTGGGTGATCGTAGATTGATTGACCAAATCTGCGCACTTTATTCCATTCCGAGTAGGATAGTCCACTGAGACGCTAGCGAGAAGATACATGGAGGTAAATTCTTTTACTCTCCGTTTCTATTTCCTTTTCCTAGTTTAGATAGTGATGTAACGTGAATCGTGCAGGAGATCGTACGACTTCATGGAGTCCCCTTGAGTATCGTGTCGGACAGAGACACGAGGTTCACATCTCAGTTCTGGCAGAGTTTGCAGAAGAGTTTGGGTACGCGTCTGAGTTTCAGCACGGCGTACCATCCACAGATGGATGGCCAGTCCGAGAGGACAATTCAGATCTTGGAGGACATGCTGAGGGCGTGCATGTTGGATTTCAAGGGTTCGTGAGAGGACCATCTACATCTGGTAGAGTTTTCCTACAACAACAGTTTCCAGGCGAGCATTGGCATGGCGCCTTTCGCCACACTGTATGGGAGGAAATGTCGATCGCCATTGAGTTGGGATGACGTTGGTGATCGGGAGCTGTTGGGACCTGAGATGATTGAGGAGGCCGTGGATGTTGTCAGGAACATTCGGGAGAGGTTGAGGATTGCTCAGGACTGTTTTAAGCATTGGGCGGATGCTAAACGGCGTCCTTTGGAGTTTCAGCCGGGCGACCATGTGTTCTTGAAGATTTCCCCGAATCGTGGGGTGATTCGCTTTGGGAAGCGAGGGAAGTTGAGCCCGCGATACATTGAACCATTTGACATTCTGGAGAAAGTTGGCAAGGTAGCCTACTGCTTAGCCTTGTCGCCGTCTTTGGAAGGAGTTCACAATGTTTTCCATGTGTCGCAGCTTCGTCGATACATTAGCGATCCATCTCATGCTGTGGATTTCTCAGAGATTACTGTTCGCCCTGATATGACGTATGACCAGCAGCCAGTGCAGATTCTGGACAGGCGTCAGAAGTCACTCCGGAACAAGGTTGTCAATCTTGTGAGGGTGATGTGGCGACATGGCCCGCTAGGAGAGTCTACTTGGGAGAATGAGGATGAGATGCGAGAGCGTTTCCCACTTCTGTTCCCGGACACGTGAGTGTTGGGAAATTCCGAGGACGGAATTTTTCTTAAGTTGGAGAGGATGTAACATCTGGTGTTCATGTATTTGGATTATCTATATTATATATATATGTTTTGGTGGATTTTCTCCTTATGTGTGGTTTCCGTCTCCGTAGTTTTCGTTTTCGATCGTTTCGTCGTGATTTTCTAGCTTCTTCCTTAGAATCGTTGATCTTGGAGTAAGTCACTCATGAAGAACTTCAAATCGCTCATATTTTAGAGTTAGAGTGATCTTAGAAGCTATAGGAATCTTCCCGAAGCTTCGCGCTTCATTTTAGCACTTTTTGTGCACCTTAGTTGGTTCAAGAAGGGGGACCAACCGACTAGATTGAGATCTAGTCGGTCAGGAACTCTACTGTAACCGACTAGTTCATTGAATCAATTGTACAGGAGTTACTGTTTACTCTTAGTCGGTCTAAGAACAACCACCGACCGACTAGATGTGAAACTAGTCGGTCAGAACTTGCTCTCAGACCGACTAGTTCCTTCGATTAATTTTACCTGAGTTACTGTTTATCGTTAGTCGGTCCAAGAACAACCACCGACCGACTAGGTTGCAAACTAGTCGGTCAGCCATTGTTCTTTAACCGACTAATTCATTGACCATTTTTACAACCTGAGTTACTGTTTGGTGTTAGTAGGTCACAGTTAGCCGACCGACCGACTAGTTCTCAAACTAGTCGGTCAGCCAATCTTCTTTGACCGACTAACCGCTGTCGAAACCCTAGGTTTTGCCCAGCCGCCACACGATTTTCTATTTAAACCCCAAACGTTTTCTTTTCTTTCTTTCTCTTCTCTTGGCCATTTCCTTTCCCCCTTGACCTCTGATCTTCCCCAAACTTCCTCTAGCCATTCCTCCTTCCTCAAGAGTCCCTCTCCCTCTCCATTTAGGCTGGCCATCTCCTCTAGGCCACCGGAAAACCCCCAAAACCCACAAAATCCCATTTTCTCCATATTTCTCCATCCATTCCAGATCTGAGCCTTAGTTCCCCGGATCGTTCTTCCGTTGCCGTGATTGCTCGGCATCGTTCTTCTGCTACAATTCGGTAATAACTCGATCCTATAATATGCTAATAACCCATTTGTGATTTTCTAAAACCCTAATAAAAATGAATGTTGTTTTGATGATTGTTTCTCCATAACAGCGACTTCCCCGTAGATTAGCGTCCGTGAGATGAACCTTCGTGATCGTCATCCTCAGTGCTAGGCAAGTGAAACTTGCCACTTAGGGTTTTGGGCCATGTCCTTAGGCAGTTTCCTTATTTTAGCGTAAAATAGACTAGGCAGTGAAAGGATAGCTGCCTAGACGCCCTTGATCTAGCTTGACAACGAAGCTAGATCCTTCACCTTCATCATGCTTGCATGTCATTTTTAATTTCAATTAACGATACACGAATATCTGTTCATGTCATTGCATACTTGCTTGTTCATCGTGTTTTTGTAGCACCCGCTACTTTAAAATGTAAGCTGCGGCGAGTAGGATTTTGACTCCTACATCGTGACTTGAGGCTAGGTGCACCCCTATGCCAAATACACTTCCTGGCTCATGATCCAGAAGCGACCAAAGTGTGTTGCTAATCCCAACGCTCGATACACGTGGAGGGGTAGGGTTAAACGGTCGCTTGAGCTTAGGAGTTGGCCCGATCAACCACTCTAGCCAAAAGACGGAAACTCTGAGCACAAAGTTTTAATCGTGAATAGTGAATCGTGATAAGTGAAAATCGTGATAAGTGATTTGTGAATTAGTGATTTGGTAGCTTTTGTTACATCGTGCGTGCTTGTCCCTTCTTGTCCTTTTAACTGTTGCATCATACTTAAATGTCATGTCATTGCACCATACTTGAACTGTTAGGTTGTTAGTTTACTTTCAGTTTCCTTGCCCAAGTCTTTTAGACTTGCTGACATGTGCCCTTCTCTCTTTTGGGTGACACATATTAGATCCTGAGCCAGAGTTCGTTGGAGAGGACGTGGTGTTTGCTGACTCCGAGTCAGGACCCGCGTTTGCTGAGGAGGAGTACGTGGACACCGGGGACCAGTCCTAGTGTCTTCGTTGAGCTTTCCCTTTTATTTTAGACTGCTGTAGTTGTTCGGTGCGCTGCACCAATACTTTGTTATGTTGTCTTTTGTTGGCCATGTGTTGGGCCTTTAGACTCTTTCCTTTAGCCTGGTGGCTTTTCTGTGATGTTGGGCTTTTCTGTGATGTTGAATATTGTTGTGGACAAATTCTGAGATTGGTTAACTCTTATCAGTCTCTCTTTCTTGTTATTATTATTGTTGTTCCATTTGCACTTACAGGGACCTGCATATGCTTTATTGACGCTAATCAGGCGTGTGGCTTCACAGCTCCATGTATGTGCGGACCTTCTCACGTCTCGCCTCCATTGCTTTGGGAAGCGGGGCGTGACAGTAGGGGTGGTGGTGGTGCTCACACTGGCAGAAGTAGGGATAAAAGTGTAAGCAAGTGGTGGGGGTGGGGGTGGTGCAGGGTGGGCTGGCTGGGCTGCCCCGAGGGCAGCGAGGTCGGGCTCGTCCTCGTCGGAACTAAGCATCCAGTTGTCGATGTCATCGACGATCGGGGCTCCAGGTGGCTCCAGGATGTGGACGGGGGGATAGGAAAAATGCGAGGAGTGAACCAGTCAAGCATGACTGGGGGGATATGGGTGAGGGTAGGGTGGGAGAGGAAGAAGTACGACTCGTGGTAGGTGCCTAAAAGGTAAATCTAGTGATGCGCACCGTCCTGCCTAATGATGGACATGCGGGTGAGCACATCCATCGTCAAGCGTGTAGTCCCGGTGGGGGTCGCCAGACATCAGGGAGCTCTCGGCTGAGCATCTGGGTGAAAATGTTAAAAAAATCCACCGCAGCAGATATCTGTGGAGGCGTGGGTAGTCTGAAGAAGGCGGTGACACAGCCAGTTTGCTACGTCAGAGAGTAGGAAGGGGTGGATGGTGCCGTCAGGGTAAAAGCACAGAGGTCGAGTCATCCCCATAATATGGGGAAGCTCAGGAAGGGAGAGTGTCCCGACCTCTGGTCTGGAAGAGAGGGTGGTTGCTAGGTGGCGCTGGGCATAGCAGAGGTAGGGGTGGACGATAGAAGAGGATTTCGCCCTGCTAGGGCAATAACCTCGCAGACCGGTGATGCGATACCAAAACTGCTCGTCATCGAACTTGGTAGGCTCGTAGTCAGGGGAAAAGCGAGTCTGTGGTAGAGGATGGCAGGAAAGTGGAAGTGTGTGCAGATCATGGCATGCGTGACCACTACGTCGTGGTCAAGCAGCTGGAAGCTAATGCCATCACCCGCTGGGATGCGGACAATAGAGCTCAACGCCTCTAATGTGAGGCGTGTGTAGGTGCGGGTGTGGAGTGCGAGGAGGTGGTCAAAACAAATGACCTGGTAAATCCGAACCACCCCCTGTAGGAGGTCGAGGCGTTGGAGGGTGTGGAGGTGTGCGAAGAAGGTGGGGACGATGGTACAGTGTGACATGGCCGAGAAACGCTCTCATTGAGCATCGTCTCAGAAGACGATGCCATAGGTCCGAAGGGTGGGGGTGGAGGTACGGGACGTGCTGGCGGATCGGTCATGGGGATGGGAGGAGTAGCAAGGTGGGCTGGGGTTGGATGGAGTGGTGCCTTTATGGCTAGAGGCACGGGTGAGGGAGATTGGGAGGGTTCGAAAGATGACGTAGAGAGTCCCATCCACTCCTCCTCCGACGATGTGGGTGTGCATGCACGGCGGGAACGGCGTGATGGCCGGGAAGAGGAAGAGCCATCTTCAGCCTTCCTCTTCCTTGGAAGTGGTGGTGGCCTCGAACGAAGGCGAGGTGGCATCATATGATGAGTGCAAACGACTGACTGTGGTAAAATAAATAGGAGAGGAATGAATATACCCAAGCCGAGAATCGCTGCGAATGCAATATGGAAGCACATGGACGATGCGATAGTAGGTCGATCTCCCTAGTTGCTCCTGATCCAGACAACTCCTGGAGTGCGTCGAAGTACCTGAAATATGAAAAAAGAAAATATATAAGGAGGCAATTTCATTTATAAAACAAATTGGATCGCATAAATTTGAAAATTAACGAAGGGGAGGGGGGATTGATGGGGAGGGTGATGATGATGTTGGGATGATGGGGAGGAGGGTGGCTGCTCGGCTCGAGCACCGGGTGGGGGGGTGCTCGGACGCTGCCCAAGCGGCTGTCTTGGGGTCAAGCTTCGGCGAGTTACCGGAGCAATGGAGGGAGGTAGAGGGGGGGATAGGATACGTGGTTGGTCGAAAGATGGGAGGGGGTGAGGTAATCGCTGCCGGTGCCGGGTGGCACCTGCGGCGATGCTCTGGCAAATTGCCGGAGCAAGGGTACGGGTAGGGGGGTTTTAAGGGTGAAATAGAGGAAGAGGGAGTGTAACGGTCACTTTTCGACCGTACGTGTGCTAGCTCGTAGCTGTGTTTCATGAGCGTTTTATCTACTTGATCTTTATTACTGTTGTCTGTAGTTCAGACGCGTGACTGAACCCCGCTTTCACCACCCTCTCAGAGGCGCGATCGTTTCGGCACCCTCTTTGTAATTTTTTGACTTCGAGGAGCCTAATTGCATATTTCTTATTAATTAAAGAAAAAAACACACATTCTTTTATTCATTTTTCCTTAGTTCCTTAGTTGCTGTACGTTTCAAACTACTCATTATATATATATATATATATATTCTTTTTTTTAAAACATGATTTATCTTTTATTTATCCTAACCCAATACAAATTATCTAATAAACTAATGTTGCAGACTAGTTGTAAGTGGGGCAAACTAAATCTTCGGTTATCAAATCAAATCCTATATATTTTTTTAAATCAAAACATAAGGCATCTGCTAAATACACCCCTATAGATAGGGGTGTATGTAATCATTCATACCATTTTTGCAAAGTAATCATGACAAACATCTTATCCTTGGATTGATTACAATGCTAACTTACCCAAAATGGGAAGTATTATTGCATACACCCCTATTTATAGGGGTGTATTTAGTTCAAGCGAAACGTAACTGCCCCTCTCATATTCGGGTACAACCCCCCACCAGTTCACGTACACACTCTCTCTCCCCAATTTTTCCTCCCCACGTGATGTCCCCTCTAACTTATATATATATATATATATCTATATATCTATATTATAAAAGAGGGATGTTATCAAGAGAAATTGGACAAGAGATATTGGACAAGAAATATCTATATTATAAAAGAGGGATGTTATCAAGAGAAATTGGATAAGAGATATTGGACAAGAGAAATTGGATTAGAGATATCTATATTATAAAAGAGGGATGTTATCAAGAGAAATTTGATAAGAGATATTGGACAAGAGAAATTGGATAAGGGATATTTATATTATAAAAGAGGGATGTTATCAAGAGAAATTGGATAAGTGATATTGGACAAGAGAAATTGGATAAGAGATATCTATATTATAAAAGAGGGATGTTATCAAGAGAAATTGGGTAAGAGATATTGGACAAGAGAAATTGGATAAGAGATATCTATATACAAAAGAGGGATGTTATCAAGTGAAATTGGATAAGAAAAATTGGACAAAAGAAATTGGACAAGAGATGAGATTTTGAGTGATATCTATTATATAATGCATGACCTTTGTCCTATATGGCAGTTTTGTCCTACGTGTCTCAAATTTGACCTACGTGTCTCCAAAATTATGACTAGGATAATCTACTCCCACACAATTATTTAAAACTAAGTTTTGAAAAAAAAACGGTTCTAACTTTGGATCCTACGGCTGTTTTGAAAAGGAACAGTTCTAAAAAATAAAAACCTGTTGTCTTCAATTCCCACTAACAAACTGTTCTCTTCATCCTTCAACCTTCATCCCACAAACGTAACTCATCTGCGACGTCCTCGATTCAAGACGTCCTCTGGTACTCTCCTCTCTCTCTCTCTCTCGCATAATTTCATTCATTAATTTCTGATCCCTAGGGTTTCGGTTAATTTTTGACATTTTTGGTTAATTTTTGACATTTGAAATCAATGTTTGGCATTTGTTTTTCATGTTCGAAATCAACGCTTTCTTAAAGTAACTGATCTTTTGAGTGTTTGGGTTTCATTTTTTGGCTTTTGTCTGTTTAGGTGAATTACTCTACATTTTTTTGGGTAGAGGAAATGTCATTTTTATGTAGTTCCCCAGTAGTTCCCCAGTTAATTTCATTCTTAAAGTTACTGACCTTATTTAGGACCGTGCCAATGAATTATTTGAAACTTTTTAACAGTTTAGCATTAATTTAATAAGCACCAGTTCAGCATTAATTAATTTAATAAGCACTTTATTTATGATGGCTCCTCAGCATTAATTTAATTATTTGAATCATTTATGATGGTCCTCATTGAATTATTCACTGTGTTGATTTGCATGGTCCTCATTTAATAATGCTAATGAAAAGTGCCCTTTGATTACCAGTTTAGCATTATTCGTTTAGGACCGTGCAAATGAACACGATCCAATTATTTTTTTAGGATTAGCCTAAGTGAACACGGTCTAATTTGTTAAACAGTTTAGCATTATCATTATCATTATCATTATAATAAACTGTTTAGGATTAGCAGCTTACCATTATCATTAGCATTATGAATGTGCATGGGTTACCCTATCTAAAGTACACAGACTTCGACAAATTGAGTTTCAATAGGCAGATTGAGTTTCAAATTTTTGATGATTGAGTTCCAAAGGGCACTTTTCAATTAACTGATTGAGTTCCAACTGATTTTGTTCCAAAGTGAACTGTTCCAAAGGGATTAAAATCAACTAAACATAAAAAATTTCCATTTCATGTCAACTAAACATAAAAATGCGACAAAAAACTTCTTGCTGGAGGTTATTTTTAATTGATAGAGATTGTGACAGACTGCTCACACTTATATCCAGATTAGACATGCAACCAAGAACAAAGATAATTCAACAAGCTTGATGCCAAAGAGGACACAATTCTTTCCAATTCTAATTGGGAGTTGTGAGTGGGGATATCGCTCAATTTTTTTAATTGTGAGTTGTGCGTGGGGATTTCACATTATTCTAATTCTAATTGATGCCAAACATGCCACGATTTGATATCGCTCAATTAAGAGGACACACGCTTAATTGATATATTTTCTTTCCAATCATGTTTTAATGGTAGTTTACAGTAAACATTGGGCGGAAACATACAGATATCAACACAATTCTAAGGTTAGATTTTCTTTGATATGGTTGTATAGGAAAGACAACAAGCTACCTTTCTGAATACCAAAAATAATGATCTTCCATTTGAAAAAAATGTCTTAATTGGAGGAATAAAAATGCATTTGGGAGATGATTATCATGTCACCATTTCACCCGTGCACTGACTGTCCTCCTCGGTTTCGCATTCGGGAGACGACCTTCGTCGTGCCCTATGGGCACGGGTTATGACTAGTATATATATATATATATATATATATATATATATATATATATATATATATATATATATATATATATGTATGTATGTATGTATCTATATTATAAAAGAGGGATGTTATCAAGAGAAATTGGATAAGAGATATTGGACATGAGAAATTGGATAAGAGATATCTATATTATAAAAGAGGGATGTTATCAAGAGAAATTGGATTAGAGATATTGGACAAGATAAATTGGATAAGAGATATCTATATTATAAAAGAGGGATGTTATCAAGAGAAATTGAATAAGAGATATTGGACAATAGAAATTGGATAAGAGTGATGTTATCAAGAGAAATTGGATAAGAGATATCTATATTACAAACGAGAGATGTTATCAAGAGAAAGTGGATAAGAGATATTGGACAAGAGAAATTGGATAAGAGATATCTATTATATAAAAGACGGATGTTATCAAGAGAAATTGATAAGATAATTTGGACATGAGAAATTGGATAAGAGAATTTGGATATCTATTATATAAAACATGGAAATTGAATAAGAGAAAATATAAGGGATGAGATTTTGAGGGATAAAAGAGGAGGTGGGGAATTTTGCACATACAACCCCGGTTTTTGTATTTTTGCCTATGGACCCTCCCCACACACACCCACACTTTTTATTCTCACCCCTTCCGGCCATTTTTTTTCCAGTTCTATGAAGATTTTGAATCTTATCCTACTAGGACAAAGCTTTGTCCTACGTGGCAAGTTTGTCCTAGGTGGTAATGACAATTTTGGGGGGACTTAAATTTTGGGGGAAAACTTAAATTTGGGAGGAAACTTGAAATTTTGTGGGAAAACTTGAAATTTGGGGGAACTTGAAATTTGTGGGGGAGAAAAACTCAACCATTAAATAAACCGTGCCCTATGGGCACGGGTAATGACTAGTATATATATATATGTTGCCTACTCTAGGGTTCACGAGAGGAAGCACAGCCGCCGTCGCATTTTTGTTTCGTTTCGTTAAACTTTACCAACAGCCCCTCTCCCCTTTGGCCTCACCCCCTCCATCTCGACGTCGACCTCCGGAACCCCCCATCTCGACAGCAGCTAGCCACCGGCCTTCTCTACACGGGCAGCACCTATCGCCGGCCTTTCTCCAAGCAATCCACCGCACGCCTCTCACGCCGACAGGTCGCCGCAACCGCCAGCTCTCCCGAACATCCCCTCGCCGTTGCCCCGTGCCTAGAGTCGATGCGCCTCCTCTGTGTGCTCAAGCCCCCTCACCGATGACATCGCATGGCCACCTCCTTTCCCCAGCCCGGTGCTTTCTCTTCCTGAGGTACTCCTCCACAACCCGCCACTCGCCTAGCACTCAGCTTCTGAGGCCGATCGCCGCCTGAAACGACTCCGGCGTTGCTCCGCCATCCGCCTCACCTCGCCTTGCCTCGACAACCGCCACCGCTGCAGGTTCGTCGTTCACCCTACGCTCGCCATCCCCAAGCGCCGCACGGCCATCTTCTCCACCGGCACCGACGAGTCCACCTGCGAGAGCAACACCGACCGCCCAGAACTCCTCCGTCGCCTCCCTTCAAACAGCCCGACACCTCCATCGCCAGCAAACCCAGGAAACTCGCCGCCCCTCAAAAGGCCAAATCTGACCACCCTCCTTCCTCCTCTACTCGAAACCCGCTCGCCACCCCCCCTCGAGTTCCGTCACCACCGTCCGGCGCCCAGGACGCCCCGACGACCGCATCAGCCCCACGACTGAGCTTCGACTCCCAGCCTCTCTCTCACGGCGTTTCCAGCCTCCCTCCGCCATCATACGCCGGCTGCCTTCACTATCCCCGAAGCCGACTGCACCCCCTCACGGCCGCCGCATCGCATAGACCCCCAGCCTCCCGTCCGACATCTGCAACCACCAAAAGAATAGGGAACGTAAGTTTTTGTATATTGTTATCCTTGCATGCAGTACGTTATAAAGAGAGATATATCATTATTATATAGTTGTATTAGCTTTACGTATTTACTATTCACTCTACTATGTTAGTAACTTGTTAGTAGATGTTTTGTAATTAATATTACCTAGTAGGCCTCAGGACCCTATTAGTCTATAACACTTTTTTCTAAGAACCAATGAGTGGGTACAGATGATAGTAGGGTATGTATAGTTTAGATACCTATTTGTGACGGTACTATTGAGCTGTACATCAAAAGGAAAAGCAACACTCTACATTAGTTTTGCTTGGTAGCAGGTGTAATAATAAGTGGTAATGATAAACAGTGCTTTCTATTAACAACTAGTGTGTTAAGTAGGTTAGCTAGTATGTTAATTGTATATAACGTGAAGGTTTTATTGTTGTTGAGAACCTTATAGCTTATATCATTAATCTATCGTCGTAGATATATCATATTTATCATCGCGATCACCAAGGACCGTGACGAGACGTTCCGGGAGCGGAGGTGACCGATCCGTTGCTTTTTTTCAGACCCGACGTCCGATCTACAACCAAACGCCAAAGAGGTTGGTTTCCCTAACTCGTAGCGAACCCACACCGTAGCAAAACTGAACCCTAAACTAAAATTTGACAACTTGAACAAAATTTACTTTTTCGCATCAGTAAAACGATGTAACTGTAGAAATCGGTCGTTGTCACGCCCCGCTTCCCAAAAATTGAGCAGCGAGGCATGGCCAGCCCGCATGGACTAGAGCCGTTGAGGCTCGGGGTCCAATAAGCGTCCATGGCAAGTTATGATGCGGAGGGAAAAGTCCGATCGAATGATTTAGCATGAAACATTAGAAATAGCAGTAAAAAGGTATTATTCAAACGCAGGAGGTAACCAACAAAGAGTATAACATAAAAACTAAAACTGTACGTACCGGAGGCAACTAAAGAGGAAAGAGACTGCTGGGATCCTCAGGAGATGCCAGCTCAGCCAAGTCTGTGACATATGCAAAACACATGTCAGCAACGAACTAATGAGACCATAATTAAAGCAGTTATACAATTCTAGCAGTTCGATATGGAATTTAAATGACAACCTACACAGGAGTTCTAGAAAGCAGGAAAAGTAAGGGTTGTTCTAATCGATCTGCTAGGGGTGTCCATCTAGTCAGATTGTCTAAGAGTTGTTCATGTAGTTCTGTCAATCTGCCAGGGGTGTCCATCTGGTCAGATTGTCCAAGTCTAGAAAAGGTCAAACGACCGGAGTGCATCCCTGCGAAACAGACAGGAGTGCACCAATTACGATACAACGATAAAGCCTAAGGACTCAAGCTGCGTAGGCGGAGGGGAGCTACCCCCCAGGCCCAGCTAGACTCTTTTGTCGTACCCCACCCGCGAGTCGTTTGTGTTATGGACACGAGCCAACAAACGATCCATCTAGACACGAGACAAGACAAGGATCACGAATGATACGGTGTATCATACCGGAGCGCACCAGTCACGGGTGAGCCAAAGCTGGGGAGCACCAATTCTCAATGGTCACCCCCGTCGTCGATCTGAAACAAATCATTAATCATGAATGATACTACGTATCCTACCGGAGCGCACCAGTCACGGGTGAGCCAAAGCTGGGGAGCACCAGTTCTCAATGGTCACCCCCGTCATCGATTAACTATCCATAAGTGAGACATTCCTGGACGAGCCAGCAAACGTTCCACAAGTCCGTAAGCGAGCCGTCTCTGGGCTAGTCAGCAGACGCTCCACAAGAGTAGTGCCAACCTCCGTATAGGAGAGGCCCACGCCTGTGATCTTCTACAAAGATCCACATAATTATAATGCCTGGCTTATTAATTAGCATGTGAGGTTCAAGTTGCATTTTAAAAGTGGGTTCGAGCAGAAAGTAACATGTGATCATTTTCAAGTATTTTGCAGAAATAAATCTAGCAGTTCTAACATCAATTCTAGAAAAGTATAAAAGCAGTAATTAAAGTCTCATTCCTTGCCTGAAAGATTCCTGCAAGGATGTAGTCCAGTAGGGTCAACCAACGGATCTACGGAACCTCAATACGACGTGAGAGCTACACTGGCGTCGGGTAGCGATGCCAGGGGTTGGATTCCGGTAGCGTGAACGGTACGGAACGGCGGTTTCTCTGTCAATAAAATACGTGCACGAATAAGTTTGTGACGACGGACTAGAATTATTAGGCAATCCTAGAACGTCTAATGAAACGATTTTAACAGGTTCTTTATCCTACGACGTGGTTTACAACAATATCAATAAAATTAAATTACTAACATGATAGCTACGTCAATTTGTTAATATGAATAATATACGCCATTTCAATATAGCAACCTAGACTAACATTGGTTTAGAAATTGCAAAGGAGATATCTGCCCTATAGATAACCTGCTAACTTCATTTATAAGTTACTCTTTTGTCCATCATCAACATTTAAAGGTACCAACAAGCTAGCTATATGAATTATTTGATCATCTTCTAGCAACAGGTGATGAAGTATAATAACATTCGTTAACTTACCGTTACGGAGAGAAGTCCGTGCGTACAAATTCATGAACCACACTAGATGTGTACTAGAGAGAACCAGCGAGGATCCATCGGCATTGAGGGAATTCTGATGAACAATAGATTCGATCAAAATATCCGGCGTCAGAATCTCCGAGGGAGACGCAGCGAGAAACGACGGAGAAGACTACGACCTTTCACCACCCGTTTCTTCGACATCATCGGACAAACCAAAAGAGAGGCGTGGAGAGCGAAATCCATGTCTCATGGCCAAGTACCCCAAGTTCTCACCGCAAATAGCACCGTTCAAAGGGAGATGCTGCCCATCAAGGGGGTGTTGACAGAGCGCGACATCTAGGAATCAAGCGGCAGTCATAGGGTGGGGTTGCTAGATCCGGAGGTCGCCAGCGGTCTACAGGGCATGGGCGGTTGTGTGGAGAGATGAGAGGAAGGGAGGAAGGCCGTTCAGATCTGGGCGGCTGCCGTGGTGAGTAGGAGGAGGAACCGGCGGTTCCTAGGGAGTTGTGCGTCATCTGCAGAGGGGAGAGGCGATTTTCCGGCGGCCTCTGGGTGGTTTTCCGGCGGAGGAGGCCGGAGGAGATGGGATGCCATGCGGGAAGAAGAGAACGGCGCTGGGGCTCATTCGCGTCGGGCGCTGCTGCCGCGGGCTAGGGGGGGTGTTCCGGCGACGAGTGGTCGGGTCAGGGCGGAGATGAGAGGAGGAGGCCGGAGAAGTCGGGCTTGGGGTTTGGTCGGAGGCGGGGGTCAGGTGGCGCTGGGTTAATTGTTGCGTGCGAAAGAGGACAAGCGGCGGCCCTCGAGCTCTTGTGTGAACAAAGAAGGAGGCGGCCTCGATTTGTTCTCAGGGAAAAAGTAGCCCTAGCTTCATTATAAAAATAACCTAGCTGTTCTGCACGTGAGGGGGCTTGGGTCACAATGGGGTGTCCTAGGTCTAGGGTGAGGGTTGTATACTCTTCTATAATTGTTTAAGAGAATTAAAAAGCCCAAAAAGAGGGTGCTGTGTGAGAGTTAAATTGTGTTGGGCCAAGATTTAAAATGGGCCAGGTCAACATGATAGTGCTAGTAGCAAAGTAGATTAAGATAATGAGAATAATTACTGGGTTATACATCTTAAAACTTAGGGTTAATAATAGAGGATTGGCAAAATAGTGGAAGCGGGTCAAACGAGGCTCAAAAATTGTGAAATAAATACTGGGGTGACCGGGGCGACGAGATAAAGAAGACAGAGAAGACGGATCACAATTTCGACATCGGACGACGAAACTAAAAATAGAAACGTCCCCCGTCAAAAGTGAAAATCACAACGTCTCTTCGAATAAGATCAAATCGTGGGAGAACGACCCAAAAATGTCGTTCCAATTTAGTGCCACAATTTAATACTCTCAGAGACATTCACAACGGCATATCACACTAAAGTGTTCACAAACAAACAAAGTCTAAAATAAATACGTGCAGGGTTAAAAGCACGTGCACGAAGAAGATACGATCGAAAAGCGGTCGTTACATCCTCCCCACCTTAAAATAAAGTCCGTCCTCAGACTTTCTACCTATGAACATAACTCTAGCTAGACTAGTAGCTATCCTGATCACATCACATTATAATTCAACCAGGTATAGTCATTACAAATGCTTATACATACGCTGGGTAGTCAAACAATAATTCTGCTAACATGTATATATTCATTCATGCACGTATTTCAATCATTTATATATACATACATCTCTTATATAACTATTACTAGCCTAGCACCAACAATAGTTCAGATACTCACATAATATTAGTCTCACACTAGTAAATACAATCATTGCTCTACGTATAGGTAGCCTATGCATAAACAATCATGTGTTATATTATTCCCTAATATTTCCTAGCATACATCCAATATCAATCACATCAACACATGTAGTCACACCATACCATTATTCAAATCAAGTCTTACTAGATCTATTATACATTCACCACTACTATAATTTCACAATATTTAGTCATTCTAATGCATGAAAATATTTCACCGTATATTCACATCACATTACGGTCCTATAATTGTATTTACGACACGCCACATATACTATAGCCACCCAAAACTTATAACTAGGCACATACTTACCCGTGCATGGTGCACACCCACACACGCTAACATTTCATTCACATACACCAATCATACCATTATAAACTCAGTACATTTACACACTTAGTTTAGCTAGCACACATACATTCACCCAGGCAAGTCCTTAGTAATAACTATACCACAAGACCAACACCTATAACTATATACTGGTATAGCGACCCACAATCATGTGCGTAACACAACCAGGCACAAACACTCCTATCACTATACATACATCAAACATCGCTATATGTAACTACAGACATACATCACAATATACTTAGAGTACACCCACTCAAGCTTGAGTGAGACTCGAAACACAAGTCAGAATACTCTATATACATAACACGGTATTTACACCTATACCAATACCACTCAATGTATACACATCCACCAATACAACCATATACATACCATATGTCAATCACACCTAATATTTAGTCAGGTAATACTTGCATAGTTCAATCACTTTATATACCATAATAATAATACAGACATCAGCACACGTATAGTTATAATACTTTCCCTAATACGTGCATTCACCATATAGTCACGCACATGTAACTCATATATTCACACCATATCCTACTACTTATAATTAGTATACCAATACATCTACTTATCCATACATAGTTAAGACATACAATAATCGTGTATACCTCGAGGTACACACACTCCCATAAAGGCAAACAATACCAAACAAAATTTATAACCCTATTACCGTACGTATATCACACATATTCATGTAGTAAGCACATACCTACGTACGAGCGCACGCCCACACGTTCTAACATATAGATCAAATAATAATGGATGCACATTTAACCATAAGTACCCTAGTATCATGATACCTAATATACACACAATTTTACCAACATATTATTTCAACCATTTTGAAGTATCTCCAACTACATACACCCCCAATAGATATTACAACACTAACTCTTATATACACAGACATCCCTAGAGTGGTTTAGCTTCCCACACACAATTATCTTACATAAGTGTCTATACTTATTCATGTACTATATACACATAATCATTACATTCATCGCAATACACATATTCCATTATTCATCCATAGCTCACATATACCTAAGTAATAATACTAAGCATGCCCGACAACGATATATATTCACACGAGCCGGGTAATCCTCCTCGTGGATCTACGGGGAAGGCAGAACAAACACAAGGCTCTAATGTGCAGACACTTCCAATTTTGACATCTAGGGTGGTTAAACAAACTCCAACTAATCAGCCCTAATTGGCTAATCCCAATCATTTTAAACACCAATAAAATTTCTAACTCAAAAGCCCGTTCACGAGAACCTGTTATAATGATCCTGGTTTTCTCCGCTTCCATTGGTTCTTGGCTCAGCTGCCTCTAGGAATCTCTAAAGTGAAACTACCGACCAATTCTAGATTTTTGGGTGTCAGACTTACTTACGATTTCCTTTTTAATCCAAACAACCAAGGCAATCTACTAACTCTTTCCCATATTTCCCGATCATTGAGCACTCGCAAAACCAAACATGCTCACTTGTCTTGATTCAGAATTTTCATTGGCACTAAAACTGCTAGTCATTGTTGGCTTTAATCCATCCACATGATTCTGGAGAAATCATCGCCTTTCACCATTTCGTAAACTGCAACTGGGATCCAGTGATCGGTACGCACTCGGTGCGTATTCGCATGGTCGACTTTGAAACTCCCATGACATTCCCAAGATCCTTAATTCCTTTAAATCACTGCGTCCAAAACAGATCATGTTGTCGGTCTTATACAATCCATCATAATATCAATCTCGTCATCACATTATCACTCTGAATCTCCAGGTTGTACTATTGCTACTCTGCTTATATATAAATATGCTCATAATATCTGTTGCCTAACAGTTCGCTTGATCGATGAAGGTCTACGCATTTAGTCGTTGAGACAAGACTTCTAATCACCACACTTCTATCACGAGCAGCATACTAAGAGTCGATCTCATTCCCTCGATTCAATGTTCTCACTTCCATGGTTCCTTGTCAAGTCGAGAATCCAACCTTATAACTATCCAATGTGTTAGAAATACATCACTTTAAACTCCATCTTATTCATGTATTCTTACTCAAATCCAAACTAGAGGGGGCCAAGGAACTAGTCTAAACCTAACTAACTTATGTCAGACTCGAATATTGTTGGTTGTTTGAATAGTTACTGCAACACTATTGTTTCGATAAATCATTCGATGAAGACCTGCATGGGCCACCACAAAAACTGTCACGCCCCGCTTCCCAAAAATTGAGCAGCGAGGCATGGCCAACCCGCATGGACTAGAGCCGTTGAGGCTCGGGGTCCAATAAGCGTCCATGGCAAGTTATGATGCGGAGGGGAAAGTCCGATCGAATGATTTAGCATGAAACATTAGAAATAGCAGTAAAAAGGTATTATTCAAACGCAGGAGGTAACCAACAAAGAGTATAACATAAAAACTAAAACTGTACGTACCGGAGGCAACTAAAGAGGAAAGAGACTGCTGGGATCCTCAGGAGATGCCAGCTCAGCCAAGTCTGTGACATATGCAAAACACATGTCAGCAACGAACTAATGAGACCATAATTAAAGCAGTTATACAATTCTAGCAGTTCGATATGGAATTTAAATGACAACCTACACAGGAGTTCTAGAAAGCAGGAAAAGTAAGAGTTGTTCTAATCGATCTGCTAGGGGTGTCCATCTAGTCAGATCGTCTAAGAGTTGTTCATGTAGTTCTGTCAATCTGCCAGGGGTGTCCATCTGGTCAGATTGTCCAAGTCTAGAAAAGGTCAAACGACCGGAGTGCATCCCTGCGAAACAGACAGGAGTGCACCAATTACGATACAACGATAAAGCCTAAGGACTCAAGCTGCGTAGGCGGAGGGGAGCTACCCCCCAGGCCCAGCTAGACTCTTTTGTCCTACCCCACCCGCGAGTCGTTTGTGTTATGGACACGAGCCAACAAACGCTCCATCTAGACACGAGACAAGACAAGGATCACGAATGATACGGTGTATCATACCGGAGCGCACCAGTCACGGGTGAGCCAAAGCTGGGGAGCACCAGTTCTCAATGGTCACCCCCGTCGTCGATCCGAAACAAATCATTAATCATGAATGATACTACGTATCATACCGGAGCGCACCAGTCACGGGTGAGCCAAAGCTGGGGAGCACCAGTTCTCAATGGTCACCCCCGTCATCGATTAACTATCCATAAGTGAGACATTCCTGGATGAGCCAGCAAACGTTCCACAACTCCGTAAGCGAGCCGTCTCTGGGCTAGTCAGCAGACGCTCCACAAGAGTAGTGCCAACCTCCGTATAGGAGAGGCCCACGCCTGTGATCTTCTACAAAGATCCACATAATTATAATGCCTGGCTTATTAATTAGCATGTGAGGTTCAAGTTGCATTTTAAAAGTGGGTTCGAGCAGAAAGTAACATGTGATCATTTTCAAGTATTTTGCAGAAATAAATCTAGCAGTTCTAACATCAATTCTAGAAAAGTATAAAAGCAGTAATTAAAGTCTCATTCCTTGCCTGAAAGATTCCTGCAAGGATGTAGTCCAGTAGGGTCAACCAACGGATCTACGGAACCTCAATACGACGTGAGAGCTACACTGGCGTCGGGTAGCGATGCCAGGGGTTGGATTCCGATAGCGTGAACGGTACGGAACGGCGGTTTCTCTGTCAATAAAATACGTGCACGAATAAGTTTGTGACGACGGACTAGAATTATTAGGCAATCCTAGAACGTCTAATGAAACGATTTTAACAGGTTCTTTATCCTACGACGTGGTTTACAACAATATCAATAAAATTAAATTACTAACATGATAGCTACGTCAATTTGTTAATATGAATAATATACGACATTTCAATATAGCAACCTAGACTAACATTGGTTTAGAAATTGCAAAGGAGATATCTACCCTATAGATAACCTGCTAACATCATTTATAAGTTACTCTATTGTCCATCATCAACATTTAAAGGTACCAACAAGCTAGCTATATGAATTATTTGATCATCTTCTAGCAACAGGTGATGAAGTATAATAACATTCGTTAACTTACCGTTACGGAGAGAAGTCCGTGCGTACAAATTCATGAACCACACTAGATGTGTACTAGAGAGAACCAGCGAGGATCCATCGTCATTGAGGGAATTCTGATGAACAATAGATTCGATCAGAATATCCGGCGTAAAAATCTCCGAGGGAGACGCAGCGAGAAACGACGGAGAAGACTACGACCTTTCACCACCCGTTTCTTCGACATCATCGGACAAACCAAAAGAGAGGCGTGGAGAGCGAAATCCATGTCTCATGGCCAAGTACCCCAAGTTCTCACCGCAAATAGCACAGTTCAAAGGGAGATGCTGCCCATCAAGGGGGTGTTGACAGAGCGCGACATCTAGGAATCAAGCGGCAGTCATATGGTGGGGTTGCTAGATCCGAAGGTCGCCGGCGGTCTACAGGGCATGGGCGATTGTGTGGAGAGATGAGAGGAAGGGAGGAAGGCCGTTCAGATCTGGGCGGCTGCCGTGGTGAGTAGGAGGAGGAGCCGGCGGTTCCTAGGGAGTTGTGTGGCATCTGCAGAGGGGAGAGGCGATTTTCCGGCGGCCTCTGGGTGGTTTTCTGGCGGAGGAGGCCGGAGGAGATGGGATGCCATGCGGGAAGAAGAGAACGGCGTTGGGGCTCGTTCGCGTCGGGCGCTGCTGCCACGGGCTAGGGGGTGTTCCGGCGACGAGTGGTCGGGTCAGGGCGGAGATGAGAGGAGGAGGCCGGAGAAGTCGGGCTTGGGGTTTGGTCGGAGGCGGGGGTCAGGTGGCGCTGGGTTAATTGTTGCGTGCGAAAGAGGACAAGCGGCGGCCCTCGAGCTCTTGTGTGAACAAAGAAGGAGGCAGCCTCGATTTGTTCTCAGGGAAAAAGTAGCCCTAGCTTCATTATAAAAATAACCTAGCTGTTCTGCACGTGAGGGGGCTTGGGTCACAATGGGGTGTCCTAGGTCTAGGGTGAGGGTTGTATACTCTTCTATAATTGTTTAAGAGAATTAAAAAGCCCAAAAAGAGTGTGATGTGTGAGAGTTAAATTGTGTTGGGCCAAGATTTAAAATGGGCCAGGTCAACATGATAGTGCTAGTAGCAAAGTAGATTAAGATAATGAGAATAATTACTGGGTTATACATCTTAAAACTTAGGGTTAATAATAGAGGATTGGCAAAATAGTGGAAGTGGGTCAAACGAGGCTCAAAAATTGTGAAATAAATACTGGGGTGACCGGGGCGACGAGAGAAAGAAGACAGAGAAGACGGATCACAATTTCGACATCGGACGACGAAACTAAAAATAGAAACGTCCCCCGTCAAAAGTGAAAATCACAACGTCTCTTCGAATAAGATCAAATCGTGGGAGAACGACCCAAAAATGTCGTTCCAAATTAGTGCCACAATTTAATACTCTCAGAGACATTCACAACGGCATATCACACTAAAGTGTTCACAAACAAACAAAGTCTAAAATAAATACGTGCAGGGTTAAAAGCATGTGCACGAAGAAGATACGATCGAAAAGCGGTCGTTACAGTCGTCGGACAACTTTTCTGTGCATATAGGGTAGTGGTCGATTTAGGCTGAACGAAACACCAAAATGTGACGTTGACGAATAGGATAGTCCCGATAACCTAGAAACAAACCTTAATAGGATTTGATGGAAATCGCGACCTGACACTGTCGCCGTGACACTGTTTCAGACGGACTACCGCGGGCGCGACGCCTGGACGAGACGCCCCGGACGGACGACACACTCGCCACCACAGGCAAGTGTATCCCACTTGCACTTTTGTCCGTGCTTAGGCTTTAGTTGGTTAGAACTGATAACTGTGAACAAACAGAACCGGACGTGAAATGATAGCGTCCGGGACGACCCTTGACGGCTCAGACTTGACGACGAAGTCTGAGCCTGACAACAACAACTTTTGACATTGTAGGGCTATCATGCGTGTGCGTGTGTGTGGACACCTTAGAATAACCTTTCCCGTCCTGTCACGTCCCGTCTTGTCTTGCACAGCCTGCGGGCAATAGGGCACTCTCCAAGCTAGAGAGAGTGATCCCTTGTACTGATTCACAACCTGCGGGCAATAAGGCACTCTCCGAGTGATCCCTTGTACTGATTCACAGCCTGCGGGCAATAGGGCACTCTCCAAGCTAGAGAGAGTGATCCCTTGTACTGATACACAGCCTGCGGGCAATAGGGCACTCGCCAAGCTAGAGCAAGTGATCCCTTGTACTGTTTATCTTGTCTTGTCTTCCTTGGGGTTTGGGGTTGGGTTGAGCGTGCGCACGGCAAGATGGTCTGATCCCCCTCGAACCGTAAGGCGTGAACCCTTTCGTGTCTGACTTGTCTTGTCTTGTCTTGTCTCGTCTTGTCCCGGCACGTCCCGACATGTCTTGACAGCTGTAGGTTAGTCCCGTACACTACAACAAAACTAGTCATTTACAACTTTCATAAGACAACGTTTTTAGTTAGACAGGCTGTACAAGTGTTCTTTTCTAGAGAAAGTATGTCCTCAAATTGGTATGTTGTGCTGAGAGCACCCCCAAGAGGGTTTCTTGAATTGGTTAAATATGACGATGAGGAAGAATCAACTAGTAAACCACTAGATGAGTCACTACTGGACGATAGAGAGGTCGATAACGGGGATGAAAGTTACATAAGGAAGGATTGCGATGGCTTATTGGTACAACTTTTCTTTTTATTGTGCTTAACTTTAACATTGATCAAAAGATGACATTATTATATATCATTTATACATTCTTTTTATATTGTGATTTGATACCACCTATTTCATTGTTGTTGCATATGTATATTTTTTTCCAGGTAGATCACTTAAAAGAAAATTGAACTTGTGGCATCAATGGGTAAGGACGGGCGAAAGGACGGGCGAGATCAAGCAGAGGTAATTATGTGTTGGTTATATAATAAGTATTAGTTGAGTTTACATTTGTTCTACTTGTATCTCCATTGATATCATATCATCACATATATATTTAAATTAACAGAGCTCAAAGGAAGGGAAGAGAAGATCAAAGAGAATGTGTCTTGCTGAAGTAGCTCTTACTATTAACGAGAAGAGTGGTGGTGTTAGAATCTCGAACGGGGAATCCAACACTCCTCCCATTATTCCCCATAATTTACCCCTCCACCCACATGTCACCACTCTTGGACATCATAACAATCCCCAACATTCTGCTTTACCCACAAATTCATCCAATCCCTCCCATCATTCCTCTCAACAAGAAGAGCAATTGCCAGAAAAGAATAAAAGGGGAAAAACAATGATGAAATCATTATCTTTGACACCGAGTGAGAGGGCTGAAGTTGAATTCAATGATAAAGGGCAACCTATAGGTACAAGTTCAGTATTCTTGTCATCTTATGTTGGTGCTTTAGCAAGGGAGATGGTTCCTTTTAACATTAGGAGTTGGAAGAAAGTTGGCGATCTATTGAAGGATGATTTGTGGACATGTATAAAGGTTATTTTAAATATATCTCTTTCATTTAAATATATCTTACATATGTTGTATATATTAACATATATAATTTTAATTGTATTTCTTGTGTTGTACAGACAAGATTCAAGTTGGATGATCTGGACAAGACTTTATTGCTTAAGATGATGGGCTCACGATGGAAAGAGTCCAAGTCAAGATTAGTTTCAGCTATCAGACATGCATCCTTGGGTCCTCATTGTGCCAACAAGTTAGCCATGCTAAGACCCGATAATATAAAAAGTGATCAAGAGTTGAGTGATTTTATCAAAGAGAAACTCTCAGATGAGTTTGAGGTAGTTACTTAAGTTTCAAAGAGTACAACTATAATTTCCCTTGCTTGTATTATACCTACTTTTACTATGTTAATTTCTCCTATGTAGTTGAAGAGCAAAAAATTCAAAGCCATTAGATCGAAGAATAATATTCCTCACACCATGAGTAGAAAGGGGTATGCAAGATTGGCAGAGGACATGGTAAGAAATTTAAATAAAAATTGCAAAAATGTCCAGATATAATGTCTATCGCTATTAATTTCATACTTATTTTGCAGAAAGAGGAGAGTGGATTAAAGATCGACAGAGACGAGTTGTGGTGCAAAGGACACACCAAGAAAAATGGAGAACCACCAAATTCTTATGTTGCGGAGTGCATAGTAAGGATGTGTATTGAACTATGTTAATTTATTTTGGATACAACTTGGAAAATTGGCTTTACTAATTGGATCCTTTTTTAAATTATAGACTAAGATAAAAGAGCATAGCAGCACTCAAAGTTCGCAAGGAACGGTACGATTGAGTGAAGATGGTGTGGCGAAGACATTCGGGCGTGAACGCAATGGAAGAGTAAGAGGACTAGGTTTTGGGGTTACACCATCTCAGTTGGGTGTTCGTATGTGTAATTCAAAGAAAGTATGTGCATTGGAAAACCAAGTTACTAGCTTGACGACTAAATTACAAGAGCTGTCTGATTTATTCATGGCAGTAAGTTATAAGTTAATTAACTATTTATTAATCAATAAAAATACATGCTTAGGAATTATCAGGTGCATATATAATATTATGCTTCTTACAGACTATGGCAGGAAGATCAAATGTCGGGGCAGAGCCATTAACTCCTCGTGCTAATACGCCTCAGGTAGCTAATTTTAAGCCATTATCTCAAAATTAAATAAGTTGATTAAAAAGCTTCTCTTTTGCTTTGTTTCAGTCGCAACATGATAGTAACTTCGCAAACAGTAATACGCATATTCAAATGCCTACCCAAATGCCTACTCAAAAGCCTACTCAAATGCCTAGTCAAGATGTTCCAACGAAAAAATGCAAGTTACTGAATTGGGAAAAGAAGGTTGTTGCAGAAGGGACACTTGCATCAACTGATCCTAATGCTTTGGTGCACCATGTTCCACTTGGAGAGAATGTTTGGAAGGTTTGGGTCGACGTGGCGTTGGAACCTCAAGCTCCTTTATACCGGGCCAATTCGGAGATGTCTACTATCCAACAAGCTGTTGGAACAACTGTTGCTTGGCTCAAGTATTTTATCTCTTTTGATTAATGCATGCTTGTGGGTTATCTTTTGGTCTTTTGGTTTTTTGGTCATTTGTCACGGGTTAAAACTTGTTGCGCTTCATATTTTTTATGTTTCGAAACTTTGCTAAGACTTTCTTTCATCTTATTTTGAATGTTCATGTATATTTAGGTAAAAACCACTTGTAACTCCGCCAATGCAATTTAATTATTGTATTGCCGGTCCCAAGCCCGGATAAAGGAGGAGGGAATTTTCCATTTATAAATATTACTGTTGATAGTGATGATTGCTGCAGCCACAACAACATTATACTATTGCATGCTAACATATCATTTGGGTTTCCAAAAAATATATAGATGGCAGGGTATTTTGTGTTTCTTGGATAGATAATGTTAATGTGATGTTTTCATTTCACTGGATGACATGAATTATGCAGCATGGGATAACCGTTTGCTTTTGCTAGACTTACTACTGCTTATTAGTTCTGTTTCTGGACTTGCTTGTTGACTTATCTTTCAAAATTTGTATCCTTCTGTGGATGACAAAGCATTTAAAAACTGTAATTTTTTTTCATTTAATTTATGTTCCTTTAGCTGATGCATCACAAGGAAATTTGGGATTCATTTACTCGAACATTTGAACAGTGGAGCTTATTTTCCAATGTAAATGCATGTGTTTGTATCAGAAACTCGGTTAATAGTTAATAGCCACTTTGGCTTGTCTCAGTAGCAATGGGCTGGGATTGGGATATTGGCATCTCAGGTTCAAGACACCACCACGGCCTTTCTCAATGAAGTAATAAATAAACAAATAAAGCTCAACTAATTGCAGATTCAATCTGTCAATATGCAGGGTCATTTGCTGGTCTAGGTTTTCTTGCATGGTATCTTGCTGGAAAAATCCAAGCCTTCGACAGCAAGGGGCATATTGCAAAACTCGGCATCGTATTGGCTCCTCTTTTGGGTGCATCGCTCGTTGCAGTTTCCCGAGTTGATGATTATTGGCATCATTGGCAAGATGTATTTGCTGGAGGGCTCATAGGTCTGTGTTTTTCCCATAATCATTACGGTTTGTTTTTTTTTCTGCAACATATATTGAGATGTTAAGCATTTTAAGGACTATTCTCTTTATGCAGGGTTGGTGATTGCATCATTTTGTTATCTGCAATTCTTCCCACCCCCATATGATTCACATGGTATGTACCATGTATATCCATTCCACTTCCATCTTAATGAAAATTAATTCTTTTACATGCTTCAAGTCTCTTGATTATTTTGAGCATTACACAATTGAAATTATGAATAAAAAGAACTAATTTAAGAATAACATCTTCAGCGTAGGAGGTAGATACGTTGGTTTGGAGTCATTCTTTTGTTTCGACTTTTTTTGATTACTTGGAGACTTGGGGCATGTTGTCAAATTAAAAAACCATCCAATATATCAAGTAAGATTAAAGTCATAAAAGAATCTTCGCAAGATGGTAAGTCAGAGGTAAAAATCAGCACATGACCATCGGCAAATTGAGCCTGGAATAATGGAAAGAATAATTAAGCGGGTTAATCCTATTGTCCTTGTGAATGATATCAACCAGATCAGACATACAGGTGCATCTGAATGTTATCTGATGTAGGGTGAAACATAGGCCAGCTGGGTTATGAGATAGGTAACGGGCTCAAGTAAATTGAGCCAAACGGTCATCCCTTTATCAGAAATCTGGGACTACTAAGAGTCCTACAAAGACAAACTTGGTATATTATGACAATTTGACGTCATTGCAAAGCAAACTGATGAGGTCGTATATCTGCAATTTTCAGTCTTCCGGGGTCCGGGGCGGTTTCGCAATTTTTCAAATTATTAGATGCTATTACGAAATGATGTAATTTAGTACCCTTATTTCCATTATCATTTAAATCTTAATTCAATTAACTCACTTCTTCAACCTTGAAATTATTAGATGCTTTTAATATACTGATTTGTATATCTACCGGTCTTGCCACCACGCTCTCCATGCAGTGCTAATGCTCTACTTGCATGATCGTATCGATCATACGTCTGCCTTTTATAACATTGCGGTAGTCTTCAACTTGCTTCATGAATTGTGTTATTTTTGGAGTTCCCTTGATAACCATGACTCTAATTGATGTGTTCTATAATATTTACTATTCTATGACTGTATGTAGACTCCATATGTTCTCTTTATTTTTTGTGCATCTTGAGATTATCATTTGATATGAACACGGAATCTGTTTGGGTGTTGTAGGCTGGTGCTTATAACATATTGAAAGATGTAGCTGTATACTGCAGAATGGTGTGTCTACAGTTCCCACTATCCATTCTCCATCACAAGATGGATCATTTCCACAGTTATTGCATATTGCATCCCTGGCAGGAATACCGAGATGTAAGAAATATGTGTCATTTCCCAGTTTTGTTCTTTGGGCTTACACATGCCAGCTCCTTAGTATTTTTGAGTTTAGCTTTAGCCATGGTCTAATATATTTCTTATCAGCAGTATTTATTTATTTCAGGTATTTGCAGACATTTTAGACACTCGACTAGTTCTTTGCCCATTCTCCAACAACCAATAGGCATGATCCCTTTGGGCACTTGGGTTCCTAGAATTGGGGAAACAAATGGTCGTCCACTAGCAATGCTGAGACCAAATGCATCACTTGGATCTGCATCACAAATAGCGTTGCAGACAATGTAGCAAAATGGTGGTCCGGTATTATGGTAAGTACTTATTTATGCACTGAAGAACTAATTCAGGAAGTTCTATATGATAATCTGAATAACATAGCAGCAATATACAATGATTTATGATGTTTCATTGTGCTGTGATTCAGATTGTACCAAGGGTTGTCAGTCTAGATGCCAATGGAAGACAGCTAGTGCACTGGCCTGTCAAAGAGATTGAATCGCTTAGAAGGAAACAAACACAGTTGCATGACATCGATCTCAAGACAGGAGACCTCGTCAAAACCAAATGGATAAAATTTTCCGAGGTCAGAACGCTACTTCAGCCAGTACAATGCATGTATTGTTTGTGTTGTGTGTTAGTGCTCCAATTAACAGGCAGACGTTGGAGTAGAATTCGAATTGCCAAGCTTGAGGAAAGCCGAGTCTTTTGATGCTGACTGGGTTTTAGACCATGCAATGCTTTGCCGTGAGAATGGCATGTCTGTTAATGGCAAGGTTGGCCCTTTCGGGTTGTTAGTGTTGGCTTCTCATGATTTGGAGGAACATACTGCAATTTTCTTCAGGGTGTTCAAATTTGGCGAAGATTATAAGGTTCTCATGTGCTCTGATAAGAGAAGGTATGGCTATTGATTAGCTTTAAATCAGATACATCGTTTTGCATCTAATGATTGAGTCGTATTTTTAATTTTTTTTAATTTTTATCTTTTGTCCATGCTAATTATCGTTAATTCAACTTGATGGGTTCTTTTGGCTTAATCAAAACAGGTCTTCATTAAGAGCCGAAGTATACAAGCCAGCATATGGGGCCTGCGTGGACGTAAACATAGCGAAAAATGGGAAGATATCTCTAAGGACTCTGGTAGGTGAAAGACTCCCAATTCTTATATTGTTTGTTAAAAATTTAAGAATATGATTGAGAGAAGACACTTAGTTTAGCAAATTAAATATGCTAACAAAGCCCATTAGGAAGTCTCGAGTTGAGTTTTTTTGTTGCAAGCTGGTTATGTAAGATGTATGATGTATATGCTAGAGCTTGAGGGGGAGAGGGTGAGAATGGGTGTATGTGTGTGTGGGCATAGTTGTAAAAGTGCTAATAATATATATAATAAGATATGGGTAAAGAGAGGTTGACCAACCCAACACAAACCCTTGATTTCCCCAATTTCTTTTCTCTGATTTGTCATTTTGGACACGCTTATCACAATGAGTATACCCACTTTGTATAATTCCCAATATGACATGCACAGACATATTTATATTAACATTTAATTTTTTATATGGTCAGTTAAACTATCCAGTGTGCCCAACTTTCTTCATAATAAGGGACAATCCATACTCTGGCTCAATGATTAATCTGAAAGCAGGAGAATGCTGATATCCTGGAGACATAGAGAAGATGATTTTTAGTCACTTGTAGGTGACCCCCTCCAATGCTAGTCTAGATTATTATTATACATCGCCTGAAATTCTCCGCAAATGCCTGAAATTCGCCGAAACATGGAGATCTGCATCGAGGAATAGAGGATGCATTCATTGCCAATTGCAAGTCCTGTCAACTACTGGAGAAGAGCAGCATAGAGATTGACATGGAAAATGCCCATTGTCATGATATCCCACTCCCCATTTTCCTCAAGGTACCAGTCCCCCTCCTCCCTTCACTGTTTCATTGCCTCCTTGTAAGTGACACTTTCTCTTACTTTGATGGATGCAGTTTGCTGATGTGGAGTACTCTGCTGAAGATTTTGGGTGGGAGGCTGCATGGAGACATCAACTGACATCTAACCAATATTGATATGCTTAAGAGTTACTTAATATGCTAGGAATCATTAAACCTGTTTGCAGCCCCTTTCATGCTCAACTGACATCTAACTAATATTGATATGCTTAAGAGATATTATGGAGTTTACCCGTTCTTAGTATCATGGGTGAATGAAGATGGTGCAAGTACAGATAATCTTTTCACATGTATCCTTCTCGACTAGGGCAACTCAATACTAACTATTGCATCAATTGCACTTCTTCATATAACTTTTGCACGTCCATCTGTATTCAGCATGAAAAGCATGTCAATCCATATTGGACATTTCTTGTGCAGTCAACCATAATCCTAAACTATGCATAAAACTATGCATAAACTGATATTAAGATAATAAATAAACTAGTTTCTCCTTCAATTGTGCATTACATGGTATTTGATGGTATGCTTTGATTCGAAAGATTCAGCATAGTGTGTACGAAGTCATTAGCTTTATAACATCAATTTTCCCTACAGCATGGTGATGTGGTTCTTTCTGATAATATCAGTTGATCCCTGTGACATTAATATATACACATTCACCCACAAAATCTGTATGTAACTAAAAATGTTCTCCTTCTCCATTTAGTACCAATAGAGTTAACATCAATGATTATTACCTGGCAAATGCAGAAGCTGATGTATTGGATGAATCTGAGTCGTGTCTATGGTGCTGGGAGGTAACTAGTTTTCCCTTTACATTTCCATTTCACTTTCTTGTATCATAATTGTTTTTGTAGGTTTGCAAGGTATTTACACATCCTATTATTTTTTATGTTTGCTTTGCAGACAAGGGATATAAAGTTGCTGCCCAAGAAACATCGTTGGGAGCTGAATGTTTGACGTATAGGTCGGAAGAGAATACACGAGAGAATTTCTGCTCTTTCAGGTGAGTTTTATTTATAAAGCTAATTGATGTTGATCATTAACAGGAGTTTATTGAGCCAATTCCTATCATTGCTTGTAATTATTAATATCGAAGTTTCCAAGTGACTGTTATATCGCTAATTTAACATTAAATGACGGCATGATTGATGTTTTTCTGAATCACTTCATCCGGGGAATCTCTTACTTAACATTTAAACAAAACCATCCTCATTTTGTATCACAAAGAAGGAAGTAATCACATTTAGCTATTTAATGTGTGGTAAGATGTTATATTCTCGTTGATCATATAGTCATGTGCGATAGCTACCAATAGTTGGGATAGCTTGATACCTGCCAGTAGTTTGAATTAACTTCATTCTCATTTGTAATGAAATATATGCTCATTATTCAGTTATCACACATTATTCAGTTATCACATGTAGCTTGTATGATGAAGCATTTTGTAATAAAAGCAATGAGAATAGTCGGTCTGCAGGTCAATTATCAGACCGATGATCAGATCAATTATCTGCTCGTCGGTCATCTTTAGCTTCGATCCATCGTTGGTCTGCAGGAGGCAATCGAGCATGTCCTGGTGCAGGCTTGGAGAGGACCTTCTCCCCTCTATGAGCTCTCTCAGCATGCCTACTACTCTCTTCCTTGCCTGCACGCAGAACTTAGTCAATATCGATACAAAAGCCTGCAAATCATCAATCATCAATAGTTTGAAATTACCTGGAAAGCGCGGCGATAATTGGTGCCTGGGAGATTGATGGGCAACGATAGGGTTTCGAGAACAAGCTGAAAGATCTCGGATTTGAGGGCTTCAGCAAAAGGGCCCGTTTCGATGCTAGCTATTTGTTTCAGGCTCGACATGAGTGCCATCTGCATACAGAGAATCAATAATTTTAAGTCTTGATGCTTCAATAATTTCGCATTGTCCTTGTTGTTTCTTGTTCCAGGTTCAGAGAATCAGTCACTTTTTTGCTGAGACAACAACAAACAAAAAAGCAACAAAAGGCATGTCTTCTTCTTCTTCTTCTAAATACAAAAAAAAAGTATGTACCAGGTACAAACCTCTTTGGTCTTCCCTTGGATGTCAATGACTTGGTGGCTCCAGTTGCTGAGGTGTGATCTCATAAACTCATCAATCTTGTTGAGGAGCTGGCCTCTGATCATGGAGGGGCTTACAAGGCCAAGCATTGAGCTCCTCATGGTATTAATGCAGGCTACTGTAGAGAACCATTTTGTAATAAAAGTGTATTTATACAATTTTTATATTAATTGCTTGAATTTTGAAGTCCCTCTTTGTGTCTGTCTGGATGATACTTGTAAAGTCTAATTTTTTGACAGCGACAACTTGTGTAGCAACTACTTGTGTAACAACTTATGTAATAGTGTTTTTGGTAATGTAATACTGTTTTTGGTAATTATTATGTATAAATTTTTAATTAATATTGTTTTTGAATAATATTATGTGTGTGTTTATCATGATGTGTCCAACTATTGCAGGGAGATTTGGAAAAGCTATAACCGCGTATTTTTTTTAATTTTGTGCTTTTTCCGCAACTTTTAATAAAAGTTATAGTAGAGTTTACAACAACTATTTAAATTAGTTGTAATAGAAGTTTTTACAACCTTTTATAAAAGTTGTAATAACAGTTTACACAACTGTTAAAGAAAGTTGTAATATTGCTTTTTACAACTATTTATAAACGTTGTAATAATTGTTTTCACAACGTTTCGGAAAGGTTGTAATATTTCTTTACACAACGTTTTATAAACGTTGTAATAGTAGTTTACACAACTTTTAAACAAGTTGTAATATTGCTTTACACAACCTTTTATAAATAAAAGTGACAACTTCTACAAAATGTTGTAATAGGGGTCAGACAACTTTTTAAAAAACGTTGTAATATGCGAAGTTGTAATAGGGTCGGCTCATTCGACCACTTTTTCTGCATGTTGTAAGAAAAAGTTGTTATAGATACATATTACAACGTTCTGAAAGGTTGTGTAAACTTTTATTACAACTTTTATTAAAAGTTGTAATAGAAGTTTACACAACATTTATAAAAGGTTGTGTAAACTTTTATTACAACGTTTATTCAAAGTTGTAATAGAAGTTTACAAAACCTTTATAAAAGGTTGTAATATCTTTATTCACAACCTTTTCGTAAAGTTGTAATAGAAGTTTACACAACTTTTCAAAAAAGTTGTAATATGTATCTATTACAACGTTTTCTTACAACATGCATAAAAAGTGGTCGAATGAGCCGACCCTATTACAACTTCGCATATTACAACGTTTGTTAAAAAGTTGTCTGACCCCTATTACAACCTTTTTTAGAAGTTGTTAATGACCATTTTTGTTGTAGTGGTAGTTGGTAGCACACGCTACGACTACTACCTGTCCCGTTTTACTTTCCTGCTGCGTTACTCCCTATTGTGTTACTCTGTTATAATCACAGCATGCTAATCAACCAGTAAACTGTTGTGTAATAGAACCTCAGCATGCTAATCAACCAGTAAACCGTTGTTTAAAGTTCGGTGCACTTGCAGTAAAGTCTAACCCTTCTTGTAGACTTTACCTGACGTACAGTTCCTTTTCTCTTGGGTGCTGTACGTCGGGTGTTCAGCCAGAGTTCGTGGACGAGGCAGACTCACTGGAGTACGAGGAGCCGAGGACGTCGACCCAGAGTACGCGCCTGACGAGGACCAGACCTTGAGGTCTTTTTAGTCGTCACTTTCAGAGGTTACTGCTTTTAGTTTGCTTTTAGATAGTTTGTTGCCATGCTTAGGCTTCTTTTTTTAAACTTTGTACTCGCTGGATATTATATCTCTACTTTAATGAATGTCATTTCCTTTCTGTACTTCCTATTGCTCCGAATTTTATTAATGCAAGAACCTGAAGTTTTTTTTAAAATGGTACTCCTACAGACGCTTATTGGGTCCGAGCTTCACAGCTCCGGCCTAAGCGGGCCTTAGTCACGCTTCGCCTCCGTATTTTTGGGAAGCGGGGCGTGACAGGTTTTAGTGGTGGCCCATGCAGGTCTTGCAAAAGTTCGGAACAATATGAGTTCCGCATTCATTTAATATCCATGTACTAGTCTAAATATAGGTTTCCCTTGTCTTAGATGGTAGGAAGACTTAGATAGACGCGCAGGTTTGATAGTCTGACACCTTGGTTAAGCTTTAGTCATCCTCGTCCTAGACTACCTGTCACGCCCCACTTCCCTAAATTGGAGGCGAGACGTGAGAAGGTCTGCACGTGAGTGGAGCTGTGAAGCCCCAAACCCGATAAGCGTCAATAAAACATAAGCAGGTCCATGTAACCACAACCAGAACAACAATAATAACACAAGGAGAGACAGAAATAAAATCTCATATCTCATAATTTGTCCAACATGAAAATCAAGTTCAACATCCAGAAAAGCCACCAGGCTAAAAGAAAGAGTCTAAAGGCCCAGAACATGGCCAACAAAAGGAACAATGTAACAAAGTATAGGTGCTACGCACCGACAACAAAGCAGCAGTCTAAAAACAAAAGAGGAAAGCTCAACAAAGACACTAGGACTGGTCCCCAGTGTACACGTACTCCTCGCCAAACACAGGCTCGGGCTCGGCGTCAGCAAACACCTCGTCCTCAACAATGTACTTAGGCTCAGGATCTAACATGTGTCACCCAAAAGAGTAAAGGGGCACATGTCAGCAAGTCTAAAAGACTTGGGCAAGGAAACTGAAAGTAAGGCAAACTAACAACCTAGCAGTTATAGTATGCATGACATGTCAGTTATAACATGAGTGCACAAGTAAGACATGGTGAACATTAAGTACAAGAGAACAATTTATCAAGGCATGTCAAGAGTAGCCAAGCTACTAACAATCTCAATCTTTTCACTAGTCACATTTCAAGTTGTTTGTAGATGTTTACGCCTTACAGCTAAACGGTTTGGCATTCACGCTGATTGGCCGCTTAACACACCCCAGAACCCAGAGTTTACGCCTTACCACTGCAGTTGCTGATCGGGCAGACTCCCAGTTGATTGGCCGCTTAACTCTTACCCCAATACCCACATGTAGACGAGCCAAGGTCCCTGTACATGAGCTCAGTAAATGAGCCAGGGTTGCCCCGCACAAGAGCTCGTTTCCTGGATCACAACCCATAAGCGTATTTCATTTGGCATAGGGGTGCACCTAGCCTCAATCATTTCACAAGGTGTAGCGGAGCTACGCAATCACGGAAACACTTAAAGAATGCAATGACATGACAATTAATTTGCATACCGTTAATGGAAATTAAACATGACATGGTAGTTGTGCACATGATAAATGTCGGATCTAGCTTCGGTGTCAAGCTAGTTCCTAAATTTACGCCTAGGCGAGTATCATTTCGTCGCCTAGTCTCTTTTACGCCTACAATAAGCAAATGGCCTAAGACATGGCCCAAAACCCTAAGTGGCAAGTTTCACTTGCCTAGCACCGAGGATGACAATCAACGAGGCCGTCACACAAAAGGTAACTACGGCGATGAGATCGCTGCCATGACAAAACAATATTAGAACAACATCCAACCTAGTTTTATTAGGGTTTCACAAAAACACAACGGGTTATGAAAACATTAAGAGATTGATTTATTACCGTATAGGAGAGGAAGAATGATACCGAGCAAGCACGGCAACGGAAGAAACGCTCCGGGGAACCTAGGGTTCAGATCTGGAATGTATGGGAAAAATCTGGAGAAATGTGGTTTTGGGGGATTTTGGGAGTTGGAGATGACCTAGGGCATGGTGGTTGGTCAAAATGGAGAGGGGGAGAAGCTCTTGATGAAGGAGGAAGGCTAGAGGAAAGTTGGGGAAGATCAGAGGTCAAGGGGGAAGTAAAGAAGCCAGGAGAAGAGAAAGAAAGAAAAGAAACGAAGTGGGGTATATATAGAAAACGACTTGGCGGCTGCCCAGAAATTAGGGTTTCGACACTGATTAGTCGGTCAAAGAAGGTTGGCTGACCGACTAGTTTAGCAACTAGTCGGTCGGTCGATTAGCTGTGACCGACTAACACCAAGCAGCGAAATAAGGGAAAAATCTGGGTAATCAATTAGTCGGTCTGTGAAGGCCCGTCGACCGATTAGTTTGCAACCTAGTCGGTCGGTGAGTGTTCATGGACCGACTAACGATAAACAGTAACTTAGGTGAAATCTACTGACAGAAACTAGTCGGTCTGAGAGCAAGTTCTGACCGACTAGTTGCGCATCTAGTCGGTCGGTGGTTGTTCTTAGACCAACTAAAAGTAAACAGTAACTCCTGAAAAATTAACAAAGCCAACTAGTCGGTCAATGTAGGTTTGCCGACCGACTAAATCGTCATCTAGTCGGTCGGTTCCCCTTCATGTACCGGCTAACGTGCACAAAAGTTCCGAAATGGAGCGCGAAGCTCCGGGATCGATTCCTAAGACTCCTAGGCTTGATCTAGCAATAAGATATGACCGATATGAAGCCCGTCACGAATGACTTACTCCAAAATCGACGATTCTAAGGAAGAAGCTAGCAAATCATGACGAAACGATCGAAAACGAAAGCCACGGAGACGAAAACCACACATGAGGAGAAAATCCACCAAAACATATATATATAATATAATAATCAAGATACAAGAAAACCAGTCGTTACATCCTCCCCAACTTAAGAAAAATTCCGTCCTCGGAATTTCCCAACACTCACGTGTCCGGGAACAAAAGTGGGAAACGCTCTCGCATCTCATCCTCATTCTCCCAACTAGACTCTCCAGGCGAGCCGTGTCGCCACATCACCCTCACAAGATTGACAACCTTGTTCCGAAGTGACTTCTGACGCCTGTCCAGAATCTGCACTGGCTGCTGGTCATACGTCATATCAGGGCGAACGGTAATCTCCGAGAAATCCACAGCATGAGATGGATCGCTAATGTATCGACGAAGCTGCGACACATGGAAAACATTGTGAACTCCTTCCAAAGATGGCGGCAAGGCTAAGCGGTAGGCTACCTCACCAACTTTCTCCAGAATGTCAAACGGTCCAATGTATCGCGGGCTCAACTCCCCTCGCTTCCCAAAGCGAATCACACCACGATTCGGGGAAATCTTCAAGAACACATGGTCGCCCGGCTGAAACTCCAAAGGACGACGTTTAGCATCCGCCCAATGCTTAAAATGGTCCTGAGCAATCCTCAACCTCTCCCGAATGTTCCTGACAATATCCACGGCCTCCACAATCATCTCAGGTCCCAACAGCTCACGATCACTAACGTCATCACAACTCAATGGCGATCGACATTTCCTCCCATAAAGAGCGGCGAAAGGCGCCATGCCAATACTCGCCTGGACGCTATTGTTGTAAGAAAACTCTACCAGATATAGATGGTCCTCCCACGAACCCTTGAAATCCAACAAGCACGCCCTCAGCATGTCCTCCAAGATCTGAATCGTCCTCTCGGACTGGCCATCCGTCTGCGGATGGTACGCCGTGCTGAAACTCAGACGCGTACCCCAACTCTTGTGCAAACTCTGCCAGAACTGAGATGTGAACCTCGTGTCCATGTCCGACACGATACTTACGGGGACTCCGTGAAGTCGCACGATCCCCTGCACGATTCACGTTACATCACTATCTAAACTAGGAAAATAGAAACGGAGCGTAAAAGAATTTACCTCCAAATATCTCCTTGCTAGCGCCTCAGTGGACTGTCCCACTCGGAATGGAATAAAGTGCGCGGATTTGGTCAATCGATCTACGATCACCCAAATCACGTCATTCTGCTTCGGACTCCGAGGCAGTCCAGTCACGAAATCCATAGTGATGTGTTGCCACTTCCACTCCGGAATCGGGAGCGGTTGCAGCAACCCTGCCGTACGCTGATGCTCCGACTTCACTTGCTGGCAAACAAAACACTTGGCTACACTCCGAGCCACACTCCTCTTCATGACATGCCACCAATAGTTCAGACGAAGATCCTGGTACATCTTGGTGCTACCAGGATGCACAGAATACGGCGAACTATGTGCCTCCACCATCAACTCCTCTCTAATATCCCCAGCCGGCACACACAACCTGGCTCCAAACCTCAGCGAGCCATCCTCATGAATCAAAAAGTCAGTCCGCAGACCGGCTTCCACCTGCTCCCGAATCTTCACCAGCTTCGGATCCTCAGCCTGGCCAGCCTTGATCCGATCCACGATCGTCGACTGAATATGCATACTCATCAACGAAGAAGCCTCCCCAGGAAGAACAATCTCCACACCACACTCGCAAAAATCCTGCTGCAATCTCCACTGCGAGGTCAAAATCATCACCGCTGGAAGCCTACTCAGCGCATCGGGAACCACATTCACCTTGCCAGGGTGAAACTGCAAATCAATCTCATAATCCGTCATGAGCTCCAACCATCGACGCTGTCGCATGTTGAACTCCTTCTGAGTAAAAATATACTTCAAGCTTTTGTGATCGGTGAAGATCTTCACTTTCTCACTCAGCAGGAAGTGCCTCCAAATCTTAAGAGCAAACAAAACAGCTGCCAACTCCAAATCATACGTCGGGTAATTCTTCTCATGAACCTTGAGCTGACGAGATGCATACGCCATAACATGCCCGTGCTGATGCAACACACAACCGAGACCCTTGCCAGAAGCATCGCAAAAGATCTCAAATCCACCGCTGCGATCATGCACAACAAGAATAGGGGCAGTCGTCAATCTCTCCCTCAGAACACCAAAAGCATTCTCACAATCACCCGACCAAACAAAAGGTACATCCTTCCGCGTCAATCTGGTCATCGGCTCAGCAATACGGAAAAAGTCCTTAATGAAGCGCCGATAGTCACCAGCAAGCCCAAGGAAACTCCGGATCTCAGACGCTGACTACGGAACAGGCCACTCCCTGATGGCCCTGATCTTCTCGGGATCCACTGAAATACCATCTCCAGTCACCACATGCCCGAGAAAAGCAACTCTGTCCAACCAAAACTGGCACTTCGAAAACTTAGCATACAAACGATGCTTCCCCAAAATCTCCAACATCGTCCTCAAGTGCGAGACATGCTCCTCTTCTGACTTCGAATAGATCAGAATGTCGTCAATAAAGATAACGACAAACTTATCCAAAAAGTCGTAGAAAATCAGGTTCATCAGATTCATGAAAACTGCGGGGGCATTGGATACACCGAAAGGCATAACCACAAACTCGTAGTGTCCATACTTCGTCCTGAACGCTGTCTTCGGAACATCTCCCATCTTCACCTTCAACTGATGGTAACCACTCCTCAGATCCAACTTCGAAAACACCCTCGAACCTCCAAGCTGATCAAAAATATCATCGATGCGAGGCAACGGGTATTTATTCTTGATGGTCACCGCATTCAACTCCCGATAGTCCATGCACATGCGACGCGAAGCATCCTTCTTCTTCACCAGCAGCACCGGTGCTCCCCACGGAGACTCACTAGGATTGATATAACCCTTCTGCATAAGCTCATCCAACTGCCTACGCAACTCCTCCAACTCAACGGGTGCCATACGATATGGTGCCTTCGAAATGGGCTGCGCTCCCGGAATAAGATCAATAGAAAATTCTAAAGCTCGATCGAGCGGCAGTCCAGACATCTCCTCGGGGAAGACGTCATCAAAATCCCGCACCACAGCTGGCCTCTCCAGCTCCATCTGCAAAGCCACAACCTCCACTGGTCTGGCCCAAAATCTGACAGGACCAAGCGAACTGCTACCACGGCTGAACTCAAACACTGGATGTCCGGGAATCTCGAACACCACCTTCTTCCTCTGACAGTCGATCTAAGCATAGAAGCTCGCAAGCCAATCCATCCCAAGGACAGCATCATAGTTGATGATGTTGTGGACAATGAAATCAGCGTAGAGCTCATGTCCACAAACCACCAACGGGCAAGAATTGCAACCAAGATGCACCGAGACCACGCCTTTCCCTGTAACGATATTCCAACTCTTGGAAAGAGGGGACGTCGACAAGGAATGCATCTCCACGAAGCTCCGAGAAATAATGCACATCGATGCACCTGAGTCAAAGAGAACTCGTGCAGGAAATGTGCACACCAAAACCACACCTAACAAGCAATTAACAATCAAACCCTAGTCTAGCAAACAATCATGTTCAAGCAAACAACATATCCAACGATCAAAATTAGCTAGGAAAGTAACAGCTAGATTGAGGTTTACCTGCGATAACCTCATCCACAGCCTCGCTCTCCACAGCGGTCATCAGAAAAGCCTGCCTCCTCGGCGGAATAGCCTGCTGAAAAGCCTGCCTCTGTGGAACAAGCGCTGCTCCACGTCCAATAGGAACAGATGCTCTCTGCTGCAACAGCTGTGCTGCAGCAGGTGCCCTCCGCAGCTGATTCGCATGCTGACAATCCTTCGCGACATGAGAAGCATCACCACAAACCAAACACTGGCCCAGAAACTTCCTACACTGATCCTTGATGTGGCCAGGCTTGCCGTAGAAATGACAAGTCTTCTGAATAGGCCCTCCTGGCCTCTTGAACTGAGCTGGCTGATTAGGCTTGAAACCAGGCCTAACCACCGCTCTGGCCTGCTCCATAGGCCTCTTCCCAGCACCAGAAACATGTCCTCTCCTCTGACTCAGGTTCAGCTCCTGCCTCCTCGCAGCAACCAGAACCTTCTGATAAGAGTCCAGATCATAGGAAGACACAAAACTCTGAAGCTCCAAAGCAAGTCCCTGTAGGAACTTCTGAGCCCTCTCATCAGAATCCTGCACCATCTTCGGTGCGAACCGACTCAGCCTAGTGAACTCTTGGTGGTACAGGTCACCGTCAAGCTCCCCTGCTTTCAGATCAATAAAGCGCTGCAGCATCTCCTTCCTAGCAGCCTTCAGAAAGAACTCCTCATCAAACCTGGACTTAAAGGTAGCCCAAGCTATCGGCTCCACCAGCATCTTCTCTTCCGCATCACACCAGTTCCGAGCATTATCCTTGAGTTGCCTCTTCGCCAAATCAACCCATCCAGCCAGGGTGATCTTGGACATCTTCAAGTTATCCTCAATGTTCCGAATCCACTCATCGGTAGCCAGAGGACCCTCAGACCCATCAAAATATGCGGGACCCAGCTCCCGAAATTGCTTCGATCCTGGCTCGGAGCGAGGGGCATCCTGGATTGCCCGACCAGCTCGAACAACTGGAGCATTCTGGACTTGCAGGAGCACGCCCTGCTGCACTTGCATCATCGGGAGCATCATCCGCATCATCTCTCCATTGGTGGGTTCCCGCTCAGGCTCCTCGTCATGAGGGGGTGCACCACTACCTCCACCACGGGTGAATCGCCTTCCTGCCATCTAATGACACAGAAAACGAAGCAGATTAGACTAATTGCTTATGACTCGGACGTCGAACTTAGTTTATTGGACGTTCTAATATTATTATCGTCATTCTGATAATCGCAGTTACAGAAGGACCTGCATGGGCAACCAACAAAACCTGTCACGCCCCGCTTCCCTAAATTGGAGGCGAGACGTGAGAAGGTCCGCACGGGAGTGGAGCTGTGAAGCCCCAAACCCGATAAGCGTCAATAAAACATAAGCAGGTCCATGTAACCACAACCGGAACAACAATAATAACACAAGGAGAGACAGAAATAAAATATCATATTTCATAATTTGTCCAACATGAAAATTAAGTTCAACATCCAGAAAAGCCACCAGGCTAAAAGAAAGAGTCTAAAGGCCCAGAACAAGGCCAACAAAAGGAACAACGTAACAAAGTATAGGTTCTACGCACCGACAATAAAGCAGCAGTCTAAAAACAAAAGAGGAAAGCTCAACGAAGACATTAGGACTGGTCCCCATTGTCCACGTACTCCTCGCCAAACACAGGCTCGGGCTCGGCGTCAGCAAACACCTCATCCTCAACAATGTACTCAGGCTCAGGATCTAACATGTGTCACCTAAAAGAGTAAAGGGGCACATGTCAGCAAGTCTAAAAGACTTGGGCAAGGAAACTGAAAGTAAGGCAAACTAACAACCTAGCAGTTATAGTATGCATGACATGTCAGTTATAACATGAGTGCACAAGTAAGACATGGTGAACATTAAGTACAAGAGAACAATTTATCAAGGCATGTAAAGAGTAGCCAAGCTACTAACAATCTCAATCTTTTCACTAGTCACATTTCAAGTTGTTTGTAGATGTTTACGCCTTACAGCTGAACGGTTTGGCATTCACGCTGATTGGCCGCTTAACACTACCCCAGAACCCAGAGTTTACACCTTACCACTGCAGTTGCTGATTGGGCATACTCCCAGTTGATTGGCCGCTTAACTCTTACCCCAATACCCACATGTAGACGAGCCAAGGTCCCTATACATGAGCTCAGTAAATGAGCCAGGGTTGCCCCGCACAAGAGCTCGTTTCCTGGATCACAACCCAGGTGCGTATTTCATTTGGCATAGGGGTGCACCTAGCCTCAATCATTTCACAAGGTGTAGCGGAGCTACGCAATCATGGAAACACTTAAAGAATGCAATGACATGACAATTAATTTGCGTACCGTTAATGGAAATTAAACATGACATGGTAGTTGTGCACATGATAAAACCCGGATCTAGCTTTGTTGTCAAGCTAGTTCCTAAATTTGCGCCTAGGCGAGTATCATTTCATCGCCTAGTCTCTTTTACGCCTACAATAAGCAAATGGCCTAAGACATGGCCCAAAACCCTAAGTGGCAAGTTTCACTTGCCTAGCACCGAGGACGACGATCAACGAGGCCGTCACACAAAAGCTAACTACGACGATGAGATCGCTGCCATGTCAAAACAATATTAGAACAACATCCAACCTAGTTTTATTAGGGTTTCACAAAAACACAACGGGTTATGAAAACATTAAGAGATCGATTTATTACCGTATATGAGAGGAAGAATGATGCCGAGCAAGCACGGCAACGGAAGAAACGCTCCGGGGAACCTAGGGTTTAGATCTGGAATGGATGGGGAAAATCTGGAGAAATGGGGTTTTGGGGGATTTTGGGGGTTGGAGATGACCTAGTGCATGGTGGTTGGTCAAAATGGAGAGGGGGAGAAGCTCTTGATGAAGGAGGAAGGCTAGAGGAAAGTTGGGGAAGATCAGAGGTCAAGGGTGCAGGAAAGAAGCCAGGAGAAGAGAAAGAAAGAAAAGAAACGAAGTGGGGTATTTATAGAAAATGACTTGGCGGCTGCCCAGAAATTAGGGTTTCGACACTGATTAGTCGGTCAAAGAAGGTTGGCTGACCGACTAGTTTAGCAACTAGTCGGTCGGTCGATTAGCTGTGACCGACTAACACCAAGCAGCGAAAAAAGGGAAAAATCTGGGTAATCAATTAGTCGGTCTGTGAAGGCCCGTCGACCGACTAGTTTGCAACCTAGTCGGTCGGTGAGTGTTCATGGACCGACTAACGATAAACAGTAACTTAGGTGAAATCTACTGACAGAAACTAGTCGGTCTGAGAGCAAGTTCTGACCGACTAGTTGCGCATCTAGTCGGTCGGTGGTTGTTCTTAGACAGACTAAAAGTAAACAATAACTCCTGAAAAATTAACAAAGCCAACTAGTCGGTCCATGTAGGTTTGCCGACCGACTAAATCGTCATCTAGTCGGTCGGTTCCCCTTCATGTACCGGCTAACGTGCACAAAAGTTCCGAAATGGAGCGCAAAGCTCCGGGATCGATTCCTAAGACTCCTAGGCTTGATCTAGCAATAAGATATGACCGATATGAAGCCCGTCACGAATGACTTACTCCAAAATCGACGATTCTAAGGAAGAAGCTAGCAAATCACGACGAAACGATCGAAAACGAAAGCCACAGAGACGAAAACCACACACGAGGAGAAAATCCACCAAAACATATATATATATATAATATAATAATCCAGATACAAGAAAACCAGTCGTTACACTACCTTAGCATCCCCATTTGATTCTGACCGTGTTAGATTTCTAGTGCCCCTCTCTTTTAGTCGTTCGCTCGAGTCCATCGACTTCGGGCCCAACAGAACGTAACATTGATTCTCTTAAGACTCTTCCCATTAGATCCTGATTACAGTCTATCTCATTAGGAAGACTTAGTGCTGAGTTCCCCTGATTTTTTTAGACGGCCCGATAATTAGAACCCCGGATTTCTAGCACCTTCCTGATCATTACACTTCTGTGTTATCTGCCATAGATTTCCATCATAGCTTTCATGAATCATATCCTAGGTGTATCCATCATGCGATCATTCTTCCTTGCCCTCGATTCACGAGATCGTTTCATGACAATTGTCGATAATTCTCCGAATCTCTCAATTGCAAATCCTGCTTCGTTTAAAAGTATTTTTGAAATTCATTATTAAATTCTTTGAAAACCGTTATTAAATATTTAAATTTCTTACCTTCGGTAGAGTTAAAATTCTTTCACTGATTTTGAAACCTTCTTGGCCGAAATTTTTAAGTTACTATCTCGTACTTATTTTCGAATTGGTATCTTTCATATTTCAGTTTTAAAACTTGTTACCATTTTGAAAATTCATTATATCACTTTTTTCTAAACTACGAAATTTATTTTAACCACTTATCGTACGCACTTTCAGAATATTTCTCTAAGCTGAATAGAATTTTAATTTATTTTTATCGGTTCTATGTTCATCGTGCTCATACTTCGAAAATCTTGGTATAAACCTATTTTCATTTGCAAAACAATCGTTGCTCACCCTACCCTTCTTTCCTCCGTCTAACTCTTTTTTTCCGAATTGTAATTTTCTACCAACTGCTCACTTGTTCTACATATTTTATAAGTATAAAAGTATATGATACCATATTTCACGCTTAATTCTTCTTTCATCTATTTAATTATTTTGAGCAATATTTTGTTTCCACCCAACAAGCCATCTTCTTGTTCTCGCCTTATCCAAACTCGTTCTTTCCGATCTTGTTTCGTTAACTTTTGGTTTCGGTTTCCCTTCTATTGTTTAGACATTAGTGCTTGTAATTGCTTGTGTCGTCTTTAGTTTAGTAGTGGGCCCATTGGTTTGTGATGTCGTCGTGGTGCATGTATATAGGTAGAGTGTGTGGACCTGTATGAGTGTGTTACCTTTAGGATCTTAATGAATGTCCCTTGTGTCACGTGGCATACCCAGTGTGATCCGTGATATGCGTATGAAGTTTTCTGAATGATGGTATTCATATATGTGTGAATAGCGTCATAGCAGGCAATTCCTTAGACTTAGTCTTTCGTATTATAGTATAGCTTATCTTTGGCTGAATGTGATTGTATCAAAACTTTTGTTTTCTTCTAAACCAAATATTTAAAGTTTTGGAACTAGCTCACAAGATCACAGCCCCCCCTTATCCTCCCTCATCCATTACCACAACTCCACACGTTTTTTCCAAATGTTTTAAAAATATGTCAGTGGCCTTAAGTTTTCCTTTCTCTTCTCTTCTTTCTCCCTTAGAAATGTTATGTTTATTGATGTTATATTATTGGGACTAACTACTATTGTTATAGGATCTTGTGTGCGGGTAGGTATAGTGTGTGATGAGATATGTAATAGCGATGATTAATTGATTTTGGGACACAAAGATATGAGATTAGAATCATTTGGATGAAAAGAATGAGCTGTCCAAGACTTATTTATAATACAAATGAGTGACGGACTCAATGGAGAATTTTGGTTGGATGAAATTATATACAGGGAGATGAGTACTTGATCGATCCGAAACTGGGACGAGTGGTAGATAGGAATAGCAAGGAACAGATAGTATGATTTAGAGTGATCGTGAGGATGAGTAGAACTTTTAAAGCGTCAAGATTTGATTATTAAGTCGAGATGAGAAGACGTTGGAAGTAACACGACGTGTTGAGATAAATGGATGGTTAGGTAGTCGGACTTAATATTGGTTGGGATTAGTTATAGTGAGTAGGATAAGATGTGATTTTGATAGTTCAATTATTTGGCGGATAAATTTATGGGAAGATATGACGAAGCATGTATGGAGGACAAGGCTATTGCTGATTTGGGAAAGATGTTATAAGATGGACAAAGTTTTTGTCTTAGATTGGTGATTGGCTAGAACATCATTTTAGCGATTGATTAATATTGTGAAGAGATTGGGGAATTTAAAAAATGTTATTGAGCAATGATGTTTGGTGGAGTAGTATGGTATGAGATGATGATTATAATTTTATGAGAACTTGGAGCTGGAATTGGAACGGGAGTGATGGGTCTATAGTTAAGTGTTAGGGTGTGAGTTTAGTCGTATCATTATACAGTGAAACGACGAGTAATGATGAATTGTTGTGGAACGCTGGTTGAAGTTGTAGGGTTAGCGATCATTATGTGGAATATGAGAGTTACGGGTACAATGGTATATAGATATTATTGTTATTAGTATAAGTGATTCCGAGGGCGGAATCATTTCTTAAGGTGGGTAGGATGTAACGGTCACTTTTCGACCGTACGTGTGCTAGCTCGTAGCTGTTTTTCATGTGCGTTTTATCTACTTGATCTTTATTACTGTTGTCTGTAGTTTAGACGCGTGACCGAACCCCGCTTTCACCACCCTCTCGAGGCGCGATCATTTCGACACCCTCTTTGTAATTTTTTGACTTCGAGGAGCCTAATTGCATATTTCTTATTAATTAAAGAAAAAAACACACATTCTTTTATTCATTTTTCCTTAGTTCCTTAGTTGCTGTACGTTTCAAACTACTCATATATATATATATATATTCTTTTTTTAAAACATGATTTATCTTTTATTTATCCTAACCCAATACAAATTATCTAATAAACTAATGTTGCAGACTAGTTGTAAGTGGGGCAAACCAAATCTTCGGTTATCAAATCAAATCCTATATATTTTTTAAATCAAAACGTAAGGCATCTGCTAAATACACCCCTATAGATAGGGGTGTATGTAATCATTCATACCATTTTTGCAAAGTAATCATGACAAACATCTTATCCTTGGATTGATTACAATGCTAACTTACCCAAAATGGGAAGTATTATTGCTTACACCCCTATCTATATGGGTGTATTTAGTTCAAGCCAAACGTAACTGCCCCTCTCATATTTGGGTACAACCCCCCACCAACTTACGTACACACACTCTCTCCCCAATTTTTCCTCCCCACGTGATGTCCCCTCTAACTAATATATATATATATATATGTTGCCTACTCTAGGGTTCACGAGAGGAAGCACAGCCGCCGCCGCATTTTTGTTTCGTTTCGTTAAACTCTACCAACAGCCCCTCTCCCCTTTGGCCTCGCCCCCTCCATCTCGACGTCGACCTCCGGAACCCCCCATCTCGACAGCAGCTAGCCACCGGCCTCCTCTACACGGGCAACACCTACCGCCGGCCTTTCTCCAAGCAATCCACCGCACGCCTCTCACGCCGACAGGTCGCCGCAACCGCCAGCTCTCCCGAACCTCCCCTCGTCGTTGCCCCGTGCCTAGAGTCGATGCGCCTCCTTTGTGCGCTCAAGCCCCCTCACCGATGACATCGCCTGGCCACCTCCTTTCCCCAGCCCGGTGCTTTCTCTTCCTGAGGTACTCCTCCACAACCCGCCACTCGCCCAGCACTCAGCTTCCGAGGCCGCTCGCCGCCTGCAACGACTCCGACGTTGCTCCACCATCCGCCTCACCCCGCCTTGCCTCGACAACCGCCACCACTGCAGGTTCATCGTCCGCCCTACGCTCGCCATCCCCAAGCGCCGCACGGCCATCTTCTCCACCGGCACCGACGAGTCCACCTGCGAGAGCGACGCCGACCGCCCAGAACTCCTCCGTCGCCTCCCTTCAAACAGCCCGACACCTCCATCGCCAGCAAAACCCAGGAAACTCGCCGCCCCTCCGAAGGACAAATCCGACCACCCTCCTTCCTCCTCCGCTCGAAACCCACTCGCCACCCCCCCCCCTCGAGTTCCGTCACCACTGACCGGCGCCCAGGCCGCCCCGACGACCGCAGCAGCCCCACGCCTGAGCTTCGATGCCCAGCCTCTCTCTCACGGTGTTTCCAGCCTCTCTCTCATGGCGTTTCCAGCCTCCCTCCGCCATCATACACCGGCTGCCTTCACTATCCCCGAAGCCGACTGCACCCCCTCACGGCCGCCGCATCGCATAGACCCCCAGCCTCCCGTCCGACATCTGCAACCACCAAAAGAATAGGGAACGTAAGTTTTTGTATATTGTTATCCTTGCATGCAGTACGTTATAAAGAGAGATATATCATTATTATATAGTTGTATTAGCTTTAAGTATTTACTATTCACTCTACTATGTTAGTAACTTGTTAGTAGATGTTTTGTAATTAATATTACCTAGTAGGCCTCAGGACCCTATTAGTCTATAACACTTTTTCCTAAGAACCAATGAGTGGGTACAGATGACAGTAGGGTATGTATAGTTTAGATACCTATTTGTGACGGTACTATTGAGCTGTACCTCAAAAGGAAAAGCAACACTCTACATTATTTTTGCTTGGTAGCAGGTGTAATAATAAGTGGTAATGATAAACAGTGCTGTCTATTAACAACTAGTGTGTTAAGTAGGTTAGCTAGTATGTTAATTGTATATAACGTGAAGGTTTTATTGTTGTTGAGATCCTTATAGCTTATATCATTAATCTATCGTCATAGATATATCATATCTATCATCGCGATCACCAAGGACCGTGACGAGACATTCCGGGAGTGGAGGTGACCGATCCGTTGCTTTTTTTCAGACTCGACGTCCGATCTACAACCAAACGCCGAAGAGGTTGGTTTCCCTAACTCGTAGTGAACCCACAACGTAGCAAACTGAACCCTAAACTAAAATTTGACAACTTGAACAAAATTTACTTTTCCGCCCCAGTAAAACGATGTCACTGTAGAAATTGACCGTCGGACAACTTTTCTGTGCATATAGGGTAGTGGTCGATTTAGGCTGAAAGAAACACCAAAATGTGACGTTGACGAATAGGATAGTCCCAATAACCTAGAAACAAACCTTAGTAGGATTTGATGGAAATCACGACCTGACACCGTCGCTGTGACACTGTTTCAGACGGACTACTGCGGGCGCGACGCCTGGACGAGACGTCCCGTACGGACGACACACTCACCACCGCAGGCAAGTGTATCCCACTTGCACTTTTGGCCATGCTTAGGCCATAGTTGGTTAGAACTGATAACTATGAACAAACAGAACCGGACGTGAAATGATAGCGTCTAGGACGACCCTTGATGACTCAGACTTGATGACGAAGTCTGAGCCTGACAACAACAACTTTTGACATTGTAGGGCTATCATGCGTGTGCGTGTATGTGGACACCCTAGAATAACCTTTCCTGTTCTGTCACGTACCGTCTCGTCTTGCACAGCCTGCGGGCAATAGGGCACTCTCCAAGCTAGAGAGAGTGATCCCTTGTACTGATTCACAGCATGCGGGCAATAGGGCACTCTCCGAGTGATCCCTTGTACTGATTCACAGCCTGCGGGTAATATGGCACTCTCCAAGCTAGAGAGAGTGATCCCTTGTACTGATACACAGCCTACGGGCAATAGGGCACTCGCCAAGCTAGAGCGAGTGATCCCTTGTACTTTTTGTCGTGTCTTGTCTTCCTTGGGGTTTGGGGTTAGGTTGAGCGTGCGCATGGCAAGATGGTCTGATCCCCCTCGAACCGTAAGGCGTGAACCCTTTCGTGTCTCACTTGTCTTGTCTTGTCTTGTCTTGTCTTGTCCTGTCTTGTCCCGGCACGTCCCGACTTGTCTTGACACCTGTAGGTTAGTCCCGTTGTAACGACTGCTTTTCATGTATCTGGATTTATTATAATATAATATATGTTTTGGTTGATTTTCTCCTCTGTGTGTGGTTTTCGTCGCCGTAACTTTCATTTTCGATCGTTTCGTCGTGTTTTCTCGTTTCTTATTTAGGATCGTCGATTTCGAAGTATGTCATTCATGACGGGCTTCATAACGGTCGTATCTTACTGTTGGATCAAGCCTAGGAGTCTTAGGAATCGATCCCAGGGCTCCGCGCTCCGTATCGGAACTTTTGGTGCTTATTAGCCGGTGTAAGAAGGGGCACCGACCGACTAGATGACGATCCAGTCGGTCGGCAATCCTTCTTGGACCGACTAGTTGGCTTTCTAAATTGTTCAGAAGTTACTGTTTATCGTTAGTCGGTCTAAGAACGTTGGTTGACCGACTAGGTTGCAAACTAGTCGGTCAGCAATGCTTCTTTAACCGACTAACTCATTAACTAATTTTGACACTAGTTACTGTTTACTCTTAGTCGGTCTAAGAACGTTCACCGACCGACTAGATGTTAAACTAGTCGGTCAGTAGTTGTTCTTTGACCGACTAAATCTAAATCCTAATTCTGTACAGGAGTTACTGTTTACACTTAGTCGGTCTGTGTTGGTCGACCGACCGACTAGTTGCCAAACTAGTCGGTCAGTGGTTGCTCTTTGACCGACTAATCTGTGTTAAAACCCTAATTTCTGGGCAGCCGCCAGCCCAACCTATTTATACCCCTCCCAAACGTTTTCTTCTTCCTCCACTCGACCCAAAACCCTAGTTTCTCCCCCATGGAGCCCCCATCTTCCTCCAAGCCTTATTCCTTCATCCCAAGCCCTAGATCCATCATCTAAACCATCCATCAACTCATTCTACCTCTCATCTTCCCCAAAATCTCACCAAAATCCCCAAAATCCCCCAAAACCCCTAACTCTCCAAACTTCTCCATTCGTTTCCAGATCTGGTCCTAGGGTTCTCCGGAGTGTTTCTTCCACTTCCTCTCGGTAAGAAATCGATCTCTCGATGTTTTCATAACCTATTTGTATTTTTATGAAACCCTAATGAAATTTCATGTTGATTGATGATTGTTTGCCCAAAACAGCGATTTCCCCCGTAGATTAGCATCCGCGAGACGAACCTTCGTGATCGTCATCCCCGGTGCTAGGCAAGTGAAACTTGCCACTAGGGTTTAGGCCATGTTTTAGGCCATTTTGCGTGTTGTAGGTGTAAAAGAGGCTGGGCGACGAAATGATACTCGCCTAGGCGCAAATTGGGGAACTAGCTTGACAACGAAGCTAGTTCCGACATATATCATGTTGCACAATTACCATGTCATGTTTACTTTCCATTAACGGTACGCAAATTAATTGTCATGTCATTGCATTCTTTAAGTGATCCCGTGATTGCGTAGCATCGCTACAATACTTGTGTTCCTGGCTCATGACCAGAAGCGAGCATAATGAGTTGCTAACCCCAACGCTCGATATTGAATTGTGAACTAAGAAACAAGCTCCCGTGCGGGGCAACCCTGGCTCACTTGCTGGGCTCATGTACAGGGACCCTGGCTTGTTTACGTGTGGGATGGGGTAATGGTTAAGCGGCCATTCAACTGGGAGTCTGCCCGATCAGCAACTGCAGTTGTAAGGCGTAAACTCTGGGGTGGGGTAATGTTTAGTGCTGATCGGTGTGAAGGTTGTACCATTCAGCTGAAGGGCGTAAACATCTACAAAACAACGTGAACGTGAATAGTGAATTGATTGAGATTGTTAGTAGCTTGGCCACTCTTGTCTTGTCCCAATACTTGTTCTCTTGTACTTACTATTCACCATGTCTAATTTGTACACTCATGTTATAACTGCCATGTCATGCACTCTATAACTGCTAGGTTGCTAGTTGCCTTACTTTCAGTTTCCTTGCCCAAGTCTTTTAGACTTGCTGACATGTGCCCCTTTACTCTTTTGGGTAACACATGTTAGATCCAGAGCCTGAGTACCTTGTTGAGGACGAGGTGTTTGCTGACGCCGAGCCCGAGCTTGTGTTTGACGGGGAGTACGTGGACACTGGGGACCAGTCCTAGTGTTTTCGTTGTGTTTCCCTTTTATTTAGACTGCTGTTTTGTTGTCGGTGCGTAGCACCTATACCTTGTTACGTTGTTGCTTTTGTTGGCCTTGTTCTGGGCCTTAGACTCTTTCTTTTAGCCTGGTGGCTTTTCTGGATGTTGGACTTATTTTCATGTTGGACAATTTATGAGATATAAGATTTTATTTCTGTCTCTCCTTTTATTATTATTGTTGCTCCGTTTGTGGTTACAGGGACCTGTGTATGTTTTATTGAGGCTTATCGGGTTTGGTGCTTCACAGCTCCACTCCCGTGCGGACCTTTTCACGTCTCGCCTCCATTTTAGGGAAGCGGGTCGTGACACCCGTAGTTGGTAGCACACGCTACGACTACTACCTGTCCCGTTTTACTTTCCTGCTGTGTTACTCCCTGTTGTGTTACTCTATTATAACCACATCATGCTAATCAACCAGTAAACTATTGTGTAATAGAACCTCAGCATGCTAATCAACCAGTAAACCGTTGTTTAAAGTTCGGTGCACTTACAGTAAAGTCTAACTCTTCTTGTAGACTTTACCTGACGTACAGTTCCTTTTCTCTTGGGTGATGTACGTCAGGTGTTCAGCCAGAGTTCGTGGACGAGGCAAACTCACTGGAGTACGAGGAGCCGAGGACGTCGACCCAGAGTACGCGCCTGACGAGGACCAGACCTTGAGGTCTTTTTAGTCGTCACTTTCAGAGGTTACTGCTTTTAGTTTGCTTTTAGATAGTTTGTTGCCATGCTTAGGCTTCTTTTTTTAGACTTTGTACTCGCTGGATATTATATCTCTAATTTAATGAATGCCATTTCCTTTCTGTACTTCCTATTGCTCCGAATTTTATTAATGCAAGAACCTGAAGTTTTTTTTAAAATGGTACTCCTACAGACGCTTATTGGGTCCGAGCTTCACAGCTCCGGCCTAAGCGGGCCTTAGTCACGCTTCGCCTCCGTATTTTTGGGAAGCGGGGCGTGACAGGGAGGGAGTTATAGAGTGGGGATAGGGGGTGGTGGTTATTGACGGTGGCGTCACTGGCGTTGGGTGACGCCGGCGGTGCTGTTCTGGTCATTCACCGGAGCTTGGGGGGTTTAGGGTACATGGGGGGAGAGAGAGAGAGAGAGAGAGAGAGAGAGAGAGAGAGAGAGATATATATATATATATATATATATATATATATTGAAAGGTAAGCATAGTATTCTATTTATAAAGAGTCCAAAAATACAGCCAAATTCTGGTAGCAAGTAGGACCGCAAGGGAGAGGATAGGATACAAGCGTCGTCACTCTCCACTTACAATCTACATCCTATCAAAATCCAGCACAATACATAAAATACAAGGAAACAACAGGTATTGAGAAACCTATTAATCATCCATTATCTCTGAATTCTCGGTTGGAGTAAACTAGAGTCTCTTCATCAGAAGTAGGTTCCTGATATATATATATAAGGAGAGAGAGGGGCGGAGGGCGGACTGAGTAGGTGGCGCGGACGACAGCACGGGTGGCGGAGACGGCGGCGAGAGATGAGTCGAGTATGAGGTTAGGGCTCTGGGCTGCTCGAGATTAGGGCTCGATAGGATAGCTCGAGTGAAAGAGAGAGAGAATATAAACTGAGCTGACTCGGTTTGGAATGTGGGCCCCATTTTTAAGTTCCAGGTCGGGCCGAGCAGCTATAGCTGCTCGGTCGGGTAGGAAAAGATGAAAATAATTTTGAAATTAAGCTCAAAAATTGTGCCCTAGTACTCGACCGAGCTGCTTACTCAACTCGGTCGAGCTGAATTAAAATCAAGCGATGTTTTTAGCTCTCTTTTGCTCTCTTTGCAGCTCGGCCGAGTAGGGTAGTTACTCGGTCGAGTCGAATTAATTTCCAGAGCCACTTTCTGCCTTCATCTCCAGCTTCTTGTAGCTCGTCTGTAGCTCGACCGAGTAGGGTGCTACTCGGCCGAGTCGCAATAAATTTCCAGAAGCTTATTTTGGCATGTTTTCTCCCATTTCCTGCAGCTCGGCTGAGTAGGGTGCTACTTGGTCGAGTTGCATGTAGCTTCCAGAACGATGTTTTATGCCGTTTCTCCAGCTGCCTGCAGCTCGACCGAGTAGGGGTCTACTTGGTCGAGTCGCCTGTAGCTTTTCTCCCCCAAGCTTGTGTTTCTTTGTGGCACTCTCCCCTTGGTTCCTTTGCCTTCAATTCATCGTGTAGCATGCTCTCCTTGTCGTTCAACCTGAAAAAGGAAGGACTCGTCAGATTTTTATGTTTTAAATTTTAATTGAAACCAATACGTATTTATATGGTTTTTGATGAATAGAAAAACAAAAAGAAAGCAAAGCTGAAGTATAGAAAGTCGGTTTGCCTCCCGATAAGCGCTTGTTTTAAGTCATGAGCTCGACTCCCTCAAGATTTTCAATGAATATTGGGCACATACGAGATGCGCTCGTCATGTTTGTCGAGGATTCCATGTGGCAGTATTTGGCATGCATCTTCAAGGTTGTTCTCCTCTGCCATAGGGATAGGAGCTCCCAGATCTCGGTGGTGCAGGCATGTGTCCGGAGGCCCCTCGTCTAGTATTCGTAGAAAGGCAGCTACCGCTTTGTTATGTACGAAGTCGCAGTCGTCATCAATGCTCATCTTCACCGGATCTGTGGTGAACTCTCCCAAGGCAAAGTCATCAGTGGGTTCATCCTCCAGGAGCTATAGGTAGCTCGCATCTTCTTGAGGGGCATGTTCCCTCATAGACTTTTGTAGGCGAAATTACACTTCCATATCGCCTACATTCATAGAAAGTGTTCCCTCACGCACATCTATTAGCACTCTGGCTATCGCCATGAACGGGCAGCCCAATATGAGCTGAGAGCTCCCTTTTTCTGGCATATCCATGATGATGAAATCCACCGGTATGCAAAGTCCAGGCCGTATCTGCAAAATGATGTCCCGCTCTATCCCTACCGAATACGTGATGGAGTGGTCCACCAATTGAATAGACATGTCGGTTGGCTCAAGCTCTGTTCCAGTATGTAGCCTCTTGAAAATTGAAAGCGGCATCAAGCTGATGCTTACTCCCAAGTCTATCAAAGCCTGGCTAATAGGGGTGCCGCCGATGGAGCACGGCACCGGGAGCTCCCTGGATCTGGCAACTTCTTTAGAAGACGATTCTTCATAATATAAGTAGAGTCCTCCAAAAGTTTAACTTCCTCATCCTTTCGTTTTGCCGTTATGAGGTCCTTCAGAAACTTTGCATACATGGGAATCTCTATTATATCATCCACGAAAGGAATGTTTAGATGAATACCTTTATGGAGCTCCATGAACTTGCATACTTCCTTTCCATCTTCGACAATGCTAATCGTTGTGGATATGGTGGAGGAGGTCGACTTGCCCTTTCTTTGGCGGCCTCCTTTGGGGTAGGTTTGTTGGTAGTAGTGAGGCTACCCTCCGGTGCCGTGGTGATGGTGGGCAAGGTAGAGGGCGAAGCCTCCCTCTCTCGAATAATAGTAGACTCGTCAATATCCTCTTCCTTATCGTCGCCAATGAGAACATCTTCATTTTGAGCTTGAACTATCGGTCCTTGGCTTGCCTTGCTGGAAACCGGCACCATTAAAGTGTCGGTTTTTTTCCTCCTCGTGTAGTGATGGCAACTACTGCATTTGCTTGAGCTCTAGGGTTGGGTTCCGGTTGTGAGGGTAATCTTCCTTGTGTCTTCAAGAGTTGAGACATTTGACCCTTAAGCTCATCAAGGAAGGTATTAATATTCTTGAATTGAGTGGTGGTATCATTGTTGAACTTGGTTTGTCCGCTCATGAATGCTTCCAACGTGGCCTCTAAGTTGGGCCTTGGTGGTACTGGTGCATATTGTTGTGGAGGGGGGCGATTGAAGTACCCCGGGGGTCTATATGACCCAGATGGCCTAAACCCATTTTGTTGTTGTAGCCCTTGTTATTGGAGGTGGTGGTTGAGGCACCCTTTGAAACTGTGGAGGTTGCAACCATCCATTTGGATTCCCGTAAGATAGTCTGGGGTGGTTCCTTACTGCCGGATGTTGCCATTGGTTTCGTCCATCTCCTTGCACAAAATGTACATGCTCAGGTGGCATGTCTGCTCCATCATACGACCCCTTATTAGTGGCATATCCGTGCTCTGAATAATCTTCATTGGTAGGGTAGGGTGGAGTGCTAGATGTGGTTGGAATAGCATCCAACCATTTTTCAATTCTTGCTACCAGCTTGCAAAGAGCTTCAATGTGAGTATCAAGATGACTAATAACTTTTACCTCGGGGTTCTTAATGATGGAGCGTTCCTTGCTCCATTGCTGGTTGTTTGCAGCCATGGGCTCCAGTAGAGATATCGCTTCTTCAGGTGACTTATCCAAAAGGTCGCCTTGTACGCGGCATCTATGAGCATTTTTGTGCTCGGTTAGATTGTGCTCGGTTGGAGCCTGTTGCAGAAACTCTGGACTAGATCTCAAGCCGGGATTCCATGATGTGGACATTGGTGCTAGATATCTTTAAATCTCTCCCAAGCCTTGTAAAGGGACTCTTGAGTAAATTTCTTGAAGTTGGAGATGGCACCTCGAATCCTCACCGTTTTGGACGGTGGGTAAAATTTATCCACGAATGCTAAAGCCAGTTGCTATCAAGCGGTGAAGTGGTTGGAAGGGTGAGTGTGCAACCAGTACGAGGCCTTGTCCCTTAAAATAAAAAGAAAGAGTCGAAGCTTAATAGCATATTCGCTTACATCTTTGACCTTGAATGTATCACACTTTGCCAAGAAAGTGTCAATAAAAGAAAGAGCCGAAGCTTAATAGCATTGTTGCTTACATCCTTGACCTTGAATGTATCGCACTTTGCCAAGAAAGTGTCAATGTGGTATTTAGGTTCTCCTGTGGATGCCCATGGAAGGGATCCTGCTGCATCAGATTAATTGACCCAGTCTTCAACTCAAAGCCACTCGCCGCCAGTTGCAGCCTCAAAATAGAAGAAGTGATCCCATAATTTGGCTTCATATGGTCCCGGATGGATCCAATACGAGGCAGAGTGGGGGTATGCTCTGCCATCGGATCAGAAGATGTCTGACCCCTTGTCAAAGCTCTGAGCATTCGTGCGGTTAGCTCGATCTCAGGATCAAATAGAAATTCCCTGCCAATGCTTCCGAGACGAGTAATCATGCACAACAAGAAAAACTTAGAAGAATACGGTGAGTAGCAAAGTAATAAAAGAGAATAAAAGGATGGAAAGACGAGAGATGGTAGATTTTCTCACAATATCTTCAAAATAAAAATAACCTAAGTAATACCGTACAATCCCCGGCAACGGTGCGAAAAACTTAATGCACCTGGAACTAACACCTAAAAGCCACCTGGCAGTGTCACTAATGCCAGGCACTGAATGTTTCCCAAGTATCAATTCTAGGCTCACGAACGCAAGCAGACGGTGTCAAGTTATAGTATATAAGATATCGATCCTACAGGGAAAGTAGCGGTGTATTAATCTCAGGTTATATCTAAATCTCAGAAGGAGGTTGCAGTCGATTTGAATGATTGTTTGGTTGGTGGTTGTTTGATCAATATAAAGAGACTAGGGCATTAAGACTCGCCGCTAGGACCATCGAAGGTCGATGCTAGGTTAAGACTCCTACGTTGCATTGGTTTTATTGGGATTGTAGCATTTAGGAAGTGAATTCATGCATCATGGCTACATGAATCTAACATACTGTACTCACCCTACTCACACGATAGATGCATACAGTATGTGCATTAAGGATCTACAATAATCTCACCACTCTCGTGGTTCGAATGCTCTCAACTCATACCACTCTCGTGGGTAGAGCATCAATGTATGTTGGTGGCTCTTATTGATGCAATGGCGGTAGCCGTCAATTAGCGGTATAGTTCATGGTGGATCCCATCAAGGCACGAGCTGGGCATGGTCACAAGTCTCGATTGAATATGTAGGATCCTGTCAAAACAAGGACGTTAGGATCGAATAATAAAGTCGAGACTTACGCTTCCGTACGCGGCACCGTAATCTCGGAACTTCGCCCTCGGATTCGTCACAACGGTCGATACTTCGTCACGGGGGATCGAAGCAGAGTTTCACCGCCTAAATCTCTAACTAGAAGAGGATTTTAATGGAAGGGAGAAGAAGAACATAAGATGCCTTTTGTAAACTTATGGCATGGAAAGTGTAGTTTGAATGCCTTACCCTTGAGTTCTATTTATAGTCTTTAGGGGTGGTTATTGTAGGAAATAACCAATTATAAGCTTATTAGCCTATATTAGCACATTCATTTATCCTCTTCTTCATTCACTTATCAAGTGCCTTTATGCACTTATAAAGTGACTTTTTCCACTTATCGAGTGGCTTTTTCCCCTTATCGAGTGGTCCTTTTCACACGAGAAAAGGTTCCCTTCGTGCACGCGACATCTGAGGTCCGTATACCCTCATACATCCCCTCATGGGTGTATTCATGTCGTCCATATCTAACATCTCCCACTCACACTTGAGGGGATTGTAAGGAAACATCTTTTCCTTTAACTCTTCTGTTTGTCATACCGAGAAATAGGCCGTGTGACCGTCATGCGCATATAGTCCGTTGTTGTGCACTTGTTAGCGATACACAACACTCCTCGAGGTGCAAAGTTGAGTAGATCAACACATGCTTTACCCTAGATTATTTCTCCACAGTTCTTATACTTTATATTCAACAATTGAATCCCATCTGGATTACAATTGGCTGGCCAGCTTTGAATCTCTAAAGTCCAAATGTGAATATGAAATTAATCTTCCTCTTCTTGCGATCCTTTTGATCTTGACTTGACTCGCTTTTCTAACATGCCCCGTCGGATCGAATTAACCATAGTCCATAAGCAACATGCTAAGATAGCAATCACCCAGTCAAATCTTAAGGAACCAATTAGAGTCCATAAGGGTAACGAGTTAAGACCCATGTGGTCTTTGGGTCTCACATAATAGTAAACACAATTACTATTCTAATCCAATGGTCAAAATGCATACGTAGTATGAATACGTATTACAACATCACTCCTTTCCCAGGGAGCGTATGTCTTAATGATGTTGTAAGGATGATGATCAGACAACATAATGTCTGGTTTTGAGTCCCTTTTGCTACTCAAATAATCTTCTGGACCCACATCCCGCATAAGACAGATAGGATTTCAAAAAATCCTCTTAGATCTTTTGTAAGCATCCATATGATGTAGATCTTTTATACGACCATTTTGTTTTAAGTCATGACTCTAAATCATCCGTCTGATGATTTGACTTTAAACAGGTCTCATCTTTATTTTATCCGTCTGATATAATAAAGGCGGTTGCTCATGTGAGAGAGCCAACCTCAATCTGTCCGACATACTAGAAAATCTAGCTGAGATTTCAAAAATGTACACAAACATTTCTTAAAATTTCATATGCAATGTTGAAAAAGAACTTATTCTTTTATTGAATTTGATCATTTACAGACATGGGAATTTACATTGATACAACTTAGCTCTTACGCAATCCTTGAGATGATAAGTGTTTGTAAAACACATCTCTGGGGATCGCCTTCTAAGCGGATCCGCTATCATCTCATGTGTAGATATGTACCTTATGTCTACCTTCTTGGTCTTATCATAGTCTTTTGCAAAATTGTCCTCTTAACCGCTTTCCAGTGTGTTTGCCCTGGATTGGATTGGTAACGATTTACCATTACAACGGCAAAAATAGATGTCCGGTCTTGTACACATCATAGTGTACATAAGACTACCAACTGTACTGGAATATGGAACATTTTCCATAATTTCCTTTTCCTTTTGGTTCTTAGGACACATCTTCAGATATAAATAATCCCATTTTCTTTATTGGAGTATCATCGGACTTACAGTCCTGCATATTTAAAACGTTCTAGAACCTTCTTTATATAAGTCTCTTGTGAAAGAGAAAGAAGTTTCTTCGAATGATTTCTTGAAATCTTAACTCCAAGAATATATGCGGCTTCTTCCATATCATTTATCTCAAATACTGATTAAAGTCAAGCCTTGATATCCATCACAAAGCCCTTGTCATTTCCGGCTATTAAAATGTCATCTACATATAGAGACATAATAACGCACTTGCTCTTAATCCTCTTGATATATACGTAGTTGTCTTCATCAAGCATGGAAAAACCATTTGATAAGACAACTTCTTGAAATCGTATATACCATTGCCTCGAGGATTGTTTAAGACCATATATGGACATACGAAGTTTACAAACCTTATGTTCGTTTCCTTCTTTTACAAACCTTGTTGGTTGTTCCATATAGATCTCCTCGTCCAATTCTCCATTGAGAAAGGCAGTCTTTACATCCATCTGATGTAATTCGAGGTCTAAGCAAGCTACCATAGCCAGAATCAGGCGAATCGAGGTAAAACGAACAACAGGTGAGAAGGTCTCTTTGTAGTCTATCCCTTCCTGTTGCGTAAAACCTTTCGCGACAAGGCGAGTTTTATATATGTCTATAGAGCCATCAGCCTTATGCTGGATCTTGAGAACCCATTTGTTCCCAATAGCTCTACGTCCTCTGGGTAAGTCAACTAAGTCCTAGACTTGGTTAACTTTCATGGATTCCAACTCTTCCTTCATCGCTTCCATCCATTTGTCTTTAGCAGGGCATGATACGGCCTGTTTGAAAGTAGCAGGCTCGTCATCATCTTGTAGCAAAGTCATAAAGGTTTGCGGAAATTCATCCTCAAATCTTAGAGGAGCCAACCTTGTACGACTACTACGTCGTATTTGAGATTCTTCAAGTCCCTTTTGACTCGAATTTAGATCAATTCTAATATCACTCCCACTTGGAATGTCGTTAGAAATGCTCACACTTGGATCATTATTCATGTATGGAATAGGATTAGCATCATTCATATCATCCATTGGTGAAGTTTGAAACGTATTTTCGTCTTCACCAAGAATTCTCCCACTCGAATGAGGTAATCCTTCTTGATCATTAATCTCAAATAGAGATAAGTCCTTACTTATCTCGCCCTGTCTTGGAAACTCGTTTTCCAAGAAAGTGACATCCCTTGACTCAAACTCAATTAGACCTCCATTGTCTTCCTGACTAACGAAAACATAACCTTTGGAGTTTTCTGTGTATCGTATAAAGATACATTTCCTTCCCCTTGGCCCAAGTTTGCCCTACTTATGGGAGGAAATATGTGCGTAGGATGCACATCCCCAAGGTTTTAAAATGTTTAAGTCAGTAGACCTTTGGTTCCACAACTCATAAGGAGTGAAGCTAACTGATTTCGAGGGTACGCGGTTTAAAATGAAAGCTGCCGTCAATAATGCATCGCCCCAAAAGGTGATTGGCAAGTTAGCTTGCGCCATCATTGAACGGACCATTTCCATTAAAGTCCTATTCCTCCTTTTAGCAACACCATTTTGTTGAGGAGTATAAGGCATAGTTACCTGATGTACTATGCCCTTTTCATCACAAAGTTCCTTAAAACTTGTTGATTGATATTCACCGCCCCTATCGGTTCGCAAGACGTTAATCTTGCAATCTAATTGATTCTCCACTAAACTCATATAGTTTTTAAAGCAGGTTAATGCTTCATTTTTGTGGGATATCAAATAGATATATCCGAATCGGGTGAAATCATCAATAAAAGTGATGAAATAGGACTTCCCACGTCTTGTCTTGACATTCATCGGACCACATATGTCCGAATGGATGAGCTGTAATGGAACCTCGGCCCTTGTGGCGGTTCCAAACGGCTTGCGACAAGATTTCCCTACAAGGCAATGTTCGCAAGTCGACATATCAACTTTTGAACATTAGATAGAAGGCCATGTTTGGCAAGTCTATCCATACGTGTTGGTCCAATGTGACCAAGCCTTGCATGCCAACAAATTATATCAGACTCATAAGTCGATGAATTTGCAATAAGGAAATTTTCATTACAATATAAAGAGTCATACATTGTATTTAATACAATAAATCCTTTAAATACATACCCGGTGCCAATTAAGGAATTATTACAAAACTAGTCCACTTTACAATCATGAAAAAACCAGTTATAACCAAGACCCATTAACACGACCACAGATATTATATTCCTTCGAATATCTTGAGCGAAGATAACTTCATGAAGTAGGAGAGTGCGGCCGTTGTCCAAGACTAGCTTGCAAGTCCCAACGCCTTTCACTTCAACACGACTGTTATTTCCTACATAGATCCACTTTGCCTTGGGGTATCCGGTGATACTCCACGAAGGACCGTCTGTCCCTTGCTATGTGGTCGGTGGCACCTGAATCAATTATCCAAAATGGATTAGATTCCACAAGAAATACTGAACTAGAAACACATATGTAACTAGTATAATTACAAGTTACCTCGTCGCCTCCACTCGTACACGAACGAGCATAGTGACCGAGCTTGTTGCACTTGAAGCACTTGATCCTCTTCAAGTCTTTCTTCTTGTGCCATTTCTTGTGCACACCCTTATGTTTGGGTTTCTTGGTAGACTCAGGTTGCTTATTACGTTCATTAGTAGACTTCGAACGATCTTTCCGTTTCTTTTCCCCGTGTGAGGAACTAGCAACCATGTGTACTTCTGCAATTGGCTTGGCAGCCGCAAGCCGCTCTTCCTCTAATTCGAGGTGCTTGGAAACATCGCTGAAGGTCTTGATGCTCTCATTGTGAGTGAGATGCATCTTCATTTGGTCCCACCCATTTGGTAGGGAACGTATGACTGCTTGGATTTGTTGCTCATCAGTGAGCACATGACCTGCATCCGTTAACTCTGATATAAGATTCGCCATATGTCGCAGATGTTTTCCCATGGAATGATCTAAACGTTTCTTGTATGAATCGAATCTTATAGTTAAGGCGCGAAGTTTGGACACCGATGTGCCACCAAACTTCTCCTCTAGCGTGGACCATATGTCCATGGCTAGGTCATGCTCTCGGAAGATGTGCATTATGTCATCGGCCATACTGCTCAATAACGTAATGCGAGCTATCTTATTCTTCCGAGAACAAGCATCAAAAGCTTCCTTGTCTCGTCCGTGTTGGGCCGTAGTGCCCAACTCGGGTTCAATAATTACGTTCTTTAGAGTTTCGAGCACTTCTTACTCCTCTAGAACATATTGTATCTTGATGGACCCTAATTTGTAATTATCGCCGTTGAGTTTTTCACCTCTGTTTAACTCAGCGACGATATTCTTTGAAGCAGAAGACATTTTACTTTTAAAATGCTGCAAAAGACACAAAACCGAAGGTTTGATAAAAAACATTGCATTAAAAATTCTTAAAATATAATTCCCACTTGAAATGATAATAGAATATCCCATTTGGATAGTTCTAATTTCAACTCCCACTTGGAATGATATTTATAATTTGATAAGTTACTTTCGAAAAATATTGAAGATGTTGTTATAGAATCGGAAAGGTTTCTACGATTCCAATCACCATCTAGAACAATCCTTCAATATTTCCCCCTCACTTATCAAACGATAGTACTCTTATAGTACTTCGCAGCGGAAAAGCTTTTTTGAAAACGTATTTTTCAAAACGTGTATTTTAATCTAGTACCCTTATGATACTAGAGAAATATTCGGCAATCCCTGGCCATTGCCGGGGTTGAGCCGTAGCCGTGCCAAGGCCGGATCCCACCTGAGGGGATTTTTCTGCAAGCCATTGTCGCCGGCTCCCGTATGGATCCAGGCGCTTCCCCGTATAGGAGAATTTTGCCGAAGACGACTGTCATTGGCCTCGTATGGGCTAGTCGGCATGTTCGTGGTACATCGACCAAGGCCTCTTGCCGAGGCCGACCAATGCTACCAAAAATCCCTGATTGGTCGACCAGGGCCTCTGCCCTGGTCGGCCAAGGACCCTGGCACCCCCTGGCCAGGGGCCCTGGCCCCTCGGCCAGGGCCTCTACCCTGGTCGAGGCCGGCCAGGGCGCCGGCCCTGGCCTCTGCCAGGGCCGGCAGGGCCAAGGCCGGCCGTGATCAGGGCCCTTTGGCCCTGGGCGAGGCCGACCAGGGCCGGCCCTGGCCTGGCCAGGGCCGGCCTGGCCAGGGCCCCCTAGCCCTGGCCGGCCAGATCCGGCCAGGCCCTGGCCGGAGCCGACCAGGGCCGGCCATGGCCCTTTGGCCTTGGCCGGCCATGGCCCATATGTCCATGGCCGGCCACCCCCTTGTATGGGGTCGCCGCACACACTTCCCCCCACCCGACGGGGTGGTCTTCGTCGTCATTTGGCCGTAGCCAACCCCCTCCGCATGGGGATAGGGGATGCATTGCCTCCATAGCCCATTTGGCCATGGTGGTCATGCACCAAAGGTCATCTTCTCCGATGGGGATAACTACCATCGTCTTCCTCGATGAAGCACCCGTTCATCGAGAAAGTAGTTATTCTCTAATGGCCGTGTGCCAAAATGAAGAAATAACATACTCTAAAGTTCGCAAACTACACGCTCCACATGAAGAGAGTTCACATTCCCTATGAATGGAGACTCAGCATCCATGAAGAGTGCGAGCTTGACGACATGAACGGTTGGTTCTTCCCGTCACGGAGAGTTCCTGCCATATCTGTAATGACAGAAGACCCTAACGTGAAAAGAACAACCGATGCGTTCTCTCCGTCACGAAGCGTTCCTACCATATCCATAATGGTAGGATACCCATTCGTGAAAAAGACAACGCCTCGTTCATTGGTTCGACAGGGCGACGGTCTGACCGAGGCGAACCCGTATGGATCTGATACCAATGTAGGATCCTGTCAAAACAAGGACATTAGGATCGTATAATAAAGTCGAGACTTACGCTTGCGTACGCGTCACCGTAATCTCGGAACTTTGCACTTGGATTCGCCACAACGGTCGATACTTCGTCACAGAGGATCGAAGCAGAGTTTCACCGCCTAAATCTCTAACTAGAAGAGGATTTTAATGGAAGGGAGAAGAAGAACATAAGATGCCTTTTGCAAACTTATGGCATTGAAAGTGTGGAATGAATGCCTTACCCTTGGGTCCTATTTATAGGCTTTAGGGGTGGTTATTGTAGGAAATAACCAATTATAAGCTTATTAGCCTATATTAACACATTCATTTATCCTCTTCTTCATTCACTTATCAAGTGCCTTTATGCACTTATAAAGTGACTTTTTCCACTTATCGAGTGGCTTTTTCCACTTATCGAGTGGTCCTTTTCACACGAGAAAAGATTCCCTTCGTGCACGCTTTCGTGCACGCGACATCTGAGGTCCGTATACCCTCATACATCGCCTCATGGGTGTATTCATGTCGTCCATATCCAACAGAATACACTAACTCCTTAATTAAATCCATAGGATACTCCTTAAGCTAATCGATTCCACCGACCGTGGACACGATCTCAGTTCGAGTTCTCCTAAGGATTTTGTTAGGTCAACACAAATACTCCCCATTTATTGTCCAATGCAACCTAAAAATCCTAACTTTGCATCTTTTTCCTAAGATCATAGGGCAAATCCATTAGCCCTAGATAGAACTACCCACACATGGTGGAGAAAACAATGAAAGGTTGGATTTTTAGTATGGAATCCATCTTAATAATAAAAAACATATAAAAGATAGAAATATGTACCGAAAGCGATGTAGATCGATAGCAAATCACAGAGAAATAAGATCCAATAGATTTTAAGCCAAAAAGAACGCAATATAAACCAAGTCTTTGCTCACATATCAAAACCTAGATCCAAATCTCAAGCTTACCCTCAAAAATCTTACTAAAATTCTCCTAAAAAACTTGATGTCTAAAATATTAAATGAAATTCGTTTTTATACAAGGGGTAGGGACACCATATATAATTCTCAGAAATCTCTAAAGTTGGGCCCATATGTCACTTGGGCGCGTCAGCTACTCGACCGAGTAGGTGGATGCTCGATTGAGTCACTTCGATGGCCGCGCTGCTGCTTGCTTGCCTCTGATGCGGGCTACTCAGTCGAGTAGCCCCCTACTCGATCGAGTAGTAGTGGGTGTCAACTCAGGTCGAGTCACCTAGCTGCTCGATCGAGTCACCTCGAATCTGTTTCCTGCTGTACCCGCGTGTCAACTTGGCCGAGTAGCTGTAAGCTACTCGGCCCAAGTCACCTGGGAAACTGAATGGACTGAGGCTTTTTTAGGATCTCCCTCGCTCGCTTCTGCTCCTATCCTCCGATCTTCTTTTAAACTGTGGCAAACTCACATGGGGCCTTGACAATGACGTCCTAGACGTGCTGGATGTGTCCATGTCACGAATCAGCTCGAATTCACTCCAAAATCCCTGAAAATCCACAAATCTATGCAAAATCTAGAATATGGCATTAGGAGCGCATTAATATATAAAAATATGGATTTCAGAGGCGAATATGATATGAAATGAGACGATATGATGCAGTAAAAACATGGAAAATATGGACACATCAGTCACACGTTGACGTACTATTCCCGTATGTCATAGTGGCCTGCATGTGTAGTTTAACATTAATCACAATTAATTTCCAGTATTATTTGGATGTAGGGGCTCGAAGCCCAGTGTCTGAATACTACATCGACTTTGTCAGCTACGTATCTCTGTATTTGGGTGAGCGTGGGAGTGACATAGTTTTTGTGGTGGTCCATGCAGGTCAGCTCATATTGTGATATACGTAAGAGTAGTATAGATGAGGCTCTAACATTATAATCCATTATTCTTTTGCTGAACTCTATTTCTTATGTTCCTTCCTACAGAATGGATAGCGGGAATGAAATATCTGATAACAGGACTTTGCTTCAGATATGGCATCTTCTACGTCATCTTTGACGTCGAAGGTTTTAATGGACATACTGGGGCATCTGAGTTAGCAGGACGAGAAGCTGGTTAGTATCCCAGTACAGAAGATGGGAGTCTTTAGACAGTTCAGGTCCTTGCATTCGAAGTCCTTTTCAGGAAAGGATTGGAGGTCGATGAGTGGATTAGACACTGATCGGTCCATATTTTACACCTTTTTTCTGCATGTTTTCACGCCATTTCGATTGCTCATATTGTGATTTTCACGAGTATTCGACGATATTGCGTTACTTTTTCACTATTGCTTGTTTTTTATCGGATTTCAGGAAATATGGAGCGATCGGGAGCTAAAATGAGCTTAAGGGACTTGCACCCACTCCGGAGCGTCACCCAAGGCTCTTTTAAGGGCTATTCGGCGATGGGAGACGGGTGGAAGAAGAAGGAACTCCGTAGGAGCGACGAGGAAGCGAAATGATGAAGATTGGGTATTTTCAGCATGCCACTTGGCCGAGTGAAGGAGTCACTCGGCCGAGCAAAGAAGCCCGCTCGGCCGGCCAGATCGGACACGCAGCAGATTGAATATCAGCGTGCACTCGGCCGAGCATCGCCAGACCATTCAACCGAGCATCAAGACACCGCTCGCCCGAGTGGCATCTCGACGACGGCAAGCAAAAATCCCGAAGTTACTGTAATCCGTCAGTCAGCTCCCGAGTTCCGACTCGGCCGAGTACCGAATGCCCCTCGGCCGAGTGAGTAAAGCCACTCGGCCGAGTCACCTCTGAAGACAGACCCCCCAAGACCCTCGACTTACTGGAATTTTACAGGGTCTGTCACTCGGCCGAGTAGAGAAGCCCACTCGACCGAGTAGAGAAGTCCGCTCGGCCGAGTGATGCCGAGGACACGCATCGCCCAGATTTTCATACAGCCTCCCACTCTTTTGAAATCTGCTATCATTTCAGCAATGAAAGTATTTTTCTCATATTTTTTATGGATAGTAGACTTCATGACGGTTCCAACGCAGCCAAGAACATGCCAATCGGAGGTCGGATGCAATTTGGAGAATTTCTGCAAGTTGACGCTGCAGTGCAGGAATTTCCACTCGGCCGAGTCACATTTTCCACTTGGCCGAGTCGGCGGCGGGCCCAGATTTTAAGTTGCGGTTTGGGGTGTTTTTGGGCACGAATTTGAGAGGTTTTCTAGGGTTATTTGCTAGGGTTTTGGGGGGATATAAAAGGGGTTTTGTAGCCACCATTAGAGGATCCCCATTATGTTTTTTGAAGTTCCCATATGTTTTCTTAGGATTATTTTAGAGGTTAGGCCATGCCCTAGGCCCCCTCTTGGATCAAAAAGCTTGTATTTGGATTGAAGATCTTCATCAAAGCTAAGTATTTTTATTCTTATTATTTGAATCTTTGATTTGCTATCTTTTTACATGCAAGCAATGGTTTTTATTGATTCTCATATCGTTATTGCTATGCTTGGTTGATTGTTGTTCTAGGGATGGGGATGAACCCTACGGATCTAATTTCATATTTGTAATGAATAAATTTCTAAATTGCTAGAATTTCTATGAGGTTAGGTTGTGATTGATTTATTACGGATATCTAGGAATTTCCATCGATTTGGGGTTTGCAAGAGATTAGATTCCAATCGATGGGAAGGCCTAGATATTCGATTTAGATTTATAATCGAGATTCGCTAGACTTGGTTTGCAAGAGATTGGACCAAAGCTAGCATTTTTATTATAGATCTATACACATATTCGTTTGCAAGAGATTGGACGAATACGAACTATCACAACCTAGATCGTAACTCGAGTTTGCAAAAGAGTGGGCTCAAGAGGCGATTGAACAATGATGTCGACCCTAATGCTAGTGGCTTAGATTAGGGTTTGCACGAGAGTGGGCCCTAATCTAGGTTGCTATAGACCGGCAATAGCGTGAGAGCGTGAGCTTGGTTCTCTATTCAGTTACGACTAGTTCACCTCGACACAAGTCTAGTAATATTGAGATTTACTATTTACAAGGATGAATGACGACCCGTAGTGGGGATTTCCTAGCCTTATACACTTTTATTATCTTATATTTGAATCGATATTTTATCCAACTTCTCTATCACCGACACCGACATCCATCACCATTTCCATTATATCATTCCATACCCATCTCCACCAATAAGACATTCGTACTCAAACCAACCTAGGATAGATTGGAGCCAACACCACCTCCTCGTGTTCGATACCTGCTCGCCACTACACCGTGCGCTTGCGGTAAAACTACAATCGTTCTCCGGGTGTATATCCGGGTCGATCAAGTTTTTGGCGCCGTTGCCGGGGAGGTGTTTTCCCGTTGTGTGCCAATTTGTCACAATTAGGTTGATTAGACTACGAAAAAAAATTAACAAAAGGAAATTTTCACCCCCGCCACCATTATTATCATTTCTATATTATTTTGTGCCACTGATATCTTTTCTCCAGGTATTTATATTTGTTGATCAGGTGCTATGGATTATACTACGTGGACCACAGATTTTGATCAGAGTGCTCAGATGGGAGAATACTATTTTGATCAGAGTGCTCAGACGGGAGAATACTATTATGATCAGAGTGCTCAGATGGGAGAATACTTTTTTGAGGAGATGCACTGGCCCGAGCTTGATGAGAGACAAAGGGTCTTTTTTGATGAGATGCATGCACACCAGGTGGAAATACAAGCCGGGCATGATAAGAGCAATCTTCAATTGGAATGTACGAAGAGGGTACTTGAAATGAATGCGCTCATGCTTAAAGTTGCAGGGATTTCCAAAGATATCAGTTCTGCTTCTTCATTTTATGGACAAGAAGCATCGCCAGACTTACTACCAGAGCCAGAATGTGCCGTCGTCGATCCCACTTCCTACGATACATCTATTGCATATGAAGAGTGGATGGACGAAGAGGCAGTGAAGGAAGCAGAAACTGAGTCATATGCGCAGCCAGAGGAGGACGCATTTCAGAGATTATTGGATGGCCTCTTGGAGTCAGTGAGGTTCACCGGTTCAGAGAGCATTACAGTAGGTGATGCATTTGAGCTACGATTTGCAGATTTTGTTATGAACCATGTTTCAGCTGCAGGAACAATTGAGGAGGACATCCATGTCAGTCTTAAGGGGGATAGACTATATTTTCGGATTGCTTGCAGGCATTCCCCTCCACATGATACATCCCCACAAGCTGACACACTTGAGCAGCCAACACCACCATTCCAGAGAGAGCCCACATTGATAGTCGATGAGAAGGTAAAGGAGCACACTGTCGAGCCAGAGCATATTGACGAGGAGGCCTCACATGCGGAGCCCGAGCATGCTTTTGAGGAGGCCTTACATACGGAGCTAGAGCTTATCATCGAGGAGGTCATACATCGGGACGAGGACATAGCCATTCATGAGGATCCCGAGCACTATTCTCCTCCATTAGAGCTCCCGCAGCCACCTCATCCTTCCACTGACGTCGAGGACTATCCCACAGAGCTTACTGCTCCCACTCAGGGAGATATTTTTACCCATTCCATTTCTGAATCATGTATTCCATTTGATATTTATTTTGATTCAGATATTTTTGACACGTCGTACCTCTTGCAGCACACATACAATTATGGACCGGAGGTATGCTTGGACGTGTCACATTTTGACGAGCCTATCGAAGAGGTCCACATATATGATCCAGATTTACCTGAGCAGATGAGAGAGGACACCACGGAGATAGCTATCAAGGCACAAGAGGATATTAGATTATTTCCAGGGAAGTATCGTCCACCATTATTTATTCCATATATTTCTATAGACGATCCTCTTTGGGATACTTTTATTATGAGGGTGAAATTTTTGCAGCGAACTGATGCATCCTATTCTCTGCAGGGTACAGGTGGAGACCTTGTAGGAATGCTGGAGGATGCATTGCTGGAGTTCGTTGGTGTTCGTGGATACACGCGTCTGGCGGAGCCACGGAAAGAGCAGTTGGAGCAGTTGCCTGCACCGGCAAAGATACTGGATCCGCCTTTTGCTATAGGTGATATCAATCCAGTAGTGTAGAAATTTTTATGCTTTCAATAAACCTGAATCCTCTCGACAGTGAGATGACCGTATAGATTTGTTTGAATAAATATCACCTCATATGACGGCCACAAAAATCTTTTACACCCCAAACCCATTATATATATTAATTCCACTCTCCATATTTTGATACGCCACATCCTTTTGCTCACCACCATCGAGCATTTCTTTCAAGTGAATACTCACTTTCTTATTCATTTGACTTGATCACGCTTTGCAAAGCCATGATATTTTTGATCGAGTCATTTGAATAGGATTGTTTGCTATAAGCTTGGGGGAAAGCGCTCTTATGCATCATTGTATGTGCATGTATTTGCATTAGGATTTCATGTCATTCATTTCATCATTTTTCATTCACCCCCCTATTATTATCGTTGTTCCTCATATTCTTCCACTATGATCACATTGAGGACAATGTGAAGTTTAAGCTTGTGGGAGTGCATTTCCATGCCATTTAGATGCATTAGTTGTATTTTTACTTTATTTTAGGGTTTTTTAGAATTTTTCAAAATTTTGCATCATCTTTTTAAATTTTCCATCATATTTTCATTTTATGTGTGTTCATGCATCATGTTGTGTGCTTGTTTTTCATTTCTTTCCTCTCTTTTATTTTTTCTTATTTCTTTATTTTCCTTTCTCTTCTTCCGCTAGATGAATTTCGTATGATGATATCTCTTATTGTTTTAGCAACCATCACGATGCTTATTATTCCTTGCCATGCTACTTAGAGTATTCCATAGTCTTGCTATTCACATGTGCTTGCAAATCTATTTCTTTTGATGACTCCTCTACATGAATGCAAGATACTAATTGAAGCTGAATGTATGGATTAGTGTTTGGTATGCTTTTGTTGGAAATGCACCAAGATTTACGCATTATTAGTATATCTGAAGCATCAGTTTTATTGTCTTATTCACCTTCTGTTGCATGCCTGATATGATTGTGCGCCTTACCGCTTGACTTCACTTTTTATTGAGATGATTGAGAATATCCATGCTTACATATTATTTTTAGTTGAAGTATTATTTTATTGAACCGTTCGTGCACATCTTAGAGTGAACCGAGTGTTACATTATTTCTTTCTCAACATATATCTTTTTATTCTCTACATGTCACTTGAGTTCACCTCCTAAAGCTACTTATATCGCATCTATTTCCCAAAAATCCCCACAAAAGAAATGTTAGCTCCAAAAAGTCCAAAAAGCCAAAAAGGAGCCAAAATCCAAAAAAAAAACAAATCAAATTGCTCCTACAAAAATCCAAGAAGAAAAATGAGAAACAAAGTCCAAAAGAAAAAAAATATATATTTCTCTATCTCATTATTGGAGCCACAAAATACTTGGGAAAACCAAGGCAAAAATCCTGTTTTCCACTATCATATTCCTTTAGATGTGATGCCTCAAGCTAAGCTTGGGGGGGGTGAATTCATTTGACCATATGAGTGAGTATGACATTAGAGTGGAGACGTGCATGAATGGGACTATTCGATAATGCTTAGACTTTGCAAAATATATTAGATATGGAGAATTTTCATGATTTGAAATAAATATGTGAATGCCATGACTCTTATTATATTCTCTATTGCATGCTTGGTGTGTATCTTATATGCTTCATTTATAACTTTTGATTGAAAAGTGCATCGCCAATGAATTGTATATTAAATTCTATGAAATGCGTGATGTGGATATGAATTGATTGTATGAATTTAGAGAGTCCCTTTTGTTATTCTTAAAAGCTTGCAAGCACCATGTCTAAGTAAGATATGAAATCCTTATAGCATGTGATTTGTATTTTCCAAGTTATCGTGATGTGTAGCTTATGGCTTGAGATCTGAGAGAAGAATATAGCGACCCCTTCCACCTCGTGTTCTTTCTTTTTCATTTCATTTTCTTTATTTTCATCTCCCGAGTTCGTCTCTCTACTTATCTTCCTCGAGGACGAGTAAGAGGTAAGCTTGGGGGATTTTGATCGGTCCATATTTTACACCTTTTTTCTGCATGTTTTCACGCCATTTCGATTGCTCATATTGCGATTTTCACGAGTATTCGACGATATTGCGTTACTTTTCACTATTTCTTGTTTTTTGTCGGATTTCAGGAAATATGGAGGGATCGGGAGCAAAAATGAGCTTAAGGGACTTGCACCCACTCTGGAGCGTCACTCAAGGCTCTTTTAAGGGCTATTCGGCGATGTGAGACGGGTGGAAGAAGAAGGAACTCCGTAGGAGCAACGAGAAAGCGATATGATGAAGATTGGGTATTTTCAGCATGCCACTCGGCCGAGTGAAGGAGTCACTCTGCCGAGCAAAGAAGCCCGCTCGGCCGGCCAGATCGGACACGCAGCAGATTGAATATCAGCGTGCACTCGGTCGAGCATCGCCAGACCATTCGACTGAGCATCGAGACATCGCTCGCCCGAGTGGCATCTCGACGAAGGCAAGCAAAAATCCCGAAGTTACTGTAATCCGTCAGTCAGCTCCCGAGTTCCGACTCGGCCGAGTACCGAATGCCCCTCGGCCGAGTGAGTAAAGCCACTCGGCCGAGTCACCTCTAAAGACAGACCCCCAAGACCCCCGACTTACTGGAATTTTACAGGGTCTGTCACTCGGTCGAGTAGAGAAGCCCACTCGACCGAGTAGAGAAGTCCGCTCGGCCGAGTGATGCCGAGGACACGCAGCGCCCAGATTTTCAGACAGCCTCCCACTCTTTTGAAATCTTCTATCATTCCAGCAATCAAAGTATTTTTCTCATATTTTTTATGGATAGTAGACTTCATTACGGTTCCAACGCTGCCAAGAACGCATCAATCGGAGGTCGGATGAAATATGGAGAATTTCTGCAAGTTGACGCTGCAGTGCAGGAATTTCCACTCGGCCGAGTCACATTTTCCACTCGGCCGAGTCGGCGGCAGGCCCAGATTTTAAGTTGCGGTTTGGGCTGTTTTTGGGCATGAATTTGAGGGGTTTCTAGGGTTATTTGCTAGGGTTTTGGGGGGATATAAAAGGGGTTTTGTAGCCACCATTAGAGGATCCCCATTATGTTTTCTGAAGTTCCCATATGTTTTCTTAGGATTATTTTAGAGGTTAGGCCATGCCCTAGGCCCCCTCTTGGATCAAAAAGCTTGTATTTGGATTGAAGATCTTCATCAAAGCTAAGTATTTTTATTCTTATTATTTGAATCTTTGATTTGCTATCTTTTTACATGCAAGCAATGGTTTTTATTGATTCTCATATCGTTATTGCTATGCTTGGTTGATTGTTGTTCTAGGGATGTGGATGAACCCTACGGATATAATTTCATATTTGTAATGAATAAATTTCTAAATTGCTAGAATTTCTATGAGGTTAGGTTGTGATTGATTTATTACGGATATCTAGGAATTTCCATCGATTTGGGGTTTGCAAGAGATTGGATTCCTATCGATGGGAAGGCCTAGATATTCGATTTAGATTTATAATCGAGATTCGCTAGACTTGGTTTGCAAGAGATTGGACCAAAGCTAGCATTTTTATTATAGATCTATACACATATTCGTTTGCAAGAGATTGGACGAATACGAACTATCACAACCTAGATCGTAACTCGAGTTTGCACGAGAGTGGGCTCGAGGGGCGATTGAACAATGATGTCGACCCTAATGCTAGTGGCTTAGATTAGGGTTTGTACGAGAGTGGGCCCTAATCTAGGTTGCTATAGACCGACAATAGCGCGAGAGCGTGAGCTTGGTTCTCTATTCAGTTACGACTAGTTCACCTCGACACAAGTCTAGTAATATTGAGATTTACTATTTACAAGGATGAATGACGACCCGTAGTGGGGATTTCCTAGCCCTAGACACTTTTATTATCTTATATTTGAATCGATATTTTATCCAATTTCTCTATCACCGACACCGACATCCATCACCATTTCCATTATATCATTCCATACCCATCTCCACCAATAAGACATTCGTACTCAAACCAACCTATGATAGATTGGAGCCAACACCACCTCCTCGTGTTCGATACCCACTCGCCACTACACCGTGCGCTTGCAATAAAACTACAATCGTTCTCCGGGTGTATATCCGGGGCCGATCAGACACACAGAGGATGACCTGACAGCAGTTAGATATCCACATGATGGTTGGGTGGATGCTGCGAAGAGGCAGTTGACGCATCAGGCTAGAGACTGGTGTGAGGCATAAGAGGTACATTTAACTGGACCTGTTTCATGGTATATGTTCAAGGAACTGTTCGAGGCTCAGTTTCTCCTAAAGACGAAGAAGGATAAGTTGCACATGCGGTTCGAGCACTTGACTTAAGAGCGACAGAGTGTGGATACCTACGATGCAGAGTTCTCATTACTGAGCAAGTTTGCTGCAGAGTTGGTGAAGTCAGATGCCACCAGGGCTTGATGATTCAGTATGGGACTTGACCTAGAGTACAAAGCTGCTATATCCACCATGGACTGCCTACACATGAGGCCGTGCTTAAGGCGGCCAGGGTGCATGAGACACACCTGAAGAGTGTGGGGAGGGCATTGGCAACAACAGAGAGATGATATACTGGTAAGAAGAGGAGTTTCCCAAGGCCAGTACATAACTCAGTTCAGGAGGCCTGTAGCTCCACAGCACCTCAGAGGCGAGTGTCTTGCCAGTACTGTGGTAAGCATGGGCATAAGAAGAAGGATTGTAGGTTCCTTACCAAGTAGTGCTACACATGTGGATCGACTGGAAACATCATTAGATATTGTTCTCTACAGGGTCAGACTTAAGGATCGGTGTCTCTAGTGGAAACTAGGCCGACGCAGCAGAGGACCCTTCTGCTTCCTCCACCGAGGCTTCCACTTCCTACACCACCAGCTCCTAATGCCATAGCTCGTAGAGGACCACCATTGCTTACCAAGCAGCAGATCTTCTGGAAGGTGGCACCGAAGCATCAGGCCTTTACGATGACAACGGTGGAGGTAGAGGATACCAAACGAGTCATCACTGGTATTTCTCTAACCTTTTCGTAAGTGATACTCGTCTTTTCATTCTTGTTTTAACATGATAAGATGCTTATTATGATTAGGATGTTAGACTCTTAATATAGTTTTGGGTTATCTCCTTGGGCATTGTTAGGGTTGCCTCCTTTCCTGCCCTATCACTTTTTGATTTGGGAGCATCTCATTGTTTATTGTCCCAACAATTTTTGGCTAGACATTCTATAGTAGTAGATTCATTTGCCACTAGGTGGAACATCCACGCTGGAAATGGAGTGCTCCGTGGTTCTTCAGGATGCCGTCAGTGTCATGTGGAGATCTGTGGGTAAGAATTGTATGCTGATTTTTTGGTAATAGAGATGCCCAGTTTTGAAGTCGTATTTGGAATGGATTGGTTAGTAATGTTCTATGGTGCTATATAATGTAGACTCAGGAGAGCAGTCTAGATTTCTGATCATCCAAAGTTTGAATTCATTAGTGGTAGTAGCTCACTCGGACCGACGAAGTTAAAGGCAAATCCAGTATAAGAGGTGATGATGGCGATGGAAGCTAAACCAGTTTTACCAAGGGTCATCAGAGATTTTCCTAATGTCTTTTCAAATGACATCTATGGACTTCCTCCAGAAATATCCTTGGAGTTTACCATTGATCTTATTCCAGACTCACAACCGATTGCAAAGGCTCCATATCATATGTCCCCTCCAGAACTAGTTAAGCTTCGTAGTCAGTTGAAGGATTTGACGGAGCATCGACTTATTCAACCCAGCATGTCTCCGCGGGGAGTGCATGTGTTATTGGTGGACAAGAAAGATGGATCTAGAAGGCAGTGCATCGATTACCAGGAATTGAATAAGGTTACAGTGAAGAACAAGTATCCTTTTCCTTGTATTGATGACATCTTCGATCAGCTTGGTGGATCGCGAGTGTATTTGAAGCTAGACTTGAGAAGTAATCGTGTCTGGATGTACTCTTAAAACAATATAGTTTTACCGCTATTCTATCTGGATCGTGTTTGGATGGATCACATGCTAATAAGAATTTCAGATTTTAGCTAAACATATTACTGCAAGCATTTAAGAACCAATGAAGGGATCCTCTAAAATCATGCAATCAATTCATATCCACATCATGTAATTCATAGAGTTTAGTATAAACATGTTGGCGATGCACTTTTCAATCAATAAAAATAAACGAAAGGTATAAGAGTCATACAAGCATGCAATAGAGAGTAGAATAAGGATCATGGCATTCATATATTCATCTCGAATCATGAAAAATCTACATAGCTAATATATTTTGCAAAGTCTAAGCATTATCAAATATCTCCAAATGTGCACAACTCCACTCTAACGATGTACTCACTCATATAATCAAATGAATTCACACCCCCAAGCTTAGCTTGAGGCATCACATCTACGGAATAATAAAGGAATTTTTGTGGCTTTTTCCCAAGTATTTTTAAGTAGGTCCAAATAATAAGATATAGGTGTTGAGAATCAGAAGAAATGGCTAATGGTCAAAGCCATAAACATACATATAACCATTCATATGTGGGTTACATCATCTAGAACCCAAGGGACAACCACTATTAAGTGGTTATAATGGTGGATGGTTAGTGGGTGGAGACCAAAGGTCTCCCCTATTCATAACACTCACCCCGCCCATCTATTCTTAGCATATGAATTCTTCAGGATCTAATACGCTAATGTAGGGGTAGATACTGCTAGATCCAGAGTTACCGTGTTTGACTCGTTAAAACCTTAGCTGTAGAAACCCCAGTGGGAAAAACCAGCAGCTTAAAGAAAAAGAGTACAATAAACAAGTGACTCCCCCTGATCTATACAAGATTCATCCTTGCAGATCTCCTAGGCATCTATACATCAATCTTATCTACAACATTTTGAGAATAAATACAAAATACAAGCATCGCTCATCTATACAAGTATCGCTCATATATGGCAGCTACTGAATCAAAGGGAGCTCCTCTGAAGAGATGTGATCTGTCTCATCGCCTTTGATGTAACCTTCTTAAGAATGAGCTAGGAAAATGGCATAATCTACAGACTGGGTAGATAGTTCCATGTCTCTAGTCTCTGACTCAGTCGTTACTGTGTCTGCAGTAAAAGGGGATTCGTATTAGGTGATCCTCAGTACATAAGAGTAGCAAAAAAATTTCATCCTTAGGGAGGAAGTGAGACAACTTGGCATTCGTATGGCATTCATATTAGCTAGATATCCCGATACATGAAAAAGGCATTTACCCTTCCATGGCGCTCAGAATCTAAAACACATTGAGCATAAGAGACTGCAATATTTGGATTCTGAGAATAAACAACATATCAGTGTCATACTATTAGATCTTATCCAAGCTACTCATATTGATGAATTTATTTCAAAAACATCTCAAAATTGTTTTGCCATGATGAGTGGTTCGTTAATAGATTGGTGAATTGATAGTTAGGGGTAAGGATTCTACCAAACATACTGGCACATCATCCATTTTGACAACAATTTTTATATCCAATGAAATTCATTCGAATAGGCGAATTGGCCAAGCATCCCTAATCATTTCTCATTTCTTCCACTCATAGAGTTAATTTTTCAAGAAGCAAACTCTTAAACAGTGGTTCCTTTCATCAACGTTAGCTAACCGATTAAATTTACATGCAGAAATCCAACCATCAGCAATACATCAAGCATCATGATCATCGTTGATCGCGTCCGAGTGTACACCCGAAAAACGACTAGTAGTCTTACCGGAAGCACACGGTGTAGCGGCGAGCGGGTATCGAACTCAGGGAGGACAAATGATTGTGTCTTTTTCCGATCACCTCGCTATTAAGAGAATCAAGAATAGTTTTGGGTATAACAGTCACAATCGTTCAAATATCAAGAGAAATATGAATATAATAAAACGTCTAGGGATAGGGAATCCCCACTACGGACCGTCTCTCATCCTTATGATTCGTAAGTTTCATTGTTGCTAAGCTTGAATATAGGTGAACTAGTCGCAACTTAATGTAGAACCAAGCTCACGCTCTCGCAATATTGCCAGTCTATAGCAAACCTAGATTAGGGCCCACTATCGTGCAAACCCTAGCCTAAGCCGCTAGCGTGAAGAACGACATCATTGTTCAATCATATCTCGAGCACACTCTCGTGCAAACTCGAGCTACGACCTAGGTTATGATAGTTCCTATCCGTCTAATCTCTTGCAAACGGATATTAGTATAGAATCACAATTAAAAATCTTAGCTTTGGTCCAATCTCTTGCAAACCAAATCTAGACAAATCCAATTGTCAATCTAAATCGAATATCTAGGCCTTTCTATTAATTGGGATCCAATTTCTTACAAATCCCAATCGATATGAATTCCAAGCTATCCGTAATCAATTGATCACAACCTAACCTTAATCAATCATAGCAACAATTCTACAAATTCATCACAATTTAGAAATAGGGTCCATCGGGTTCATCCCTATGCCCTAGGACGACGACACTACTCACTAGACATCATGCAAATATCAAAAAAAATCAATAATAATCTCAGCACAATTCATTGCAAAAGAGAAATAATGCATAAAAATCAAGTTTTTAATAGAAATAGACAAACCAATGTAATCGCCGACATCTCCAACTGAGATTTCACAAAGAGTAGCCGTCAAAATCCTAAAAGAAAGTCTAAAAATTAATTGTTCAAAAATCTTCCTAAACTAGGGCAAAAAATGGGTTTAAATACCCTCTAAAATCGTCCAAAAAATCGTGACCAAACTGCCCCTGCTCAGCCCAGAAATCGCAACCCTAACAGCTGGCGGAGAGGGTCACCGGCCGAGTGACCCTTGTCACTCGGCCGAGTGACAAACCCTGTACAAAAACAGTAACTTCGGGGGTTTCAGGGTCTATCATCGGGGGGTGGCTCGGCCGAGTGGACTTTCTCATTTGGCCGAGTGAGCATTCATGCTCGGCCGAGTGGGACTCTAAGGGATCTCTGAAAATTCCAGTAACTTCGGCTTTTTCTGGACGAATTCACTATTCCACTCGGGCGAGTGAGTTTTCTCACTCGGCCGAGTGGGCTTTCTTTGTTCGGACGAGTATAGCTGAAAACTTCGTGTGCATATCCGTTCTGGTCACCGAGTGGGACTTCTTGTTCGGCCGAGTGGGTGGTCTACTCGACCGAGTGATGTGCTGCTGTGCTTGTTTCTTCTTCTTTTTGCCTCCTCGTCGCTCCTATTGATTTCCTTCTTCTTCCGCTCATCCTCCATTGCTGATAGGCCCTCAAAAGAGCCGTGGGTAACACTCCTAAGCGCTTGCAAATCCCTTGATCTCAAATTCGCTCCAAATCGCTCCATATTTCCTGAAATATGACAAAAACAAGAAATAGTGAAAAGCATCGAAATATTATCGAATAATCGTGAAAAACGCGATATGGGCGATCAAAACGGTATGTAAACATGCAGAAAAAGGTGTAAAATATGGAGTGATCAAAATCCCCCAAGCTTACCTCTTACTCGTCCTCGAGGAAGATAAGTAAAAGGCGAACCCGACGGGGAAATTAACAAAAATGAAAAATGGAAGAAAAAGAAAGTAAGTAAGGAAAGAAAGCAAAGAGAGAGGTGCTAGATCATTTTCTCATGACGTGGGCTTTGCTTACTCATATATCATACGGCGAATATAATAAACACATGCCAGAGATTTTCATCTCGATATCATAGTCATATGGATGCATTCAAAATAGAAAACCCGAGAATATCAAAGCAATATGAAATATGGAATCGTTCTAGAATTAACATCGTCTGAAGCATTTAAAGCGGTATACATAATTATAGACCACACACTTTTCAATTGAATGCTTTCTATTTAGAGTATAAGAGATATCACACATCATGCATCAATAAGAATAGAAAGGTATGGTTTTCGTGAAATGCATGCTAAATTTCAATTCCCAGATTTCGTAAAACTTTTAGTAATCTCACCAAGTATAGAAAATTACCTAGCTTAGGTTGCCATGCACAGTCAAGTAGTCACTCTCTCACACATCATTGGATCCTCTACCCCAAGCTTATCTATAAGCGTGGTGGCATAAGTAAATCAATAAGTACATTCCCCAGTTTTGGAGCTCCAATAAAAACAAAAGAGGGAAGAAAGAGAGAAAGAGTATGCTATGGGACCATGTATAAGCTTCTTTTCTCTTTTCTTTTCTTTGTCTTTCTCTTTTTTTTCTTTTTTTAATATATCATATATACATCTGAGATCCCAAATCAAAAGATAGCAAGATATTCATATATATATATATATATATATATATTTTGATTTTGGGGAATTGGAGCATGGAATTTAATAGCGGGGGAAATGCCAATGATAGAATCGCTAAAGGAAGATTCACCAATGAATATAAGTATAGAAATAATGCTCAAGATATATGGAGAAAGAAATATATATAACACTCGGTTCACTCTATATGACGTGCACGACAACTTTCAGTAGAATAATGTAATCTATTCAGTTTAATCTTAAAAGTAAACTAATCCAGTTATATCAACCTAACATACATCCATTAAACCTGAAAGTGGGGCGTACAATTTTCATGCAATAAGAAGTGATATAGGAAAAGAAAGCAGTACTCCAGATATAAGCAATCAATGCATGAAGCTTGGTGTGTTTGCTATGAAGAGTATACAGTGAAAATCATCAGGCTCAGCTAATAAAAGAATTTCATCCATATTCATGAATGAAAGTGCGGGTTACTATCTCAAATGCATAGCAAGACATATCATATAATATCTGAAATAAAAACTATGACATGACAAAGTAATATGCATATAGAGATAAGCTAACAACACGTCATCATCATCACAGAAAATTCATCTCTAGCAAAAAGGTGAAAGAAATAAGGATTAAAAGGAGATGAAAAATACTACCGTACAATGCAGCACACTCAAGAAATAGAAAAAACGTGATGCATGATAATAACGGAAAAATTGGGTGAAAATGGGTGTAAAAATGAAGAAATGTGAGAAAAATAAAAATAAAAGGCGACAAAAAATTAAAAGTGTGAGAACTCACTGCCCCAAGCTAAGTGCACAGTGTCCTCAATGTGCAAAGTGTGGCACACCGAGAGACAAAATATGGGTGGGGTGGGTGAGGATGCATGCATGATGGGAAAAAATGAAAGAAAATGATATGAGAATGCGGGTGATGCATGCAGAGATCAAATTAGTGCAGATATGAGTGCCTCCAAAAAGTGCTCCCTCTCTCCCAAATAGATATATACAGATAGGACCATAATGTGAACAAACAGTGTGTGGAGGAGGGGTGCAAAATCAGCAGGCTCACAAAAAGTATTCAACGTATCCACAGTAAAAATGTGGAAGGCATCCAGTGTGTGCATAAGGGGGTGGGGGTGGACCGGCACCGTCCTTTGGTGGAGGTGGTGGCGGGCGTGGTGGCTACTGGGTGGGTGTTGGTGGCAGAGGCAAACACGCAAGAATCTGATTCAGGCAAGCCTGGATACTAGGAAGTATGGCGACGCTGGTCTGGACTGCATTGACGGTGGCGGAGAGAGCCCTAAAGTCTCCTCTGAGTCCACTAACTGCCCCCTCAAGAGCACGAATGCTCAGAACTAGGGTGTCGGGGGGAGGTGGAGCAGATGGTCGAACAGGTGGAGAACGGGGTTGTCTCCCACGGCCGTCGTAAAGGATAGGTGTAGCAATGGGGTGGTGCGTGGGTGTTGTGCTCGCTAAGTGTCGCTCAGCCTCTGTATGAGGCTGAGACGCATGCAAGGTAGATGAGGAAGGAGCAGTAGCGGGAGCAGGAGTGAAAACGGCCGACTAGGCGGGCAAAGAGGTCAGTGACACAAAAGTGGGGACAAACGTCACGACGCTCTCAGAGAAAACAGCAACAGTGGTGAAAGACGTGTCAGCAGCTGTGGTGGCCGTGAAGGGCACAGAAAGTGACTCCCCTGGAGTCGAGAACAAAAGTGAGGACATGGCCGCCACTGCGACGGTAAAGGAGGTCTCGCCGCTCTCTAAAATGGTGGTGGGACGCTAAGGGCTAGCAGCGTAAATGGGATCGACAGAAATGGGCACAGTGGTGGTGGCGGTGGTGGACGCGGACTCAGACTCAGCAAAAGTGCTCCCGACACTAACAGAAGTGTGGCCAGAGGTGTTGGGAGGTGCAGATAGGTCAGGTGTAGGCTGAGGGATTATGGGGTCCTGGGGTGGAATGAGGGGCTCCTGCTGAGCACCCTCGGGCTCTAGTACGTAAGGGGCAGGGATGAGGAGATCCATCACTGGAATCCAATCTCCACCCGCGGGTCCTATATAAGTCCGAGCAGGGCTCGGGAGAATCATGTAATCAGTAGCGAAAGGACCGTGGAGCCATACCCAGTGCTGACGACCATGAGGACGCATCATCCTCATCCGAGCCATAACGTCTATCGATAGTGAAGTGGGGCCCGGTGGTCGAAGCAAGTCAGCAGGTAGGTCGACGTCGGTCATAAGGGCCAAGAGGGTAATCAGACCGCCGCAATAAATAGGCATCCGAGCGTCGACAGAAATGACTATATGGTCGATGTACCAACTGGTGATATCAATCTCGACGGCGGGGACCAGGACGTCACTACCCCTATCGAAAAACCTAGGACGCGTCATCGCATAGAGCATGTAGAGCTCTGGCGTAGACAGTGTCCTGGGCTCGTACCTCGCAAGAAAAGTGGTCGCCATGAGGCGTTGTGCAATGCAGAGGCAGGGGTGGAGAATCGCAGTTGCATTGGCCCTACTAGGGTCAAAGGCGAGTGGTGAACCCGTAATCCTCATCCAGAAGGCGTGCGTGTCAAACGACGGGGGTGGGATGTGCGTGGGAGCGTAGGCGCGGTCAGGGATCAGCACAATGGGCCACTGGAAGAAAGCTCGAATCATGTCGAGAGTGACCTCGCACTCTCGATCCATAAATCGAATTGAGCATCATCTAGGGGTCCAGGAAATAGAGCTCAGGACCTCAAGTGTCGGGCGGATGTAGGTGTCCGCTGACACAGACATAAAGTGACTCCAACCCACATTGTCGTACAACATGAGCAGCCCCTCAAGTACCCCTAGGCGATCTAAGTCAGCTAGGTGCACGAACCTGGAGGGTACAATCGAGCGGTGGGAGATACGCTCAAATTTGGCACGGTGTACGTCATCTCGGAACGTAATCTCCATCGCAGCGATAGCAGGGACAGGCTGTGCAGGTGATGGAATGGATCGGGCGGAGGCGGCTGTGTAGGTGGAGGTGGGGTAGGTGGCGGGGAGACTGCCCTAGCGGAAGAGGAGCCATGATCACCTGACTTCTTCCACTTGGAAGCGGGCTCCCGGGTGCGTGGCTTAAGGCAAGGCGACATATGTGCCGCGAGACGTGCCCACTACCTAAATAATAATGCGAAGTGCTAGATGATGGAAGAGAATACTTGAGCATGATGCGAGAGCAAAATCATAAGTGTGCGAAGAGACGCCTCCTCCACGAGGCTCTGAATGTGTCCAAAAGCTCCCCAAAGCTCCCCCAAGCTATCCTGAAAAGAAAACAATAAAATCAGCGGTGTACATCAACAAATATGGGGGGAGATAGGGGTACAATAGATATATATAGAAATTGATTTGAGTTTGGGGTGCAATGGGCGTACGAAATGGGAGAATGGAGGAGAAATACGGATTTGGGGCGAAATGGGGAGTGGCCGGTGGCTGGGAGGTGGCGCCGGCAACAGCCGGTGGTGGTCCGGCGTCGGCGTCGATCGACGGTGAGCCATCGGCCAGTGGCGGCGAGGGATTGGGCGAAGGCGACTGTCGATTCGGGCGAAAGGAGGTGAAGCTGTAACGGCCGGTACTCACTATTCGTTATACGGTTGTGCGTATAACAATTTTGGGTACCTGATTAGTTCGTTGATGTGTATGTGAGTCGTGCCGTTGAGTCGATAGGGCCGTAGCACCTTGGTTGCATCCTTAGCAAGCCAACCCTGATGTGTGCCCAACTTGAAATTACTGTCGCCATTGGACCCCGTATCCTTTATACGCTTTACATGCACGTAGTCTTGTTCGTGCACGTATTTATTTTAGACTTTGTCTGTATTCGAACCCTATAGTGTGATATGCCGTTCTGACCCTCTCGAAGAATATTAAATTGTGGAATTAATTTGGAACGTCATTACACGGGTCGTTCTCCCAGGATTCGACTTTGTTTGACGAGACGTCACGATTTTCACTTTGGTCGCGAGGCCTTTTTATTTTTAATTTCATTTCTATACATCAAAATTGTGATCCGTCTTCTCTGCCTTCTTTCTCTCGTCGTCCCGGTCACCCCAGTATTTATTTCACAATTTTTGGGTTTCGTTTGACCTATTTTCACTTTTTGGCCAAACCTACTGTATTTTTAGACCTAAGTTTCATTGTAATTCCCTAGTTATTGGTTAATAATAGGTTACACCAGAATTTTGACTTAGCCCAGGCCTTGGCAGCACCCATACCCTGGGAGAGAGAGAGGGATTGCAACTTGGGCTTTTTAATATTTATTATATCAGTTTTTAGCCCAAAAGAAATCCTCAAATAAACCCTAGACCAAGTCCTAGCCAACTACCCACGTTCACAGCCCCTCACCCTTTTAAATAGCCCTAGGTTTAAGTTATTTTCACAGAAAACTCATAAGAAGCCGCCGCTGCCCATAACCTTATTCACGTAAAGAAACCCCCGAGCCCGACTTTCTTGCGCTCTCAGCCCTAACCCACCGTCGACCGGCCACCACCTCACCCTTCGACATTCCCCCACTGCCTGTGCTATCGTGGGACTCTGCTTTACCGCCGCAAAGCTCTTGCAGCCGTCAGAAACGCCCGTAGCAGCCGCTGCAAGCAGCAAAATTCGCAGCAGCAGCAGCAACGGTCGCCGCCGCCGCTGCCGCAGCTTCTCCCCTCCGCCGTCGACCGCCTGGACACCCCCTCTACCGTTGACATCATCCCTTAGGCCGTCGAAGTCTGAAACAGTGAGGGTGCTCGCTGTTTTGTGTGTTTATCGACGTATCTACGCATCACTGAGTTCTCGCCGTACACTCTTGCTGTTGGGTTCTTTCGACAGTCCCCTACTTCTCCTAGGGGTGTTTTCCGACGTCACGATCATCCCCTACGATGCCCAATGTCGTAGACTTCTTGTATATCGAACCGTTCGTCTCGGTTCGTTGTTACGGCTTCCTGGGAGCCGTGAAAATACCTACCGGCCTATTACTCGCTGTTTGGAATCTCGTTCGCTGATTTGGTCGTTGACAGAGAAATTGGCGTGCGTGAATCTTATTTGGAATCTGGACGTGTAGCATTTTCTATTATTCCAACCCCTGGCGTCGCTACCCGACGCTAGTGTAGCTCTCGCGTCGTGTAAGGGTATATTTCTGAACACTTAGGACCCCCAACCCATCCATGTTAAACAAGATAAAAATCGGTAATTTTATTGTCTGGTAATTCACTAATAAAGATAATTCAATTTGGAACTGTAGGCTGGTGGATCTGAGCACATAGGTAGATTGGACTGGTTGGACGATATTTGCAGAACGGATGATTGCAGGCAAGTGAAACTTGCAAGTTCTTTGTTTAGGCCGTGCTTTAGGACATTTCTTGTTTTAGACGTAAAAGAGACTAGGCGACGAAATGATACTGGCCTAGACGCAACTTTAAGATCTAGCTTGACAACGAAGCTAGATCTGTCACCCTGCCATGTCATTCATGCATTTCTGCCTGTGACGTTTAAATTTTCATAACTGCATGCTCTTTACTTGTGCTCCGCCTGTCACATTTAAATTCCTTATCTGTACGCATTTAAATTACAACTTGCCATGCCATGCCATCCATGCTTGAGTGTTGCATTCGTAGCACACGCTACATACTTCCTTGTTGAGGCTAGGCACCTGCGTTGCAGGCACAACCCTATGCAAAATACACTTCCTGGCTCGTGATCCAGAAGCGGGCTACATGTGTTGGTCAAAAGCCAATGCTCGATACACGTGGAGGGGTAGGGATAAGCGATAACTTGAGTGTAGGAGTTGGCCCGTATAGCCACTCCAGCCAAAAGGCGTAATCTCTGTACACGACGTGTTTACTTGACGTGTTTACTTGACGTGTTTACTTGACTTGTAAAAATCCATGTGAATGATTTCCCTTGCCATGTATAACTTGTTGCCATGTATAACTTGTTGCCATGTATAACCTACTGCCATGTCATACTTGACGCACTTTACTACTTGTTGCATTCATATCTTAAATTGCCATGTCATCGCATACTTTTAGAACTGCTAGGTTGTTTCCTCCTTTTAGTTTTCTTGCACAAGTCTCTTGTAGACTTGCTGACATGCGCCCTCGTCTCTTTTGGGTGTCGCATGTTAGTTGCTGAGCCAGAGCCTGTTGCTGAGGACGGGGTGTTTGTTGACATTGAGCCTGGGTCCACCGTTGACGTGGAGTTCGAAGATACCGGCGATCAGTCGTAGAGACTTCCTTCATTGTTGCTTTCTGCTTAGTCTGTTGTTAGGTTGTCAGTGCGTAGCACCCTTCTTTCTGTACATTGATTAATTCTGTTGGCCATGGTTGGGCCTTTTAGACTCTTTTCTTTTAGCCTGGTGGCTTTTCTGTGATGTTGGACTTTGTTGGTGGACGTTCTGAGATTGGAATAAATTTTATCTGTCTCTTTTCTTTATTATTATTTTTGTTCTGTATCTCATTTGCAAGGACCTATACTTGGTTATTCCAGACGCTTTACAGACTGGAGCCTCACAGCTCCAAGTCTGAGCGGACTTCTCACGCCTTGCCACCATTTTAGGGAAGCGGGTCGTGACAGGTTTTATTGGTGGCCCATGCAGGTCACTGCAACTGTGAATTATGGGAACAACGATAATAATTATAGAACGTCCATTAAATAAATTAAAACATCCAAATCTTAAGCCCTGAGTCTAAATTTTTTATCGTTTCCTATGTCCTTTGTGGTTGGTAGACGTATTGCTCGAACATCTGTCTCGGCTTAGTAGGGAATCCATTAGATCAGGACTTTAGTAAGACTTAGTTAGACGTCTGTGCTGACTAGTTAGAGGTCCCTGATTGTTAGCTAAACTCTATGCTAGAAATTGATATAGTCATCTTAGGAGTTACCTTAGTGATTCCGGCCTAGCTCTGACCATGATAGACTTCTAGAATTCCTCTAGTCGTTCGCTTGGGTTCATCGATTTCGGGCCCAACAGAACATGATCTTGATTCTCTTAGGACCTTTCCCTAAGGTCTCTAATATATTCTAGCTCATTAGAAAGCCTTAGTGTTAAGTTTCTCTTGACCTTTAGTCAACCCGATAATTAGAACCCCCTGATTCTATCATTTTCTTGATCACTACACTTCTGTGTTACTGACCATAGAATTCCATCGTAATTTTCTTGAATCGTAATTTAGGCGCATTCGATGCACATGATCACCACATTACGATAATCGTTGATCTTTCGAATGTCCTCTGTTGCAATGCTTGATTCTTTCAAAGTTGATTTCGGTTTTCCTTGATTAAAAAGTATTGCTCAGTATAAATTTTGCTTTTAAACCCTCTTCTTTTATATTTAAATTCATCACTTTAACGATTGAGTAAAAAATTTTCCTTCGTAGATTTTGAAGTCTATTGGTTGTAAGTTTAATTACTATCTCGTAACTATTTTCTGATATATACTTTCGCATTTCGTTTTAAAACCTTTTACTATTTTTAGAATTCGATATATAAATTTTCTTTCTTTCTTTTCGCTATTAGAAATTTATTTCAAAGGACACTTCGCACATACTTTTAAATACATTTCTAAGCTTTTAAGTGTGTCAGTTTTATACTCATCGTATTCATACTTCCAAGTTTTTATATAAATAAAAAAAACCTATCTGCAATTGTCAACCAATTCCTTCAACATTATACACATTATTTTTCGTCGAATCCATATTTCGTATTTTAACTTACATGCTATTCTTCTACACTTTATAAGGATATTATTATATCTCTCATTCTCTACATAAATATTCAATTTTATCTCTATTTCACCCAACCAGTTATCTCCTTACACTCGCCTTATCTGAACTCGTTCTTTCCGATCTTGCTTCGTTACGCTTTTGGGTTCGGTTTCCTTCCTATTGTTTAGACATTAGTGCTTGTCGTTGCATGCGTCAACCTTAGTATAGTAGTGATCCCCTTGGTTTTATTGTGATGTGGTTGTGGTGCATATATATAGGTAGAGTGTGTGGGCATGTATGAGTGTGCTACCCTTAGAATATTAATGATTGTCTCTTGTGTTATGTATGTATACTCAGTGTTATTCATGTTATATATGTGAAGTTGTATGGATGATATTAGTTATATATGTGTGGATAGCTATACCACTTTAATAATGTCGATATATATATTGGAATTTGTATTGGAGTATCTACTAGCGGTGTATGTAGTTTGAAGATGCTTGTAAATGCTTGATATATATATATTTTTTGGACGGTAAGCGAGAGATATATTATATATTGTACAGTAAAAATTACAGTCAAGGCATATGGCGGACAATTCCGCTATAGGGGGGATAGGACACAGGCGTCGTCACCCCCTAATAGTAGGATCATCCCCATTGCCACAGACATCCTAGCAAACAAAATGGTAAAGCTCATCCAATGTCACCGAAACCCCAATTCGAGTAGGCCTCTATCTCTTTTGCCGATGTAGGGTCTTGTCCATTAAGGGCAACTCTGATATCCGTTGCGATCTCTTCAAAAAGAGAGGTCTTGCATCTTTTCTCATCTTCAAATATCCTCCGATTCCTTTCAGGCCATAAATGCCACACCATAGCAGCCAGGCTAGTTTTAACTAAGCGATCGAGGCAACTTTTACCACCATAATTCTGAAGAATATAGTTGCAGACCACAGGAAGGGAAGAGGACACTTGGGGAACCTTTAACTTCAGCATAGCCCTACTGAAGATGTAAGCCGAATAGGTACATTCAAAAAACAAATGAGTAGTATTTTCCACTGCATGGTCATCACATAAAACGCAATTGTTGGGAGTATTTGGCGCCCATCTGGTAAGTTTCTCTCTAGTGAGGAGCTTGTCTCGAAGTGCGCGCAATAGCGTGAGAGAGAGCTTCGGTATATGGTTAGGGTACCAGATCAACTTATAAAGAGGAAAATCAAGACCCCTCCTTCTCACACCATCCCAAGCTTCCTTGAATGTAAAAGACTCACCTCGCAGCCACTGCCACCCATCCATACCTGGCCGGAGTTTAAAATTCTGTAGGAGATGTCTAACAGGATCAATAGCTGGGTCTGGGGACCATTCACCCGCCGGATTCCAGTAATCCGAAACTTTCCGGAGGTTAGCATCCTGGGGAACCGGGCAAAGCTGGCTCAGGGGCCCGCAAGCAAGCCATGAGTCGTGCCAAAATAGCGTTGTATCTCCATCCCGGACGTTTCGCCTTATAAGCTTGTGCGTGACAAGTCTAGCCCTGAGCAGACGTTTCCAAGTCCCTGAGCAAGTGACAGAGTGCTTAGCCGCAAATAATCCTCCATGGGAGCTATAAGTAGACCGCAAGGAATCCGCCCATATGCTATTTGATGTAATGAACCTCCATACAAGTTTGATCCCAGCTGCTTCATTCAGCTCTTCTAATAGTCGTAGGCCAACTCCCCCTTCATTTTGTGGTTTGCACAAATCCTCCCAAGCCCAAGCTCGAGTGTTTCCCAGAACAAATTTTCTACAAGCAGCTGTGATTGATCTCAAAACAGAAACCGGTACGTGGAAAGCCTGCATCCAGAATGCTACCATCCCATAGATGACGGACCGAACTAGCTCAATACGCCCAGAAATAGAGAGGAACGAGGAGGCCCAACCATTCATCTTTTTCTTGCATTTATCCACTAATTTCTTATAGCATGTAGACGTAGGATATTTCACAGAGAGGGGAAGCCCAAGGTAGGTAGAGATGGTTGTAGCTATTTTGATTCCCAGAAGGTCCGCTAACTCTTCTTTGTTCCGGGTTCCTTTGCTAAACATTCCTGCACTTTTCTCCCAGTTGACCTCCAGCCCCGTAAAATTACCAAACTCCTCCAACAGGACTTTGACCCCCAATAAGGATGTTTTATTAGCTCTACAGAAGACTAATAAATCATCAGCAAATAATAGGTGCGATATGGACCCATTTCTCCTCATCGGCATGATCCTTCGTGCATTGATAGCCTTATCAACAAGAATAGAGAACATCTCCATAATAATAACAAATAAGAACGGGGAGAGGGGGTCACCTTTCCGAAGCCCTCTATTGCTGCCAAAGAAACCGTAGGGTGAGCCATTTACCATTACAGAGAAAGTGGGTGAGTTGATGCATTCCTTGATCCAAGCAATGAAGATGTCGGGAAAGCGAAGCTGTTTCATAAAGAAGGTGATGAAATCCCGGTTAACGCTATCAAAAGCCTTCCTTAGATCCAGCTTCAGGCAAGCTCTACCTCCCATTGGATTGCTGAAGTCCCTGACCTGTTCATGGGCAATAAGTGAACAGTCAGCCAAAAGCCTCCCTTTAAGAAATGCAGCTTGATTTGGGGAGATCAAGTCATGGATGACTCTCTTTAGCATGTTACATATAATTTTGCTGATGCATTTGTATATAACATTGCAACAGGCAATGGGCCTGTAATCTCCCAGGGACGAAGCGTTGGAATTTTTCGGCACCAGGGTAAGAAATGTGTGATTGACTTGCTTAAGCAGAGAGCCCGAGCTAAAAAAAGATTTTATGGCTGAAGTTACATCATCACCAATAAGTTCCCAGTTGTGCTGGTAGAAGAAGCCATTATACCCGTCGGGACCAGGCACTTTATCTGCCCCAATTTGGAAGACAGCATCCTTAATCTCTTCACTAGTGACCCTTCTGCTCAGCCAGGAGGCCGCTCTTTCAGTCAAGATACGCTTAGGAACGATTTTATTGAAGGGGCACACCTCAATGTTTCGGTTGTAGAGTCTTTCAAAGAAAAGCGGCGCTTCATCCTTCAAATCACCCATCATTCTGTTTTGCACACCTGCCTGGTCCACCAGATGTCTCAAGCTGTTACGGCTGGATCTTGCATTCATATGGCAGTAGAAAAACTTTGTGTTCATGTCGCCTAGGGTAAGCCAATCCTGTCGACTTTTTTGTTTAAACATATCCTCCTCCATCTTCATAGCATGAGTCAACTCTTTAATAAGTTGACGTTCCTTCAACTGAAGGTCCTTGTCACTGTGGATACTTGGGTGCTGTCTGATTTCTTTCAATTTCCCCTTGCATTGCTCAACCACCATATCAGCTTTTTGCTTGCCAGCCCAGTCCCTTAAGACTGGCTTTAAATTATTGAGTTTCCGGACCAACCGAAACATAGGTGTGCCAACTACATCCGGACTCCAGTGGGAGGATATGATATCCTTATACCCTGCGCAAGATGCCCAATAATTAAAAGATTTGAAAGGTTTGGGTTTAGAAGGGACGTGCCTGTGCAGATATACTGCCATGGGAGAGTGGTCACTAGTCCCCGCATCCAGATATTCAACATAAGTAGAATGTATGGTATTTATGCACCAAGCATTAGCAAAGACCCTGTCCAGTTGCGCCTCAATTCTTTCAGCCCCAATACGATTGTTACACCAGCTCAACCTATTCCCCGTGCTCTTGAGCTCATGAAGTCCACAGAAGGAAATACAGTTTTCATAATCCCGCACCATACTAGCATCAAGTGTACGGCCCCCAACCTTGTACCTAGAGTATAGAACACTGTTGAAGTCTCCTCCGATAAGCCAATATACATTATTAATATTGCTAAAGTCTACCGTTAGCTTAGCCCAGAGTTCCTTCCTCCCTTCCATGGTATTAAGACCATATACACCAGTGATGAAACAAGTAAACCCACCCACATTAGAGCAAGAAACTGTAATGTGCTAATCCGAGCGGGACAATAGCGTAGCTCTCCAAACGCTTGGGTCAAGTCCCAAAATAATCCTACCTCCAGAAGAGAGGTCAAAATTGTTGAAAGTATGCCAGTCTTTTCCCATCCCCAACTTGGAAAAGTTAGCTAGCGACTTTAATTTAGTCTCAACCAGAACCAATGCAGAAGGCTTCAGAATCCTCAGTCTGTCGCGAAGGTCCCTTTTCCTTACTGAATTGTTCAACCCTCTTGTATTCCAAAAGAAGACCGTCATAATTAACTGGTTTGTTTTCGGCCTTGGCCAATTTCCTGCAGGCGGGAGCTTTTCCTGGAGGAAGGGGGCTCGCAATCTTGCTTTTTCTTGGATGGTCTGATGTTGGCAAGATGAACCTGCTCAACAACTTCTAACTCCCATTTTGGATTATCTATGACAAATTCTTCGGTGAAGCAATTTAATTCTGGACAATTAGTATCGGATAGGAGGGATGGCAGCTCTCTGCACAAGGTTACATTATTATCCCGCTTCGCTTTGGCCTTTAAAGTGGCTTCAACCCTGTCTATAGCAGCCTCCTTCCCCGCATCATGCAAACCCCCCACCTGCTCATCCGCATTCCCCACAGCAGGCAAATCTTGAGCCCGGTCAGAAATTCTCTCAGCAGTAAAGCTTTGGTCTTCTTCAATTTTGTCTTCTGTATTCCCTTCTGCCGTGTGCAATTCTGCAAGCACAGGTCCCTTGCAAACATTGGATAATAGAAGCTCATCAACATCCTGCGCCAGACTCAAAGACTGGTCAGCCAAGCCCTGAAGCGCTGGAACAGCTAATGAGCCTGGGGCGTGCCTGGAAGAGGCAAGAACGGCAGTGTGTTCACACACTTTAGAAGCACAAGACTATGGTCCTTTGTCCAACAAGGGGGTATGTTGTGCTTTGTCCACAGGAGACTGGGGATCCTCCGAAGTAGGAACAGGGAGAGTATTCACATCATTCGCAGCTATCTTTAATCCATCCTCCTTAGAAAATTGGATTGAAGGGGGCTCACCCCTATCAGGGCATTGTTTTTCAGAGTGTCCGAAACAAACACATTTCAAGCATTTTGGAGGTTCCCCCTCAATTTTAACAGAAATAGATAATGTAGGACCATCCTCAGTTCCAACCAGAATAGATTGAGGGGTTACCTGTTTAGCATGGATTTCAACCAAACATCTAGCAAACGACAGCCGCTCCTTCTTAGCAGTGCGTTTGTCCAAGCAGATAGGTTTCCCAACTAGTGAAGCTATGCAATTCAGAATTTCAAGTGTCCACATCTCCAGTGGGATTCCATGGAGTTGGACCCAGACAGGAACGGAAGAGAGAATATCCCGCTCTAGCTTGAGTCCAGGACTCCATCGTTGTAGAACCATCAGTCTTCCATCAAACATCCATGGCCCTCCGCGGAGGGTTCTAGCACACTCCCCTTCATCCTCAAATTTGAAGCAGAAAAACCCATTATCTCGACTGTAAATTTTTATACCTTTTTTTAGATTCCATAGTCTATCAACCCAGGCACAGAGATGGCCATAGAATGGGGTATCCCCCAATACATACCCCACTAGGGTAGACTTCCATTGGTCAGCGCCTCGTGCAAGCGCTGATTTCGGCACCATGGCAATAAGGGTGCCATCCTCCTGAGTAGTAGGCGGCACAAATGACATACCAACGTCATGCTCATAAGTCCTTATGTTAGAACAGATGTCCGCCCAAGACTGCTTCGGGCCGTTGGTGTCAATCTTGATTGGGGCCCTGTTAGGCAATTTATCAAATACCTTAGGGGCAGACCGAGGTGCTCGTGTTGTATGGGTCCGCTCTCGTACCACGGGCCTGCCTCTGTTAGGACCCTCAAAGCCCCTCCCATTCCCGACGCCTCCCAATCTGCTGCCCAGTTTGACCTTTCCTCTCCAGCGATCAATAACCTGCCATTCACCTTCAGATCTATTCCGCCCGTCAACAGATGCCTGAACCTCAACAGATCTATTCCTCCCATCAACCGGCGCTCTCCCGGCCGTTACCACATCGTTGCCTTTTCCCATCTGCGCTTCAAATATAGCGGAGCCCTTTCCTGAAGATCCCTCACCAGCAGTAACTCCGGGAGATCCCTCTCCAGAAGGGTTTTTAGCCAGCTCGCCCGCGATGCTAATGGGAGGGCCGCATGAAAGGCTGGCGATAGCCAAGCCGCCTGGATCGCCATCTCCGCAAGATGACGTGCCATTGCAAACCTTTGCTTGAGGATCTCCTGGATCGCCAATGCCAATCGCCTCTCCGCAGGAACCGGAGGCCATCTTTATATATATATAAATGCTTGATATATATATATATATATATATATATATATATATATATATATATATATATATATATATATATGTGCCTGAGAACGTGCGCAGGTAGAATTACCTGCGAATTTGGACAGTTTTGCGCAACGTTTTTGAAATCGATGAACGGAGGCTCAAACGGTGTCGGATTGACCTGAAATTTTGTGGGGAGCTTCATAACAAGTATATCTAGCTACTGCAAAAAAAAATTCAAAAAAAAAATATTTACAAACACCGAACAGAGGGGGCGTGCGCATATTAATACCGTCACGTTCTTGTTAAGTGTAATGATAATAGGGTACTTATAGTTAAATGTGCATGCCTATATATGATCTATATGTTAGTACGTACGTAGATATGTATCATGCTTAGTCGTAAGTAGATATGTGCTTACTATATGAATATGTGAGATATACATGTGGTAATAAGGTTATAATTTTGTTTGATATAGCTTCCCTTTACGGGATGTTGTGCGTGTGCATGTATATCGTGAGGTATACACGATTATGGTATGTCTTAATTATGTATGGATAAGTATTTGTGTTAGTATACTAATTATAGGTAAATTGATATGGTGTGCGTATTATATGTATGTGACTATACGAAGTATGCTTGCTTAAGATGATGTATTTAATTGTATACATGTGTTGATGTTTGTAATATTATTATGGTATGTAAAGTGATTGAAATATGTGGATGTTACCTGACTAAATATTAAGTGTGATTGATATTATGGTATGTATATGGTTATGTTTGTAAATATATATATTTGAGTGTTGTGTTGGTGCAGGCATAAGTATCGTGTTATGTATATAGAGCTTTCTGATATGGGTTTTGAGTCTCACTTAAGCTTAAGTGGGTATACTCTAAGTATATTGTTACATATGTCTGTGGTTTGCATGTAGTACCATAAATATAGCGATGGATGATGTATGTATAGTGATAGAATTGTTTGTGCCTGGTTGTGTTACGGACATGATTGTGGGTCGCTATACCAGTATATATTTATAGGTGTTGGTCTTGTGGTATAGTTATTTACTAAGGACTTGCCTGTGTGAACGTATGTGTGCTAGCTAAACTAGGTGTGTAGATGTGCTGAGTATAATGTGGTATGTTGGTATGTATGAATGAAATGTTAGCGTGTGTGGGTACGAACCATGCATGGGTAAGTATGTGCTTAGTTATAGGTATTGGTTACTATGGTATGTGTGGCGTGTCGTGAATATAGTTATAGGACCGTATGTGATGTGAATATATGGTGAAATATTTGCATGCATTTGAATGACTATAAATTGTGAAATTATAGTAGTGGTGAATGTATCTTAGATATAATAACATGATTTAATATGGAGTGGTGTGGTTACTTGTGTTGATATGTTGGCATTGGATGTACACTAGGAGATATAGAGAGTAGTGTATCCTTATTATTTTGTTCATAGATAGTTATCTAAACGTGGAGTATTACGATTGCACTTGCTGGTGTAAACTATTTAATTGTTGGTGAGTATGTGCACTATGGTATGTAATAAGTGTTTAATAGTTATATAAGGATGTACGTGACTATATGAATGATTGAAATATGTGTATGAAATTGACTGACTATGATAGGTGTAAGTTTAGAATGGGCGAAAATATATACATGTTGGTAGTGTTACTGCTTGACTACCTAGTGCATATATAAGCACTTGTGGTGACTATATCTGGTTTGAATTATAGTGTGATGAGATTGGGATAGCTACTAGTCTGGCTAGAGTTATATTTATAGTTAGAAAGTCCGAGGACAGACTTTATTCTAAGGTGGGTAGGATGTAACGGCTGGTACTAACTATTCGTTATACGGCTGTGCGTATAGCAATTTTGGGTACCTGATTGGTTCGTTGCTGTGTATGTGAGTCGTTCCGTTGAGTCGATAGGGCTGTAGCACCTTGGTTGCATCCTTAGCAAGACAACCCCGACGTGTGCCCAACTTGAAATTATTGTCGCCTTTGGACCCCGTATCCTTTATACGCTTTACGTGCATGTAGTCTTGTTCGTGCACGTATTTATTTTAGACATTGTCTGTATCTGAACCCTATAGTGTGATATGCCGTTGTGAACCTCTCGAAGAATAATAAATTGTGGAATTAATTTGGAACGTCATTTCACTGGTCGTTCTCCCACGATTCGACTTTGTTTGACGAGACGTCACAATTTTCACTTTGGTCACGAGGCCTTTTTATTTTTAATTTCATTTCTCGACATCGAAATTGCGATCCGTCTTATCTGTCTTCTTTCTCTCGTCGTCCTGGTCACCCCAGTATTTATTTCACAATTTTTGGGCTTTGTTTGACCTATTTTCACTTTTTGGTCCAACCTATTGTATTTTTAGACCTAAGTTTCATTGTAATTCCCTAATAATTGGTTAATAATAGGTTTGTCATGCCCAGCTTCCCAAAACGGCGGAGGCGAATCGTGACTAGGCCCGCTTAGGCCAGAGCTAAGGAGCCCTGACCCAATAAGCATCTGTGTGGTACCAAGACGAAGGTACAGGTCCCTGCATGTTAGTACAGAACAATAAGAGTACAAGAAAGGGGAAGACAATTCATTTCATTATTCCAACATATCAAAAAATACCAAGTCTCAACGCCCGAAGGGCTACAACTGCAGAAAGTAAAATCTAACGGTGCAAGCACCCAACCTAAACAAGGAAACAAAAGGTGCTACGCACCCAACTAACAGAAATAGATGTCTCTGGAAACTGCAACGAGAAGTCTCTAGCTCTGGTCTTCCTCAGGATCGTACTCCGGATCAACACTCTCTGGCTCCACGTCGGCTGGCGGGTCAGTCTCCTTAACGTACTTTGGCTCGATCCCTAACGTACAACACCAAAAGAAGGAACTGTACGTCAGGTAAGGTCTACAAGAACGGATTAGACCAAACTGCAAGTGCACCAATTATTTAACAACGTTATACTGGTTGATTAACATGCTGAGGTTATAACAGACAAACAAACGAAAGTACATGCAGCAGGAAAGTAAACACGACAAGTAGTAGTCGTAGCGAGTGCTACCGACTACGGGACTAGCCTATAGGTGTCAAGACAAGACGGAACATGGAGAGCCAGACAGGACAAGACAAGACACGAAAAGGGTTCACGCCTTTATGGTTCGAGGGGGATCCGACCCTCTTGCCGTGTGCACGTTCAACCCTACCCCAAAACCCCAAGAATCGTGACAGGACAAGGGATCACTTGCTCTAGCTTGACAAGTGCCCTATTGCTCTCTGAGCTATGTATCAGTTCAAGGGATCACCTGTTCTACCTTGACAGGTGCCCTATTGCCCATCGGGCTGTGAATCGGTACAAGGGATCACTTGCTCTGGCTTGGCGAGTACCCTATTGCCCAGCGGGCTGTGCAAGTCGGAACAGGACATGTCAAGGCGGAAGGGACATGACACAACAAAATAGGAGGGGTTGTACTAGGGTGTCCACAACTCACACACATACATGTCAATCCTAAGATGTCAAAATTATTGTTGTTGGACTCAGACTTCGTTGTCAAGTCTGAGCCACCAAGGGCGACTCGGACGCTATCATTTCACGTCCAGTTCTCATCGTTCCAAAACATCAATTCTAACAAGACTAAGGCCTAAACATGGCCAAGAACGCAAGTGGTACACTTACCTGCGGTGGCGAGTGCGTCGTCTTCCTGGAACGTCTCGTCCAAACGTCTCGTCGGCGAAAGAGCGTCTGAAAATCGTGACATAGGGACGGTGTCAGATCACGATTCAATAATTCCTATTTGGGTTGTGTCTAGGTTATCGGGACTATCCTTTTCATCAAAAATCACATTTTTAATGCATTTAACCTAATCGACGATCTATCCTATGTGCACATGCATAAAGTCCATTCGTCGATTTATCTACGGTTGTACTACGTTTTAAGGATCAACGGAAAATAAATTTAATTGATTAAAGTTGCTGATTTTAATTAGGTTTTTGATTCATTTACGGTGGGGGTTTCTACGAGTTTAGGGAACCAACCTGATTTGTCGATCGAGCGGAGATCCAGCGTCAGATCTGGAAAAGGTGGAAGCTTTGCGTCATCCGGAAGTTCCTAGGCCGCGAGTAGCGCAGCGAGGAACGCTGATCGTTGGTGGTGTCGTCGGCCTCCGTTGGTGGTGGAGAAGATCTCAATGTCTCCCGGGGTCATCGTCGCTAGAACTGAGGTTGGATCGCCGAGATGGATCTTGGGAAGGGAAACGAGATGGCGGTCGGAGCTTGTCCGCAAGATCCAGATCTGGGGAGATGAGGGGTGGTCGGCTATTTGTGGGGAAAATCGGAAGAGGAAGAAGAAACAGGAGAAAGGAGAATGGGGGATGAAAAGGGGATGAGATCGGATTGATCTCGTGAAGGTGGTGGGCGCACGGAAGGAGGAAAGACTTAGGGAAAGGAAGTTGAGGGATTGGGGAAGAAGACAACTCAAAACAATGAGGAGAAAGAAGAGCAGTCGCGCATTTAAATAAGAAAACAAAACGGTGGCTAGGTCAAAACCTAGGGTTACGGAAGCGATTAGTCGGTCGGTGAAGGGTGGTCGACCGACTAGTTTGAGAACTAGTCGGTCGGTCGTCTAACCGAGACCGACTAAAAGATAAACAGAGAACAGTGTCGGTACAGGGTTGACAGATTTAGTCGGTCTGTGAAGGCTCGTCGACCGACTAGTTTGCAACCTAGTCGGTCGGCCTGTGTTCATTGACCGACTAAAGGATTGAAGTGATTGACAATAAGTATAGAAAATTAGTTGGTCTGAGAAGAAAGCCTAAACGACTAGTTCGTCAACTAGTCGGTCGGTATTCGTTCTTAGAACGACTAATGATAAACAGTAACTCGACTGCATGACATGATCTCTAACTTAGTCGGTCTGCGAAGAAGTGTTGACCGACTAGTTTCACAACTAGTCGGTCGGTGGATGAACTTAGACCGACTAAGCGTAAACTGTAACTCAGTGGAAAAGTAAAAGGGAAACTAGTCGGTCCATGAAGATTTTCTGACCGACTAGATTGGCATCTAGTCGGTCGGTCCTTCTTCTTGAACCGACTAAAATGCACACAAAGTCTCCAAATGACGTGCGAAGCTTTGGGATGGGTTCTAAGGACTTCTAAGATGAGTCTGGCTCTAAGGTAAGAGCGTCACGAAGCACACTCAGCTCTAGATAGGGGAAAAGAGATACGGAAAGAAAAAGAGAGAAGACAAACAGTCATATATATATATAAATACCATCATACAAAAACCAGCCGTTACATCCTACCCACCTTAAGAAAATTCCGACCTCGGAATTTCTATCAGAATAGGTGAGGGTAACGCTCTCTCATCTCATCCTCTCTCTCCCAAGTGGACTCTCCAGGTGATCCGTGACGCCACATCACTCTCACTAGGTCGACTACCTTGTTCCTCAACTGCTTCTGTCGACGGTCCAAAATTTGCACGGGCTGCTGGTCATAGGTCAGGTCCGGACGGACCGTGATCTCTGAGAAATCCACCGTGTGTGACAGATCACTGACGTACCGACACAACTGAGATACGTGAAATACGTCGTGAACTCCCACCAAAGATGGTGGCAGAGCAAGGCGGTAGGCCAATGCTCCCACACGCTCCAGCACATCGAAAGGTCCGATGTACCTCGGACTCAGCTTCCCCTTCTTCCCGAATCAGATAACTCCGCGGTTCGGAGAAATCTTCAAGAGGACGTGGTCTCCAAGCTGAAACTCCAAGGGTCTCCTCTTGGCATCCGCCCAATGCTTGAATCGATCTTGTGCAACTCTGAGCTTCTCCCTGATGTCTCTCACGACATCCACAGCTCCTACTATCATCTTCAGACCCAACAGCTCCCGATCTCCAATGTCATCCCAGCTCAGTGGCGATCGACATTTCCTCCCATATAAGGCAGCAAACGGCACCATGCCAATGCTCGCCTGGTAGCTGTTGTTATAAGAAAACTCCACCAAATGGAGATGGTCCTCCCAAGATCCCATCAAATCGAGCGTACAAGCTTGCAGCATATACTCTAGTATCTGAATAGTCCTCTCGAACTGGCTGTCGGTATGCGGGTTGTACGTCGTGCTGAAACTCAAACTCGTACCCAAATTCTTCTGCAGACTTCTCCAGAACTGAGATGTGAACGTCGAGTCTCTGTTAGACACGATGCTCACGGGGACTCTGTGTAAGCGTACAATCTCCTGCACATACACGGTCTACATCACAACCAGATCTAAAATGAAATAGAGAGAAGTAAAACAGACTTTTACCTCTAGATACTTCCTCGCTAAAGCTTCCGTAGACTGGCCCACTCGAAAGGGAATGAAATGCGCAGACTTAGTCAACCGATCAACGATCACCCAGACTGCGTCGTTCTGTTTCGGGGTCTGAGGTAAACCAGTCACGAAATCCATCGTAATATGTTGCCACTTCCACTCCGGAATAGGGAGCGGTTGTAGCAGTCCAGCCGTACGATGGTGCTCAGCCTTCACTTGTTGGCATATCAAATACTTATCAACGCTCCGTGCCACACTCCTCTTCATGCCAATCCACCAGTAATTCAGTCGAAGGTCCTTATACATCTTGGTACCACCAGGGTGTATAGAATATGGTGAGCTATGAGCCTCGCTCAAAAGCTCCTCTCAAACATCACCTGTAGGTACACAGAGTCTGCTGCCGTACCGCAGCGAACCATCCTCATGAATCACAAACTCCGCTCGTAGCCCAGCTTCGACCTGCCTCATGATCCTCTGCAACTTCGGATCTCCTGCCTGTGCTGCCTTGATCCGATCCACGATCGTGGACTGAATCTGCAAATTCATGAATGAAAGAACCACACCAGGTAGGACGACCTCCAAATTCATCTCCTTCAGCTCCTGCTGAATTCTCCAGTCAGCAATATGCATCAAAGAAGTAGGAAGTCTACTAAAAGCGTCTGGCACTACGTTCACCTTCCCCGGGTGATACTGCAAATCTGTCTCATAGTCAGCCATGAGTTCCAACCCTGGCCTCTGACACATGTTGAGCTCCTTCTACGTGAATATGTACTTCAAACTTTTGTGATCGGTGAAAATCCTCACGCTCTCACTCAGTAAGAAGTGCCTCCAAATCTTCAATGCAAAGATCACCGCTGCCAACTCCAGATCGTGCATCGGGTAATTCTTCTCGTGCGTCCTCAGCTGACGAGAAGCATACGCGACCACGTGGCCATGCTGATGCAGAACGCATCCTAGGCCCTTCCCTGATGCATCACAATATACTTCAAAGCCTCTGCTCTGATCCGGTACTACCAAAACTGGTGCCGTAGTCAACCTCGCCTTCAAGATACTGAAAGCCTCCTCACAAGCATCAGACCACTGAAACTCCACGTCCTTCCTCGTCAGCTTTGTCATCGGCTCAGCAATCTTCGAGAAATCCTTGATGAACCACCGATAATAACCTGCTAAACCAAGGAAGCTCCTGATGTCGAACGCTGACTACGGAGTCGGCCAATCTCGAACTGCTCTGACCTTCTTCGGATCTACAGATATGCCATCACCAGACACCACGTGTCCCAGGAATGAGACTCTGTCCAGCCAGAACTCGCACTTGCCGTACTTGGCATACAACTTGTGTCGCCTCAGCGTCTCCAGCACTGTCCTCAGATGACAGCTGTGCTCCTCTTCAGACTTCGAGTAAATAAGAATGTCGTCAATAAAGATAACGACAAACTTATCAAGGAAGTCGTAGAAAATCAAGTTCATAAGGTTCATGAACACAGCTGGAGCATTGGTCACGCCGAAGGGCATCACCACAAACTCATAGTGCCCGTACTTCGTCCGGAAAGCTATCTTCGGAATGTCATCCTTCTTCACCTTCAACTGGTGATATCCACTCCTCAAATCCAACTTCGAGAAAACTCTCGAACCTCCCAGCTGATCAAAAATGTCATCGATACGCGGCATTGGATACTTGTTCTTCACGGTGACGGCATTCAATCCTCGATAGTCCACGCACATCCTGCAGGACCCATCCGTCCTCTTCACAAGTAACACTGGTGCACCCCACAGTGTCACACTAGGGTTGATGAAATCCTTCTACAACAGCTCATCTAGTTGCTTCCGTAGCTCCCCTAGCTCCGCGGGAGCCATCCTATACGACGCCTTCGATATCGACTGCGCACCCGGCATCAGATCGATGTCGAACTCCAAAGCTCTGTCAGGTGGCAGACCCGAGATATCCTCCGGAAAGACATCATCGAAGTCTCTGACAACCGCTGGTCGGTCAACCTCCATCTCCATCTGCAACACTGCTACCACTGGCACCTCTGGCTTGGCCCGAAATCTGATGGGCCCAAGCGACTCGTCTCTGCTGCAGAACTCGAACTCCGGATGGCCTGGAATACGGAATACCACTCTCTTGCTGTGACAGTCGATCGAATCGTGGAAATCTCCCAGCCAATCGTTGCCAAGGACGACATCGAAATGCGGCAGATCGTGGACGATGAAATCTACATACAACTCATGTCCACTGACCACTAGAGGAATCGATCGACATCCCATTTTCACAGTCACCACTCCGTTCCCTGTGGTGATGTCCCAGCACTTAGGAAGTGTGTGGGTAGGGATGGAGTGCTTTGTTATAAACCTCCGGGATATGATGCACATGGACGCACCGGAGTCAAACAAAGCCAAAGCAGGGTGAGAGAACACAAGAATGGTGCCTAGGAAAACAATGGGTCTAAGGTCACAACACTACTCTAGCAATCAAACAACCAAGCAACACTAACATAACAAGCAATAAGGTCTAACTATGAAATGAAAAGACTAGGTCAAGGAGTTACCTGTAATAACTCCATCCAGCTCCTCAGTCTCAACAGCTGTCATGGTATATGCCGGCCTCTGAGGCTGCACTGCTCGCTGGTACAACTGCCGCTGTGGCACCAAGGGTGGTCCACGAACAGCAGGTCCTCTCAGGACTGGGGCAGGTGCCCTCATCTGCAACGGGGCTGGCGCTCCAACAACAGCATTGCGGGCTCTCGGATAATCCTTCGCAGCATGCGTAGCATCTCCACAAAGTAGGCACAGACCCAGCTTCCTCCTACAGTTGGTCTGAACATGTCCGGGCTTGCCACAGAAATGGCACGGACCCTTGCTCTGCTGCTGCATTGGTGCTCCAGGTCTCTTGAATGGCACAGTCTGGACTGGCCTCATCGTCGGCCTGGCAGGTGGCCGGTACTGCTCCATAGGGCGCTTCCCTCTGTCCGCTAGAGTGTCAGGCAGGTGCGAAAGTGTCTCATGATTCTTCGCAACATCTAACACTTCCCTCATAGTCGAGAAACTAGCAGAGGACATGGAAGCCTGGACCTTCGGACGAAGTCCCTGACGGAACCGCTCAGCTCGGTTCTCCTCTTTCTTCACCATATGCGGGGCAAAACGGCTCAGCATCTCGAACTCATCCTCATACTCGTCGATAGTCATGTCCCCCTGCTTCAGATCCACGAATCTGCCCATCAGCTCTCTCCTAGCTACCTTGGTGAAGTACTTCTCCTTGAACATGTGGCGAAAAGTCTTCCACTCTACAGGCTTCTACAGGCGCCTCTCCTCAATACGCCACCAGTTTCGGGCAATCTCAGTCAGATGCATCTTCGCGATCTCCACCCGAGTATCATCTGGAATCTTGGCAGGTATCAATTTCTCCTCAGTGCTCTGGATCCACTCATCGGCACCCAGAGGCCCCTCATTCCCAGAGAAGGTCTTCGGCTAAAGCTCGTTGAACTGCTTCACTCCTGGAGCAGCTCGCGGAGCAGGCGGAGGTGGAGGTGGTGCAACAGGTGGGGCCTAGGTAGCACGGTTGGACTACTGCACCAGCTGATGCTGTACCTCAAGCATCTCTCGCATCACGCCAAGGAACTGGCGGAACTCTGCACCCTGGTCCTCCGGACCGTCATCACTAAAATTCGAGGATCGAGTGATGCGTCACCCAGCCATCATGTGTTCAGAAACGAAAACACAGGTCAGACTCGTACAATGTTTGAATATCAAAATGAATGTCCATACTCTCACTGTTTTGTACTTGCAGAAAGATTGGCACGTCGGACCTGCATGGGCCACCACTAAAACCAGTCACGTCATGCTTCCCAAAATGGCGGAGGCGAAGCGTGACTAGGCCCGCTTAGGCCAGAGCTAAGGAGCCCTGACCCAATAAGCGTCTGTGTGGTACCAAGACGAAGTTACATGTCCCTGCATGTTAGTACAGGACAATAAGAGTACAAGAAAGGGGAAGACAATTCATTTCATTATTCCAACATATCAAAAAGTACCAAGTCTCAACGCCCGAAGGGCTACAACTGCAGAAAGTAAAATCTAACGGTGCAAGCACCCGACCTAAACAAGGAAACAAAAGGTTCTACGCACCCAACTAACAGAAATAGATGTCTCTGGAAACTGCAACGAGAAGTCTCTAACTCTGGTCCTCCTCAGAATCGTACTCCGGATCAACACTCTCTGGCTCCACGTCGGCTGGCGGGTCAGTCTCCTCAACGTACTCTGGTTCGATCCCTGACGTACAGCACCAAAAGAAGGAACTGTACGTCAGGTAAGGTCTACAAGAATGGATTAGACCAAACTGCAAGTGCACCAATATTTAACAACGTTTTACTGGTTGATTAACATGCTGAGGTTATAACAGGCGAACAAACGAAAGTACACGCAGTAGGAAAGTAAACACGACAAGTAGTAGTCGTAGCGAGTGCTACTGACTACGGGACTAGCCTACAAGTGTCAAGACAAGACGGAACATGGAGAGCCAAACAAGACAAGACAAGACACGAAAAGGGTTCACGCCTTTACGGTTTGAGGGGGATCAGACCCTCTTGCCACGTGCATGCTCAACCCTACCCCAAAACCCCAAGAATCGTGACAGGACAAGGGATCACTTGCTCTAGATTGACAAGTGCACTATTGCTCTCTGAGCTGTGTATCAGTACAAGGGATCACCTGCTCTAGCTTGACAGGTGCCCTATTGCCCATCGGGCTGTGAATCGGTACAAGGGATCACTCGCTCTGGCTTGGCGAGTGCCCTATTGCCCAGCGGGCTGTGCAAGTTGGAACGGGACATGCCAAGGCTGAAGGGACATGACACAACAAAATAGGAGGGGTTGTACTAGGGTGTCCACAACTCACACACACGCATGTCAATCCTATGATGTCAAAATTGTTGTTGTTGGACTCAGACTTCGTTGTCAAGTCTGTGCCACCAAGGGCGACTTGGACGCTATCATTTCACGTCCGGTTCTCATCGTTCCAAAATATCAATTCTAACAAGACTAAGGCCTAAACATGGCCAAGAACGCAAGTGGTACACTTGCCTGTGGTGGCGAGTGCGTCGTCTTCCTGGAACGTCTCGTCCAAACGTCTCATCGGCGAAAGAGCGTCTGAAAATTGTGACACAGCGACGGTGTCAGATCACGATTCAATAATTCCTATTTGGTTTGTGTCTAGGTTATCGGGACTATCCTTTTCATCAAAAATCACATTTTTAATGCATTTAACCTAATCGACGATCTATCATATGTGCACATGCATAAAGTCCATTCGTCGATTTATCTACGGTTGTACAACGTTTTAAGGATCAACGGAAAATAAATTTAATTGATTAAAGTTGCTGATTTTATTTAGGTTTTTGATTCATTTACGGTGGGGGTTTCTACGAGTTTAGGGAACCAACCTGATTTGTCGATCGAGCGGAGATCCGGCGTCAGATCTGGAAAAGGTGGAAGCTTTGCGTCGTCCGGAAGTTCCTAGGCCGCGGGTAGCACAGCGAGGAACGTTGATCGTTGGTGGTGTCGTCGGCCTCCGTTGGTGGTGGAGAAGATCTCAGCGTCTCCCGGGGTCGTCGTCGCTAGAACTGAGGTTGGATCGTCGAGATGGATCTTGTGAAAGGAAACGAGATGGCGGTCGGAGCTTGGCCACAAGATCCAGATCTGGGGAGATGAGGGGTGGTCGGCTATTTGTGGGGAAAATCAGAAGAGGAAGAAGAAACAGGAGAAAGGAGAATGGGGGATGAAACGGGGAGGAGATCGGATTGATCTCGTGAAGGTGGAGGGCGCACGGAAGGAGGAAAGACTTAGGGAAAGGAAGGAGAGGGATTGGGGAAGAAGACAACTCAAAACAATGAGGAGAAAGAAGAGCAGCCACGCGTTTAAATAAGAAAACAAAACGGCGACTAGGTCAAAACCTAGGGTTACAGAAGCGATTAGTCGGTCGGTGAAGGGCGATCGACCGACTAGTTTGAGAACTAGTCGGTCGGTCGTCTAATTGAGACCGAATAAAAGGATTGAAGTGATTGACAATAAGTATAGAAAATTAGTTGGTCTGAGAAGAAAGCCTAAATGACTAGTTCGTCAACTAGTCGGTCGGTATTCGTTCTTAGAACGACTAATGATAAACAGTAACTCGACTGCATGACATGATCTCTAACTTAGTCGGTCTGCGAAGAAGTGTTGATCGACTAGTTTCACAACTAGTCGGTCGGTGGATGAACTTAGACCAACTAAGTGTAAACAGTAACTCAGTGGAAAAGTAAAAGGGAAACTAGTCGGTCCATGAAGATTTTCTGACCGACTAGATTGGCATCTAGTCGGTCGGTCATTCTTCTTGAACCGACTAAAATGCACACAAAGTCTCCAAATGACGTGCGAAGCTTCGGGATGGGTTCTAAGGACTTCTAAGATGAGTCTGGCTCTAAGGTAAGAGCATCACGAAGCACACTCAGCTCCAGATAGTGGAAAAGAGATACAGAAAAGAAAAAGAGAGAAGACAAACAGTCTTATATATATATATATAAATACCATCATACAAAAACCAGCCGTTACAAGGTTACACCAGAATTTTGACTTAGCCCAGGCATTGGCAGCACCCATACCCTGGGAGAGAGAGAGGGATTGCAACTTGGGCTTTTTAATATTTATTATATCAGTTTTTATCCCAAAACAAATTCTCAAATAAACCCTAGACCAAGTCCTAGCCCACTACCCACGTTCACAGCCCCTCACCCTATTAAATAGCCCTAGGTTTAAGTTATTTTCACAGAAAACTCATAAGAACCCGCCACCTATAACCTTATTCACGCAAAGAAACCCCCGAGCCCGACTTTCTTGCGCTCTCAGCCCTAACCCGCCACCGACTGGCCACCACCTCGCCCTCCGACATTCCCCCACCGCCTGCGCTGTCATGGGACTCCGCTGCACCGTCGCAAAGCTCTCGCAGCTGTCGAAAACGCCCGTAGCAGCCGCTGCTAGTAGCAGAATTCGCAGTAGCAGCGGCCGCGGCAGCCGCCGCTGCTGCCGTAGCTTCTCCCCCCGCCGTCGACCCCCTGGACTCCCCCGTTGTCGTTGACATCATCCCTCAGGCCGTCGAAGTCTGAAACAATGAGGGTGCGCGCTATTTTGCGTGTTTATCGACGTATTGACACGTCGTTGAGTTCTCGTCGTACCTTCTCGCTGTTGGGGTCTTCCAACAGCCCCCTACTTCTCCTAGGGGTGTTTTCCGACGTCACGATCATCTCCTACGACGCTCAAGGTCGTAGACTTCTTGTATGTTGAACCGTTCGTCTCGGTTCGTTGTTACGGCTTCCCGGGAGCCGTGAAAACGCCTACCGGCCTATTACTCGCTATTTGGAATCACGTTCGCTGATTTGGTCGCTGCCCGAGAAATTGGCGAGCATGGAATCTTATTTGGAATCTTGACGTGGAGCGTTTTCTATTATTCCAACCCCTGGCGTCGCTACCCGACGCCAGTGTAGCTCTCGCATCGTGTAAGGGTATATTTCTGAATACTTAGGACCCCTAACCCATCCATGTTAAAGAAGATAAAAATATGTAATTTTATTGTCTGGTAATTCACTAATAAAGATAATTCAATTTTGGACTGTAGGCTAGTGGATCTGAGCACATTGGTAGATTGGACTGGTTGGACGATATTTGCAGAACGGTTGATTGCAGGCAAGTGAAACTTGCCAGTTCTTTGTTTAGGCCGTGCTTTAGGCCATTTCTTGTTTTAGGCATAAAAGAGACTAGGCGACGAAATGATACTCGCCTAGACGCAACTTTAAGATCTAGCTTGACAATTAAGCTAGATCTGTCAACCTGCCATGTCATTCATGCATTTCTGACTGTCACATTTAAATTTTCATAACTGCATGCTCTTTTCCTGTGCTCCGACTGTCATGTTTAAATTCCTTATCTGTATGCATTTAAATTACAACTTTCCATGCCATGTCATCCATGCTTGAGTGTTGCATTCGTAGCACACGCTACGTACTTCCTTGTTGAGGCTAGGCACCTGCGTTGCAGGCACAACCCTATGTGAAATACACTTCCTGGCTCGTGATCCAGAAGCAGGCTACATGTGTTGGTCAAAATCCAATGCCCGATACACGTGGAGGGTTAGGGATAAGCAATCACTTAAGCGTAGGAGTTGGCCCGTACAACCACTCCAGCCAAAAGGCGTAATCTCTGTGTACGACGTGTTTACTTGACCGTTTACTTGACTTGTAAAATCCATGTGAATGATTTCCCTTGCCATGTATAACTTGTTGCCATGTATAACCTACTGACATGTCATACATGACGTACTTTACTACTTGTTGCATTCATACCTTAAACTGCCATGTCATCGCATACTTTTAGAACTGCTAGGTTGTTTCCTCCTTTTAGTTTCCTTGCACAAGTCTCTTGTAGACTTGCTGACATGCGCCCTCGTCTCTTTTGGGTGTCGCATGTTAGTTGCTGAGCCAGAGCCCGTTGCTGAGGATGGGGTGTTTATTGACATTAAGCCTGGGTCCACCGTTGACGTGGAGTTCGTAGATACCAGCGATCAGTCGCAGAGACTTCCTTCGTTGTTGCTTTCTGCTTAGTCTGTTGTTAGGTTGTTGGTGCATAGCACCCTTCTTTCTGTATGTTGATTAATTCTGTTGGCCATGCTTGGGCCTTTTAGACTCTTTTCTTTTAGCATGGTGGATTTTCTGTGATGGTAGACTTTATTGGTGGACGTTCTTAGATTGGAATAAATTTTATCTGTCTCTTTTCTTTATTATTATTTTTGTTCTGTATCGCATTTGCAAGGACCTATACTTGGTTATTCCAGACGCTTTACAGGCTGGAGCCTCACAGCTCCAAGTCTGAGCGGACTTCTCACGCCTCTCCTCCATTTTAGGGAAGCGGGTCATGACAGAAGCGGCAGCGGGCTCGGGCGAAGATTTAGGGGAATTTGAGTTTTGAAATTCGCGCTGCGCCCGCAGCGCTTATATAGGGAAGTTGCGACTCGGCCGAGTGAATAGTTCACTCGGCCGAGTGAAGGAGTTATCGAAAAATATCTTCGCAACTTACGACTCGGCCGAGTGGTATTTCTCACTCGGCCGAATGGGCAAGCTCCACTCGGCTGAGTGGTATGGCCACTCAGCGATTTTTAGAGCGTGCAGGGTATCTGATTCACTCGGCCGAGTGACGAGTCTCTCGCCCAAGTGGCAAATTGTACTTTAAATAGTAGAAAATAACAGAGAGTTAGTCAGAAGGATCTTCCCTGAACTGTGCTCCACTCGGCCGAGTGGAGTCTTCGCTCGATCGAGTGACATATGTTACTCGGCCGAGTGGCCTTCTGTTTTCTGCAACCGCTCTCTGTTTTCGCTCTCTTCATTGTTTTTCTTCATCTAGTTAGTCCATGTCTTCTCCTGGGGCCTGAGCACGTTCCTGGAGCGCTCTCCCTTATCTTAGTCATCCTCCATATGAATGATCTCATGTCATCAAAAATAAAGCCGATGTCACGATTTTTATAGACGCTAGACTCTAAACACTAAGAAAAACCTAAGATAAAAACAAAAATCAACTGAAAATGATATAAAACCATCGGGTTGCCTCCCGACAAGCGCTCGTTTAAGGTCATGAGCTCCACCCCTTATGATTCTTGTTTAGCGTGTGATGTTGGGCGCATGCGAGATACGCCCGTCAAACATGCCGGGAAGGCCACTTGGATTTGGTTGTTGATGCTTGTGGGCTTTCCTCGACATCCCCTCATCATGGGTAGAGTTGGGGGACAAGTCCCCCAAGCTTAAGCTAGAACCAATCTTCTTCTTCACCGGTGACACCGATCTTCTATTCGGTGGAGCTTTCTTCGAATTGTTGGCCGTTGAGAGCTTGCAAAGCTCCCTTATCCTTGCGACATCAGTGTCGTCCTTGTCATCGGACCTCGAGCTATCCGAAGGGTCCTCCAACTTTTCTTCAATGCTAGAAGTTTGGCCTTCTTCAAGGCCATCATCATAGAGAGCGCCAATAGAATGTGGAATGGCTTCATCGATTACCTCATCAAGGATGTCCACATAATCCAACTCCTCATGGTAGGGCATATGCTTCATGGCTTTGGGTATGTGGAGCTCAACCTCGATGTTCCTGACATTCAAGGATAAAGTGCCTTCCCGCACGTCGACTATAACACCGGCGGTGGCTAGGAACGGTCGTCCAAGTATAAGTGAAGTGTCGCCCTCCTCCTTAATGTCCATAATGACGAAGTCGTAAGACAAGTATATCTCTCCCGAAACTTGTAGGGGAATGTTCTCCGCAATCCCTACCGGCCTAGTAACCCGACCATCTGCTAGTTGTATTCTCATGTCGGTTGACTTCAAGTCGGTCCCCGTATTCAATTTTCGGAACATGATAAGGGGCATTAGGCTCACACTTGCTCCCAAGTCGACTAAAGCCTTTTGCAATGGGATTCCTCCAAGTGTGCATGGGATGCGAAAGCTTCCAGGATCCTTGAATTTCACGAGTTCCTTTTCCCTCCGGGTGAACCAAGTTCCTTGTTCGGCAAACATTATTTTCTACTTCATTTTCTTTCCCGATATTAAGTCCTTTAAGAACTTTGCATACGACGGGATCTCCACTATAGCATCCAAGAAAGGTATGTAGAGGCTTACTCCCCTCAAATACTCAAGGAACTTGGCGTGCCTCTTCTCTATTTTGGCTCTCGTCAACCGTTGTGTAAAGGTCACCGGCGGCATGTAGGTGCGCTTCTCATTAGGCTTCTTTATTTCAGAATTTCCAACTTCTTGCGGCTCTTTTGTGCTCACCTCTTCAATAGTCAGCTCTTTGTCATCCAAAATATCTTCCACGAGCTCCTTGGTTTTGACCATGGCAGGAGTGGTATCCTTCCCGCTCCTAGTTGTGACCGCCACTACCGTATTTATATGGCCGGTATTGCTCGTAGATTGGGCTCCGGTTGAGCCGGTAATTGTTGAGTATTTTTGTTTAGCAACGCAAGTTGCTCTCCAAGTTGCGCAATGACGGTATTTAGCGAATCTTGTTGCACCGTCAACCTAGCATTGATTTTTCTTTGCTCCACCATGAATTCCTCCACCATAGCTTCATGATCCGATCGTGGTTGAGCTTGTGGTGGGTTTGGAGCTCTCCAACTTTGGTTATAACCGGGCGGCCTATACGGTCCCGCTTGTTGCCTATGCGGGTAGCTTTGTTACGGTGGCCCCCTTGGTTGGTATTGGGGTTGTGGAGGTGGAGGCCTAGCTTGAGGTTGTTGCGGTGGTGGTGGGTTTAGAGCCCCTTCATTATTTGCATATGAAAATCCTGGATGATTCCTTGCGGCCGGGTTGGCCCAATAACCGGAGTTCCCCGCAACATATTGCACTTGATCCAAGGCTCCCTCTCCATGCTCTCCTCCTACGAACATAGCTTGAGATTGGTCTTGCCAATCACTCATATTGCTCCCCGTCGTAGATGTGGAGGGAGCTCCATGTGGTTCGGTGATATACTTCTCCAATCTCTCCACTACCTTGTGGAGAGAGTCGAACTTATTGGAAAGCTCTGCTACAGCCTTGGCCTCATATATGCTCGTTGGCTTCAAGGAGGTAGAAGATTGCCCTCGCTCGTCGCCCCATTATTGATTATTAGAGGCCATCTCCTCTAATAGGGCCGTAGCTTCATCCAGTGTTTTGGAAAGCATGGCTCCGTTGGCGGTTGCATCTATGATTTGCTTAGTCCCCGGTTGGAGTCCATTATAAAAACTGTGAACTAGCTCACATGCTTCTATGCTGTGATGGGGCACTGATGCTGTAGATCCTTAAAGCACTCCCATGTCTCGTATAGGGTCTCTTGCGGTCCTTACTTAAAGGACATGAGTGCGCTCCTAATCTTCATTGTCATAGATGGCGGGTAGAATTTATCAACAAAAGCACTAGCCAACTCATCCCAAGTAGTGAATATCCATTCCGCCTGCGTCCACAACCAATATAGAGCTTTGTCTCTGAGAGTGAAGGGGAAGAGTCTCAAACGGATCGCATCGACGGAAACACCTGGCATTTGAAAGGTGGCACACTTGGACAAGAATAGCTGGAGGTGATAATGTGGATTCTCATGCGAGTTCCCATGGAATTGGGCTTGTTGCATTAAGACCACTAATCCCGTCTTATCCGCTGCCAACTCTGGCATAGCGATGGAAGAAGTAGTGGAGGAAGTCTTAGGCCGAAAACTATCTCTGATGGATATAATCCTCACCATACGTGCCGCTAGTTCTTTCGGTGTCTCCGGGCGGTTCAAACAATTATCCTCTAAGTTGAGTCTCTTCTCGGCTATGATCCTCCTCTTAGTACGTTCGATCTCTGGATCAAATATTATATCGTCTTGATCCGCCGTCGATCTTGTGTTCATGCAAAAAAACAGAGCTTCGATGGAATTATTAGCACGATAGAGGAGTAAAATAAAAAAATATTAAAACAAAAAGAAATAGCTAAGTAAGGAAAATAAAACACTGTCGCCTCCCCGACAACGTCGCCAAAAACTTGATCGCGTCTGAGTGTACACCCGAAAACCGACTTGTAGTCTTACCGCAAGCGCACGGTGTAGCAGCAAGCGGGTATCAAACTCAGGGAGGACAAATGTCTGTTTCTTTTTCTGATCACCTAGCTATCAAGAGAATCAAGAATATTTTTGGGTATAACAGTCACAATCGTTCAAATATCAAGAGAAATATCAATATAATAAACCGTCTAGGGATAGGTGTAACGACTGCTTTTCATGTATCTGGATTTGATATAATATAATATATGTTTTGGTGGATTTTCTCCTCATGTGTGGTTTTCGTCTCCATAGGTTTCATTTTCGATCGATTCGTCGTATTTTCTCGCTTCTTCCTTAGGATTGTCGATTTCGAAGTAAGTCACTCGTGACGGACTTCATAACGGTCGTATCTAACTGTTAGATCAAGCCTAGGAGTCTTAGGAATCGATCCCGGGGCCCCGCGCTCCGTATCGGTACTTTTCTGTGCTCATTAGCCGGTGTAAGAAGGGCCACCGACCGACTAGATGACGATCCAGTCGGTCGGCAATCCTTCTTGGACCGACTAGTTAGCTTTCTAAATTTCTCAGGAGTTACTGTTTATCGTTAGTCGGTCTAAGAACGTTGGTTGATCGACTAGGTTGCAAACTAGTCGGTCAGCAATGCTTCTTGAACCGACTAACTCATCATATTATTTTTGTATCAGTTACTGTTTACTCTTAGTCGGTCTAAGAACGTTCATCGACCGACTAGATGCTAAACTAGTCAGTCAGTACTTGTTCATGGACCGACTAACTCTAGAATCCTATTTCGTTCAGGAGTTACTGTTTGCACTTAGTCGGTCAGCGTTGGTCGACCGACCGACTAGTTGTCAAACTAGTCGGTCAGTGGTTGCTCTTTGACCGACTAACTAGTGTTAAAACCCTAATTTCTGGGCAGCCGCCAGCCCAACCTATAAATACCCCTCCCAAACGACTTCTTCTTCTCCAACACGACCCAAAACCCTAGAATCTTCCCCCTTCAGCCCCCATCTTCCTCCAAGCTTCATCCCTCCATTCTAAGCCCTAAATCCATCATCCAATCCATCCATCCACTCTTTCTACCTCTCATCTTCTCCAAAATCTCACCAAATCCATCAAAATCCCCAAATCCCCCAAAACCCTAGTTTCCCCAAACTTCTCCAATCTCTTCCAGATCTGATCCTAGGGTTCTCCGGAGTGTTTCTTCCGCCTCCTCTCGGTAAGAAATCGTTCTACCGTTGTTTTCATAACTTATTGATAATTTTGGTGAAACCCTAATTAATTTCATGTTGTTTGTTGATTGTCCCCCAAAACAGCGATTATCCCCCGTAGATAGCATCCGTGTGACGAAGCGATCGTCAATCCCCGGTGCTAGGCAAGTGAAACTTGCCACTTAGGGTTTGGGCCATGTTTTAGGCCATTTCCTTATAGTAGGCGTAAAAGAGGCTAGGCGACGAAATGATACTCGCCTAGGCGCAAATTGGGGAATTAGCTTGACAACGAAGCTAATTCCGACATTTAGCATGTTGCACAACTATCATGTCACGTTTACTTTCCATTATCGGTACGCAAGTTAATTGTCATGTCATTGCATCCTTCATGCATTTCAGGGATTGCGTAGCTTTGCTACATTGCTTGTGTTCCTGGCTCGTGTTCCAGAAGCGGGCCATGTGTTGGTTGATAGCCAATGCCCGAATTGTGTGTTTCCTGGCTCGTGACCAGAAGCGAGCATAATGAGTTGGAAACCCCAACGCTCGATATTGAATTGTGAAATAGGAATGCGAGCTCATTGTGCGGGGCAACCCCAGGCTCACTAGCTGAGTTCATTGTGCGGGGACCCTAGGCTCCATTACGTGTGGGTATAAGGGGTGAGGGTTAAGCGGCCATTCAACTGGGAGTCTGTTTGATCAACAACTGCAGTTGTAAGGCGTAAACTCTTTGGGGTGGGGTAGTTGTTAAGCGGCCAATCAGCGAATGTGGAACCATTCAGCTGTAAGGCGTAAACAATCTACAAAACAACGTGAATAGTGAATTGATTGAGATTGATAGTAGCGTGGCTACTCTTGTCTTGTCTTGTCTTGCCCCGATAATTGTTCCCTTGTACAAAATTGTCTTGCCATGTTTTAATTGTGCACTCATGTTATAACTGCCATGCCATGCATCATACTAAACTGCTAGGTTGCTAGTTGCCTTACTTTCAGTTTCCTTGCCCAAGTCTTTTAGACTTGCTGACATGTGCCCCTTTACTCTTTTGGGTGACACATGTTAGATCCTGAGCCTGAGTACCTTGTTGAGGACGAGGTGTTTGCTGACGCCGAGCCCGAGCTTGTGTTTGACGGGGAGTACGTGGACACTGGGGACCAGTCCTAGTGTCTTCGTTGTGTTTTACTTTTATTAGACAGTTGTTTGTTATCGGTGCGTAGCACCTATACTTTGTTGTTGTCGTTGCTTTTGGTTGGCCTTGTTCTGGGCCTTTAGACTCTTTTCTTTTAGCCTGGTGGCTTTTCTGGATGTTGGACTCCTTGTTGATGTTGGACAATTTGTGAGATGTGGAATTTTATTTCAGCCTCGCCTTGTGTTATTATTGTTATTCTGTTGTGGTTACAGGGACCTGTTTATGTATTGTGGACGCTTATCGGGTTTGGGGCTTCACAGCTCCACTCCCGTGCGGACCTTTTCACGTCTCGCCTCCGTTTTAGGGAAGCGGGTCGTGACAGGTTTTAGTGGTGGCCCATGCAGGTCTCCTTCTGTAACTGCGATTTTTGGAATAGCAATAATAATATTTGAATGTCCAATAAATTAAGTTCGACGTCCGAGTCATAAGTTATGAGTCTAAATCTGATTCGTTTTCTGTGTCACTAGATGGCAGGAAGGCGTTTCACCCGTGGTGGGGGCAGTGGTGCGCTCCCTCATGATGAGGAGCCTGAGCGGGAACCCACCAACGGTGAGATGATGAGGATGATGCTCCAGATGATGCAAGTGCAGCAGGGCGTGCTTCTGCAAGTCCAGAATGCTCCACTTGCTCGAGCAGCCCGGGCTCTCCCGGATGCCCCTCGCTCTGAGCCAGGAGCGAAGCAATTTCGGGAGCTGGGTCCCGCATATTTTGATGGTTCTGAGGGTCCTCTGGCTGCCGATGAATGGATTCGGAACATCGAGGACAATCTGAAGATGGCCAAGATCACCCCGGCTGGATGGGTTGATTTGGCGAAGAGGCAACTGAAGGATAACGCCAGGAATTGGTGGGATGCGGAAGAGAAGTTGTTGGTGGAGCCGATAGCTTGGGCTACCTTCAAAGCCAGATTTGAGGGTGAGTTCTTCCCGAAGGCTGCCAAGGAGGAGATGCTGCAGCGTTTTATCGATCTGAAGCAGGGGAACTCATCGGTGGACATGTATCACCAAGAGTTTATGAGGCTTAGTCGGTTTGCGCCAAAGATGGTGCAGGACGCTGAGGAGAGGGCTCAGAGGTTCCTGCAGGGGCTTGCTTCGGAGCTCCAGAGTTTTGTGACCTCTTCTGACCGGGAGTCTTATCAGAAGGTTCTGGTCGCTGCCAAGAGGCAGGAGCTGCTCGTGAACCAGAGGAGGGGGTCTGTTGTTGGTGCTGGGAAGAGGCCTGTGGAACAGGCGAGGGCTGTGGTTAGACCTGGATTCAGGCCTAATCAGTCTGCTCAGTTTAAGAGGCCAGGAGGGCCTATTCTGAAGCTTTGCCATTTCTGCGACAGGCCTGGCCACGTCAAGGATCAGTGTCGGAAGTTTTTGGGCCAGTGTCTGATTTGCGGTGATGCTTCCCATGTCGCGAAGGATTGTCGGCATGCGAATCAGCTGCGGAGGGCTCCTGTTGCAGCTCAGCCGTTGCAGCAGCGAGCGTCTGTTCCTGCTGGTCGTGGAGCAGCTCTTGTTCCGCAGGGACAGGCTTTTCCACCAAGGAGGCAGGCTTTTCTGATGACCGCTGCGGAGAGCGCGGCTGTGGATGAGGTTATCGCAGGTAATCCTCAATCTGGCTGTTACTTTCCTAGCTGGTTTTGAATGTTTGATTGTGTTGTTTGCTTGAACATGGTTGTTTGCTAGAATAGGGTTTGATTGTTAATTGCTTGATTAGGTGTGATTTTGGTTTGCACATTTCCTGCACGAGTCCTCTTTGACTCCGGTGCATCGATGTGCATTATTTCTCGGAGCTTCGTGGAGAGGCATTCCTTGTCGACGTCCCCTCTCCCCAAGAGTTGGAATATCGTTACAGGGAATGGTGTGGTCTCGGTGCATCGTGGTTGCAATTCTTGCTCGTTGGTGGTTTGTGGACGTGAGCTTTGTGCTGATTTCATTGTCCACGACATCATCACCTATGATGCAGTTCTTGGGATGGACTGGCTTGCGAGCTTCTATGCCACGATCGACTGTCGGAGGAAGAAGGTGGTGTTCGAGATTCCCGGACATCCAGTGTTTGAGTTCAGTCGTGGTAGCAGTTCGCTTGGTCCTGTCAGATTTCGGGCCAGGCCGGTGGAGGCTGTGGCTATGCAGATGGAGCTGGAGTGGCCAGATGTGGTGCGTGATTTTGGCGACGTCTTCCCTGAGGAGATGTCTGGTTTGCCGCCTGATCGAGCTTTGGAATTTTCTATCGATCTTGTTCCAGGTGCGCAGCCGATTTCGAAGGCGCCGTATCGTATGGCACCTGCTGAGTTGGAAGAGTTGCGGAAGCAGTTGGTTGAGCTTTTGCAGAAGGGTTATATTAATCCTAGCGTGTCTCCGTGGGGAGCACCGGTGTTGTTGGTTAAGAAGAAGGATGGTTCGCGTCGCATGTGCGTGGACTATCGGGAGTTGAATGCGGTGACCATTAAGAATAAATACCCGTTGCCTCGCATCGATGATATTTTTGATCAGCTTGGAGGTTCAAGGGTGTTTTCTAAATTGGATTTGAGGAGTGGTTACCATCAGTTGAAGGTGAAGAAGGGAGATGTTCCGAAGACAGCGTTCAGGACGAAGTATGGACACTATGAGTTCATGGTTATGCCTTTTGGCGTAACTAACGCGCCCGCAGTTTTCATGAATCTGATGAACCTGATTTTCTATGACTTTTTGGATAAGTTTGTCGTTATCTTTATTGACGACATTCTGATCTATTCGAAGTCGGAGGAAGAGCATGCCTCGCACTTGAGGACGGTTTTGGAGATCTTGAGGAAGCATCGGTTGTATGCTAAGTTTTCGAAGTGCGAGTTTTGGCTGGATCGAGTTGCTTTTCTCGGGCATGTGGTGACTGGAGATGGTATTTCAGTGGATCCCGAGAAGATTCGGGCCATCAGGGAGTGGCCTGTTCCGTCGTCTGCGTCTGAGATTCGGAGTTTTCTCGGACTTGCTGGTTATTATCGGCGATTCATTAAGGACTTTTCCCGTATTACTGAGCCGATGACCAGGTTGACGCGGAAGGATGTTGCTTTTGTTTGGTCGGGTGATTGTGAGGGTGCTTTTGGTATTCTGAAGGAGAGGTTGACGACTGCCCCTATTCTTGTTGTGCCTGATCGCAGCGGTGGATTTGAGATCTTTTGCGATGCTTCTGGCAAGGGTCTCGGTTGTGTTTTGCATCAGCACGGGCATGTTGTGGCGTATGCGTCTCGTCAGCTTAAGGTTCATGAGAAGAATTATCCGACGCATGATTTGGAGTTGGCTGCCGTTGTGTTTGCTCTTAAGATTTGGAGGCACTTCTTGCTGAGTGAGAAAGTGAAGATTTTCACCGATCACAAAAGCTTGAAGTATATTTTCACTCAGAAGGAGCTCAACATGCGACAGCGTCGATGGTTGGAGCTTATGGCGGATTATGATATTGATTTGCAGTTTCACCCTGGCAAGGTGAATGTGGTTCCAGATGCTTTGAGTAGGCTTCCAGCGGTGATGATTTTGACCTCGCAGTGGAGATTGCAGCAGGATTTTTGCGAGTCTGGTGTGGAGATTGTTCTTCCTGGGGAGGCTTCGTCGTTGATGTACATGCAGGTACAGTCGACGATCGTGGATAGGATTAAGGCCGGCCAGGCTGAGGATCCGAAGCTGGTGAGGATTCGGGAGCAGGTGGAAGCCGGTCTGCGGACTGACTTTTTGATTCATGAGGATGGCTCGCTGAGGTTTGGAGCCAGGTTGTGTGTGCCTGCTGGGGATATCAGAGAGGAGCTGATGGTGGAGGCACACAGTTCGCCGTATTCTGTGCATCCTGGTGGCACCAAGATGTACCAGGATCTTCGTCTGAATTATTGGTGGCATGTTATGAAGAGGAGTGTGGCTCGGAGTGTAGCCAAGTGCTTGGTTTGCCAGCAAGTGAAGGCGGAGCATCAGCGTTCGGCCGGGTTGCTACAACCGCTTCCGATTCCGGAGTGGAAGTGGCAGCACATCACTATGGATTTCGTGACTGGACTACCTCGGAGTCTGAAGCAGAATGACACGATTTGGGTGATCGTAGATCGATTGACCAAATCCGCGCACTTTATTCCGTTCCGAGTGGGACAGTCCACTGAGGCGTTAGCAAGGAGATATATGGAGGTAAAATTCTTTTACTCTCCGTTTTTATTTCCTTTTCCTAGTTTGGATAGTGATGTAACGTGAATCGTGCAGGAGGTTGTGCGACTTCACGGAGTCCCCGTGAGTATCGTGTTTGACAGAGACACGAGGTTCACGTCTCAGTTCTGACAGAGTTTGTAGAAGAGCTTGGGTACGCGTCTGAGTTTCAGCATGGCGTACCATCCGCAGACGGATGGCCAGTCCGAGAGGACGATTCAGATTTTGGAAGACATGCTGAGGGCGTGCATGTTGGATTTCAAGGGTTCGTGGGAGGACCATCTACACTTGGTGGAGTTTTCCTACAACAACAGCTTCCAGGCGAGTATTGACATGGCGCCATTCGCCGCTCTTTATGGGAGGAAATGTCGATCGCCATTGAGTTGGGATGACGTTGGTGATCGGGAGTTGTTGGGACCTGAGATGATCATGGAGGCCGTGGATATCGTCAGGAATATTCGGGAGAGGTTGAGAATTGCTCAGGACCGTTTTAAGCATTGGGCGGATGCTAAACGTCGTCCTTTGGAGTTTCAGCCGGGCGACCATGTGTTCTTGAAGATTTCCCCGAATCGTGGTGTGATTCGTTTCGGGAAGCGTGGAAAGTTGAGCCCGCGATACATTGGACCGTTTGACGTTTTGGAGAGGGTTGGCGAGGTAGCTTATCGCTTGGCCTTGCCGCCATCTTTGGAAGGAGTTCACAATGTTTTCCATGTGTCGCAGCTTCGTCGATACATTAGCGATCCGTCTCATGCGGTGGATTTTTCGGAGATTACCATTCGCCCCGATATGACGTATGACCAGCATCCCGTGCAGATTCTGGACAGGCGTCAGAAATCGCTTCGGAACAAGATTGTCAATCTTGTGAGGGTGATGTGGCGACACGGTTCACCTGGAGAGTCTACTTGGGAGAATGAGGATGAGATGCGAGAGCGTTTCCCACTTTTGTTTCCGGACTCGTGAGTATTTGGAAATTCCGAGGACGGAATTTTTCTTAAGTTGGGGAGGATGTAACGAATGCTTTTCATGTATCTGGATTTGATATAATATAATATATGTTTTGGTGGATTTTCTCCTCATGTGTGGTTTTCGTCTCCATAGGTTTCATTTTCGATCGATTCGTCGTATTTTCTCGCTTCTTCCTTAGAATTGTCGATTTCGAAGTAAGTCACTCGTGACGGACTTCATAACGGTCGTATCTAACTGTTAGATCAAGCCTAGGAGTCTTAGGAATCGATCCCGGGGCCCCGCGCTCCGTATCGGTACTTTTCTGTGCTCATTAGCCGGTGTAAGAAGGGCCACCGACCGACTAGATGACGATCCAGTCGGTCGGCAATCCTTCTTGGACCGACTAGTTAGCTTTCTAAATTTCTCAGGAGTTACTGTTTATCGTTAGTCGGTCTAAGAACGTTGGTTGACCGACTAGGTTGCAAACTAGTCGGTCAGCAATGCTTCTTGAACCGACTAACTCATCATATTATTTTTGTATCAGTTACTGTTTACTCTTAGTCGGTCTAAGAACGTTCATCGACCGAATAGATGCTAAACTAGTCGGTCAGTACTTGTTCATGGACCGACTAACTCTAGAATCCTATTTCGTTCAGGAGTTACTGTTTGCACTTAGTCGGTCAGCGTTGGTCGACCGACCGACTAGTTGTCAAACTAGTCGGTCAGTGGTTGCTCTTTGACCGACTAACTAGTGTTAAAACCCTAATTTCTGGGCAGCCGCCAGCCCAACCTATAAATACCCCTCCCAAACGACTTCTTCTTCTCCAACACGACCCAAAACCCTAGAATCTTCCCCCTTCAGCCCCCATCTTCCTCCAAGCTTCATCCCTCCATTCTAAGCCCTAAATCCATCATCCAATCCATCCATCCACTCTTTCTACCTCTCATCTTCTCCAAAATCTCACCAAATCCATCAAAATCCCCAAATCCCCCAAAACCCTAGTTTCCCCAAACTTCTCCAATCTCTTCCAGATCTGATCCTAGGGTTCTCCGGAGTGTTTCTTCCGCCTCCTCTCGGTAAGAAATCGTTCTACCGTTGTTTTCATAACTTATTGATAATTTTGGTGAAACCCTAATTAATTTCATGTTGTTTGTTGATTGTCCCCCAAAACAGCGATTATCCCCCGTAGATAGCATCCGTGTGACGAAGCGATCGTCAATCCCCGGTGCTAGGCAAGTGAAACTTGCCACTTAGGGTTTGGGCCATGTTTTAGGCCATTTCCTTATAGTAGGCGTAAAAGAGGCTAGGCGACGAAATGATACTCGCCTAGGCGCAAATTGGGGAATTAGCTTGACAACGAAGCTAATTCCGACATTTAGCATGTTGCACAACTATCATGTCATGTTTACTTTCCATTATCGGTACGCAAGTTAATTGTCATGTCATTGCATCCTTCATGCATTTCAGGAATTGCGTAGCTTTGCTACATTGCTTGTGTTCCTGGCTCGTGTTCCAGAAGCGGGCCATGTGTTGGTTGATAGCCAATGCCCGAATTGTGTGTTTCCTGGCTCGTGACCAGAAGCGAGCATAATGAGTTGGAAACCCCAACGCTCGATATTGAATTGTGAAATAGGAATGCGAGCTCATTGTGCGGGGCAACCCCAGGCTCACTAGCTGAGTTCATTATGCGGGGACCCTAGGCTCCATTACGTGTGGGTATAAGGGGTGAGGGTTAAGCGGCCATTCAACTGGGAGTCTGTTTGATCAACAACTGCAGTTGTAAGGCGTAAACTCTTTGGGGTGGGGTAGTTGTTAAGCGGCCAATCAGCGAATGTGGAACCATTCAGCTGTAAGGCGTAAACAATCTACAAAACAACGTGAATAGTGAATTGATTGAGATTGATAGTAGCGTGGCTACTCTTGTCTTGTCTTGTCTTGCCCCGATAATTGTTCCCTTGTACAAAATTGTCTTGCCATGTTTTAATTGTGCACTCATGTTATAACTGCCATGCCATGCATCATACTAAACTGCTAGGTTGCTAGTTGCCTTACTTTCAGTTTCCTTGCCCAAGTCTTTTAGACTTGCTGACATGTGCCCCTTTACTCTTTTGGGTGACACATGTTAGATCCTGAGCCTGAGTACCTTGTTGAGGACGAGGTGTTTGCTGACGCCGAGCCCGAGCTTGTGTTTGACGGGGAGTACGTGGACACTGGGGACCAGTCCTAGTGTCTTCGTTGTGTTTTACTTTTATTAGACAGTTGTTTGTTATCGGTGCGTAGCACCTATACTTTGTTGTTGTCGTTGCTTTTGGTTGGCCTTGTTCTGGGCCTTTAGACTCTTTTCTTTTAGCCTGGTGGCTTTTCTGGATGTTGGACTCCTTGTTGATGTTGGACAATTTGTGAGATGTGGAATTTTATTTCAGCCTCGCCTTGTGTTATTATTGTTATTCTGTTGTGGTTACAGGGACCTGTTTATGTATTGTGGACGCTTATCGGGTTTGGGGCTTCACAGCTCCACTCCCGTGCGGACCTTTTCACGTCTCGCCTCCGTTTTAGGGAAGCGGGTCGTGACAATAGGAAATCCCCACTACGGACCGTCTCTCATCCTTGTGATTCGTAAGTTTTATTATTGCTAAGCTTGAATATAGGTGAACTAGTCGCAACTTAATGTAGAACCAAACTCACGCTCTCGCGCTATTGTCGGTCTATAGCAAACCTAGATTAGGGCCCACTCTCATGCAAACCCTAGCCTAAGCCGCTAGCGTGAAGAACGACATCATTGTTCAATCGTATCTCGAGCCCACTCTCGTGCAAACTCGAGTTACGACCTAGGTTATGATAGTTCCTATCCGTCCAATCTCTTGCAAATCGATATTAGTATAGAATCACAATTAAAAATCTTAGCTTTGGTCCAATCTCTTGCAAACCAAATCTAGAGAAATCCAATTGTCAATCTAAATCGAATATCTAGGCCTTCCTATTAATTGGGATCCAATCTCTTGCAAATCCCAATCGATATGAATTCCTAGCTATCCGTAATCAATTGATCACAACCTAACTTTAATCAATCCTAGCAACAATTCTACAAATTAATGACAATTTAGAAATAGGGTCCATAGGGTTCATCCGTACGCCCTAGGACGACGACACTACTCACTAGACATCATGCAAATCTCAGAAAAATCGATAATAATCTTGGCACAATTCATTGCAAAAGAGAAATAATGCATAAAAATCAAGTTTTTAATAGAAATAGACAAACCAATGTAATCGCCGACGATCTCCAGCTGAGATTTCACAAAGAGTAGCCGTCAAAATCCTAAAATAAATTCTTAAAATTAATTGTTCAAAAGCTCCCTAAACTAGGGCAAAAACTGGGTTTAAATACCCTCTAAAATCGTCCAAAAAATCGTGACCAAACTGCCCCTGCGAAGCCCAGAAATCGCAACCCTAACAGCAGGCGGAGAGGGTCACTCGGCCGAGTGACCCTTGTCACTCGGCCAAGTGACAAACCCTGTACAAAAACAGTAACTTCGGGGGTTTCAGGGTCTGTCATCGGGGGGTGGCTCGGGCGAGTTGACTTTCTCATTCGGCCGAGTGAGCATTCATGCTTGGCCTAGTGGGACTCCAAGGGATCTCTGAAAATTCCAGTAACTTCGGCCTTTTTTCTGGACGAATTCCTTGTACCACTCGGGAGAGTGAACTTTATCACTCGGGCGAGTGAACTTTATCACTCAGCCGAGTGGGCTTTCTTTGTTCGGCCGAGTATACGCTGAAAACTTCGTGTGCGTATCCGTTCTGGTCGACCGAGTGGGGCTTCTTGTTCGGCCGAGTGGGTGGTCTACTTGGCCAAGTGATTTGCTACTATGCTTGTTTCTTCTTCTTTTTGCATTCTCGTGACTCTTATTGATTTCCTTCTTCTTCCGCTCATCCTCGATCGCTGATAGGCCCTCAAAAGAGTCGTGGGTAACACTCCTTAGCGCTTGCAAATCCCTTGATTTCAAATTCGCTCCAAATCGCTCCATATTTCCTAAAATACGACAAAAACAAGAAATAGTGAAAAGCATCGCAATATAGCCGAATAATCGTGAAAAACGCGATATGGGCGATCAAAACGGCATGCAACATGCAGAAAAAAGGTGTAAAATATGGAGTGATCAATCGTCGGCATCAATGAAACGAATGCATTATTATAAAAACGGAATCAAAATGATATCTCTCAATGTTCATAATTGGAACAGTCGTAGATACAGTTGATTCGAAACCAAAAAAAATTTGTCAGAGCTTCATCGCCTCATTTCCTTCTATACGAGCATAATTCATGCTGATAATGTGTTGAGAATCGGAAGAACTGGCTAATGGTCAAAGCCATATCCATACATATAACCATTCATATACGGGTTGCATCATCTAGAACCCAAGGGACACCCACTACTAAGTTGGTGTAATGGTGGATGGTTAGTGGGTGGAGATCAAAGGTCCCCCTCATTCATAACAATAGGAAGTGTTTTTCTTTTCTTTTTGATTTTCAACTTTTTTTTCTATTTCTTTTGAACTCTTTTTTTTCCTTTTTTTCTTTGTAGGAGCGATAGGGTATACAAATATTTTTTGGCTCCTTTTTGACTTTTTGGGGCCTTTTGAAGCTAACCTTTTCTTTTAGGATTTTTGGGAATAGATGCGGTATAAGTGGCTGCAAAGGGGGTGAATCCAAGTGACATGTAGAGAATAATAATATATGTGGAGAAAGAAATGATATAATCACTCGGTTCACTCATAAGATGTGCACAATGGTTCAATAAGATAATACTCCAACTAAGCTCATAAGCAATAATGGATATTTTCATTCATTTCAACAAATAATGAAGTCATGCGGTAAGGCACAAATAATAGCAGGCAGGCAACAGAAGGTGAAAAAGAAACAAAGGAGATGCTTCAGATATTCTAATGATGCGTGAATCTTGGTGCATATCCAACATAGGCATACTAAATACTAGTGCATACATTCAGTTTCAATTCATTTCATGCATTCATATAGAGAGATCGTCAACAGAATATATATGCAAGCATATGAATAGTAAGACACTGAAATACTCTAAGTGGCATAGCAAAAGTAATAAGTATCGTGGTAGCTACTAAAGCTAGAGAGATATCATCATTCAGCATATATCTAGCAAAAGGGGAAAAGAAAGGTGGAGAAAATAAAATAAAATAAAGCATGCAAGCATACCAAACATGGAAAATAAGATGCTAAAAAATGAAACGGTGAAAAAGTGGTGGAAAATAGAAGTAAAAAGGTGTAAAATGATAGAAAATGAAGTAAATGAAAATTAAAGTGATAGCGCTCATCCCCCAAGATAAACAAAGCATTTTTCTCACTGCTAAGAACACGCTAGTAAGGCGGGAAAATGAGGCTGGGCTGGGCGGCGGGGGAGGGGGGGTAAATAAAAGGAAAATAATAAAATAAAAGCGATACTATGCAAATAAAAAAAGAAATGCATATGCAGATGCATGACCTAATGTCTAAGATGCAAAGATATGAACAAGCATGCATATGATGCAAATGATGACATGATGCAGGTGGAATAAATGCAAATGCAAAATGATGGAATATATATAGGCGGTGCAAAAAGGTCATCCCCAAGATATGCAAGGACAGGGCTCCGAAAAGACAGATTGGCACAAAAATAAATAAGGGGTGACAGGAGCAAAAATAATGCAAGGATTAAGCAACAGCAGCACCCTCTGGAGGTGGTGATGGGTCCCGTTGCTGGGGACCAAAGATAGGGACGTCAGGCACAGAAGGTGTAGGCTCTACAGGTGTGTAGGCCGGTAAGTCAACAAGATGTGCTGTAGGCTCAGAGGAAGGTGGTGCAACCGGCTCAGCGGTAAATGTCATGCCCCGCTTCCCATTATGCTTGGGAGCGAGGATGCGAGCGGGTCCGTGTGTGCAAGAAAGGAGGAGGTACGTTTTCTTTTCTTTCCTCCTTGACTTAACACAATAAGCGTCTGTGTGAAATACTGCACGTCCTTGCATGCATACTCAGAAAAACACAGATAAGCAAAAGTTTTATTACAATCTCAAACGTCTCAAACTGAATTACAACAATGAAGGAAAAGAGGAGGGGGTCATACAACAAATGTAAAGAATACAACGATGGTTCACTGGTTCAACAACTCCTGGTCTACTGGTTCAGCTAACTCAACAAGTCCTCCTAGCACTCTGGCTCGTGATCTGATATACATTCCAAAAACACGAATGTATTTCGGTAAGGGTCTGCAAGTGAAAGGTGAGACGACCAAAGCAAGGTGTACGAATAGTAATGAATAATGAAGCATAAGTTGTTGCATAAGATGACAACATCATGATTATAAGCATGACAGAGTAAAGTAAAGTACTTCTAAACATGGCAGTTCTAGAGAATTTAAAGACACGCATTATTGAACATGGAAATTCTATAAATGTCATCAACATGGCAATTCTAGTGTTCAACTGAAATAACATTAATAAGTTCAAGTTTTGTGTCACTGTTTTCTATCACTCATATGGTTCTTGCCTTTAAAACGTGATGAGTGAATCATTCTTCTCACGGGGGTATAACCGAGATTGACGCTACCCACCGCATGAGGGTAGTGCTCTTGAAGAGAGGATACTTTCATATGCTTAGTGCCCGATCAACCCTAACCCAAACCAAAAGTTGTGCTGGAACACGAGCCGGCCTAGTCGACTCACACGACATCAAGAAATCAAGATTTGCCTTTGAGGCGCACAAATTCACGAATTCAAGCATTGTCAATATGTTCCATAAATGTCTGTTTTGGCAACGTGTTTACAAGTAAGGTGTGCATCACATTAATCATTAGACATTCTCATCTTACAACATTTACAAAAATTTAAGATAATGAGATTTACGGGTTGTTAAGTGAACATGCTACAAACAATCATTTTCATTGCCAATCATAAAATTTAAACATGCAGAATTATATATCGATGTGTCACATTTTCATCCTAGAACATCATGGTATTTTTCATGCACGTCATTTCACGGGTAAATTTCACGTTATATCAGCTTTAAGTAAAAAGACGGTTTTAACTTTGAACTTCAAAAATTCATAACAAATTGTACACTTGCCTGATTTCAGCGTTCTTGGTGTCATTGGTTTCGTCTCGACAAGCACTATGCTACGGTGATATCAGTTCTCTGGTTTGATTAGACATACATTCAGATCAGGTTCTTTCCAATATAACAACGTTTAAATAATCCGTCTAATAATCTGATTTTATTAAGTTCTCTAACCTAGAGTGTGGGATATAGCATGTTAAGGGATAGATCTACTAATCGTTGTTGTAGCGGTGTAACGGAACACAGCAAGGGACAGCGATGACATGTACGATGTCTAACGGTGGATACGGCATGGGAACACGTTGCAGCAGCTAGGGAATGAACGAATAGCGATGACTGGAGATTTCCAGGGTCTGCAGTGAGGGGAGGACAGCCGGTGGGTGGCAGTCAGAGCGGGGAGGCTACAGATGAGTGTTGGCGGCCTGAGGGAACAGCTGGCAGCCTGCTGCAGGCTGTGGGAGTTTGCCAGCGGCCTGGGGGAGATGGCTACGTGTACTAGAGGTGGGAAGACGGCCTGGTGAGGAGTTGATGCCCGGACAGCCTGCTGCAGATGAAAGGGTCAGCAGACTGAGGGGGTGGCATGCTGTGAGGGGAGGCCTGGGCATGGACGTAGAGGAGAGGAAGGCTATTGACGAGCCTAGGGTTTAGGGTGATGTGGCAGTTGTTTCGCATGGAGGAGGGAGGTCGGTGCTTAGAGAGCTGACAGCCTGAGCTGGTCTTACGCGAGGGAAGATGATGGCCGGGGGGTTTCGGGTTTCAAGGGGGCTGTTGTGTTCCTTCGCAGGTGAAGAAGCAGAGCCCATGGAGTTCTTCGGGTTTGTACAAGAATGGGACGGCTGAGGGTAGAGGGAAAGAGGGTAGGGTTTTGCGTGGGTTATAAAGGAGGGGGTTTTGTTTGTGCGGCCTGATGAGATGCCAAGGCTAGGGTTTATAATAGAAGGGGGGTGCTGCTGCTAGGTTAGGTTTGGTTTCACGTGAGCTAAGGGATTGCATGTGCATTAGTTTAGGCTGGGTTTCAATCTGTAGGCTCTAGGGTTTATAGTACAAGCTAGGTTTTATTATAGCATGGGTTTAATAATATAAGAGTGTGGAGAGTTGAGGGCCTGGGAAAGAGCCTTGGGTTTTGTGTGAGGTTTCTAACGTGGAAAGTGCTGGGTTACTCACGTGAAAGGAAAGATTATGAAAAGAATAATAATTAAGAAAGGGTATCAAGGGGTTTAATAGCAATTAGGGATAGGATTTATAGCTAATTAAATAGGAGGTAAAAGTCTCCCATGTTGAATATGGAAAGAAATTGACTTCGAAATCAGTTTTGAAATATTAGTTTTAATGAGGTTATAGGATGAATGATTTCAAAAATAATTATAGCTAATACGTGTACGTAGTACGGATACGTAATACGTATATGCATTAACTACGGAGACGGAAAAGTACAACAAGGGATAGGATACGAATAAGATGTGTATTTTCAAAATACCGGTCATTACATTCTATACACTTTAAGAAAAATTACGTCCTCAGAATTTCTTAAGATTTACGTTCGATAACCAGATGCTGATAATACTTTTGTATCTCATGAATTACTATGAGGTAAACCATAATCTAAAATACCTCAGGCAAAGTAGTGAGACAAGTGGAAAGTGCTGCAAGTTACGAGTTTAAGATTAAATTTCAAAAAGGGGGTTATGGATGACTATACACCATCGATGGCCTTAACCATCACTGGGCAAGCAAAGATAGCTAGTGACGACTAGCCACGATGTACTTGGACAAGGGTGAATGAAAAATAATAATGCATATATATATATATATATATATATATATATATATATATATATATCTATATTATAAAAGATGGATGTTATCAAGAGAAATTGGATAAGAGATATTGGAAAAGAGAAATTGGATAAGAGATATCTATATTATAAAAGAGGGATGTTTTCAAGAGAAATTGGATAAGAGATATTGGACAAGAGAAATTGGATAAGAGATATCTATATTATAAGTGAGGGATGTTATCAAGAGAAATTGGATAAGAGATATCAATATTATAAAAGAGGGATGTTATCAAGAGAAATTGGATAAGAGATATTGGACAAGAGAAATTGGATAAGAGATATATATATTATAAAAGAGGGATGTTATCAAGAGAAATTGGATAAGAGATATTGGAAAAGAGAAATTGGATAAGAGATATCTATATTTTAAAAGAGGGATGTTATCAAGAGAAATTGGATAAGAGATATTGGAAAAGAGAAATTGGATAAGAGATATCTATATTATAAGAGAGGGATGTTATCAAGAGAAATTGGATAAGAGATATTGGACATGAGAAATTGGATAAGAGATATCTATATTATAAAAGAGGGATGTTATCAAGAGAAATTGGATAAGAGATATTGGACAAGAGAAATTGGATAAGAGATATCTATATTATAAGAGAGGGATGTTATCAAGAGAAATTGGATAAGAGATATCTATATTATAAAAGAGTGATGTTATCAAGAGAAATTGGATAAGAGATATTGGACAAGAGAAATTGGATAAGAGATATCTATATTATAAGAGAGGGATGTTATCAAGAGAAATTGGATAAGAGATATCTATATTATAAAAGAGGGATGTTATCAAGAGAAATTGGATAAGAGATATTGGACATGAGAAATTGGATAAGAGATATCTATATTATAAAAGAGGGATGTTATCAAGAGAAATTGTATAAGAGATATTGGACAAGAGAAATTGGATAAGAGATATCTATATTATAAAAGAGGGATGTTATCAAAAGAAATTGCATAAGAGATATTGGACAAGAGAAATTGGATAAGAGATATCTATATTATAAGAGAGGGATGTTATCAAGAGAAATTGGGTAAGAGAAATCTATATTATAAAAGAGGGTTGTTATCAAGAGAAATTGGATAAGAGATATTGGACAAGAGAAATTGGATAAGAGATATCTATATTATAAGAGAGGGATGTAATCAAGAGAAATTGGATAAGAGATATCTATATTATAAAAGAGGGATGTTATCAAGAGAAATTAGATAAGAGATATTTTAAAAGAGGAATTGTATAAGAGATATCTATATTATAAAAGAGGGATGTTATTAAGAGAAATTGGATAAGAGATATTGGACCTAAGAAATTGGATAAGAGATATTTATATTATAAAAGAGGGATGTTATCAAGAGAAATTGGATTAGAGATATTGGACAAGATAATTTGGATAATAGATATCTATGTTATAAAAGAGGGATGTTATCAAGAGAAATTGAATAAGAGATATTGGAAAATAGAAATTGGATAAGAGTGATGTTATCAAGAGAAATTGGATAAGAGATATCTATATTACAAACGAGAGATGTTATCAAGAGAAATTGGATAAGAGATATTGGACAAGAGAAATTGGATAAGGGATATCTATTATATAAAAGACGGATGTTATCAAGAGAAATTGATAAGAGAATTTGGACATGAGAAATTGGATAAGAGAATTTGGATATCTATTATATAAAACAGGGAAATTGAATAAGAGAAAATATAAGAGATGAGATTTTGAGGGATAAAAGAGGAGGTGGGGAATTTTGCACATATAACTCCGGTTTTTGCATTTTTGCCTATGGACCCTCCACACACATACCCACACTTTTTATTCTCACCCCTTCCGGCCATTTTTTTTTCCAGTTCTATGAAGATTTTGAATCTTATCCTACTAGGACAAAGCTTTGTCCTACGTGGCAAGTTTGTCCTTGGTGGTAATAACAATTTTGGGGGGACTTAAATTTTGGGGGAAAACTTAAATTTGGGGCGAAACTTGAAATTTTGTGGGAAAACTTGAAATTTGGGGGAACTTGAAATTTGTCGGGGAGAAAAACTCAGCCATTAAATAAACCGTGACCTATGGGCACGGGTAATGACTAGTATATATATATGTATGTATACTAGTCATAACCCGTGACCGCGGGCACGGTTCATTTAAGATTTCCCTCCGCGAAATCTTTGTTCCGCAAAAAATTATTTCCACGTCCAAAATTGCGTTGAACAACAAATTAGCGTAAAAATATTTAGCGGCACAGAACCCTTCGGCACGGAACAACAAATTCGGCGCAGATGCCCTCAATTCGGAACAATAAATTCGATGCGGAACAACAAATTAGCGTAATAAAATTTAGCGGGCGCCTTCGGCCCGGGCACCTTCAACCCGCAGCATTAAGTGCAATTTAAAGTTTTTTTTCCAAATGCATTAATTGTGTGCACTCTGCTATTCCCCAGAAACTTTTATTCCCCAAAAAGTTTCATTTCCCCAGAAACTTTCATTTCCCTATAAATATTTTTCCCTCCAAAACTTTCCATAAAATCTCATCTTAAACCATTTATTCCTCAAGATTAAACCCAAACCGTCTTTCTATCAACATGTTTGTCCTATTCAGCTTGTCCTAGTCAGCCCTATGATTCAAAAACAGTTGTCAAATGTAATATATATATATATATAGTATATAACCCGTGCCCCAAGGGCACGGTTCATTTAAAATATCCCCTTAAAATCTTGAAAACCTAATTTTAAACGAACATCAATAATTAGAGTGCAATAATTATTATGCCCCCCTCAAAATTAGTTCCCCTAAAATTTAATTCCACCCAAAAAAAATTTTCCCCCAAAAATTTTATTCCTCCAAAAAATTTAGTTCCTTAGTTTCACAAAATTTTTTAATCCCCCCAATATTTAGTCTTCGCAAAATTATTGACAAATACAGTTTCTCTTGCCCCCATTGTTTAAAAAAATTTCAACCATGAGAGAAGGAATGATGTGTGCGTGTTCACAGTTGCTTATGGTCTGGTACAATGCTAGAGCTTCTGTGTTCTGTGAGATGTTGTTAACGTGTGGACATGCCTGAACCACATGAATTCTAAAGAACTCAGATGAACATTATCTGAATAATGAATATTAATCTACAATAATAGCACTGAAACCATTTGAATTCAGAAACCATTTGTTTTCCCGCAAAAGGTTCCCTAAAAATAACAAAGTCCACCCTCCCAAATTACAAAGTTCTCCCCAAAATTTCTTCACAACCTCTCATAAGGGAATACATATCCAATGCACTGGCTTTTCCTTATTAGCAGTCATCATTGTAATAGAGAAATGTTGATGGTTTGAAAGGAGCCGGACCATCTGCAATGTGAAAAAAGATCAAATGGCATGTCATTAAAATATCAATACAAACAAAATTCACTTTTAAGTATCCAACGGATCATAAAACTGCACCAAGAGATAAATACATATATAAAATTTTATAAAAGTGAGTAAATGAATATAGCTCAGCTCATGTATATCTGCTTGCCCCTAAACCCCCAATTTGAACTGTTTCATCCACATTCTGTACCTTCATCTTGGCAAACTGCACGCTAGACAATGATGAAGATTGCATTGCCTTCCATCTCCTTGGTTCGAGCCACCACCAAAAATCAGAACAAAGATTTAATTTGTTACAACTATCAAAACCAATCAAGCAAGAACAAACCAAGCAAAGATAGACGACACATTGATGAACACATAAAATTATTAAAATGTTTCATCCTCAAAAATCGGGGATACTCTAATTTTAAATGAACATCAATAATTAAAGTTCTATAATTGTTATTTAGCCCCCCCCCCCCAAATTTTTTTTAAAGCTCCCCCTAAATTTAGATGTTTGATGGAGTTTGATAATTTTATTGCAATGAAAAAGAAAATGAACTCAAGTTCACATGATTGGCAAGAGAATTGTGAATAAGACTACTACTATAAGGACATCACCAAATAGAATAGGACATTGCAGTGGTAATAACAGTAGGTCTGTTGAAACATGGGAGATGCATTTTGAAGATGCAAATTTCTAGTCCATTGATTACTTTAAAGGTAAGTAAATCCAGAAATCATAATAGTAAACATGTGCAAGTGTTTAAGTTGACATATTATATTATATCATGGTAGGAAACCCCATAAATTCCACACAAATTAGCATACTTGTAAAACAAAGCTGGTATAAACTTACTCCTGCAAGTTTATTGCATCCTTCATTTGATGATGAAGAACCTAAGAAATAGAAAATACAGTAATAATTTGGGGCTTCAAGAACAAAATCTTGCCATAAATAAAAAATCAAATGACTGGAGCAGTCAGTACCTAAATCTGCGTTAGAAACTTCGTAAGCTACCACCACAGTCACACTAATCCCGAGCTTGCTCACTATATCTAGAGTCTCTAATTGGGAAGCAATACCTCAATCTTTAATTTTGCATTTGATTTCTTTTTTGCTAACTGCAATTGGGAAGCATACCAAACCCAAATTGTTAGTCACTTTTCGAGGGAGATGTTGAGTTCTGTTCGAGGGAGAGATTAGGGTGCTGTTAGACCTAAATATATAAAGCTATCGCCCTCATCTCATTAATTTTTTGGGATTTTTGGGATGAATGCTCATGAAATTTTCATGGATGGCTATTCACACATTTCGTGGATAGAAATACTTCCACCTATGATAGATTCAATGGTTGGAAATAATAAAATAATTTAAATATATATATTTTTCCACTCCCATATATTGTCATAGGTGGTGCGTCATTTTCCGTAGGCATGAGTTGCTTTTTGCCCGTAGAAATATATCCACATATTTTCATAGCTGTATGTTCATTTATGTCTATGGAAATTTTCGTTAGTGTAAGTCCATGAGTGGATGTCTGTTTTTTTTCGCTAGTTTTGGGTAGATGTCTACCATCTAAAATCTATTTAGAAACAAAATTTCAAAAGATTTCAATATAGTTTACCCATGTAACGTGTAACAAAAATAACTTTTTTAAAACAATATGAAACACAACGTTTGGCCACTTGGATGAATGTGAAAGAAATATTGAAATACTCTTAACATTTTGTTTACTCATTTTGATTCCTCCTACACAACCTTTTATGCTATGCTAGTCAACAATCTCATTTAAGAAAATCACTCAAATGTATAAGAGACATGCATCAGCAATGCTTGCTTCCGGAAGTAGACTATTAATTTCAAGTATGAATGAATGAATGTGAAATGATTAAGCTCTCAGCTTGGACCACAACGTATTTTCCTGCTGGAAGCCATATGAAACCCCAAGATTCGCTCCTTGATCACCTCCCTGTGTGTTCCGCGTGAAAACGAAACCACCATTGTCTTGAGCACGGGTGGTTTAGATAAAAGAAATTGTATAAATTCAAGCTCAGCATCTTCGCCATTGATCCGAGTCATTTTCACTTCATGAAGATCGCCGAAGAAATCCAGATGTTCATGTGCCTTCCAAAAACGCTCTCTAGCTCCAGGGGGTTCCACAGCGACCGGTCCAGAGTGCCAGCTCTGCGAAGAAGAACAAAATCAAAACACAGTAAACCACTCAACTTATAAGAAGCCAGGTTAAGGGAACAGATCATGCATGCATGCGTGTTACCATAAGCGCTACTTCATGTAGATTGGGCGCGCTCCGTAGAAGCCAGGAGACAACCGAGACGTCCTCTACATGACCAAAGTTGACAACCAACGACATATGCTACAAATGGATTAGCACATGCTTATAGAAACGAAGCACTAATTAGGACAGCTCAAAATTAATGGTGCATTCGCATCAAGCTTGAATCTTTAAAAATAAGATCAATGATTTTCCAATATGAAATTGCATTCATGTTGCATTCATGTTGCATTCATGCTACTGAAATTAGCTACTCAAATTAGCTACTCATATCAAATTATATCCTGCTAATTCATATCAAATGCATTCGAAGCTAATTAGTTTCATATCAAATGCATTTGAAACTAATTCATATCAAATTGGAATTCACGTCAAATTATCCTGCTTACATTGTCATGTAAAAACTAATTCATATCAAATTGGCATTCATTTAAAAAGTCCTGGATCATGTTGCCCTGCACATTTGTGCCTAAACATTTTTCTAGTCATCTTTGTTGGTTTATGCACTGAGTGTACCAACAGTTTTCTAATGTATCAACTTTGTTATGCTAATTAGTTGGGCTAATTAGATCCATAATTTATCAAGTTAATAAGATATTTGGTTGATATCATAATGTATCAACATTTTTTCTGCTTGTGCTAATTAGAACCACTATACTATTAACTAAAACTTGATAACTTTATTGCTACAAATTACTAAAACTTGATAACAGCTAATAGAGCAAATCTTTGAAATGTCTTGTACCTCCCATACTTCGATGCTTACCAATATGATGAACTCGGTCTCAGCGTTCACCTTCTTTATTGTGACGACGTGCCTCGAGCTTCTGTCAGTATGTTTTCACCATTGACAGAAGTGCATCTCATGCTTAACATACCTGCAACAATGCTTTAATAGTTTACATTGTGATGTATATGTTGCCAATGGTATGTGCTTTAGGTCAATATTCAGAATAAATATATTATCTTTCTTCCATGTGCTCATTGCATAGTTGGATACATACCTGATAAGTCCCCAGCATAAGTGATTTAAAACCAGCGTAAGATGATATGTGTAATATATGAAGTAGTATTCCCAAGTTCATATGAACTTCTGGTCCAAACCCAAATTTCATTGAAAACACGCACATTGAGAGGATTATGCAAAGATATAACATATATGCACACCTTCATGATAACATAAGATCTGTATGTTAATATGGCACTCAGTTAATAGATCATAAAATTTTAAGGGCAGCAACACCTCCGTCCACTGCTTTCCCTACTGGCCCATCCCATCCCTATAATGTTGAAGGAACTTGGCAAAATTTTATGTTGTCCAACTATGTAATGAGCACAGGGAAGTGTTGCTATTAACATGAAATTTTGAAGTTACCTGGAACCTGGAAAAAAGCAATTTTGAAGGAACCTGGCACTGTTGAAGGAACCTGGAAATTTTGAAGCAATTCAAAACCTACAATCTATGAATTCAGAGCTTCAACATAAAATTTTGAAGGAACCTGGAAAAAAGCAATTTTTACAAAGAATTCATAGATTAAGCTCTGAAGCTATTAGATCCAATCAAATTCAACCAGAAAAACAACAAATCAAAAACAGAACTTACATGACATTTTGCAAGCTTCGAAACCTCCTCCTCGCTGTTCGCGTCTTTGCCTCCGTGTAACACAAATCCCAACTCAAAAGACAGACCATCTAACCATGAAAACAGAATTCATAGTTTCAGCATCCTGAGGGGTAAACAACAAAAGCCTCTGTTTTAGTATACAAATGATGTCACAATCTAATAACAGTTGACCTTAGTAACCACTAACCATGAACACATCAAACTCATCCATGGCCCGGAAAGGTGCCAGTGCACAAAAAAGAATAGAACAATTTCATGAATTTCAAAGTGCAGATCACTTTCAATTGCATATGTGATCCGGGACTATAATAGCAAAATTTTGTGTCTTTGGTAATATAGATCAAGATGATGATTGCATATTTCCTAATCTGGCATGAGTTCATAGCAACATCAAATCAACTTCTGCCAATTGAAGTCAGATTATATTGTAAAGGCTTCCATAACTTTCATTTTATCATTGAACTTCCATTTGACCTGATTTCACCAATTTCTTTTCCTTTCTTATCCCAATTGAAGTAAATTATCAATTTACATACTAATGCTCCAATATTTTCTTTGCATGTTTTCCAGATTTTCAACAGCATCTTTAATTATGGCATGACACCATACATGTGTTTAACTATCAGTGCTATTATCTAAAGCATTTATGATGGATAATATCTGAATGTGCTTTCCCCTACCTTTGTTGTCATTCCCGCATGTTACCATATGTACATTTACCTACCTTTTCTGTTATTTGTCGATGAATCAATTAAAATTATTTAGGTCCAGATAGAAATAAAGCACAGATCACCAAAAACATTAACTTACATTTAAAAACTCACTAAGAAGAGTTTCTATATAAGCATGTCATTTTGAAAAGAGGTATACCAATGCTATATTCACTCGCCATCTCCTCTAGCTTAATGAGAGACATCCATAAAGTGCAAATTTCCTACACATGCATAATTTGCCATTCATGCATTACCCACGGGAGATATGCAAACTTCAGACATCTGCATGATAATTTGCAAAAAATTAAGAGCTACTTTTAACTAAGGATACAGTAATATTTATTTATACTTACATTATCGTGGTCAAATTCCTTGATAATATCCTCAAGAAGAACATCTTCCATGTTATTCTCTTTGCAAGCTTTTTGAATCTTATCAACAGTAATGTAACCACTTCCATCCTTGTCAAAATATCTAAAAGCTGCTGCTAAATGCTCTTCGCGTTCCAATTTATTGAGATGTATTGTCGTAGGAATAAGCTCCCCATAGTCAATGGTATCGTTGTTGTCCACATCAGCCTAATGCGGTTTTTTTGACAATCAGTTAGCATATGACACAAAACCATGTGACAATCAATAAAATTGACTGGGATATTCTTCAAAAGAATGGGTTTCTTTACATTCTAAAAAAGGAAAAAAGTGACAATCCTAGATTAGAGAATGTTCATAAATAATCTTAAACAATATCAATGACCCTGAAATACAATCCGCAACAGTCTGCAAGAAGGTTCCATTATTTGAAAACTAAACAAATTTGCAATTTTTTGAAGAAAACACTCACTTTGAATTTTCCTGAAGCATTATATATATGCTGCTTCCCACTGGATTGGTGCTCGTTATTCAATCAGAAAGAATGAGAGAAGGCTATCTATCTTTCCTTCCTCGCAGAGACTTTTTAATATTCCCATCTCTTATCTCATCTGCATTAAAAAAACTCTGATACAAACTCCTCTCTCCATCCTTTGCCATCCATGGATGTGGACTTCTTGAACTTGACATCTTATGAGGTGATGTTGCAGAAAATAAAAAATCCAACTTCATAGCACATGTTGTAATAGCTCTTAAAACTGTAAACATATTATCAAACATTTCATGCACATAAGCATCTACAACCCAGCAAACATATTTCAAAAGAATTATCTACAATCTAGAAACAATTTTTTTGTATAATGTGCTTGTTGAATTATTTACCAATGAGAATGAAAGGCATAATGAAAATAATAAGCCCAAAACAATTGATTATGCATGAATGTAGTGTTTACTCATTCATTCGACAACAATTGACGAAATACCAAAGCATATGGAAGCCAGTTTACAGAAATTTTACAGAAATTCACCAATTAGACCAAACCATAGAAATGAATGAAAAGAAACTTACAGGTTTCAGCAGATGGAAGCCAGTTATATTGTTATCTTGAAGCAATTCATAATCATCCTCATTAAGCTCATATTTTTTCTTGATCTCTCTGCCAAAATATACACAAAATCATTACCAAAAATGAAATCTTTCAAGTTCAATAAAAAAAACCAAGCTCATATTTCTGCTTCCTTTTTTCTATGCCTCTCTGCATCATTATCCTCTGCCTTCTCCTATTCTTCTTCTTCATCCTCTTCTTCAACATCGTCCACTATGAACCCATCTTTCTCATACTTATCATGATACTCCTCTGAAAAGCTAAAAGGGAACTCAAATGTTAAGGAGAAAAGGATGCCAAACCCTAAAAACATGAAAATGGTCAAAATTTACCTTATTCATCCTGTTCATCGCCGTCTTCTATATCATCGAGAGACCATAATTACGAAATTACTTATCTCTCTGATGGTTAGAGTTTCAGATACGTGATGCGAGTATGAGTTAATTAGATGTTTATTTATTTATGCATTCTATTCACATGATGTAGGCAAGACATACACATCCTTCATGTCGCATGTATCATTCACACAAATCGAAGAATAATAACCAAATGAGCAACTAATTTGTGTATGCATGTTGCATATTGTTCTAGTATATTTGTTAAAATGTTGGAATCTCTGATGTCTTCTTTGATATTTTTTATGCAGGTGCAACCTGCATCTAATGACTCTGTTTCTAGCCTTAGTTTCAGTCCTAAAGCAAATTACTTGGTGGCCACTTCTTGGGATAATCAGGTTTGTTTCATTAGAACTCAAACTTTATCGGTTTCATCAAATATTTGATAAATATTTACCATGGAGATGATATTGTAGCCCACTGGTTTCTGTTTTTGTATGAAGTGCAGGTGAGGTGCTGGGAGATCATGTCAGGTAGCAGTCAGGTGAAGACATTCATTCAACATGACCAACCTGTATGCACATATATTTTGAGTTCTTTTGATATTTAAAAAATCTCATTCAACATCTGGAGAAATTTATTGTTGCTAACAATTGACCCTTAGCAAAAATCTCATTCAGCGGTCAGGTGAGATGCTCCGCCTAGAAGGATGATGGCACCACTAAGTTTTTAGGTGGGTGCGATAAGATTGTTAAAATGTGGCCCTTAGCGTCTAATGGCCAGCCAACCCAGGTTGCTGCTCATGATGCACCTATCAAAGAAATCGCTTGGATTGGGCAGTTGAATTGCCTTGTTACAGGGAGCTCATGATGCATCACGTACTTGAAACTCTAATCATCACACATCTAATTATTTCTTTGATGCAGAGGAGATACGTTATGCAAAATTTTTAGATGTGAACGTGCACCTGAAACTCTAACCATCAGAGACCAAAATTGGGACAAAGGAACTCACTTTGAAGCTTCTGATTCGAAACGTCGAGGTATATAACATCAACAGTCATTGAACCAGCTAAAACCACTAAGAGCTACTAAAAAGGGTGATACTTTAAATTGAGAATGTGTATAAAAATGACAGAAATTTACCTGCTTGTTATAGATGTTGAAATAAATATTGAAGAGATGCCAAAGTCCGAACAAAGCTTTGAGCTGCAGCGTTTGAAGCCTCCCACTACCGCCGCTCTTCGTAAACTGCAACTGTAACTGGGGTTACGGCTTCAAAATTAGGAATGAAATAGAGAAAGCGCTGCGCAAAAAGTTTACATGCTTGTTATAGATGTTGAAATCCAGAATAGATCTCATCGACCTATGTCTTAGTGTAAAATATAGCAAATGAAACCCTGCTGGTATAAATAATGTATTGGTATAAAAGATCATTTAAATACCATTTAAACAGTAAGCAGCGTAAGCAACAATAAAATAAAAAATCAATTAGAAAGGTACCTAAGAAAATGAACATCACGATGTATGTGAGCTTCAGCTGAGGATATTTGAAACTTTAGCATTAAGAGAATAGCCTGTTGTTTAGCATTCTCAACTTGGGCTTCAACCCACTGTCTTTCACTTGTTGCAAATTTTTTGCCATATCAAAATACCATAAGTAGCAAGAAGTAAACAGCTTAAGAGATGTGCCACAAAATAATGAACATGCATTAAACATAAATCATGATATCTTCCATCACCAGGAACATAATATTGAGTTTACATTCTATGTGATGTGCATGTGTATGCTCTGATGGTTGGGTGTGTGCGCTTGTGTCGCATAACTGCAGCAACAATCCAGACTTTTAACCCACCTAAGACACTGTGATCCCAAAGGAAATTTTTTTACAAAAACAGTCAGCAGAGCATGGAATTCCATCATATTTGAAAAGTCAAGCATCAGTTGATTCTTTATGGATAAGCACACTGGAAAAGAAATATAAGAATTAAGCAATTAACCAAAACTTTGTTGTCATCTTCATGAATCCCTTAAATTGGTTCGCTACCAGATCCATTCTCTTTGTGCATCCACAGCCTTCATGTTGGTTTCTACCAGCAGCATTGATCCATAGAGCGAGCTGAAGTAGTTGAGGCATTTGTTGTGCCGTTCATTGTGGCCTTTTAATCTACTGATACTGAATGATCCGATCTCATGAACCTTTCCTTCAATACACACCAAAGAACCGATCAAGACCAAGGAACCGAATTGCCTCAATTTCCTATAATTCTACATCCTTGTCAGTGTTAGCACCTGTCGACAATGTTTTCTATCAAAAATCAACGTTGCATATACTGATTCATTCCCCATACAAAAAAAATTCAATTTGTAGAAGGTGTCTTCAAAAAAATTCAAAAAAATTCAAATTCGTGCCAGCATATTAGATCCTTAAATTGCTGCATTTCCATTGATGTCGTGGTCAAACTGGGAAAGAAGGTCATGGTGCAGCCTATCAAGCTCATCCTGGCTCAAACTGACCTCATAAATGCCAAAGTAAATCTCATACACTTGGGCTATATGACTTGTCTTGAAGGGGGATGAATTCTATTGTGAAAATTGATTGGTTGATGAGATTGAAATTTTTCTTCAAGATTTCTTTTTTGAACATGTGATGCAATTCATATCTGAAATCCATAATAAATGTGGGAAATATCTAATTACCTTTCAGTTCTATTTGCTTTTGTTGTTGCTTAACATTCAGTCGATCTTGAAAACTTGACAGTTTTCCCTTAAAATCGTGACCTGACCTTGATAGTTTTGTTCTTCAAGCATACCTTAGGTTCCTCAGAAACACGTAGCTGAAAGCATTCCATGCTTCTATAATCTAGAGCCAAACAATTATACATTTTAATTATTTAGATCTGAACATGTGGTTCAAATTACTTCCCTACCATTCCTAATTACTATTGGTTTTGATGGGAGCTATACATAGAAAATTATGACATATCCTAATCCTTTCCCTGCTCACATGCACAACACATGATTTTTGTGTTTTCGCGTTCATACGGTACTCATTTCCTATGTCCAGGTCCATGTTTTCTAATTCCTAATTAGAGAGTAAGAAATGGGGAGGTAACAAACAATAAGAACAGTACAGAGAGAGTACATAATTCATACGTGCATAGATACATGACACATGTAATTACATACACACATTTCTATTAAATAGATAACATATACATGTGGCAAAATCTATACTATCATACATTTTTATGATTTCATATGAAGAACAGCCCCTGGCCCTGGCTCTTAATTTTATGCATGATATCTTCATGCAGCTCACCTATATCAAGACATAAGCAATGCTTATTAAAGTTTTATGTAACTCATTATTCTAGCATACTGTTTGCACTAAAATGTAGCGAAGTGCAATGGTTTCAGATAAGCATAAAAGCTATGTCCAAGGAGTCAGGCGTGCACACACACATTCAAAAAGTGTGGGAACATTAAAAACGTTGGTGGGCATACATGCACATAAACACACTTGGGCCATATAAATGAATACCATGAAATTTAGAAGATTAAAATCAAAAATTCAGAACATTAAGAGAAGAAAGCCAACCAAACTTAATCATTAGACCCACCCACCTACCCACCCACCTTACCCAGCCTGATGACATGCCTGCTAGCAACCTCTCACTCAAAACATCTCCTAATCGAGCATCACTCAAAACATTTCGGTGGCTGTTGCTGCTAGCTTCCATCAATTGCAACAAAAATTACACAAAACCCCGATTGAATCCATCAAATGTTGTCAAGATCTGAGCTTTTTTGTCTCAATCTAAATAAAATGCAACAAATGAGAAAGAAACACATGATTTTTTTTAAAAAGAATACATGCAAGCTTAGCTCGTGGAGAGAGATTTGTGGGAGAAGTTGAGGTCGACCTCGTCAACCTCTACCATGAAGAGATCGGAAATGACACTGTAAAAATGGAACACCTTTTTAGACCAAAAAGAGTAAAAATGGAAGAAATTTAAGGTTATATGAGATGGGTTAGTATCAATTTAGAATTTTGATGGGGCTTTTACATAAACGGAATCACTCGAGCCGTACTGCTTGGGGCTTAAAGTTTGAGCATCTGTTTGTTCTCTGGGTGCCTTTATGTTTCATGCATTTTGACTAAAAAGTTTAACTATAACCAAGGATTCAAATACTGGCCAATTTCGATACATATAGGAAATATAGTGTTGGATTTGGAGGCACCCAAGGTGATACCATCCAATTTTAGATAGCTAACCTATTAATTACTGGCTTACTCATGAATATCAAACTGTTCTTGTGTTCTTAAATAGCTAACCTATTAATTTGTCTTCAAATATTTATGAAGTTATTGTGAATTCATGCAAAATTCTAGATTTTCTGGCTACAATTTAATCCCAAAACTGTATGTGAATTATTAATGCACTGATTATTATGTTAGATATTTTGTCAAAATTAATTCTCAGGATTCATGAATATCCAGTATCAATTTACAAATTTAGAAGGTTTACAGATATCCAATATCAATTGATACTGGAATACTCAGCAAATTTATACAGTATACATGAATATCCAGTATCGGCTAGGATATCCATGAATGTAATTCTCAAGTATACTGAACGTGTTCATCAGCAAATTCTCAGCAAATTTATTCATGAATATCCAGTATCAACAAATGTAATTCTCAGCAAATTTATACTGGATATTCATGAATCCTGGATATTCATGCAAATTTCTAAAATGATTAATAGAAACACTCGCAAATTTAGAAGGTTTCACTCTCAAAACACCATTACATCAATCAACCATCTGTTTAAACTCCCCAAGCTCAAAAAATTCAGGATTCTCAAACAACTCAGTTGCAAAAAAAGATATGAACTCAATAAAACCATCATTATTTCAACAAAGCTTCACATTACAATCTTTATTCAACAAACCTTCATATTTCAACCTTTCAATATTGCCATTCTGAATAAAATCTTCACATTTCAACAAAGCTTGCTAGAAATCTTCACATTTTACAGTGAGCATGAACTCTTGCAATCTCCACATTTCAACAAAGCTTGCTAGAAATCATTATTTAGAAATCATTGCTGCTTTGGGTAAGAGCAAGCAAATCTCAATCAATCTCAAGTCCTAATTAAAAATATCTGAATCCAAAAGAAAGAGAAAAGAATTATTAAACTAAAATACTTGATCATACTTTCCTTATAGCTCTCAAGCCCAGGTTGGTCTCACCCTGTTCGTCAGCTTCCTTTGGCTACAATGAACCCACATTCTTTATTGCAGACAAATAACTGCAGACAAAAAAAATTCCACCCCCAAATAAATAAACTGGCTGATATGGTTTCTTGATGAAGAGAACTCGATCAGAATGCCTACCTTGATGAAGAGAACCTACTATTTGAGGAAGGGCTACCTTGATGAAGAGATCAAGAATTCAGGCCGCAGCTTAAATTGGCGCCGCGGGGAGGGGGTAGGGGGTGCTTAGGGAGGCAGGGGGTGCTCGGGAAGGGGGCAGGGGGCAGGGGTGTTCCCCTTTGGGTCTGTTGTTCTCCGATCTCTCTGCAGTTCTTTGGGGAGCTCGGCGTTGATTCCGCCCTGGGGCTTCTTCTGGGCATCCGTCCAGGTCTGTAGAAGTCGCCCTTTTGGGTTCTCTCCGTCGTCCCCCTTCTCCTGGGACCTCTTCCGATCTCCTAGATCCTCGATGATCAGCCCTCATACGCAACCTCATACGCAGCCCTAAAATTTCAAACCTCATCGAGGGTTTATTATGTCCTCGATGATCAGCCAGGTTAGCGGGGGTTTTTTGGGAGGCAGCGGGGGGTTTTTGGGTGCTGCGAGGGTTTTTTATGAGGCAGCGGGAGTTTTTTGGGTGCTGAAATGTTCCCCCCAAAATTAATCCCTTCCCAAATTTAATTCCCCCCAATATTTTGTTTCAAACTTAAAATTTCAAACTTAAAATTTCCCCCCAAAATTTGTCCTAGTCATCATCAACTTACATCCATTTATCCAATTTCTCTTATCCAATTTCTCATATCTTATCCAATTTCTCTTATCTTATCCAATTTTCTCTTAACAACATCCCTCATATATACCCAATTTCTCATCTCTTATCAAAAACTCTTATCCAAAAACCCATGATAACATCCCTGTTTTATAATATAGATGTATATATATATGTATGTATGTATGTATGTATGTATGCAAGGCTTATTTACAAGTGCGGGAAGCGGCTCAGGGGTTGGACATCATCTCTTCTCTCCATTTCGGGGCGGATTGAATTAGTCAGAATGGTAATTTATGGTATGGTTTCTTTTTGGATGCAAGTATATCGCATCCCAAAGTCTGTTGTGTGAAATATTACTTCAGAATGCAGGACATTCATTTGGGGTTCCTCCCGTACTTGGGCATGGAAGGATTTATGCATGCCAAAGGAGGAGGGGGGAGTTGGAATGAGACTATTATCAGATGTAAACTCAGCTGCTGGGGTCAGACTGACATGGCAGATGCTGTCTACGGATGGTTTATGGGCATCTTATATGAGAAGCAATTACAGGGACACCGAAAATTTTTATATAGCTAAAGGTAAGGCAACTCATTCTGGCACATGGAAATTCATCCTACATTGCAGGAAATTCTCTAAAACACTGATACAGAGGCAAGTTAGGGATGGGAGATCCACTCTTTTTTGGCATGATAATTGGCTTCAATGCTGCCCCCTAAGTGATTTATATGAAGTTCCTCAGGATGCTAGCAACAAGAAAGTCTGGGATTATTGGACAAACGGTGGTTGGGTTGATACATCGGAAATTGAACAAGTTAGGCCTATTCTACCTACTATTACCCTTGGTCTGAGACCTGATGCATGGGAGTGGGCTCCTAGCTCGACATTCTCTTTCAGGGATGCATGGGAGGGCACACGTACCAGGGGTATGTTTTTCCCTTACTACAATATAATCTGGCACAAAAAAGATATTCCCAAAATGTCTCTCACCCTTCTTCGAGCTTTCCAGGGGAAATTATTGACCAGGGACTTGCTAAATAAATGGGATGCTGCCGCACCATCCCATTGTACTTTATGTGATTCTGGTATCAATGAAAGAGTCAAACACCTCTTTTTTGAATGCACCTATACAAGCTACTTATTGAAAAGAAGTCTTCTCAAGCTGGGTGTATCAGACCCCATTGAACCAGTTCTCCAAAAAGTTGGTGACTATTACATTGCTCATTTTAACAATAAAAAATCAATAAGTATGCTAGCAAAAACCGCGCTAAGTGCGGTCGTATGGCACATATGGAGAGAGTGAAATAGGAGGATATTTGATGGTGCTATAAGGCCAAAGACCCTATTATTTGAGGACATAGCGGCTGATATCAGAATTGCATTTAGGGATCAAGAAATAGAAGATCAGCATTGTCACGACCCGCTTCCCTAAAATGGAGGCGAGACGTGAAAAGGTCCGCACGAGAGTGGAGCTGTGAAGCCCCAAACCCGATAAGCGTCCAACATACATAAACAGGTCCCTGTAACCACAACAGAATAACAATAATAACACAATGCGAGACTGAAATAAAATTCCACATCTCACAAATTTGTCCAACATCAACAAAAGTCCAACATCCAGAAAAGACACCAGGCTAAAAGAAAAGAGTCTAAAGGCCCAGAACAAGGCCAACAAAAGAAACGACATAACAAAGTATAGGTGCCACGCACCGATAACAAAACAACTGTCTAACAAAAGTAAAACCCACGAAGACACTAGGACTGGTCCCCAGTGTCCACGTACTCCCCGTCACACACAAGCTCGGGCTCGGCGTCAGCAAACACCTCGTCCTCAACGAGGTACTCGGGCTCAGAATCTAACATGTGTCACCCAAAAGAGTAAAGGGGGCACATGTCAGCAAGTCTAAAAAGACTTGGGCAAGGAAACTGAAAGTGAGGCATCTAGCAACCTAGCAGTTTAGTATGCATGACATGGCAGTTATAACATGAGTGCACAATTAAAACATGGCAAGAAAATTTGTACAAGAGAACAATCATCAGGACAAGACAAGAGTAGCCAAGCTACTATTAATTCAATCAATTCACATTTTGTAGGTGTTTACGCCCTTCGCTGAATGGCATAGCATTTCAGACCGATCGGCACTAAACACTACCCAATACCCACACGATATGGAGCCTGGGGTCCCCGCACATTGAGCTCAGCTAGTGAGCCTGAGGTTGCCCCGCACATTGAGCTCGCATTCTTAGTTCACAATTCAATACATCGAGCGTTGGGGTTTCCAACTCATTATGCTCGCTTCTGGTCACGAGCCAGGAACACAAGTATGGCGTAGGGAACACCTAGCTGGAACACGCAATTCGGGAATTGGCTATCAACCAACACATGGCCCGCTTCTGTAACACGAGCCAGTAACACAACATTGTAGCGAAGCTACGCAATCACAGCAATGCCTAAAGAATGCGAGGTCATGACAATTTATTTGCGTACAGTTAATTAAATTAAACATGACAGGCGAAATGCAATGACATGAACATATTCGCGTACCGTTAATTGAAAGTAAACATGACATGGTAATTGTGCAACATGCTAAAAGTCGGAACTAGCTTCGTTGTCAAGCTAGTTCCCCAATTTGCGCCTAGGCGAGTATCATTTCGTCGCCTAGCCTCTTTTACGCCTACAACAAGCAAATGGCCTAAAACATGGCCTAAACCCTAAGTGGCAAGTTTCACTTGCCTAGCACCGGGGATGACGACTACTTCGTCACACAGACGCCAATCTACGAGGAAATCGCTGTTTAGGGGGAAACAAACACCAAACACATGAAATTAATTAGGGTTTCACCAAAATTATCAATAAGTTATGAAAACAACGGTAGAACGATTTCTTACCGAGAGAAGGCGGAAGAAACACTCCGGGGAACCCTAGGATCAGATCTGGAAAAGATTGGAGAAGATTGGGGAAACTAGGGTTTTGGGGGATTTGGGGATTTTGATGGGTTTTGGTGATATTTTGGGGAAGATGAGAGGTAGGTGGAGTGAATGGATGGTTTGGATGATGATTCTAGGGCTTGGAATAGAGAAATGGAGCTTGGAGGAAGATGGGGGCTGAAGGGGGAAGATTTTAGGGTTTTGGGTCGTGTTGGAGAAGAAGAAGTCGTTTGGGTTGGGTATTTATAGGCTAGGCTGGCGGCTGCCCAGAAATTAGGGTTTTAACACAGACTAGTCGGTCAAAGAACAACCACTGACAGACTAGTTTGGCAACTAGTCGGTCGGTCGACCAACGCAGACCGACTAAGTGCAAACTGTAACTCCTGAACGAAAATAGGATTCTAGAGTTAGTCGGTCCATGAACAAATACTGACCGACTAGTTTTACATCTAGTCGGTCGATGAACGTTCTTAGACCGACTAAGAGTAAACAGTAACTGATACAAAAATAATATGATGAGTTAGTCGGTTCAAGAAGCATTGCTGACCGACTAGTTTGTAACCTAGTCGGTCAACCAACGTTCTTAGACCGACTAACGATAAACAGTAACTCCTGAGAAATTTAGAAAGCTAACTAGTCGGTCCAATAAGGATTGCCGACCGACTGGATCGTCATCTAGTCGGTCGGTGCCCCTCCTTATACCGGCTAATAAGCACAGAAAGTTCCGATACGGAGCGCGGGGCCCCGGGATCGATTCCTAAGACTCCTAGGCTTGATCTAACAGTTAGATATGACCGTTGTGAAGTCCGTCACGAATGACATACTTCGAAATCGATGATCCTAAGGAAGAAACGAGAAAATACGATGAATCGATCGAAAATGAAATCTACGGAGACGAAAACCACACAAGAGGAGAAACTCCACCAAAACATATATTATATTATATTAAATCCAGATACATGAAAAGCAGTCGTTACATCCTCCCCAACTTAAGAAAAATTCCGTCCTCGGAATTTCCAAAAACTCACGAGTCCGGAAACAAAAGTGGGAAACGCTCTCGCATCTCATCCTCATTCTCCCAAGTAGACTCTCCAGGTGAACCGTGTCGCCACATCACCCTCACAAGATTGACAATCTTGTTCCGAAGCGATTTCTGACGCCTGTCCAGAATCTGCACTGGATGCTTGTCATACGTCATATCGGGGCGAACGGTAATCTCCGAAAAATCCACCGCATGAGACGGATCGCTAATGTATCGACGAAGCTGCGACACATGGAAAACATTGTGAACTCCTTCCAAAGATGGCGGCAAGGCCAAGCGATAAGCTACCTCGCCAACCCTCTCCAAAACGTCAAACGGTCCAATGTATCGCGGGCTCAACTTTCCACGCTTCCCGAAACGAATCACACCACGATTCGGGGAAATCTTCAAGAACACATGGTCGCCCGGCTGAAACTCCAAAGGACGACGTTTAGCATCCGCCCAATGCTTAAAACGGTCCTGAGCAATTCTCAACCTCTCCCGAATATTCCTGACGATCTCCACGGCCTCCACGATCATCTCAGGTCCCAACAACTCCCGATCACCAACGTCATCCCAACTCAATAGCGATCGACATTTCCTCCCATAAAGATCGGCGAATGGCGCCATGCCAATACTCGCCTGGAAGCTGTTGTTGTAGGAAAACTCTACCAGATGTAGATGGTCCTCCCACGAACCCTTGAAATCCAACATGCACGCCCTCAGCATGTCTTCCAAAATCTGAATCGTCCTCTCGGACTGGCCATCCGTCTGCGGATGGTACGCCGTGCTGAAACTCAGACGCGTACCCAAGCTCTTCTGCAAACTCTGCCAAAACTGAGATGTGAACCTCGTGTCTCTGTCAGACACGATACTCACGGGGACTCCGTGTAGTCGCACAACCTCCTGCACGATTCACGTTACATCACTATCCAAACTAGGAAAAGGAAATAAAAACGGAGAGTAAAAGAATTTTACCTCCATATATCTCCTTGCTAGCGCCTCAGTGGACTGTCCCACTCGGAACGGAATAAAGTGCGCAGATTTGGTCAATCGATCTACGATCACCCAAATCACGTCATTCTGCTTCGGACTCCGAGGTAGTCCAGTCACGAAATCCATAGTGATGTGTTGCCATTTCCACTCCGGAATCGGAAGCGGTTGTAGCAACCCAGCCGTACGCTGATGCTCCGCCTTCACTTACTGGCAAACCAAGCACTTGGCTACACTCTGAGCCACGCTCCTCTTCATACCATGCCACCAATAATTCAGACGAAGATCCTGGTACATCTTGGTGCCACCAGGATGCACAGAATACGGCGAACTGTGTGCCTCCACCATCAAATCCTCTCTGATATCCCCAGCGGGCACACATAACCTGGCTCCAAACCTCAGTGAGCCATCCTCATGAATCAAAAAGTCAGTCCGCAGACCGGCTTCCACCTGCTCCCGAATCCTTACCAGCTTCGGATCCTCAGCCTGGTCAGCCTTAATCCGATCCACGATCGTCGACTGTACCTGCATGTACATCAATGACGAATCCTTCCCAGGAAGAACAATCTCAACACCAGACTCGCAAAAATCCTGCTGCAATCTCCACTGCGAGGTCAAAATCATCACCGCTGGAAGCCTACTCAAAGCATCCGGAACCACATTCACCTTGCCAGGGTGAAACTGCAAATCAATATCATAATCCGCCATAAGCTCCAACCATCGACGCTGTCGCATGTTGAGCTCCTTCTGAGTGAAAATATACTTCAAGCTTTTGTGATCGGTGAAAATCTTCACTTTCTCACTCAGCAGGAAGTGCCTCCAAATCTTAAGAGCAAACACAACGGCAGCCAACTCCAAATCATGCGTCGGATAATTCTTCTCATGAACCTTAAGCTGACGAGACGCATACGCCACAACATGCCCGTGCTGATGCAACACACAACCGAGACCCTTGCCAGAAGCATCGCAAAAGATCTCAAATCCACCGCTGCAATCAGGCACAACAAGAATAGGGGCAGTCGTCAACCTCTCCTTCAGAACACCAAAAGCACTCTCACAATCACCCGACCAAACATAAGCAACATCCTTCCGCGTCAACCTGGTCATCGGCTCAGCAATACGAGAAAAGTCCTTAATGAATCGCCGATAATAACCAGCAAGTCCAAGGAAACTCCGAATCTCAGACGCAGACGACGGAACAGGCCACTCCCTGATGGCCCTAATCTTCTCGGGATCCACTGAAATACCATCTCCAGTCACCACATGCCCGAGAAAAGCAACTCGATCCAGCCAAAACTCGCACTTCGAAAACTTAGCATACAACCGATGCTTCCTCAAAACCTCCAATACCGTCCTTAAGTGCGAGGCATGCTCTTTCTCCGACTTCGAATAGATCAGAATGTCGTCAATAAAGATAACGACAAACTTATCCAAAAAGTCGTAGAAAATCAGGTTCATCAGATTCATGAAAACTGCGGGCGCGTTAGTTACGCCGAAAGGCATAACCACGAACTCATAGTGCCCATACTTCGTCCTAAACGCTGTCTTCGGAACATCTCCCTTCTTCACCTTCAACTGATGGTAACCACTCCTCAAATCCAATTTAGAGAACACCCTCGAACCTCCAAGCTGATCAAAAATATCATCGATGCGAGGCAACGGGTATTTATTCTTAATGGTCACCGCATTCAACTCCCGATAGTCCACGCACATGCGACGCGAACCATCCTTCTTCTTAACCAACAACACCGGTGCTCCCCACAGAGACACGCTAGGATTAATGTAACCCTTCTGTAAAAGCTCATCCAACTGCTTCCGCAACTCTTCCAACTCTGCAGGTGCCATACGATACAGCGCCTTCGAAATCGGTTGCGCACCTGGAACGAGATCGATAGAAAACTCTAGAGCTCGATCAGGCGGCAAACCAGACATCTCCTCGGGGAAGACGTCGCCAAAATCTCACACCACAGCTGGCCACTCCAACTCCATCTGCATAGCCACAGCCTCCACCGGCCTGGCCCGAAATCTGACAGGACCAAGCGAACTGCTACCACGACTGAACTCAAATACTGGATGTCCGGGAATCTCGAACACCACCTTCTTCCTCCTGCAGTCGATCGTAGCATAGAAGCTCGCAAGCCAGTCCATCCCAAGAACTGCATCATAGTTGATGATGTCGTGGACAATGAAATCAGCGAAAAGCTCATGTCCACAGACCACCAACGAGCAAGAATTGCATCCACGATGCACCGAGACCACGCCATTCCCTGTAACGATATTCCAACTCTTGGGGAGAGGGGACGTCGACAAGGAATGCCTCTCCACGAAGCTCCGAGAAATAATGCACATCGATGCACCAGAGTCAAAGAGGACTCGTGCAGGAAATGTGCAAACCAAAATCACACCTAATCAAGCAATTAACAATCAAACCCTAATCTAGCAAACAACCATGTTCAAGCAAACAACATAATCTAACAATCAAAACCAGCTAGGAAAGTAACAGCTAGAGTGAGGATTACCTGCGATAACCTCATCCACGGCCTCGCTCTCCGCAGCGGTCATCAGAAAAGCCTGCCTCCTCGGCGGAACAGCCTGCCGAAAAGCCTGCCTCTACGGAACTAGAGCTGCTCCATGTCCAGCAGGAACAGGCGCTCGATGCTGCAACGGCTGAGCTGCAACAGGAGCCCTCCGCAGCGGATCCGCATGCCGACAATCCTTCGCGACATGAGAAGCATCACCGCAAATCAAACACTGGCCCAGAAACTTCCGACACTGATCCTTGACGTGACCAGGCTTGCCGTAGAAATGGCAAAACTTCGGAATAGACCCTCCTGGCCTCTTAAACTGAGCGGACTGATTAGGCCTGAATCCAGGTCTAACCACGGATCTCGCCTGCTCCACATGCCTCTTACCAGCACCAACAACAGACCCCTTCCTCTGGTTCACGAGCAGCTCCTGCCTCTTTGCAGCGACCAGAACCTTCTGATAAGATTCCCGGTCAGAAGAGGTCACAAAACTCTGGAGCTTCGAAGCAAGCCCCTGCAGGAACCTCTGAGCTCTCTCCTCAGCGTCCTGCACCATCTTTGGTGCAAACCGACTCAGCCTCATGAACTCTTGGTGATACATGTCCACCGACGAGTTCCCCTGCTTCAAATCGATAAAACGCTGCAGCATCTCCTCCTTGGCAGCCTTCGGGAAGAACTCACCCTCAAATCTGGCTTTGAAGGTAGCCCAAGCTATCGGCTCCACCAACAACTTCTCTTCCGCATCCCACCAATTCCGAGCATTATCCTTGAGTTGCCTCTTCGCCAAATCAACCCATCCAGCCGGGGTGATCTTGGCCATCTTCAGATTGTCCACGACGTTCCAAATCCACTCATCGGCAGCCAGAGGACCCTCAGAACCATCAAAATATGCGGGACCCAGCTCCCGAAATTGCTTCGCTCCTGCCTCAGAGCGAGGAACATCCGGAAGAGCCCGGGCAGCTCGAGCAAGTGGAGCATTCTGAACTTGCAGAAGCACGCCCTGCTGCACTTGCATCATCTGGAGCATCATCCGCATCATCTCACCACTGGTGGGTTCCCGCTCAGGCTCCTCATCATGAGGGCCCGCGCCACTACCACCACCACGGGTGAAACGCCTTCCTGCCATCTAGTGACACAGAAAACGAATCAGATTAGACTCATAGCTTATGACTCAGACGTCGAACTCAGTTTATTGGACATTCTAATATTATTATTGCTATTCCAAAAATCGCAGTTACAGAAGGGGACCTGCATGGGCCACCACTAAAACCTGTCACGACCCGCTTCCCTAAAATGGAGGCGAGACGTGAAAAGGTCCGCACGAGAGTGGAGCTGTGAAGCCCCAAACCCGATAAGCGTCCAACATACATAAACAGGTCCCTGTAACCACAACAGAATAACAATAATAACACAAGGCGAGACTGAAATAAAATTTCACATCTCACAAATTTGTCCAACATCAACAAAAGTCCAACATCCAGAAAAGACACCAGGCTAAAAGAAAAGAGTCTAAAGGCCCAGAACAAGGCCAACAAAAGAAACGACATAACAAAGTATAGGTGCCACGCACCGATAACAAAACAACTGTCTAACAAAAGTAAAACCCACGAAGACACTAGGACTGGTCCCCAGTGACCACGTACTCCCCGTCAAACACAAGCTCGGGCTCGACGTCAGCAAACACCTCGTCCTCAACGAGGTACTCGGGCTCAGAATCTAACATGTGTCACCCAAAAGAGTAAAGGGGGCACATGTCAGCAAGTCTAAAAAGACTTGGGCAAGGAAACTGAAAGTGAGGCATCTAGCAACCTAGCAGTTTAGTATGCATGACATGGCAGTTATAACATTAGTGCACAATTAAAACATGGCAAGACAATTTGTACAAGAGAACAATCATCGGGACAAGACAAGAGTAGCCAAGCTACTATCAATTCAATCAATTCACATTTTGTAGGTGTTTACTCCCTTCGCTGAATGGCATAGCATTTCAGACCGATCGGCACTAAACACTACCCAATACCCACACGATATGGAGCCTGGGGTCCCCGCACATTGAGCTCAGCTAGTGAGCCTGAGGTTGCCCCGCACATTGAGCTCGCATTCTTAGTTCACAATTCAATACATCGAGCGTTGGGGTTTCCAACTCATTATGCTCGCTTCTGGTCACGAGCCAGGAACACAAGTATGGCGTAGGGAACACCTAGCCGGAACACGCAATTCGGGCATTGGCTATCAACCAACACATGGCCCGCTTCTGGAACACGAGCCAGGAACATAACATTGTAGCGAAGCTACGCAATCACAGCAATGCCTAAAGAATGCGAGGTCATGACAATTTATTTGCGTACAGTTAATTAAATTAAACATGACAGGCGAAATGCAATGACATGAACATATTCGCGTACCGTTAATTGAAAGTAAACATGACATGGTAATTGTGCAACATGCTAAAAGTCGGAACTAGCTTCGTTGTCAAGCTAGTTCCCCAATTTGCGCCTAGGCGAGTATCATTTCGTCGCCTAGCCTCTTTTACGCCTACAACAAGCAAATGGCCTAAAACATGGCCTAAACCCTAAGTGGCAAGTTTCACTTGCCTAGCACCGGGGATGACGACTACTTCGTCACACAGACGCCAATCTACGAGGAAATCGCTGTTTAGGGGGAAACAAACACCAAACACATGAAATTAATTAGGGTTTCACCAAAATTATCAATAAGTTATGAAAACAACGGTAGAACGATTTCTTACCGAGAGAAGGCGGAAGAAACACTCCGGGGAACCCTAGGATCAGATCTGGAAAAGATTGGAGAAGATTGGGGAAACTAGGGTTTTGGGGGATTTGGGGATTTTGATGGGTTTTGGTGAGATTTTGGGGAAGATGAGAGGTAGGTGGAGTGAGTGGATGGTTTGGATGATGATTCTAGGGCTTGGAATAGAGAAATGGAGCTTGGAGGAAGATGGGGGCTGAAGGGGGAAGATTTTAGGGTTATGGGTCGTGTTGGAGAAGAAGAATTCGTTTGGGTTGGGTATTTATAGGCTAGGCTGGCGGCTGCCCAGAAATTAGGGTTTTAACACAGACTAGTCGGTCAAAGAACAACCACTGACAGACTAGTTTGGCAACTAGTCGGTCGGTCGACCAACGCAGACCGACTAAGTGCAAACAGTAACTCCTGAACGAAAATAGGATTCTAGAGTTAGTCGGTCCATGAACAAATACTGACCGACTAGTTTTACATCTAGTCGGTCGATGAACGTTCTTAGACCGACTAAGAGTAAACAGTAACTGATACAAAAATAATATGATGAGTTAGTCGGTTCAAGAAGCATTGCTGACCGACTAGTTTGTAACCTAGTCGGTCAACCAACGTTCTTAGACCGACTAACGATAAACAGTAACTCCTGAGAAATTTAGAAAGCTAACTAGTCGGTCCAAGAAGGATTGCCGACCGACTGGATCGTCATCTAGTCGGTCGGTGCCCCTCCTTATACCGGCTAATAAGCACAGAAAGTTCCGATACGGAGCGCGGGGCCCCGGGATCGATTCCTAAGACTCCTAGGCTTGATCTAACAGTTAGATATGACCGTTGTGAAGTCCGTCACGAATGACATACTTCGAAATCGATGATCCTAAGGAAGAAACGAGAAAATACGATGAATCGATCGAAAATGAAATCTATGGAGACGAAAACCACACAAGAGGAGAAACTCCACCAAAACATATATTATATTATATTAAATCCAGATACATGAAAAGCAGTCGTTACAAGCATGCTATTGATGCGATGGATAACTGGGAATTCCGGGACAAAGGCTGAAATGCCATTTGTACCTAAAGCTAAAGTTAAAGTTAAAGTTACATTATCAATTTTTTTGAAGAGATGAGGGAGGAGGTTTGTTAGTAGAGAGTGACGGCACTTGTGCCCTATCCTTTCTCTACCATCCCCACCTTCATCTAGGTTATACTTGTAAACTTTGTACATTCTATCAATAAAGCTACACACTAACTGACGTGCGCTTATATTTCATATATTCACGCATGTTTTCTTTTTTGTTTCTCCGTATTTTCCGCCGTCTTTTATTCGTTTTCTCGTATTTTCTCGTTTTCTTTCACTTTTCTTTGTTTCTCCATGTTTGCAGGAGATTGCCCGCGTAGGGGACGTTTAACGATGATATCATGTGTCCCCGGAACAACGGGAGGAGTCACACGTGATCCAGGGGGTCAAACGACGAAGAATACATCTTTCAGCCCCTCACCCGGTCGGTTGGTCACCTCCAACCGATCGGGTGATGCACGCGTGCACCACCCGGTCTCAGCCGGAGCTCAAGTGGAAGTCACCCGACCGGTTCACAGGCCGGTTCAACTGGGGCCAACTCTCTATCTTCTCGAGCCAAATTCCAACCGATCGGGTGACTCTCACCCGATCGGTTCATCTGTAGCTGATGCTGAAGAGCCGAAGACACGGGCACCCAACCGATCACTTCACCCGATGGCGCCAAGATCCAACCGGTCACTCCAAGAACTCACCCGACCGGTTCATATGACCGGGTGAAAGCTCGCCGTTTTCTGTTATTATCTGTAACGGATCACCCGATCGGTTGACTTGTCAACCGATCGGGTGATACGAGAGTCTATAAATAGAACCCCTAGGGTTCCAGAAACGGGGGAGCTGCTAGTTTTTACTGTTTTCTCCTATTGTGATGGCTGTAATTACTGTTCTTTTGTAAGTTTTCGGATCTTTCTCAAATTTTAGTATTGTCTTAATTACTCTATTACTTCCGCACTCCAATCGTCTGATTATGATTCTAACGGTTCATTTTCATTTAGATCGCTTTTTGATGAATTTTTGTGAGTAGTTCCCAAATCTGGGATTTTGGCGGAAACCCCTTCGGGGGCTCTTCCCGATGCATCCATAGGGTTAGGAAATCGATAGGGATTAGGAATCTAACGGTTACGCGGGGTGTTTCATTGTCATCGGCGGGAAAAAGACCGCCTTTGACTGTTGGGCCAAGGGGGAATAAACTTGGTGGTTGACTCCCTAGCCATAGCTCACGCCCTTAGCGTAGACGTCGAATCCTAGCGCACGGGAGCGATAGGATGAGACGTTGGGAGTTATCGTTGCGATCTTAGTGCTCCTGGAATCGATCAGTGTTAATGGACACGGGAGTGCCCACTGATCGAATCCGGGAAGTCCGGTGTATCATCCTGGGCACCGACCGGAATATCGGGCCCATGGGATGCCGCTACCACTTTCAGAGGCAACGTCTCACCATTAGACCCTAATTCCGATCGCTATCCTACCCGTAGGCCGTATCGGCAAGAGTCGCTCGTTGGAGTGGAAACCAAAGTCCTGGGTTTATTTTCTTATTGTTCATACCTTGCATTCCTATATCGTGACAACCCATCAACCGATTCGGGCTAGCTCGCCCACGGGGTGATTTTGGTCCTCCTTGACACAAGCACATCCTAGCCTCCCTGTGTTCGACCCCCAAGACACACTACAACACCGTGCGCTTGCGGTTACAAATATCTAAACCCCTTCCACCCTGCCACGCGGCCACGCGCCGGCGCGGCGGGCACCGGTAAAGTTTATGGCGCCGTTGCCGGGGAGGCAACGTGCTTGTTATTTCAGGATCTCTTGAACCCTAGTGTCTAGCTCTTATCCCTACCTCGCGATAATTTTCGCATTCTCCTTTTTCCTTTTTATTTTTCTTATTTTAATTTCTTATTTTATCTGTCTCTTTCCCACTTGTCGCTTCACGGGTGTTTGTTGTTTTTCATGCGCAGGAGTTCAAGAAGTCTCGACGACTTGATCCCCGTTGATCCAGAGATTAACGCCACCCTTAGGCGTTTGGCCGCTGAGAAGCGAAGAAGAGAGGACCCCGAATCCATGGAGGAGAACACCCCGCCTCACAAGCCCCTGCTGGAGTACTCGATGCCATCTATCGAGTCCACTTCCGCCATCCGTCCTCCAGCTATCACGGCCCAAAGCTTTGAGCTAAAGCCGTCTTTGGTGACATGGATCCAGCAGGATCAGTTTGCGGGTGCACCCATGGAGAGCCCGATCGAGCATCTAGACTCCTTCTTGGAGAAATGTGACACCTTTCGGATTAATGGTGTCACGACTGAGGCGATCCGTCTGAAGCTGTTCCCCTTCTGGTTGCGAGAAAAAGCCAAGCAATGGCTTAGGGGGAAGGACCCCAACACTTTCAATACCTGGGAGAAGCTCTCCAACGCTTTTCTGACAAAGTTCTTTCCTCCGGGGAAGACCATGAAGTTGAGGAGTGAGATCTCCTCCTTCTCCCAGGCCAGCCACGAGTCCTTGCATGAAGCTTGGACGAGATACAAGGAGATGCAAAGAAGATGCCCTCACCATGAGCTTCCTAAGTGGCAGATTATTAATCTATTCTACAATGGGCTGAGGGATGAGCTAAAATCTTCTATAGACGCCGCGGCTGGGGGTTCATTCATGTCAAGGAGTGAGGAAGATGCCGGACATATTCTGGAAAATATGGCATCCAACAATGAGCGGTGGTGTGACGAGAGAGCCACACCAAGGTCTTGGGGTATACACAGAGTCGAGGACGTCGACAAACTTTCAAGCAAGTTCGACTTGCTTTCGACCCAGATCTCCGCACTAATGGTAGGAGCCGGTGGGGCTGGTGCACAACAAATTGCAGCGGTAGAATCTGAAATTTTTGGGGAATTCGACGGTGGTGACGTCTCACCACCGTTGGATCAGGCGAGCGCACTATTTTACAACCCCACGGGAAATGCGCCGTATCCGCCAAGAACCAATTCCAACCCGGCCTACTCTCCAAACAACCGGAACCACCCTAACTTTGGTTACCGGGCACCACTCCAGCCCTCGCCGCCTTAGCAGCCGCAGCAACAAACATATCAGCCGGCTAGGCCACATCAGAGTCAGTTTCAGCAGCAACAATATCAGCAGCAGCCTCAGCAACAATTTTACGCCCCCAGGAATCAGCAGCAGCAGCAGTATGGCCAACAAAGGGCCGTCTCTCCGGTTGAGTCTTGATCACTCCTTATTTTACACCCTTTTCCCGCATGTTTGCATGCCATTTAGATCGCCCAAATCATGTTTTTCACGATATATCGACGATATTGCGATGCTTTTCACGATTTGTTGTTTTTGTCACATTTCAGGTGATTTGGCACGATTTGGAGTGATCTCGAGATGCGCTTACTCTAGACGGTCACCAACGACCTCCCCGAGGGGTATTTTGCTGTTGGAGAGGAGCGGAAGAAGAACGGACGTCGCAGGAGCGACGAGGAGGCCAAAATAAGCAGATTGGGCATTTTTTGTGTCCCACTCGGCCGAGTGGAGGAGCCACTCGGCCGACCAGCGAGACACTGCTCGGCCGACCAGAACAGACACAATTTACATGTGCACTCGGTCGAGCATCGAAGACCACATCGGCCGAGTGAAGACATCACGTCCGCCCGAGTGGCGCCCAGACGAAGCCCCTCCAAAACATCCAAGTTACTGTTTTTCGGCTGCCTGAACTTCAGAAGACCCACTCGGCCGAGTGGTAAATCCCGTCCGCCCGAGTGCAGTGAAGCCATCGGCCGAGTGACGACAACTCACTCGGCCGAGCCGCACCCGAAGTAGAGACCCCTGAAGGCCCCAACTTACTGGAAAATTACAGGGTTTCTCACTCGGCCGAGCGACTTTTGTCACTCGGCCGAGTGCGATGCGCTGCCTGTAGCGAAAACTGCGGAAAACAGGCTGTGCATGGGTATTTTGGTCACGATTTTTGGACGATTTTGAGGGCTATTTAAACCCTGTTTTTACCCTAGTTTTAGAGCCTCCCTCTTAGATTTTTTGCAGCTTTTTAGATTAGTTTTTTAGCTTTATTCTTGTGATTGGAAAGGAGACAAAGATTGGAATTTTGTTGGATTCAATTGAAGAACTCCATCGGTTTGCATCTCTTTTCCTTAAAAATTCTATTTTTATTGCTTATCTCAATATTGTGATGAATTCTATCGCTTATTTCAACGATTATTTTTGTGATCTTGCCATGATTTGTGAGTAGTCTCCACGTCTTGGGGCGTGGGGATGAACCCTACAAGCCCACTTTCATATTTGTGATGAATTGGTAGAAATTGTGCTAGAATTGTGCTAGAATTGTTATTAGGGATTAGATTGGGATCAATTTACTACGGATGGCTAGGAATTCATATCAATTGGGATTTGCAAGAGATTGGATCTCAATTTGATAGGAACCCTAGAACTCCGAATTGGGTTGGAGTCGGATTTTCGAAGTATCGGTTTGCAAGAGATTGGACCGATACTAGGATTTCTGGTTGCAATTCCATGCCGATACTCGTTTGCAAGAGATTGGACGGGTAGGAACTATCCCAATCTAGGTCGTGGACCGAGTTTGCAAGAGATTGGGCTCGGTGCGCGATTGGACGATGATGTTGATCCTAATGCTAGCTTTCCTAGGCTAGGGTTTGCAAGAGATTGGACCCAAACCTAGGATAGCTATAGACCGGCAACAGCGCGAGAGCGTGAGCTTGGTTCTACATTCAGTTGCAACTAGTTCATCCAAATTCTCATTCAAGCAATTTTGATACCGATAAACCGCATTTATGAAATACGGTGAGTAGCGGGGATTCCCCATTCCCTAGACGTTCTTTATTTGATTTGATATTTCCGCATTTTTGTCTGACGATTGTGACAGGATCGCCAAAGGCAAATTACTCTCTTAAATAGCCAGGTTGATTGGAACAAGCACAGTCATTCGTCCTCCTTGTGTTCGATATCCCGCTCGCTGCTACACCGTGCACTTGCGGTAAAACTACAACCGTTCTCTGGGTGTATACTCGGGACCGATCAAGTTTTTGGCGCCGTTACCGGGGAGGCGATTGCGTTTGATTCTTTCTCACCCTAGCTATTTATTATTATTATTATCAGTATTATTATTTCTTATTTCTTACCTAACCCTTCCACGGTACTAATCATTTCTTTGAAACTCTGTTTCCCCTGTGCATGTACACGAGATCTACGGCAGACCCTGAAGCTTTATTATTTGATCCCGAGATCGAACGTACCGTGCGGAGACTTAGAGCGGAAAGAAGACAAGATCCGGAAGGGCGGTTTATGACCAACCCGGAAACTCCTGAACAATTGGCGGCAAGGATGGCGAGGCTAATTTCTATTCGAGATAGGCTTCGGCCTAAGACCTCTTCTACTACCTCATCCATTGCCATGCCGGGGTTGGCGGCTGATAAGAGCTTCGAGCTAAAGACTGGACTAGTGGTTCTGATGCAGCAGGATCCATTTCATGGGAATGCCCATGAAAATCCCCACTACCACATCCAATCGTTCTTGTCAAAGTGCGCCACATTCCAGATGCCGGGGGTCTCCATCGATGCCATCAGACTGCGCCTCTTCCCTTTCACGCTAACGGATAAAGCACTATACTGGTTGAGGACGCAAGCTGAGGGTGTCTTCACCACTTGGGACGAGTTGGCGAGTGCATTTATTGATAAGTTCTATCCGCCATCCAAGATGGTGAAGATCCGGAGCGCTCTCATGTCCTTCAAGCAAGGACCACAGGAGACGCTCTATGAAGCTTGGGAGCGTTTTAAGGATTTGCAGCATCAATGCCCGCACCACAGCATAGAAGATTGGGAGCTAGTTCATAGCTTCTACAACGGTCTCCAACCGGGGACTAAACAAATTATTGATGCCGCGGCGAATGGTGCTATCTTGTCAAAGACTCCCGAGGAAGCTACGGCCCTAATTGAGGAGATGGCCTCAAATAACCAACAATGGGGCGATGAGCGAGGACACTCTACGTCCTCCTTAAAGCCAACTAGCATCTACGAGGCGAAGGCCGTAGCGGAGCTTACGAGCAAATTTGATTCTCTCCACAAGGTAGTGGAGAGATTGGAGAAGTTTATCACGGAGCCCCAAGGAGCCCCTTCTACCTCCGCTCCAACAAACCAAATGTGTGATTGGCAAGACCAATCTCAAGCCATGTACGTGGGAGGAGAGCAAGGAGAAGGATCCTTGGAGCAAGTACAATATGTTGCGGGGAACCAAGGATATTGGGCCAATCCGGCCGCAAGAAATCATCCCGGATTCTCCTACGCCAACAATGAAGGAGCTTTGAACCCGCCACAACCACCGCCTCAACAAGCTCGACCACCACCACCCCAACAACAAAACTATCCACCAAGGGGGCCTACTCAACAAAAATTTCAACCGAAGCAACAAGTTCCACCATATAGGCCGCCCGGATACAACCAAGGGTGGAGGAATCAAAATCAAAACCCTCCTCAAGCTCAACAACGATCCGACTTCGAAACTAGAGTGGAGGCGTTCATGGTCGAGCAAAATAAGGTAAATGCTACTTTGAAGGCGGGGCAAGACTCTCTTAATACCGTTGTGGCTCAAATATCGGAGCAATTGGCGTTGCTCAATCGGAACACTCAACGATTGCCGGCGCAACCCGAACCAAACCCACGGGGCAACACCGGCCACATCAATGCCGTAGTTGCCGTTACCACTAGAGGCGGAAAGGACACCACCCCCGCCATGATCCCTACCAAGGAGCCCGTGGAGGAAAGCTTGGAGCCAATTGAGCCGGTAGTTGAAGTTGAAAAGGAGAAGGAGCCACAAGACAAGGAGAAATCTAGAGCGGAACAATTGATTGAGGAAAGGCGCTTCATGCCACCGGTCCCATTTCCCCAAAGGCTTGCTAGAGCGAAAATGGAGAAAAGGCTAGCGAAGTTCCTCGAGTATCTAAGAGGAGTTAGCCTCAATATTCCCTTCCTCGACGCCATCGTGGAGATCCCCACATATGCTAAATTCTTGAAGGACTTGATTTCGGGGAGAAAGAGGAAGGAGAAGATCATGCTAGCCGAGGAGGGCTCTTGGTTTACCAAGAGAGAAAAGGAGCCGGCCAAATTTAAAGATCCGGGGAGTTTTCGGATTCCTTGCACCTTGGGCGGCGTCCCTCTTCAAAAGGCATTGGTTGATCTAGGGGCTAGTGTGAGCCTCATGCCCCTCTCCATGTTCTTAAGGCTAAACACCGGGACAAAGTTGAAACCTACCGACATGCGCATTCAATTGGCCGACGGGCGAATAACAAGGCCAGTAGGGATCGCCGAAGACATACCGCTACAAGTCCCGGGTGGAATATGCTTACCATGTGACTTTGTGATCATGGACGTTAAGGAGGAGGGAGATACGTCATTGATACTTGGACGCCCGTTCCTCGCCACCGTCGGAGTGATTGTTGACGTGCGCGAAGGCACCCTAACTTTAAACGTCGGCAACATCGAGGTGGAGGTCCACATTCCTAAGGCTATGAAGCACATGCCTTACCACGAGGAACTTGACTACATGGACCTCCTTGATGAGGTGATAGAGGAGGCGATCCCCCACTCAATTGGCGCTCTTTTTGATGAAGATTTCGAGGAAGGCCCGGATTTAGGCCAAGATGAGAAGATAGATGATTCCCCCGACTTCTCCGCTGAAAATGATGAAGGCGACGCTGATGTCGCAAGGATTCGAGAGCTCTGCAAGCTCTCGAAATTAAAGTCTCCAAAGAAAGCTCCTCCGCCACGGAGATCGGCGTCACCGGTAAAGCCGTCGACCGGAGCAAATGCTAGCTTGGGGGAGCCTCCCCCCAACACTATTCGAGATGGGAGACCACCGAGGGAGAACACGACGCCGCAACTTCCCAATCCAAGCGTTCTCCCCGGAAAGTTTGATGGGTGCATCTCATATGCACCAAACATCCCGCATTAATTGAAAAGTATAGGGGGGTCGAGCTCACGACCTTAAACGAGCGCTTGTCGGGAGGCAACCCGATGGTTTTTGCTTCATTTTTACTTTTTCTTTATTTTCGTTTTAGAAATTTTTAGTGTTTTGAGTCGTTCGCCCAAAAATTTTGTGAAAACGGGTCCTATTTTTCTTGACATGAGAGGAGATAGGTAGATCCATCATGAGGAGGATGAACGAGACGACGAGGAGCGCCCCAAGAAGGCGCTCGACGCTTAGGAGGAAGATGAAATCGATTGGAGGAAGAAAGACGGAGTTTAGAGCCCAAACGAAGACAAACAGCAGAACATAAGGCTCACTCGGCCGAGTATACTAGTCACTCGGCCGAGTACACAAGTTCGTCCGGCCGAGCCGCTCAAGAACGAGGGAAGTCTGCTGTACCCAACTCTCTGTTTATTTTCCTGATTTCAATATAACTGCTACTCGACCGAGTATATATTTTCACTCGGCCGAGTAAAACGGATACCCTCCTAGGGCGAGTCTTGCCGAGTAGCTTGAGTCACTCGGCCGAATGGACTTACTCCACTCGGCCGAGGCTGGCAAAGCCACTCGGCCGAAGCGATGGCAGGAGGAAATTTTCATTAATCCCACTCGGCCGAGTGACCTAGTCACTCGGCCGAGTCGTAACTTTTATTATATAAGGGCCGAGGGGGGGGGGGGGGCGCATTTTTCGAAATCGCAAAACCCCCAAACACCCGCGCCCCTTCAGCTCCCTCGCCCGATCCCCGCTCGCTCTCGCCCTCACTCGCCCGGTCGACCATCGCCGTGCCGCCGCTCAGCCAGCCACCGCCGGCCGACCACTCGCCGCACTCCGCCCGAGTCGCCGCCGGCGGCCGTGTCTCCGGCCACCTCCGGTACCCCATATTTCGCCTATTTCGCCTCTTTTTCTGTATTTTTCGAGGATCCGTGTATTAATCGAACCCCTAACCCAAATCAATTCCTATATCTATCTATTATACCCCTAATACTCCATACATTTTGAATATTACCCGCTGATATCGCTGTTTCATGCGCAGGTTGCTTTTTGGAGCTTAGGGGAGCCCAGGGGAGCTTCTACGAGCTGATCCGGACTTTGCGGAGGCGCTGACTTCGCACGCTTCCACTGCTTAGCACTCGCGGCGTGTCGGGGTACACTCTTTCCACTCTTTTACACGCACCACACTTTTTTCACTTTTCGGCGCGCTCGGGGCCGATATGCCGCCCCGGACACGGCCGCGGTCGAAGAGAGCTTCCACCAAGCGGAAGCGGTCGGATGATGCCGGCCCTTACCACGAGTTGGAGGACTCTCCTCCACCGTCCCCCACACACCCCGCACACCCAGCACAGCCTGCAGGCCCCGCACACCCCGCACAGCCTGCAGTGCACCCACAGCCCGCACAGCCTCTCCCTGCCGACCCACAGCCACCACCACCGGCTCCACTGGTCGGGCCGCTCGGGATTACGTTCCGAGACGACGCACACCGCGCCGTCTTCGACCGTATCTCCCAGCGCTCGATCGTACCCTCCAGGTTTGCACACCTCGCTGACCTAGGACGCCTGGGGGTACTAGAGGGGATGCTCACGTTGTACGACAACGTGGGCTGGCGAGATTTTCTGCAGGTGTCGGTGGATACTTTTACCCGCCCGACACTTGAGGTTTTGAGTTCGATCGTCCGGACCGACGAGGGATGCTCATTCCGGTTCATGGATCGAGAGTGCCAGGTCACTCTCGATATGATGAGAGCGTTCTTCTCGTGGCCCGCTGTCCCCGGTGCCGATCGCAGTTACGGCCCCACCCATATCCCCCCACCTTCCTTTGACGCCGGTGCCTTCTGGGCCCGGATTACAGGTCTCCACGCTGCCTTTGACCCTAGTAGGGCCAAGGCCTCGGCCATTGTCCACCCCTGCCTACGTATTGCACAGCGCCTTATGGCGACGACCTTCTTGGCCAGATATGAGCCGGGCACGATGTCTACGCCAGAGCTATACATGATCTACGCGATGACACGTCCCAGAGCTCTATCTAGGGATGGCGCTGAGCTTGTCCCCGCCGTCGTGATCGATATCGTGGCATGGTTTTTAGACCGCATCATTGTATCGGTGGGCGCTCGCTCACCGATATGCTACGGCGGCCTGATCACCTTGCTTGCTCTTATGACCGGCGAGGACTTCCCTGACGACTTGCGACGCGTCCCGGGCCCCACTTCTCTGTCGATAGATGTTATGGCCCGGATGAAGATGCTTCGTCCGCACGGTGAGCGTCACTGGGTCTGGTTGCACGGCCCTTTTGGTGCCGATTACATGATTCTCCCGAGCCCTACTCGGACTCTGATTGCACCGGCCCACGTTGACTGGCTCCCTGCGATGGATGTTCTCATCCCTGCTGCTTACGTGCTCGAGGCCGAGGAGGCCGAGCAGGCCCACGCTGCCCCTGTAGACCCTGTTGCACACCCTGTCGAGCCTGCTGCCGAGCCTGTTGACCTAGTGGCCCCTCAGCCCATACCTGATGTTTCCGCTGCTCCTGACACTTCTGTCCCCACTTCTGTCAGTGTCACGAGCACCTCAGCTGAGCCCACTTCCACCACCACTTCCGAGGCTGTCACCACCACTCCCACCACCACCACTGGCCCTCTGTCCGTCGAGCCACTTTGCTCTGCACTCCCCGAGCGCCCGTCGACCTTTGTTGAGAGTGGAGAGCCCTCGTTTTCCGCGGTCGTGGAGACCATGGCTAGCATGATCTCCGCTGGGGTTGCGCCTTTTGGTCCACACACTTCCGCCCCAGCGGTAGTTACCTCTGTCTCCACCCCTGCTGTATTTTCCGAGAGCGTCGTGGCGTCTGTCCACACTTCTGTGCCACTGACCTCTCCGGCCATCTCGCTGCCATTTTTGCACTCTTCTTTCGCTGCCGCTGCCTCCACTTCCCACCAGCCGGTGCCCCGGCCTCACACTGAGGCCAGGCCCACATTCGCAGGCGCAGCACCTTTTGTTCCTTTCCCCGCTTAGCCAGTCACCTACGCGACCCGAGTTCGCCAGCCACGCCCTGCACAGCCACGACCGGTGCGTCCCTCGGCACCACCTCCCCCTGACACTGTACTTCAGAGCATTCGTGCTCTAGAGGGGGCGGTGAGTGGCCTCCGAGGCGACCTTAGGACTCTGTCCGCCACCGTCTCTGTGATGGCTGGCCGCTTCGAGCTGATCCCCCAGATCCATTACTGCCTCACCCAGGTTCTGGAGCGTCTCCCGTGCGTACCCCCACCCACCCAGCAGGTTCCCGCCCACACTTCCACACACACCAGACCTGCTGCCACTCCCACACCCACCCCCGCTCAGCAGCCTGTCCAGCCAGCACCACCCACACGACCTCCGCCTCAGGACGGAGACGGTGCAGCACCACCTTCCTAGGCACCCTTGATGCCATCGATTATCCTTGCCGTTGTGCTGCCCGTTTCTGCTGGGTCCTGTTGCGTTATTTTTGTCCACCCCCCCTCCCCTCACTTATTTTGGGATTCTCTTTTTGATCACATCTTTATATATCTTTTTTGGGAGAGAGGGAGAGTTTTGGTGCCACTTATATATCTGTATCACTCCTATCTGTGCATGCATCATGTCCACATCATATTTTTTGTTTCTTTATTTTTCTTTTTATTTTCATTTTTCATGCATGCATCCTCACCTGCCCCTCACATTTCTTGTCTCTCGGTGTGCCACACTTTGCACATTGAGGACACTGTGCCATTTAGCTTGGGGGAGTGAGTTCTCACGTTCTTTTTCGATTTGCCACCTTTATTTTTAGTTTTTCACACCATCTTTCGCATTTGCACTTATTTTTTATCATTTTTTCTCTTATTTTGCCATGCATCACGTTTTTCTTATTTTCTCTGTGTGCCGCATTGTAAATAGTTCTATTTTCCCTTTATCTTTATTTCTTTTCATCTCATGCTAGAGATGGCTTTTCTGTGATGATGATGACGTTGGATTTAGCTTACTCTATATGAATGCTATATTTGTCATGTCTTAGACTTTATTTCTGATATCATATGATATGACTTGCCTTGCATTTAGAGATATTAACCCACACTTTTGCCACATGAAAATGGATGAAATTTTATTATTAGATGAGTCTGAATATTCATATGTATGCTATCACAGAAAACACACCAAGATTCACGCATTGAATGCTTATATCTGGAGTACTGATTTCTTTTTCCTATATCACTTCTATATGCATGAATTGTACACTTCACTTCAGGATGATTGAATGATGTTAGCTATGATAAATCTGGATTAGTTAGCTTTTTTGTGATCGAAACTGAGTAGATTAGATTACCCTGCTGAAGTTGTCGTGCATGTCTTATAGAGTGAACCGAGAGTTATATCTATTTCTTTCTCCACAAATCTTGAACATCATTTCTCTACTTTTATAATCATTGGTGAATCTCCCCTTAGTGATTCTATTATATGGCATTTCCCCCGCTATTAATTCCTAGCTCCAAATCTCTTATTCTCTAAAAAAAATAATAAAAGAGAGAAGAATATTCTTGTATATCATTATCTCTCTTTGAGTTGGGATCATTGTGTACATATGCTATAACAAAAAAAACAAAAAAAAAGAGAAAAAAGAGGAAAAATCCTCAATAAAAGATCCCATCTCACTTTCTTCCTTTCTTCTTTCTTCTTATTACATTTGGAGCTATATAAAAATGGGGATGTAAATATTTTTTATGCCACCACGCTTATAGATAAGCTTGGGGGAGGGGATCCATTGATGTGTGAGAGAGTGACTACTTGACATTGCACGACAACCTAGGCTAAGTAATATTCTATACTCGGTGAGATTATTTTTAGCCTTACGAAATCCAGAAATCTAAGCCTAGCGTTCATTGCATGAAATCCATACTTTTCTATTCTCTCTATTCTATAGTGTGATACTCTTATACTCCAGATAGAAAGCGTTCAATTGAAAAGTGTGTGATCTGTGATTTGTATACCGCTTTAAATGATTCAGACGATGTTAATTTTAGAATTATTCCGTTTTTCATGATTATATCGTTGTTCGTGGGTTTTCTATTTCTATTTGCACTATTATACTATGATATCAAAATAAAATCCTTTGACATGAGTTTTTCATTCGGTGCATGCTATATGAGTAAGTGAAACCCCCGTCCTGAGAAAATGATCTAGCATCCTACCTCTTCGCTTCTTTCTCTCTTCTTTATTTTCATTTCGTTTTCCATTCTTCTCCTTTTTTCATTTTTCATTTTTTTTCGTTTTTCGCCGTTTTCGTTTTCCGAATCCACCGGGTTCGCCTTTTACTTATCTTCCTCGAGGACGAGTAAGAGGCAAGCTTGGGGGATTTTGATCACTCCTTATTTTACATCCTTTTCCCGCATGTTTGCATGCCATTTAGATCGCCCAAATCATGTTTTTCACGATATATCGACGATATTGCGATGCTTTTCACGATTTGTTGTTTTTGTCGCATTTCAGGTGATTTGGCGCGATTTGGAGTGATCTCGAGATGCGCTTACTCTAGACGGTCACCAACGACCTCCCTGAGGGGTATTTTGCTGTTGGAGAGGAGCGGAAGAAGAACGGACGTCGCAGGAGCGACGAGGAGGCCAAAATAAGCAGATTGGGCATTTTTTGTGTCCCACTCGGCCGAGTGGAGGAGCCACTCGGCCGACCAGCGAGACACTGCTCGGCCGACCAGAACAGACACAATTTACATGTGCACTCGGCCGAGCACCGAAGACCACATCGGCCGAGTGAAGACATCACGTCCGCCCGAGTGGCGCCCAAACGAAGCCCCTCCAAAACATCCAAGTTACTGTTTTTCGGCTGCCTGAACTTCAGAAGACCCACTCGGCCGAGTGGTAAATCCCGTCCGCCCGAGTGCAGTGAAGCCATCGGCCGAGTGACGACAACTCACTCGGCCGAGCCGCACCCGAAGTAGAGACCCCTGAAGGCCCCGACTTACTGGAAAATTACAGGGTTTCTCACTCGGCCGAGCGACTTTTGTCACTCGGCCGAGTGCGATGCGCTGCCTGTAGCGAAAACTGCGGAAAACAGGCTGTGCATGGGTATTTTGGTCACGATTTTTGGACGATTTTGAGGGCTATTTAAACCCTGTTTTTACCCTAGTTTTAGAGCCTCCCTCTTAGATTTTTTGCAGCTTTTTAGATTAGTTTTTTAGCTTTATTCTTGTGATTGGAAAGGAGACAAAGATTGGAATTTTGTTGGATTCAATTGAAGAACTCCATTGGTTTGCATCTCTTTTCCTTAAAAATTCTATTTTTATTGCTTATCTCAATATTGTGATGAATTCTATCGCTTATTTCAACGATTATTTTTGTGATCTTGCTATGATTTGTGAGTAGTCTCCACGTCTTGGGGCGTGGGGATGAACCCTACAAGCCCACTTTCATATTTGTGATGAATTGGTAGAAATTGTGCTAGAATTGTTATTAGGGATTAGATTGGGATCAATTTACTACGGATGGCTAGGAATTCATATCAATTGGGATTTGCAAGAGATTGGATCTCAATTTGATAGGAAACCCTAGAAATCCGAATTGGGTTGGAGTCGGATTTTCGAAGTATCGGTTTGCAAGAGATTGGACCGATACTAGGATTTCCGGTTGCAATTCCATGCCGATACTCGTTTGCAAGAGATTGGACGGGTAGGAACTATCCCAATCTAGGTCGTGGACCGAGTTTGCAAGAGATTGGGCTCGGTGCGCGATTGGACGATGATGTTGATCCTAATGCTAGCTTTCCTAGGCTAGGGTTTGCAAGAGATTGGACCCAAACCTAGGATAGCTATAGACCGGCAACAGCGCGAGAGCGTGAGCTTGGTTCTACATTCAGTTACAACTAGTTCATCCAAATTCTAATTCAAGCAATTTTGATACCGATAAACCGCATTTATGAAATACGGTGAGTAGCGGGGATTCCCCATTCCCTAGACGTTCTTTATTTGATTTGATATTTCCGTATTTTTGTCTGACGATTGTGACAGGATCGCCAAAGGCAAATTACTCTCTTAAATAGCCAGGTTGATTGGAACAAGCACAGTCATTCGTCCTCCCTGTGTTCGATATCCCGCTCGCTGCTACACCGTGCACTTGCGGTAAAACTACAACCGTTCTCTGGGTGTATACTCGGGACCGATCAAGTCTCTCTTGACTCAATATATAACCAACCAGGAGAAGATCAATCAAAAGCTGGAAATGGGTCAGAGGGCCCTCACGGACCAAGTAACCCAGCTGGGGTTACAAGTGGCGACCCTCTCAAGGTCACAAAACCAATTGCCGCCACAACCGGAGGTGAACCTGAGGGGAGCAACCCAAACGTCGGCACTCATGCATGAGCACGCAAATGTGTTCGCTATCGTTCTAAGAAGCGGGACACAAATTCCTACTAGAGTCCCCCCTAACAGACCGGAAGCACCTTTGGTCGTCGAGCGACCGATCGAAAAATCAAATGACGTCGGTACTTCGTCATCAAATCCTACGACTCCAGAGGGAGTCTCTGAAGAAGAGAAGAAGAAGAACGAGGAAGGGAGCCTGAAAGTGTTCAAACCCGTTGTGCCTTTTCCACAACGGTTAGTGTCACGACCCGCTTCCCTAAAATGGAGGCGAGACGTGAAAAGGTCCGCACGAGAGTGGAGCTGTGAAGCCCCAAACCCGATAAGCGTCCACAATACATAAACAGGTCCCTGTAACCACAACAGAATAACAATAATACCACAAGGAGAGACGGAAATAAAATTCCTCATCTCACAAAATGTCCAACATCAAAATGAGTCCAACATCCAGAAAAGCCACCAGGCTAAAAGAAAGGGTCCAAGGCCCAGAACAAGGCCAACAAAAGAAACGACATAACAAAGATATAGGTGCCACGCACCGAATACAAAACAACTGTCTAACAAAAGTAAAACACATGAAGACACTAGGACTGGTCCCCAGTGTCCACGTACTCCCCGTCAAATACAAGCTCGGGCTCGGCGTCAGCAAACACCTCGTCCTCAACGAGGTACTCAGGCTCAGGATCTAACATGTGTCACCCAAAAGAGTAAAGGGGCACATGTCAGCAAGTCTAAAAGACTTGGGCAAGGAAACTGAAAGTAGGCAACTAGCAACCTAGCAGTTTAGTATGCATGACATGGCAGTTATAACATGAGTGCACAATTTAAAACATGGCAAGACTATTCGTACGAGAGAACAATCATCGGGACAAGACAAGAGTAGCCACGCTACTATCAATCTCAATCAATTCACTATTCACGTTGTTTTGTAGATTGTTTACGCCTTACAGCTGAATGGTTCCACATTCGCTGATTGGCCGCTTAACAACTACCCCACCCCAAAGAGTTTACGCCTTACAACTGCAGTTGTTGATCAAACAGACTCCCAGTTGAATGGCCGCTTAACCCTCACCCCTTATACCCACACGTAATGGAGCCTAGGGTCCCCGCACAATGAACTCAGCTAGTGAGCCTGGGGTTGCCCCGCACAATGAGCTCGCATCCCTATTTCACAATTCAATATCGAGCGTTGGGGTTTCCAACTCATTATGCTCGCTTCTGGTCACGAGCCAGGAAACACACAATTCGGGCATTGGCTATCAACCAACTCATGGCCCGCTTCTGGAACACGAGCCAGGAACACAAGTAATGTAGCAAAGCTACGCAATCACTGAAATGCATGAAGGATGCAATGACATGACAATTAACTTGCGTACCGTTAATGGAAAGTAAACATGACATGGAAATTGTGCAACATGCTATATGTGTTGGAACTAGCTTCGTTGTCAAGCTAGTTCCCCAATTTGCGCCTAGGCGAGTATCATTTCGTCGCCTAGCCTCTTTTACGCCTACTATAAGAAAATGGCCTAAAACATGGCCCAAACCCTAAGTGGCAAGTTTCACTTTCCTAGCACCGGGGATGGCGACTACTTCGTCGCACGGATGCCAATCTACGGGGAAATCGCTGTTTTGGGGGAACAAACAACAAACAACATGAAATTATATTAGGGTTTCATAAAAATATAAATAGGTTATGAAAACAACGGTAGATCGATTTCTTACCAAGAGGAGACGGAAGAAACACTCCGGGGAACCCTATGATCAAATCTGGAGAAGATTGGAGAAGTTTGGGGAAACTAGGGTTTTGGGGGATTTGGGGATTTTGATGGGTTTTGGTGAGATTTTGGGGAAGATGAGAGGTAGATAGAGTGAATGGTTGGATTGGATGATGATTCTAGGGCTTGGAATGAAGAAATGAAGCTTGGAGGAAGATGGGGGCTGAAGGGGGAAGATTTTAGGGTTTTGGGTCGTGTTGGAGAAGAAGAAGTCGTTTGGGTTGGGTATAAATAGGTTGAGCTGGTGGCTGCCCAGAAATTAGGGTTTTAACACTGTTTAGTCGGTCAAAGAGCAACCACTGACCGACTAGTTTGGCAACTAGTCGGTCGGTCGACCAACGCAGACCGACTAAGTGCAAACAGTAACTCCTGAACGAAAATAGGATTTTAGAATTAGTCGATCCATGAACAAATACTGACCGACTAGTTTGGCATCTAGTCGGTCGATGAACGTTCTTAGACCGACTAAGAGTAAACAGTAACTCAACTAAAATTAAGATGATGTGTTAGTCGGTTAAAGAAGCATTGCCGACCGACTAGTTTGTAACCTAGTCGGTCAACCAACATTCTTAGACCGACTAACGATAAACAGTAACTCCTGGGAATTTTAGAAAGCCAACTAGTCGGTCCAAGAAGGATTGCCGACCGACTGGATCGTCATCTAGTCGGTCGGTGGCCCTTCTTACACCGGCTAATGAGCACCGAAAGTTCCGATACGGAGCGCGGGGCCCCTGGATCGATTCCTAAGACTCCTATGCTTGATCTAATAGTTAGATATGACCGTTATGAAGTCCGTCACGAGTGACACACTTTGAAATCGACAATCCTAAGGAAGAAACGAGAAAATACGACGAATCGATCGAAAATGAAAGCTACGGAGACGAAAAACCACACATGAGGAGAAAATCCACCAAAACATATATTATATTATATTAAATCCAGATACAAGAAAAGCAGTCGTTACAGTTAGCTCGGGCCAAAATCGACGAGAAATATGGCAAGTTCTTCACCATGGTCAAGGACCTGAGCTTGCAAATCCCCTTCCTGGAAGCAATCGAAACAATCCCCTCCTATGCAAAATTCCTGAAAGATTTGGGGACGAGAGGGTCTAGAAAGGAGAAAGTAGTGTTGACGGCGGAATGTAGCGCTCTCATCCAGAGGGCAAATCCGCCGAAACTTAAAGACCCAGGGAGCTTCTCAATTCCTTGCACGATCGGGGCAGTAAAGATTCATCGTGCACTCGTCTATCTCAGAGCGAGTGTAAGTTTGATGCCCTTGTCGATGTACAAAAGGATAGGAATGGGTGATTTGGAGCCCACCGGTATGACCCTGCAACTTGCTGACCGGTCGGTCAAATATCCGGTGGGGATTATGGATGACCTCCCCGTCAATGTAAAAGGGGTGCATGTGCCAGTGGTCTTTGTTGTCATGGACATGCCTGAAGACGCACACACCCCCATCATCCTGGGACGGCCTTTCATGGCCACTGCTGGCGTTTTGATTGATGTGAAGAACGGAAAACTTTCGCTAAACGTCAGCGGAGAAAAGGTTGAGTTTGATCTGGGGTTGTCCATGAAATACCCCGATCCCCCAGATGACCCTCGGTGTAATTTGCTGGAGGTGGAAGAAGATAAAGCTGCTGAAGAGAGCTCCTGGGAGATTCTCTTAAGAAACCCTCCCCGATGACTTGGAGGATTCAGAAGACCGTGAAGGCCCTAAGAACAATGATGCTGCTGGGAGAGCGAACGCAGCAAGAACGACCCCTCCCGGGTTCCCCAAGGCTCCTCCTGCGAGGAGAACGGGGAAAGAACCCATGGGCCTCACCAAAGACGAGGTCCGGATCCTAAATAAGATGGCGGTAAGCGCCAATACGAAAGAGAAGCCCCCGGATCCCAAGATCAAGGAGAGGGTAGTCGAGCAAATCTTTCTCCAGTCGATGACTGCTCCAAATGCCTTAAGCTCCGATGAAGAAGAGATGCCGAACTTCGGGCATCACCCGTATCAACCACCGTGAACATCTCTTACGGGCGTCGAGCCAACGACGTTAAACAAGTGCGCTTCATGGGAGGCAACCCATGTTCTAAAATTTTGCCCCGCTTTTTAGTGTTATTTTTGACTTTATTTTATCTATTTTTATAAATAAAATCAGCCGCGAGGACATCCGTTTAGGGACTTAGACAATCTGTTGGTTTTTGCAGGAAACAAAGCCCCAACCGATCGGTTGATAACTCACCCGATCGGTTGGGATGTATCAGATACAAGCCGAAACCTGTCCCCAAATGAACCGATCGGTTGAAGAATGGAGAGACCGGTTGACAGACCGGGTGATCTAGGGAGAATTCTCGGGAAATTTTTGGGGAATATCAACCGACCGGTTGAGTTAGAGCATGATCGGTTGAGGCGACCGGGTGAGCAGCCCTCAATTCTCGGGAAAATGAGTGGAGCGGCCAACCGATCGGTTGACAAGTCAACCGACCGGTTCGCCTGTAGCACTTCTTCGGCAAGAATTTTTGACCTAACCATCAACCGATCGGGTGACAAGTCAACCGATCGGTTCGACTTAAAACCCTATAAATACCCCCGACCACCCGTTCGTTCCGCCCTCGCACGATCGCCATTTCCGCCGTCGTTTCACATTCTTCTCCTCCATCATCTATTCCCATCCCGATACCCACTTCCCCCCTCCCGACCACTTCCATCGCACCTACGCTACATCCTCCCTCCTCCTCTATCACTGTATACGTGCATCGGAGGAAATTGCAGGTGCGCTCCAGATCTCTCCCACCACCACCCACTACCGTCACCACCACATCTTTTTCCCTCATTTCTATTCCTCTCACCACCGCCTTGATCGCCTTCCTACCACCACCACCCACCTCCACCGACACTCCTTCTATCGTTCACACCACCGCTGCCCCTATTCCTCCACCTCGCTCCCCACTTCTCCGTACACCCCCAGCCTCCCCCGACCACCCAGTCACACCCTCTTCCGAGGAGGACGGGGACTCACCTTCTCCTGCTTTCTGATTGCACTTTATTTGTTTTTTTTGACTCCCCTTTGCATATCTCTGCATTTCATCGATCACATTTTATTTGCTAGCACTGTCATGTCTAGCTTGGGGGACGTCTAGTTCTGTGTGTTGTCGTGTTTTGTTGTTTTTCTCATTTTTTGTGTTTGTGCTTGTTTTTCCCCTTTTGAGTGTCGTGTCGTGTGGTTTTATTTCTATTTTCGTGTCGTTTGATTTTGATTTTGATCTTTCTTTATTTTCAGTTTCATCTCTGTGTTTTCCTCGTTTTCATTTCTTTTTGTGTCTGTGCGTATTCCCCCCATCTTCATTGCCCTCCCATACTCACTCATATTGCATTGAGGCTAATGCAAACTTCAGCTTGGGGGAGTCGCACTGTGTGCGTCATTTGAGTCCTTCTTTTTCGTTTTTGTGTCGTTTTCATCGTGTTTTTTATTTTTTTCTTTTTCTTTTTCTTTTCTTCTTTTTATCTCTTTCTCCTAGAGATGAACCCTATGGTGAATCGCCTCAAAATCACACACACCTAGCATGGCATCGATAATCACATTCACTAACCCTAGGATTTCGAGTTCTCTTGCATTTCACGCATCGTGGGTCGACTTAGCTTTTTGTGAGTTGTGCGTCGTGCCTAGCTATTTGGTGTGCTTCTACTTTGTGATTTTATTTTATATACCTGTACAGGAATGACCCCTAGATTATCATGCTTCGATTTGAATATGCAGTATTTGCTTCTACTATATGCATGCTATATTTATATCGTATATCTCAATTCACATGCGTCGGGATTCCACAATTAAGGACTAGGATAACCCATTTAGCCTATGCTCTATCTAGCGAGAATAGTTTCATCTGCCCAAGTGTTTAGATTTCGACTTCTTTTTTTGTTTTACTTGGTGCAAATCCCCTCGTCGTGTACCGTTCTCCCACTTGGGAGACTACACATGTGTATAGCCAAAAACCCAAAAATCCAAAAAAAAGAGAAAAGAAAAGAAAAACCCAAAAAACCCAAAAAGAAAAGAAAAGAAAAATTTTGTATAGCCAAAAAGCAAAAAAAAATACAAATAACCGAAACCCAAAAAAAATATCTAGTGTGAATATTTTTCCTACCTACCGAGAATAAAGGGAAGGCGAGAATTTGCACCGAGTGTTCTACTCCACATCATCTCAACCCCCATCGTTTTCGAAAACACTTGGCTTATGAACTTTTTAGCTAGTATCTAGGCTATAGTGGCGTGATTTCCTTAACCCTAGTTATGGAGTCCCCGATGCATGATACGTTTCACTTCCTATACTCTTCTCATGCATGCTTGAACTAATATTCACCGCAATTTCAAATTCGAATCGGTATTTGGGTCATTTCCTGGATTTGCGTATATGAGCTCATAGCACATTGTAGAAAGCGACACCATGTGCTAGCACACGACTGCACTCACACGCGCTTCAACGCGTGGGCCCACGACACTTATTTGGACTCGGTTTCCTAGGTTTAGTGATGTGATTTGACGTTTGCTTGCTTGGTATGTCGTTTTTGATTTTGTTGGCTCTGACGGATGATCTAGGATATAGAGTTTTCTTTTTCTCTCTTTCTCTCTATTTTTCCCCTCCGAGCTCCTACTCTCACTCGTCTTCCTCGAGGACGAGGAAGAGTTCAGCTTGGGGGATTTTGATGTGCGTTTATATTTCATATATTCACGCACGTTTTCTTTTGTGTTTCTCCGTATTTTCCGCCGTCTTTTATTCGTTTTCTCGTATTTTCTCGTTTTCTTTCACTTTTCTTTGTTTCTCCATGTTTGCAGGAGATTGCCCGCGTAAGGGACATTTAACGATGATATCATGTGTCCCCGGAGCAACGGGAGGAGTCACACGTGATCTAGGGGGTCAAACGACGAAGAATACATCTTTCATCCCCTCACCCGGTCGGTTGGTCACCTCCAACCGATCGGGTGATGCACGCATGCACCTCCCGGTCTCAGCCGGAGCTCAAGTGGAAGTCACCCGACCAGTTCACAGGCCGGTTCAACTGGGGCCAACTCTCTGTCTTCTCGAGCCAAATTCCAACCGATCGGGTGACTCTCACCCGATCGGTTCATCTGTAGCTGATGCTGAAGAGCCGAAGACACGGGCACCCAACCGATAACTTCACCCGATGGCGCCAAGATCCAACCGGTCACTCCAAGAACTCACCCGACCGGTTCATATGACCGGGTGAAAGTTCGCCGTTTTCTGTTATTATCTGTAACGGATCACCCGATCGGTTGACTTGTCAACCGATCGGGTCATACGAGAGTCTATAAATAGAACCCCTAGGGTTCCAGAAACGAGGGAGCTGCTAGTTTTTACTGTTTTCTCCTATTGTGACGGCTGTAATTACTGTTCTTTTGTAAGTTTTCGGATCTTTCTCAAATTTTAGTATTGTCTTAATTACTCTATTACTTCCGCATTCCAATCGTCTGATTATGATTCCAACGGTTCATTTTCATTTAGATCGCTTTTTGATGAATTTTTGTGAGTAGTTCCCAAATCTGGGATTTTGGCGGAAACCCCTTCGGGGGCTCTTCCCGATGCATCCATAGGGTTAGGAAATCGATAGGGATTAGGAATCTAATGGTTACGCGGGGTATTTCATTGTCATCGGCGGAAAAAAGACCGCCTTTGACCGTTGGGCCAAGGGGGAATAAACTTGGCGGTTGACTCCCTAGCCATAGCTCACGCCCTTAGCGTAGACGTCGAATCCTAGCGTGCGGGAGCGGCAGGATGAGACGTTGGGAGTTATCGTTGCGAGCTTAGTGCTCCTGGAATCGATCAGTGTTAATGGACACGGGAGTGCCCGCTGATCGAATCCGGGAAGTCCGGTGTATCATCCTGGGCACCGACCGGAATATCGGGCCCATGGGATGCCGGTACCACTTTCAGAGGCAACGTCTCACCATTAGACCCTAATTCCGATCGCTATCCTACCCGTAGGCCGTATCGGCAAGAGTCGATCGTTGGAGTGGAAACCAAAGTCCTGGGTTTATTTTCTTACTGTTCATACCTTGCATTCCTATATCGTGACAACCCATCAACCGATTCGGGCTAGCTCGCCCACGGGGTGATTTTGGTCGTCCTTGACACAAGCACATCCTAGCCTCCCTGTGTTCGACCCCCAAGCCACACTACAACACCGTGCGCTTGCGGTTACAAATATCTAAACCCCTTCATCCCTGCCACGCGGCCACGCGCCGGCGCGGCGGGCACCGGTCACTAACTTTTCAAAAAAAATATGTATGTATGTATGTATGTATGTATGTATGTATGTATGTATACTCATAACTGCAACCTCAATATTCTAACATACTGGTTGCTAAACCCATAACCTCAATCAAGTGTTCATAAAATAAATTATAACTTCTTATCTCGTTACTGAATAACGCTACAACTATAATCATATCCTAAAACTTAACTATAGATCCAACATCTCTGTTTGATCTCTAACTCATAATTCTTGCTTTAAACAATCAATACTTTAAACAAGCAACCTTTGAAAGAAAAACTAACTATCCTCAATCAATACCTTTTTCAACTTTCCTCACTTCTTCGCTTATCATTTGTTGTTAGGGTAGTAATATTTTCCCTGAGAAATCTTTAATGTACAATTTCCTCTATAACTAAGTTCTCCAAACTGTACATTCTCATGAGTTGTCTTATCCGTAATATGTCATCCCTTGTTCATTGTATAACCTAACTTGTAGCACTATAATTTTGACATCATCCAACTCCAACCTTATTCTTACATTAAGCAATCGATAAATGATGCTCTTCCAATTACTGATATATGACAACAAGTACCAATACGCCTAGTATACATCACCATTTACAATCAACAATTGTCATGATCCCAACTCATTCTTCATCGTGACAACTCATAAATTTATTCACCATAATTAAAAACCCATTGAATCACATCTCGTCATGTCCTGTTGTATCTTATCCTAAGAAATTTTAGATCAATCCACACAACTATCCATTCGTATCAACATATCGCATCATTTCTTATGTCTTCATCACCATATCTGCATGATGAAGTACTCTCCTCATTATCATCGTCACTATAAATCATATTATACTTCATAGTTACTCATAGTTGTTACTAATAGGAATTTCAAATCCGTAATGTACTCGTCTCCCTGTGCACCACTCATAAAATGAAACTCTATTGAAGCTGTTATGCATGGGTATTATCCAAATATGAAATATAACCATTGAGCACATCATTCTATTCATCACCTTGTAAGTGGATTAATCTAAGTTCTTTGTGTTCATAGTCAACTAATTACAAATACACCTTACATCATCTCAACAATACTTATCTGTAAATATAATCTCCGAATAATAATAATCATATCTAATATTCTAACAATACAATGAATAACAAAAATTAACACCGCTGATGATGGACTAAAAATAGAAGAAAACATTTAAAAGGATTATAACGCAAGTTAAAAACTAATCTCGCTAAAGTTGTAATAAGTAAAGACATGTACTAATATGATAACTAAGAAATAGTGTAGGATTCATTGTTGAATGATTGCGATGAACGGTTTCAGGTGAAGCAAGGATAAGAGTTAGCTTGGTTAGGTGGCAAGAGAAAAAAATAATTATGAAAGATTAAGTATGAGAATGGAAGATATATGTAAAATACAATAATATCCTTATAACGTATACACGAATAGTGAGTAGATTGTATTAGTTAAAACAGAGGATATATAATAGACGAAAGAGTAATGAGTATAGGGATGCAGTGATTGTTTTGTAAATGGAGATACATTTATACAAAATTCTTTAAGTATAAATACAATGAATACAGAACTGATACACAGAAATAGTTGGAGTTCTATTTATCATAAGAAGTATTTAAATTTATATACGATCGGTTATTTTGAAATACGTTGTGGCATAGTAAGAAAAGAAAATGCTATATTGAATTATCGAAATAGAAGTATGGTTTAAAGATGGAGATTCCCATATGGAGAAGGTAAGATAAATATATGAGTATGGGTGATATAGTTTAGAAAATCTTTATAAGATAGTAACTAAAGATTACAGCGAAGAAAGTTTCAAAATCAAAGAATGAATTTCAAGTCAGTTGAAGAGTATGGGATCTAGGTGTTGGATATGGACGACATGAATACACCCATGAGGGGATGTATGAGGGTATACGGACCTCAGATGTCGTGTGCACGAAAGCGTGCACGAAGGGAATCTTTTCTCGTGTGAAAAGGACCACTCGATAAGTGGAAAAAGCCACTCGATAAGTGGAAAAAGTCACTTTATAAGTGCATAAAGGCAATTGATAAGTGAATGAAGAAGAGGATAAATGAATGTGCTAATATAGGCTAATAAGCTTATAATTGGTTATTTCCTACAATAACCACCCCTAAAGCCTATAAATAGGACCCAAGGGTAAGGCATTCATACTACACTTTCCATGCCATAAGTTTGCATAAGGCATCTTATGTTCTTCTTCTCCCTTTCATTAAAATCCTCGTCTAAATAGAGATTTAGGCAGTGAAACTCTGCTTCGATCCTCCGTGACGAAGTATCGACCGTTGTGGCGAATCCGAGGGCGAAGTACCGAGATAACGGTGCCGCGTACGTAAGCGTAAGTCTCGACTTTATTATTCGATCCTAACGTCCTTGTTTTGACAGGATCCTACATTGGTATCAGAGCCATACGGGTTCGCCCCGGTCAGACCGTCGCCCCGTCGAACTGATGAACGAGGCGTTGTCTTTTTCACGAATGGGTATCCTACCATTATGGATATGGTAGGAACGCTTCGTGACAGAGAGAACGCAGCGGTTGTTCTTTTCACGTTTGGGTCTTCTGTCATTACGGATATGGCAGGAACTCTCCGTGACGGGAAGAACCGACAGTTCATGTCGTCAAGCTCGCACTCTTCATGGATGCTGAGTCTCCATTCATAGGGAATGTGAACTCTCTTCATATGGAGCGTGTAGTTTGCGAACTTTAGAGTATGTTATTTCTTCATTTTGGCACACGACCATTAGAGAATAACTACTTTCTCGACGAACGGGTGCTTCATCGAGGAAGACGATGGTAGTTATCCCCATCGGAGAAGATGACCTTTGGTGCATGACCACCATGGCCAAATGGGCTATGGAGGCAATGCATCCCCCCTCCCCATGCGGAGGGGGTTGGCTACGGCCAAATGACAACGAAACCCACCCCGTCGGGGGGGGGGGGGGGGGGAGTGTGTGCGGTAACCCCATACAAGGGGGTGGCCGGCCATAGCCATATGAGCCATGGCCGGCCAAGGCCAACAGGCCATGGCCGGCCTCGGTCATGGCCGGCCCGGGACGGCCCGGGCCAGGGGGCCCAGGCCAGGCCGACCTCGGTCAGGGCCAAAGGGCCCTGGCCGCGGCCAGGCCAGGGCCAGAGGGCCCTGGCCAGGCCAGGGCCGGCCCTGGCCGGCCTCGGCCAGGGCCAAGGGGCCCTGGCCGCGGCCGGCCTCGGCCCTGTCGGCCCTGGCAGAGGCCAGGGCCGGCGCCCTGGCCTCTAACAGGGCCATGGCCGGTCCTGGCAGAGGCGAGGGCCAGGCCCTGGCCGGCCTCGGCCAGGGCAGAGGCCCTAGCCGAGGGGCCAGGGCAGAGGCCCTGGCCGGGGGGTGCCAGGGTCCTTGGCCGACCAGGGCAGAGGCCCTGGTCGACCAATCGGGGATTTTTGGTCGCATTGGTCGGCCTCGGCGAGAGGCCTTGGTCGATGTACCACGAACATGCCGACTAGCCCATACGGGGCCAACGACAGTCATCTGCGGCAAAATTCTCCTATACGGGGGGAAGCGCTTGGATCCATACGGGAGCCGGTGACAATGGCTTCCAAAAAAATCCCCTCATGTGGGATCCGGCCTTGGCACGGCTACGGCTCAACCCCGGCAATGGCCAGGGATTGCCGAATATTTCTCTAGTATCATAAGGGTACTAGATTAAAATACACGTTTTGAAAAATACGTTTTCAAAAACGCTTTTCCGCTGCGAAGTACTATAAGAGTACTATCGTTTGATAAGTGAGGGGGAAATATTGAAGGATTGTTCTAGATGGTGATTGGAATCGTAGAAACCTTTCCGATTCTATAACAACATCTTCAATATTTTTCGAACGTAACTTATCAAATTATAAATATCATTCCAAGTGGGAGTTGAAATTAGAACTATCCAAATGGGATATTCTATTATCATTTCAAGTGGGAATTATATTTTAAGAATTTTTAATGCAATGTTTTTGATCAAACCTTCGGTTTTGTGTCTTTTGCAGCATGTTAAAAGTAAAATGTCTTCCGCTTCAAATAATATCGTCGCTGAGTTAAACAGAGGTGAAAAACTCAACGGCGATAATTACAAATTATGGTCCATCAAGATACAATACGTTCTAGAGGAGCAAGAAGTGCTCGAAACTCTAAATAATGTAATGATTGAACCCGAGTTGGGCACTACGGCCCAACACAGACGTGACTAGGAAGCTTTTGATGCTTGGTCTCAGAAGAATAAGATAGCTCGCATTACGTTATTGAGCAGTATGGCCAATGACATAATGCGCATCTTCCGAGAGCATGACCTAGCCATGAACATATGGTCCAAGCTAGAGGAGAAGTTTGGTGGCACATCGGTGTCCAAACTTCGCACCTTAACTATAAGATTCGATTCATACAAGAAACGTCCAGATCATTCCATGGGGAAACATCTGTGACATATGGCGAATCTTATATCAGAGTTAAAGGATGCAGGTCATGTGCTCACTGATGAGCAACAAATCCAAGCAGTCATACGTTCCCTACCAAATGGGTGGGACCAAATGAAGATGCATCTCACTCACAATGAGAGCATCAAGACCTTCAGCGATGTTTCCAAGCACCTCGAATTAGAGGAAGAGCGGCTTGCGGCTGCCAAGCCAAGTGCAGAAGTGCACATGGTTGCTAGTTCCTCACACGGGGGAAAGAAACGGAAAGATCGTTCGAAGTCTACTAATGAACGTAATAAGCAACCTGAGTCTACCAAGAAACCCAAACATAAGGGTGGTCACAAGAAATGGCACAAGAAGAAAGACTTGAAGAGGATCAAGTGCTTCAAGTGCAACAAGCTCGGTCACTATGCTCGTTCGTGTACGAGTGGAGGCGACGAGGTAACTTGTAATTATACTAGTTACATATGTGTTTCTAGTTCAATATTTCTTATGGAATCTAATCCATTTTGGATAATTGATTCAGGTGCCACCGACCACATAGCAAGGGACAGACGGTCCTTCGTGGAGTATCACCAGATACCCCAAGGAACGAAGTGGATCTATGTAGGAAACAACACTCGTGTTGAAGTGAAAGGCGTTGGGACTTGAAAGCTAGTCTTGGACAACGGCCGCACTCTCCTACTTCATGATGTTCTCTTCGCTCCAGATATTCGAAGGAATATAATATTTGTGGTCGTGTTAATGGGTCTTGGTTATAACTGGTTTTTTCATGATTGTAAAGTGGACTTGTTTTGTAATAATTCCTTAATTGGCACTGGGTATGTATTTAAAGGATTTATTGTATTAAATACAATGTATGACTCTTCATATTGTAATGAAAATTTCCTTGTTGCAAATTCATCGACTTATGAGTATGATATAATTTGTTGGCATGCAAGGCTTGGTCACATTGGACCAACACGTATGGATAGACTTGCCAAATGTGGCCTTCTATCTAATGTTTCATAAGTTGATATGTCGACTTGCGAACATTGCCTTGTAGGGAAATCTTGTCGCAAGCCGTTTGGAACCGGCACAAGGGCCGAGGATCCATTACAGCTCATCCATTCGGACATATGTGGTCCGATGAATGTCAAGACAAGATGCGGGAAGTCCTATTTCATCACTTTTATTGATGATTTCACCCGATTCGGATATATCTATTTGATATCCCACAAAAATGAAGCATTAACCTGCTTTAAAAACTATATGAGTTTAGTGGAGAATCAATTAGATCGCAAGATTAAGGTCTTGCGAACCGATATGGGCGGTGAATATCAATCAACAAGTTTTAAAGAACTTTGTGATGAAAAGGGCATAGTACATCAGGTAACTATGCCTTATACTCCTCAACAAAATGGTGTTGCTGAAAGGAGGAATTGGACTTTAATGGAAATGGTCCGTTCAATGATGGCGCAAGCTAACTTGCCAATCACCTTTTGGGGTGATGCATTATTGACGGCAGCTTTCATTTTAAACCGCGTACCCTCGAAATCAGTTAGCTCCACTACTTATGAGTTGTGGAACCAAAGGTCTCCTGACTTAAACATTTTAAAACCTTGGGGATGTGCATCCTACGCACATATTTCCTCCCATAAGTATGGCAAACTTGGGCCAAGGGGAAGGAAATGTATCTTTATACGATACGCAGAAAACTCCAAAGGTTATGTTTTTGTTAGTTAGGAAGACAATGGAGGTCTAATTGAGTTTGAGTCGAGGGATGTCACTTTCTTGGAAAACGAGTTTCCAAGACAGGGCGAGATAAGTCAGGACTTATCTCTATTTGAGATTAATGATCAAGAAGGATTACCTCATTCGAGTGGGAGAATTCTTAGTGAAGAAGAAAATATGTTTCAAACTTCACCAATGGATGATACGAATGACGCAAATCCTATTCCATACGGGAATAATGATCCAAGTGGGAGCATTTCTAACGACATTCCAAATGGGAGTAATGTTAGAATTGATCTAAATTCGAGTCAACAAGGACTTGAAGAATCTCAAATACGACGTAGTAATCGTACAAGGTTGGCTCCTCTAAGATTTGAGGATGAATTTCCGCAAACCTTTATGACTTTACTACAGGATGATGACGAGCCTGCTACTTTCAAACAGGCCGTATCATGCCCTGCGAAAGACAAATGGATTGAAGCGATGAAGGAAGAGTTGGAATCCATGAAAGTTAACCAAGTCTGGGACTTAGTTGACTTACCCAGAGGACGTAGAGCTATTGGGAACAAATGGGTTCTCAAGATCAAGCATAAGGCTGATGGCTCTATTGACAGATATAAAGCTCGCCTTGTTACGAAAGGTTTTACGCAACAGGAAGTGATAGACTACGAATAGACCTTCTCACCTGTTGTCTGTTTTACCTCGATTCGCCTGATTCTGGCTATGGTAGCTTGCTTAGACCTCGAATTACATCAGATGGATGTAAAGACTGCCTTTCTCAATGGAGAATTGGACGAGGAGATCTATATGGAACAACCAACAGGGTTTGTAAAAGAAGGAAACGAACATAAGGTTTGTAAACTTCGTAAGTCCATATATGGTCTTAAACAATCCTCGAGGCAATGGTATATACGATTTCAAGAAGTTGTCTTATCAAATGGTTTTTTCATGATTGATGAAGACAACTGCGTATATATCAAGAGGATTAAGAGCAAGTACGTTATTATGTCTCTATATGTAGATGCCATTTTAATAGCCGAAAATGACAAAGTCTTTGTAATGGATATCAAGGCTTGGCTTTCATCAGTTTTTGAGATGAAAGACATGGGAGAAGCTGCATATATCCTTGGAGTTAAGATTTCAAGGAATCGTTCGAAGAAACTTCTTTCTCTTTCACCGGAGACTTATATAAAGAAGGGTTTAGAACGTTTTAATATGCAGGACTGCAAGTCCATTGATACTCCTATGAGCAAGTGCGACAATTATGTCTGAAATCGTGTCCAAAGAACCAAAAGGAAAAGGAAATTATAGAAAAAGTTCCATATTCCAGTGCAGTTGGTAGTTTTATGTACGCTATGATGTGTACAAGACCGGACATTTGTTTTGTCGTTAGAATGGTAAGTCGTTACCAATCCAATCCAGGGCAAGTACACTGGAAAGCGGTTAAGAGGATATTGCGGTATCTTAAAGGAACTGCAGACTATGCTTTATGCTATCAAGGAGATGCCTTGAGGCTCGAAGGCTACACTGATGCTGATTGGGCGGGTGATCTCGATGAGCGACGATCGACCTCAGGATATGTTTTTCTACTCGGATCTGGTGCAATATCCTAGAGTAGCAAGAAACAATCCTGCATCGCACTTTCAAATATGGAAGCCGAGTTTGTAGCATTTAGCATGGCAGTCCAAGAGGCTGTTTGGCTTAGGAAGTTCTTAGACAGGCTAATTAATGCAAGTGACTCAGGTGCTGTACCTATACACAGCAACAATCAAGCTTCTATAGCCTATGTCAAAGATCCTAAATTCCATTGTAAGACCAAACACATAGATATCCGCTACAAATTAGCAAAAGAATATAATAAGACCAAGAAGGTAGACATAAGGTACATATCTACGCATGAGATGATAGCAGATCCGCTTACGAAGGCGATCCACAGAGATGTGTTTTACAAACACTTATCATCTCAAGGATTGCGTAAGAGCTGAGTTGTACCAATGTAAATTCCCATGTCTGTAAATGATCAAATTTAATAAAAGAATAAGTTCTTTTCAAAATTGCATATGAATTCTTTAAGAAATGTTTTTGTACATTTTTGAAATCTCAGTTATACTTTCTAGTATGTCGGACAGATTAAGGTTGGCTCTCTCACATGAGCAACCGCCTTTATTTTATCAGACGGGTAAAATAAAGATGAGACTTGTTTAAAGTCAAAATCGTCAGACGGACGATTTAGAGTCATGACTTAAACAAAATGGTCGTATGAAAGATCTACATCATATGGATGCTTTCAAAAGATCTGAGAGGATTTTTGAAATCCTATCTGTCTTATGCGGGATGTGGGTCCAGAAGATTATTTGAGTAGTAAAAGGGACTCAAAGTCAGACATTGTGGTGTCTGGTTATCATCTTTACAACATCATTACGACATACGCTCCATGGGAAAAGGAGTGATGTTGTAATACGTATTCATACTACGTATGCATTTTGACCATTGGGTTAGAATAGTAATTGTGTTTACTATTATGTGAGACCGAAAGACCACATAAGTCTTAACTCATTACCCTTATGGACTCTAATTGGTTCCTTAAGATTTGACTGGGTGATTGCTATCTTAGCATGTTGCTTATGGACTATGGTTAATTCGGTCCGGCTAGGCATGTTAGAAAAGCGAGTCAAGTCAAGATCAAAAGGATCGTAAGAAGAGGAAGATTAATTTCATATTCACATTTGGACTTTAGAGATTCAAAGCTGGCCAGCCAATTGTAATCCAGATGGGATTCAATTGTTGAATATAAAGTATAAGAAATGTGAAGAAATAATCTAGGGTAAAGCATGCGTTGATCTACTCAACTTTGCACCTCGAGGAGTGTTGTGTATCTCTAACAAGTGCACAACTGCGGACTCTATGCGTATGACGGTCACACGGCCTATTTCTCGGTATGACAAACAGAAGAGTTAAAGGAAAAGATGTTTCCTTACAATCCCCTCAAGTGTGAGTGGGAGATGTTGGATATGGACGACATGAATACACCCATGAGGGGATGTATGAGGGTATACGGACCTCAGATGTCGCGTGCACGAAAGCGTGCACGAAGGGAATCTTTTCTCGTGTGAAAGGGACCACTCGATAAGTGGAAAAAGCCACTCAATAAGTGGAAAAAGCCACTCGATAAGTGGAAAAAGTCACTTTATAAGTGCATAAAGGCACTTGATAAGTGAATGAAGAAGAGGATAAATGAATGTGCTAATATAGGCTAATAAGCTTATAATTGGTTATTTCCTACAATAACCACCCCTAAAGCCTATAAATAGGACCCAAGGGTAAGGCATTCATACTACACTTTCCATGCCATAAGTTTGCATAAGGCATCTTATGTTCTTCTTCTCCCTTCCATTAAAATCTTCGTCTAAATAGAGATTTAGGCGGTGAAACTCTGCTTCGATCCTCCGTGACGAAGTATCGACCGTTGTGGCGAATCCGAGGGCGAAGTTCCGAGATTACGGTGCCGCGTACGCAAGCGTAAGTCTCGACTTTATTAATCGATCATAACGTCCTTGTTTTGACAGGATCCTACACTTGGTATTTACTAAAGATTTCAAGGAAATTAAACTGGGCGAGGAATTCAATGGAAAGGATATCGAAAGTAGAATCAGGATTTAACGTCATCTTTGTTGTTCTTAAAGCATTTTGGATAAGCACGACTAGAATGAATTCAAATAAGTATCAGAATATGTAATGTGGAGGAATCAAAGGGATAATGATGGCTGTCACGAGGAGATCACGTGATTCGAGCGTAAGGAATAGAATATGGTGATCAAATGTAAACACGACTAGGAAACGACATTGTGAATATGCTACGATGGATGTCTATGGTCATTAATGTAGAATGTAATGTTAAGGAAGATTGATAATCAAGGGTATACTCATTTTGTTGACTAAGGATTAGGAACCTTAGGACTAGGATTTCCTAATGAATTAGATTGGGGTAGGAAATTGAAGGAAGCTGTTGTTGAGAGTCAAGATTGTAATACTATTTATGTTGTTCTAAGGTATTTTACATGAGCATCGACCTGCATGGGCCACCAATAAAACCTGTCACGCCCCGCTTTCAATTATGCTTGGGAGCGAGGACGCGAGCGGGTCCGCATGTGCAAGCAACGAGGATGTACTTTTGCTTTTCTTTCCTCCTTGACTTAACACAATAAGTGTCTGTATGAAATGTTGTAGGTCCTTGCATGCATACTCAGAAACAACATAGATACGAAAAAATTTATTACAATCTCAAACGTCTCAAACTGAATTACAACAATGAAGGAAAAGAGGAGTGGGGCTTATGACCCATACAACAAATGTAAAGACTACAACGATGGTTCACTGGTTCAACAACTCCTAGTCCACTGGTTCAGCTAACTCAACAAGTCCTCCTAGCACTCTGGCATGTGATCTGACATACATTCCAAAAAAAAGAATGTATGTTAGCAAGGGTCTGCAAGTGAAAGGTGAGATGACCAAAGCAAGATGTACGAATAGTAATGAATAATGAAGCATTAATTGTTGCACAAGATGGCAACATCATGATTATAAGCATGTCAGAGTAAAGTAAAGTACTTCTAAATATGGCAGTTCTAGAGAATTTAAAGACAAGCATTATTGAACATGTCAATTCTATAAATGTTATCAACATGGAAATTCTAGTGTTCAACTGAAATAACATTAATAAGTTCAAGTTCAGTGTCACTGTTTTCTATTACTCATAGGGTTCTCGCCTTTCAGACGTGATGAGTGAATCATTCTTCTCACAGGGGTATAACCGTGATTGACGCTACCCACCTCATGCGAGTGGTGATCTTGAAGAGAGGATCCTTTCATACGCTTAGTGGCCGCTCAATCCTGTCCCCACCCAAAAGTTGTACTGGAACACGAGCCAGCTTAGTCGACTCACACTACATCACGAAATCAAGGTTCGCCTTTGAGGCGCACGAATTCATGAATTCAAGCATTGTCAAGAAGTTCGATAGTTGTCTGTTTTGGTAACGTGTTTACAAGCAAGATGTGCATCACATTAATCATCAGAAATTCTCATCTTACAACATTTACAGCAATTTAAGATAATGTGATTTACGGGTTTTTAGTCAACATGCTACAAATAATCATTTTTCATTGCCAATCATAAAATTTAAACATGCGGAATTATATATCGATGTGTCACATTTTCATCCTAGAACATCATGGTATTTTTCATGCATGTCATTTCACGGGTAAATTTCACGTTATATCAGCTTTATGTAAAAAGACGGTTTTAACTTTGAACTTCAAAAATTCATAAAAAATTGTACACTTGCCTGATTTCAGCGTTCTTGGTGTCGTTTGTTTTGTCTCGACGAGTACTACGCTACGATGAGATCGGTTCTTTGGTTTGATTAGACATACATTCCGATCAGGTTCTTTCCAACATAACAACGTTAAAATAATCCCTACGACGTCTAATAATCTGATTTTATTAAGTTTCCTAACCTAGGGTGTGGGTTATATCATGTTAAGGGATAGATCTACTAACCATTCTCGCAGCGGTGTACCAAAACAAAACGAGGGGCAGCGACGACACGTACGACGTCTAACGACAGCAACAGCGTAGGAACACGTTGCGGCAGCGAGGGATGATGCGTATGACATTTAACGGCGGCTACGACATGGGAACACGTTGCGACAACGAGGGATGACATGTACGGCGTCTAACGATGGCTACAGCATGGGCACACATTGCAGCAGCGAGGCAATGAACGGACAGCGACGACTGGAGATAACCAGGGTCTGCAGTGAGGGGAGGACTGTCGACGGGTGGCAGTCGGAGCGGGGAGGCTATAGATGAGTGTTGGCTGCCTAAGGGAGCATCTGGTGGTCTGCTACAGGCCGTGGGAGTTTTGTCGGCGGCCTGGGGGAGATGGCTGCGTGTGCTGGAGGTGTTGATACGGCCTGCTGAGGTGTTGATGCCCGTACGGCCTGCTGCAGATGAAAGGGTCAGCGGACTGAGGGGGTTGGTATGCCGTGAGGGGAGGCCTGGGCGTGGACGTGGAGGAGAGAAATGCTGTCGACAAGCCTTGGGTTTAGGGTGATGCGGCTGTTGTTTGGCGTGGAGGATGGAGGCCGGTGCTTGGAGAGATGAAGGCTTGAGATGGGCTTGCGCGAGGGAAGATGAAGGCCAAGGGGTTTCAGGTTTCTGGGGGGCTGTTGTGTTCCTTCACAGGTGAAGAAGGAGAGCCCATGGAGCACTTTGCGTTTGCACAAGAATGGGACGGCTGAGGATAGAGGGAGAGAGGGTATGGTTTTGCGTGGGTTATAAAGGAGGGGGTTTTGTTTGTGCGGCCTGATGAGAGGCCTAGGTTTGGTTTATAATAGAAGGGGGCTGCTGCTGCTAGGTTAGACTTGGTTTCATGTGAGCTAAGGGGTTGCATGGGCATTAGTTTAGGTTGGGTTTCAATCTGTAGGCTCTAGGGTTTAGAGTACCAGCTAGGTTTTATTATAGCATGGGTTTAATAATATAAGATTGTCGAGAGTTGAGGGCCTGGGAAAGACCCTTGGGTTTTGTGTGGGGTTTCTAACATAGAAAGTGCTGGGTTACTCACGAGAGCATGGGTCATAGGATTTAGTAATTTAAATGGAAAGATTATGAAAATAATAATAATTAAAAGAGAGAATCAAGGGGTTTAATAGAAATTAGGGATATGATTTATAGCCAAGTAAATAGGAGGTAATGTCTCCCATGTTGAATATGGAAAGAAATTGAATTCGAAATCAGTTTTGAAATATTAGTTTTAATGATGTTATAGGATGATTGATTTCAAAAATAATTATAGCTAATACGTGTACGTAGTACGGATACATAATACATATACGCATTAACTATGGAGACGGAAAAGTACAACAAGGGATATGATACGAATAAGATGTGTATTTTCAAAATACTGGTCGTTACAGTAAAAGTGACATGCTCTGCAGAAGCCTGAGAGTGGGGCACAGTGAGTGGTGCAGGAGGGACAGAAGGGACATGGTCTGGCCTAGGATGAGGGGTAGGTGCAAGTATACCAGGAGGTGCACTTTGATGCCTAAGGATATCCAGAACGGTGGAATGGTCCCACTCCACTGACTACTTAAAAGAGGATAGCGAGGGCACGAGGGTGTCAAAGGCACACCTCAGGGTAAAAACCTCGGTCTCTATTGTAGAAAGACGTGCGTCTGTGGTGTATGAGCTAGGGGTGGGCATGAACTGCTAGAAACCACCCTCGAGGGTGCCCATGGGAAATTGATACCCGTGGTTTGAACTGAAAGTCAGGGGAGGGTGGTCTTGCGGGGATCTTGGTGGAAGAAGAAGTGAGTGTGTCACGCCCCGCTTCCCAAAAATGTGGAGGCGAGACGTGAGAAGGTCCGCTCAGACTTGAAGCTGTAAAGCTCCAAGCCCGATAAGCGTCAATCAACAATAAATTGGCAGGTCCTTGCAACGCAATACGAAACAACGATATTAATAATGAAGTGAGACAATAAGCAATTTATTAAATCTCAGAATATCCATAAAATAAATTACAATATCACAGAAAAGCCACCAGGCTCAAAAGGGAAAAGCTAAGGCCCAACATGGCCAACAAAGTACAAAATACAAGCAAGGGTGCCCCGCACCAACAACTAACAGCAATCCTAAACAAGGAAGAGATCACGAGCGACCTCTAAGACTGGTCACCAATGACCACAAACTCCTCCTCGGCAACCACTGGCTCAGCGCCAGCAAACACTATGCCCTCAACCACGATCTCTACCTCAGGATCCAACATGTGTCACCCAAAAGAGAAAAGGGGCACATGTCAGCAAGTCGAAAGACTTGTGCAAGGAAACTGAAAGAAAGGTAAACTAGCAACCTAGCAGTTAAAGTATGATGCATGGCGTGGCAAGTATGGTATGGAAGTGACAAGTAAAGTAAAGTACAAGTAGCGAGTAACAAGTGGTAGGTGAGACAAGTATTGTCAAGTACCAAGTACAAGGGATCGCCCACACACGGGTGCCCTATTGCCCGCAGGCTGTGTTCAAGTACAAGGGAACACTCACACACAGGCGAGTGCCCTATTGCCCGCAGGCTGTGGTCATGTACAAGGGATCACTCAGAGAGTGCCCTATTGCCCGCAGGCTGTGTTGATCTCGTTTTCAGGAACACGAGCCAGAATTGTAATTGGCCTAGGGTTGTGCCCGCAGAACGGGTGCCTAGCCTGAACAAATAGTACAAGTATGTAGCGAAGCTACGCAATCACGATGAGTGTTCAAGCATGCAATGACATGAGCAGATATTCGCGTACCGTTAATTGAAATTAAACGTGACAGGCAAAATGCAATGACATGAACAGATATTCGCATACCGTTAATTTAAATTAAACATGGCAGTTAAAGATGCATGGATGACATGAGCAGTTAATACGCGTACCGTTAAGTGAAATTAAATGTGACATACAAGCATGATGAAGGTGAAGGACCAAGCTTCGTTGTCAAGCTAGGTCAATGGCGTCCAGACGGCTATCCTTTCACCGTCTAGTCTCTTTTACGCTAAAGCAAGGAAATGGCCTAAGACATGGCCCAAATCAAGAGATGCAAGTTTCACTTGCCTGGCACCAAGGATGACGGTCAACGAGGCGCGTCACAAAATGTTACACTACGGAGATGGGGTCACTGCCAAGGCAAAACAACATCAGAACAATATCCAATCCGTATTTTGTAATAGAACCTATAACGTCTAATTATCCATTTTAATTAGGGTTTCACAATAGCAAGGTGTGGGTTGTAGGAGATTAAAGGAAGAACACAAACCGAAAGCGTAGCGGAAGAAAGGCGCCACGGCAACGGAGGAACGATCCGTGAGAACTACCACTCAGATCTGGAACGATGGGGAAAACTGGAGAAAGGGAGATTTGCGGGTTTGAGGTCGGCCGTCGGCTAGAGGGGAGATGGCCGGCGCAATATGAGGGTGAGAGGGGAACGGGAGGACGAAGGAATGGCTTGGGATGAAGGAGGAAGGGTTTGAGATGAAGGGGGCTTAATGGGGAAAAGAAGAGGCTAAGAGATGAAAAGAAGGAGACTGAAAACGATCGGCCGCTTAAATAGAGAATGAAACGGCGGCTGGGACAAACCTAGGGTTTCGGGGGTCGTTAGTCGATCAAAGAAGGGTGGTCGACCGACTAGTTGAGGATCTAGTCGGTCGGTCGTTCAACATGGACTGACTAAACGCAAACAGTAGCTCCTGAAGGGAAATGAACTAAGAGTTAGTCGGTCAACGAAGAAGCATTGACCGACTAGTTTGGAATCTAGTCGGTCGGTCGTTCAACTGTAACCGACTAAGAGAAAATAGTAACTCCTGAAGGAAAAATGAACTTGAATTAGTCGATCTGTAAAGGCTTGTCAACCGACTAGTTTGAGAACTAGTCGGTCGGTGAGTGTTCATAGACCGACTAAGAGTAAACAGTAACTCGGCTGGAAAAATGATCAATGAACTAGTCGGTTGAAGAACAATGGCTGACCGACTAGTTTGTAATCTAGTCGGTCGAAAGATGTTCTTAGACCGACTAAAGATAAACAGTAACTCCTGAATTATAATCAAAGCCCACTAGTCGGTCCATTAAGGATTGTCGACCGACTAGATTGAGATCTAGTCGGTTGGTTCTCCTTCTTGAACCAACTAACGTGCACGAAAAGTGCCGATTCGAATCGCGGAGCTTCGGGAAGATTCCTATGGCTTCTAAGATCACTTTAACTCTAAGATATGAGCGATTTGAAGCTCGTCACGAATGACTTACTCCGAAATCGACGATCGAAGGAAGAAGCTGTAAAATCACGACGAATCGATCGAAAGTGAAAGCTACGGCGACGAAAACCACACATCCAAGGAGAAAATCCACCAAGCATATATTTTAATATAGATAATCCAATTACACGAAAACCAGTCGTTACATCCTACCCACCTTAGAATAAAGTCCGTCCTCGGACTTCCTAACTATAGCTATATCTAGTCACCCTAGTAACTACCCTCAATCAATATCACATCAAAATTTCAACCAAGTACATTCATTTCAAGTGCTTATATATATATACACTAGGTAGTCGATTATTAACACCACGGAAATAAATATAGTTTCACGCACATAGTACACTTATACTTATTATAGTCAATCAACTCCATTCACGTATTCAAATCATTCATATAGGCAAGTATATTCTATATAACTATAAAACACTTATTACACACTATATGAAAATAACCAAGTCTCTCTTACTTATATGAAAATAATTTCACACTAGAAAATACCATCGGAATCTACACGTATAGGTAACTACCTATGGACAAGACAATAAGAATACACTATTCCCTATATCTCCTAGTATACGCCAAACAATCCACATGTGAAATCACACCATACAATTGTTAAAACAAGTTCACTATATCAAATATACATTCACCAAATATTCACTTCACATATAGTCCTATAATTATATTCACGGCATGCCACACATGCCACAATTGCAAATACCTACAACCTAGCACATATATGTATTCACACAACCAAGTCCTTATTAAATAACTACACCACAGAAAATTACACCAATCACTATATATACATCATCCACACTTCACACCAATGACTGACAAACATACCAATGTACATAGAGCATACCCACTCAAGCTTGAGTGAGACTCAAATCATAACAGAGTATTCTATATACATAACACAGTATCCATACATATACCAATACTACTCCAATACATACACATCTACCAACGTGGCCATATACATATCATAAGGTCAAACACCCATAATATTTAATCAGGTAATACCACATAGTTCAATCTCCTTATATATATTATAATAATATTACCGACATCAGCTCACTTATAATTACATAGCCTCCCCAATAAAGCATTCATCGTATGGTCACACATGTGTATCACATATATATATTCACACCATGTAATTAAACACACTATGACGACATAACAACTAATACCAATGGGTTCACCAAACTATATTAAGGTTGACACCGGCGACGACAAGCTCTATTGGCTAGACAAAAGGAAGAACCCGAAAGCAAGAGCGTAACGAATAGGAAGATCGAAAAGCATGAGTCCAGCTAGAACGATGATAAGAAGACAGCTTGGTTAGGTGAATCAAGGGAAAATTGTGAATGTTTAGGCGGGAAAGAAATATGTAATGAGGTTCCATTAGGATATGGGAAAGTAGTGTAAATCATATACTAAAATTCGAATAGTTTGAAAACTGCTGCACTTCAAAAGTTTGAGTCCCTATCTGTATAAATATTTGGAGGTCGATAAAACAAGTTGTTCGAACAAGTTTGAGTCGAATATACATAATAAGGGTAAATGGTTTTTTGGCTTATATAAAATTATTGTGAGTAAAAGTAAATCATTTACACGAACTTTAAGGACATAGGTAAGAAAATGTTATGCGGCAGTAGCTTAAGAATTTTGGGAAAGCTTCGAGATTTAAGGAATGAAATCAGATCAGACATAGTGTGGAGAATTTAAGCGCATGTTAAATGTTTCCCAAATCTTAAAACTGGAGAGAAGTTTCAAATAAACCTTATCAAAAATACTTTCAGAGAAATCCGAATTCGTTAACAGAAACTTATTTATACAAAGATCTTAACATACGATCATAACGAGCCTAGTAAGAGTAAGTGAAGTTATATTTTTAGAAATCATTTTTAAAAGTGCGTATGGTGAATGGAAGGAAAATAATATCTTAGTAGTATGGAAAAGAGGGAAAGGATATATAGAATCATCAAGTTAGTATTAAAACTTTACAACCGATTTAAGACGGGTCTAGGTCCGGAAATGGTTATGAAATAATAATTTCTTTTTATGAAATCTGAAATAGGGAAGACATTGGGCGTAAAATCGACTTGCTGAAAGCCGAAATCCCATGTGAAAAGTATATTTAAAGTAGGCACGATGTTTTATCGAATAAGTTTTAATGGCACAAGTACGAAAGAAATTGTAAATCGAGTTAGGAGAAACAGAAGTACGGTTTAGAATAAAATTGGTACATGAAAAGGGACAAGACATTTATATCGGTACGAAAAGGATAGGCTGGAAAATATTATAAACTAGTAATCTAAAATCTCAACAAAAGTTTCGATATTTAGAAAAATAAATAAATCTTAAGTTGGCGAAAGGGTATGAAGTCTAATATACTTATATTAAAAGTTTTTGAACAAATTTAAACTTAGCGAGAGAGGAAAAATCGAAAATACCTTTAGGGGAAACAAGGATTTGCTAAAGGAACGGGTTGGTATAAAGACTTTTGAAGTACAGTACGACAAACTTATAATTAGAATATATTCATAAGATATTTGGAATTATATTTATCTTGAAGAAGTATTTTAAAGCACGTACGGTAAACAGCTAAAATGAATTTCGCAATTTAGAAAAAGTGGTATATCGAATTATCGAAATAGTAGTAAAGTTTTGAGATCGAGAAGCGAAGATATAGGTTAGAAAATGGTTACAAGATAGTAATTTAAAATTACTGCCAAATAGTTTTTCAAAATCTAAGAATAACTTTTAGCTCAATCGGGAGTAAGGGAAATATACAAAAGAAGTTTAAAACAAAATTTAAGTTGAGTGAAATCTTTAAATAAGGAAAGAATACAAAAATGGCTTTGGAAGAATCAAGATTTGTAAGAAAAAGATTTGAAAGGTCAACGATAACCGTAATGAGGTGATCATGTGAATCGAGAGCAAGGAATGTAATTGTGCGATGAATGCACCTAAATTACGATTCAAGAAACTACGATGAAAATCTACGGTCAGTAACACCGAAGTGTAGTGACCAGGAAAGATTGAATCAGAGGGTTCTAATCATCGGGTCGACTAAAGGCCTAGGAAAACTAATCACTAAGGCTTCTTAATGGCTAGAGTATATTAGAGGCCTCAGGGAAGGTTCTAAGAGAATCAAGGTCATGTTCTTTTAGGCCCGAAATCGATAAACCCAAGCGAACGGCTATAGAAATCCTAGGAGTCTATCATGGTCAGAGCTAGACAGGAACCAAATCAATTACTAGCATGGGGTCTAGCTAACAATCAGGGATTCCTAACTAGCAAGCACAGACGTCTAACTAAGTCTTACTATAGTCCTGATCTAATGGATTTCCTACTAAGCTGAGACAGATGCTCTAACACGTCTACCAGCCACCTAAGGCATAGGAACGCTAAAACTTAGACTCCGGGCTTACAATTTGGATGTTCTAATTTATTTAATGGACATTCTATAATTATTATCGTTGTTCCGATAATTCGCATTTGCAAATGGACCTGCATGGGCCACCAATAAAACCTGTCACGCCCCGCTTCCCAAAAATGTGAAGGCGAGACGTGAGAAGGTCCGCTCAGACTTGAAGCTGTAAAGCTCCAAGCCCGATATGCGTCAATCAACAATAAATTGGCAGGTCCTTGCAACGCAATACGAAACAACGATATTAATAATTAAGTGAGACAATAAGCAATTTATTAAATCTCAGAATATCCATAAAATAAATTACAATATCACAGAAAAGCCACCAGGCTCAAAAGGGAAAAGCTAAGGCCCAACATGGCCAACAAAGTACAACATACAAGCAAGGGTGCCCCGCACCAACAACTAACAGCAAACCTAAACAAGGAAGAGATCATGAGCGACCTCTAAGACTGGTCACCAATGACCACAAACTCCTCCTCAGCAACCACTTGCTCAGCGCCAGCAAACACTACGCCCTCAACCACGATCTCTACCTCAGGATCTAACATGTGTCACCCAAAAGAGAAAAGGGGCACATGTCAGCAAGTCGAAAGACTTGTGCAAGGAAACTGAAAGAAAGGTAAACTAGCAACCTAGCAGTTAAAGTATGATGCATGGCGTGGCAAGTATGGTATGGAAGTGACAAGTAAAGTAAAGTACAAGTAGCGAGTAACAAGTGGTAGGTGTGACAAGTATTGTCAAGTAACAAGTACAAGGGATCGCCTACACACGGGTGCCCTATTGCCCGCAGGCTGTGTTCAAGTACAAGGGATCACTCACACACAGGCGAGTGCCCTATTGCCCGCAGGCTGTGGTCATGTACAAGGGATCACTCAGAGAGTGCCCTATTGCCCGCAGGCTGTGTTGATCTCGTTTTCTGGAACACGAGCCAAAATTGTAATTGGCCTAGGGTTGTACCCGCAGAACGGGTGCCTAGCCGGAACAAATAGTACAAGTATGTAGCGAAGCTACGCAATCACGATGAGTGTTCAAGCATGCAATGACATGAGCAGATATTCGCGTACCGTTAATTGAAATTAAACGTGATAGGCAAAAGGCAATGACATGAACAGATATTCGTGTACCGTTAATTTAAATTAAACATGGCAGTTAAAGATGCATGGATGACATGAGCAGTTAATACGTGTACCGTTAAGTGAAATTAAACGTGACATACAAGCAAGATGAAGGTGACGGACCAAGCTTCGTTGTCAAGCTAGGTCAATGGCGTCCAGACGGCTATCCTTTCAACGTCTAGTCTCTTTTATGCTAAATCAAGAAAATGGCCTAAGACATGGCCCAAATCAAGAGATGCAAGTTTCACTTGCGTGGCACCAAGGATGACGGTCAACGAGGCGCGTCACAAAATGTTACACTACGGAGATGGGGTCGCTGCCAAGGCAAAACAACATCAGAACAATATCCAATCCGTATTTTGTAATAGAACCTATAACGTCTAATTATCCATTTTAATTAGGGTTTCACAATAGAAAGGTGTGGGTTGTAGGAGATTAAAGGAAGAACACAAACCAAAAGCGTAGCGGAAGAAAGGCGCCACGGCAACGGAGGAACGATCCGGGAGAACTACCACTCAGATCTGGAACGATGGGGAAAACTGGAGAAAGGGAGATTTGAGGGGTTGAGGTCGGCCGGCGGCTAGAGGGGAGATGGCCGGCGCAATATGAGGGTGAGAGGGGTTCGGGAGGATGAAGGAATGGCTTGGGATGAAGGAGGAAGGGTTTGAGATGAAGGGGGATTAATGGGGAAAAGAAGAGGCTAAGAGATGAAAAGAAGGAGACTGAAAACGATCGGCCGCTTAAATAGAGAATGAAACGGCGGCTGGGACAAACCTAGGGTTTCGGGGGTCGTTAGTCGGTCAAAGAAGGGTGGTCGACCGACTAGTTGAGGATCTAGTCGGTCGGTCGTTCAACAAGGACCGACTAAACGCAAACAGTAGCTCCTGAAGGGAAATGAACTAAGAGTTAGTCGGTCAACGAAGAAGCATTGACCGACTAGTTTGGAATCTAGTCGGTCGGTCGTTCAACTGTAACCGACTAAGAGAAAACAGTAACTCCTGAAGGAAATATGAACTTGAATTAGTCGGTCTGTGAAGGCTTGTCAACCGACTAGTTTGAGAACTAGTCGGTCGGGGATTGTTCATAGACCGACTAAGAGTAAACAGTAACTCGGCTGGGAAAATGATCAATGAACTAGTCGGTTGAAGAACAATGGCTGACCGACTAGTTTGTAATCTAGTCGGTCGAAAGATGTTCTTAGACCGACTAAAGCTAAACAGTAACTCCTGAATTATAATCAAAGCCCACTAGTCGGTCCATTAAGGATTACCGACCGAGTAGATTGAGATCTAGTCAGTTGGTTCTCCTTCTTGAACCAAGTAACGTGCACGAAAAGTGCCGATTTGAATCGCGGAGCTTCGGGAAGATTCCTATGGCTTCTAAGATCACTCTAACTCTAAGATATGAGCGATTTGAAGCTCGTCACGAATGACTTACTCCGAAATCGACGATCGAAGGAAGAAGCTGGAAAATCACGACGAAACGATCGAAAGTGAAAGCTACGGTGACGAAAACCAAACATCCATGGAGAAAATCCACCAAGCATATATTTTAATATAGATAATCCAATTACATGAAAACCAGTCGTTACAGAGTGGAATGGCTCCGAGATCTGATGCAGAGATAGAAGAAGTAGTGCATCAAAAATGGGTGACGTCATGGCAACAGAAGTGGTGAAAGACATCACGATGCTCTCAGAGAATACCGCTGATGCTGGTGCAGAAGTGGTGCCAGGTAGTGTGACTATGGAGCCTAGAGTGGTAGGAAGGGAAGTGAGGAGGTCCACAAGTGCGGGAAGTGTACTGGCAGAAATAGGCTTCGAAATATGTGAAGCAGTGGGCTCGAGAGAGACAGAACTTGCTGGTTCCGAAGGGGTGGAAGATGTGAAATCAGAAGCGGCGGAGACAACCGTGTCCTCGGGTCCAGGCACGTCAGAGACAGAGGTAGTGACCTCATGGGTAAACATGTGGACAGTCCCTGAGGTCTCTATGGCGGTGGAGGAGGAGGTGGTGGTGGTGGTGGGAGCACTAACAGAAGTGGAGACAAAAGTGCTCCTTGGTGGGGGTGGATGTGCAGGGTGGTCTGGCTGGGCTACCATGAGGGCAGCAATGTCGGGCTCATCCTCATCAGAACTGAGAAACTATTCGTCGACGTCGTCGGTGACTGGTGCTCCAGGTGGCTCGAGGACATGGATGGGAGGGATCGGAAAAATGCTGGGAATGAGCCAGTCAAGCATAACTGGCTCTACACTGGTGAAATCAGGGCGATGCAGGTAATAGTGCTGCTTGTAGTGGGTGCCTAGAAGGTAAATCTAGTGACGCTCACCATGCGGCTTAATGATGGACATGCAGGTAAGCACATCCAACGTCAGGCGTGTAGGCCATGTGGGAATCGCTAGACGTGCAGGAAGTGCAAGGTCAAGCATCTGGGTGAAAATGGTGAAAAATCCACCGCAGCAGATATCAGTGGTGGCATGGGCAGTCTGGAGGAGGCAGTGATATAGGCAGTGCACCGTGTCAGAGAGTAGGAAGGGATGGAGGGTACCGTCTGGGTGGTATCATAGACGTCGAGTCACCCCCATAAGATGGGAAATCTCAGGTAGGGACAGTTTCCTGGTCTGGAGAAGAGTGTGGCAGCGAGGTGGCATTAGGCATAGCGGAGACAGGGGTGGATGATACATGAGGATTTTACCCTACTATGGCGATATCCTCGCAGACAAGTGATGCGATGCCAAAACTGATCGACATCGAATGTGGTGAGCTCGTAATCTGGGGAGAAGGCGAGGGTACGGTCGGAGATGGCGTTAAAGCAGAAGTGGGCACAGATCATGTCATACGTGACCACTATGTCATGGTCAAGCAGCCTAAAGCTGACGTTGTCACCCGCTGGGGTAACAACAATGGAGCTCAATGCCTCGAGGGTGAGGTGTGTGTACGTCTGGGCATGGGTGGCATAAAGGCGGTCAAAACCTATGACCTGGTAAAGCCTGTGGACACCCTGTAGGAGTCCAAGGCACTGGAGGGTAGGGATGTGAGAGAAGCGGGTTAGGACAATGGTGACGAAATGCTCGTGGTGAGCGTCGTCCCTGAAAACGATATCATACGTCCTCAGGGTGGGCGAAGGAGGAACTGGATGGGATGGAGGAGAGCGGTGGTGGGGATGGATGGAGCAGTAGTGTGGGTGGCGTGTATGGCCTCTATGGTTAGAGGCACAGGGAAGGGGATCATAACGAGGCAGACTAGGACGATGAATCATCCAAGTACTCCTCGGGTGTGGGTAAACATGCACGATGTGGGCGTCCTGCCGGCCGAGAAGATGATGGACCAGCGGTGGCCTTCCTCTTCGTCGACGGAGGCTTCCTTGGCCTAAGGCGAGGAGGCATCGTGCAACAGTGGCAAATGACGATGATATGGTAATAAAAATATATGAAGTGTGGAAAGAGTTTACCAATATCCGAGCGGCATTGCGAAAGAAAAATTGGAATGTACACGTGCAAAACCTTGAATCCAAGCGACCCCCAAGCTGATCCAAACCCAGCTCCTTCGATTCCTCGTAGAAGCCCCATGTGTACCTGCAATATGATAAGAAATTGATTTTAGTAGGTTTTTTTAAAAAAAAATAAAATAAGGTTTGGGGTTCAAATTTAGAAAAAATTAGGTTTGGGGTTCGAAATTGGGGGAGATGTGGATGATGAGAGGGAAAGTGATAGAGGAAATGAAGATGGGGGTGAAGGGGGGGTGGTGTGGGCTGCTCGGCTCGAGCACGGGTGTGCTCGGGTGGCGCACGTGGCATAGTTCTAGCGAGGCACAGGGTTTGGGGAAGAGAGGGGAGGGGGGTTGCGTTGCCGGTGCTGGGTGGCACTGACGGCATTGCTCCAGCGGAGCGACGGAGCAATGGGGGCGGGCGGCGATTGGGGCGGAGGGAGATAAAGAGAGATAGAGAGGGATGGAGAGAGAGATAGGGTGAGAGAGAGTCGAGGGGAGGGGCACCGAGCGACGACAGGCGGCGTCACTCGGGCGAAGCGTGCAATGGCGACGGGGCACGGTGGTCGAGTAGGATTAGGGCTAGGGCTATGGGAGCTCAGGATTTGGGGTTTTGATTAGAATTAGTCTTAGGTAGCCCGAGTCGATTTCGAATTAATATAAGCCGAGTCAATCTCGGTTTGTGTTGTGGGTCCCAACTGAGTAGGTCATTGCTTGGGCCGAGCAACGATAGCTGCTCGGTCGAGCATAAAGGTTAAAAATTTGAATATTAAGCTCAGAAGTTGTGTCCTAGTACTCGACTGAGCTGCTTACTCAGCTCGGTCAAGCTGAATTGAAACAGATTGGTGTTTTAGCTCTCTTTTGCTCTCCCTGTAGCTCTGCCGAGTAGGGTAGCTACTTGGTCGAGTCCATTAAGCTTTCCAGAGCGACCTTTTTGGCACTTTTGGACTCCTCCTGTAGCTTGACCAAGTAGAGAAGCTACTCGGTCGAGTCACGTTTGATTTCCAGAGCGAATTTTTGCCTATCTCCTCCAGTCTTCTGCAGCTCTGACTGTAGCTCGACCGAGTATGGTACTACTCGTCGAGTCGCGTTTGATTTCCAGAGCGCGTTTTTGCCTTTCTCCTCCTGCTTTCTGTAGCTCGATCGAGTAGGATACATACTTGGTCGAGTCACCTGGAACTCTTCCCCAAGCTTGTATTACTATATCGTTCTCTTCCCTTTGTTCCTTCTCCTTTATTTCATCGTTAGTGCGCGCTCTCCTCATTGTTCAACATGTAGAAGGAAGAACTCATTAGATTTTTATGTTTTTGTATTTTTTATAGAATTAAAAACATATTTGTTTGGTTTTTGAATTGTAAAAGAAAAGCAAAAAGGAAAAATAAAAACTAAGGGAAAGAAAATCGGTTGCCTCCCGATAAGCGATTGTTTTAAGTCGTAAGCTCGACTACCTCAAGTTATTCAATCAATGGTGGTGCATTCCTCGAGAAAGTAGGTTTCTTCTTGTCCAATCGGTTCTTCCACTACGTATGGCTTTATTCTTTGGCCATTCACCTTGAATTTGTTGTTCTTCCCCTCAAGTTCTATGTCACCCCGGGGGCATACTTATTATCTTGTAGGGGCCGGACAACCTTGATTTTAGATTCCCAGGGAAGAGTCCTAGTCTTGAGTTGTAGAGGAGTACTTGGTCACCTACTTCGTAGCGCCTCACCATGATATTCTTTGCATGATAGACTTTGGTCTTTTCCTTGTACATCCTTGCATTCTCATAGGCATGTCGCCGGATTTCGTCAAGCTCGTTGACACTCAAGAATCGTGGCTTGGCGACGCTCTTGTAATCAAAGTTCAACTTCTTTATCGCCCAGCATGCTCTATGTTCCAATTCCACCGGTAGGTGGCATGCTTTCCCGTTACTAACCGATAGGGGTTGTTCTGATAAGGGTCTTGAAAGCGGTGTAGTACGCCCAAAGAGCGTCACTCAACTTTTGAGACCAATCCTTCCTTGATGCACTCACCGCCTTCTCTAGGATGTTCTTGATCTCTCTATTGGAGATTTCAACTTGGCCACTCGTTTGGGGATGATATGTAAGATCGACCATGTGATGCACTCCACATTTCTTAAGCATTGTCTCAAACTTCTTTTCGATGAAGTGACTCCACCCGTCGCTTATAACCGTTCTCAGGACTCCAAAACAGGGAAAAATCTTATGCTTAAAGAACTTGGCTACAACCCTTGCGTCATTCATTCGGGTGGCTATGGCTTCCACCCACTTTGAGACGTAATCAACTGCAACTAGGATGTACTTGTTGCCGTTACTTGTTGGGAAGGGTCCCATGAAATTAGCACACCAGCAGTGGAACAATTCTATCTCCAAGATGCATTGTAGGGGCATTTCATTTTTCTTCGTGATATTTCCCGTGCTTTGTCACCTGTTGCTACTCTGATGTATTTGTTTACGTCTCTGAAGATGGTGGGCCAGTAGAAGCCACTTTGAAGAATTTTTCGCAGTGGTTTTAGTGACTGCTGCATGTCCCCTGCAGGGTTGGTCATGGCAATGTGACATAATGGAAGCGGCCTCCTCTTTGGGAATACATTGTCTAATGATCCCATCGGCGCATGTTTTAAATAGGTACGGCTCATCCCAAAAGTAGTTTTTGGCATCATGTAAGAACTTCCTCCTCTGATAGGTTTCCATCCCATGAGTGATTATACCGCTCACCAAATAGTTGACTATGTCGACGTACCAAGTGCTTCAGAAGAGGATGCCACAAATATTTGCTCGCTGATGAAAGAATCATCAATCGGTAAGCTGTCGTCTCCATTCCTATGAATAAGCCACGATAGATGGTCTGCCACTACATTTTTGGCCCCTTTCTTATCCTTGATCTCTATGTCAAATTCTTGGAGGAGAAGAATCCATCGTTTTAATCGCGGCTTTGCATCCTTCATGCTTAGCAAGTATTTCAGTGTTGCATGATCCGTGTGGATTATTACTTTGGATCACAGGAGGTAAGATCTGAACTTTTCAATGGAATACACCATGGCTAGTAATTCGTTCTCTGTAGTGGGGTAATTTTTCTGAGCATCATCGAAGGTCTTACTAGCATGGTATATTGCGTGAAGCTTTCCCTCTTTCCTTTGGCCTAAAACAACTCCCACCGCTTTATCATTAGCATCATACATCAACTCAAACGGTAGGTTCCAATCTGGCAGTTGTATGATAGTCGCAGAAATGAGAGTTTCCTTTAACCTGTTAAAAGCTAGCTAGCAAGTGTCAGAAAACACAAAAGGAGCATCCTTCACAAGGAGCTCTGTAAGACGGCGAGCAATGCTAGAGAAGTCCTTTATAAAGCGACGGTAAAATCCTGCATGGCTAGAAAACCACAGATACCATTAAGATTAGTGGGAGGCGGCAAGTCTTTGATGACCTCAACCTTGGCCTTGTCAACTTCGATCCCCTTAAAGGAGATGACATGGCCAAGAACTACTCCCTCTGTTACCATGAAATGACACTTTTCCCAATTTAAAGTCACATTATTATCTTAGCATCGTTCTAAGACTTTAGACAATTTGGCTAAACAACCATCTAAGTCGGTGCCATAAACAGAAAAGTCATCCATAAAAACTCTATTATACTTTCAATGAAGTCCGAGAAAATGGATGTCTTACACCGTTGGAATGTCAGGGGTGCATTGCATAATCCAAATGGCATTCTTTGGTACGCAAAGGTGCCATATGGACATGTGAATGACGTTTTTTCTTAGTCTTCACGATGCAATGGGATTTGTAAGAATCCGGAATACCCATCAAGGTAACAAAAATATTTATGCTTGGCAAGTCGCTTAAGCATTTGATCGATGAATGTGAGGGGGAAGTGGTCTTTTCTTGTGGCTTTATTGAGTTTTCTATAATTGATGCACATGCTCCAACCAGTAATAGTCCTAGTAGATATCAATTCATCTTTATCGTTCCTTTCAACGTTCATGCCCCCCTTCTTGGGCATAACCTGAACGGGGCTAACCCACCTACTATCGGAAATGGGGTCGATAATATCGTCTTCTAGCAGTTTTAGCACCACCTTTTTTACTACTTCTTTCATGTTAGGATTCAGTCACCTTTGAGGCTCAATGGAAGTAGCTTCCTTATCCTCGAGGTGGATTCTATGGGTACATATGGTGTCGCTAATGCCCTTCAGATCGGCAACGCTATACCCTATCACCTTCCTATGTGCTCTGAGGGTTTGGAGAAGGCTTTCTAATTGTGGCTCGATCAGGGAGGCACTAACAATGACAGGATATGTAGAGTTCTCCCCTAAGAAAGCATATTTTAAATTTGCAGGAAGGGGTTTTAGTTCTACCTGAGGGGGTGTTGTACCCCCATCATCGTTTTCCTGTGAAAAGGATTCATCCTCAACTGCTGGTTCAGATGCTGGGAATTCTTCGTCGGTAGATTCATAAGATGAGCAAGGCGTTGACGACGCATCATGGTAGACATCTGCGGAGTCCATCTCCATGTGACCAGGTTTCGTAGTACACCTGTCAATAGGAATAGAGTATTCAGAGGCGCGCGCATTATCAGTTGTAAAGTCAAGAAGGCTTCCCTGATCGATGTCGCCATGTGAATGTCCAGGGTCTACATACTCCCCATGGTCATAGTCTTTGTAGGTCTCAGTATGGAGGATGTTGTCACCATAGAAGCGTAGAGTGTCTCCCTCGTACTACACGTGACTCCGTCAGAGATTGGGATGCCGTCCAAGGACTCTGCATCCTCGAAGGTGCTCGCAATGAAGACCAAGAGTTCTTGAACAATTGGGTCTTCTGCAAGGAATTCTACCGGGCCGTTGGTCCATACATCAGTCATTATGCTCTCCAGTATACTTAGGAGCCGTGGCTCATCCAGCGGTTCAATATGACGAGTCGCTCTCCAATATGTGTCAACCGGTAGAGTTTCAATAGCACAGAGATGCATCACGTCTCCTTCAAAGCTAATATGGATGTCGTCCTCAATGGTACCTGCATCAGAGACATTGTTCAGTATATGATTCATAACCATCTGTTGATTCTCATTACCTGTCATGTAGGTTCCTGCTCCGATGAATCGGACTGCATTTAATAGCTCTCTCGTTGCACATTCGACCATGGCTCCATCTATGCGTGAGTCTCGAAGACCACATTCTTGGTATGGAGAGAAGCTAAACCCATCTGAGTCACTATCAGAATCACTGCTCCAGTGCACTTGCATCTCCATTATACTTGATTTCTTATAAAGAATATTGGCTGGAGAGAAGCACTAATAACAAAAGTGTCAAAAGGGAATAAAAGGATGGAATGATAAGAGATGGTAAGATTTGCCAACAAATTCTTTAATACAGAAATAGCCCAAGTAACACGGTTACCTATCCCCGGCAACATCGCCAAAAACTTGATGCTCCCGAAACTTACACATAGAAGTCACCTTGCAATAGCACGAATGCCGAGGGCTAGATGTATCCCAAATACAAATTTCTAGCACTTTACGCAAGTGTACGGTGTCAAGTAGTAGTATAAAAGATATCGATCCCACAGGGAAGGTAGAGATGTTATTGCCTTAGGCTATTTTCAAATCTCGAAATTTAGGTAGCAATCGGTTTCAAGAGATTGTTTATTTGGGATTGTGATCAGTTAATAAAGACTAGGGCTTTAGGACTCACCACTAGGATTGTCAGATGTCGACGCTTGATTAAGACTCTTACGTTGCATTGGCTTTATTAGGGATTGTCACATCCAAGTTGTGGAATTTATGGCTCTAAGCACCATGAATCTAATGTATCACATTAACCCTACTCTTGCGACAGGCGCACACGATACATGCATTAAGAGTCGACAATATTCATGCCACTCTCATGGTCACAATGATCTCAACTCATAAACTCTCGTGGATTAGAGTTTCGATGTATTTTGGTGGCTCTCATTGACGCAATGGAGGTAGCAGTTAATTAGAAATATAGTTTGTCAGTGGATCCCATCAATACACGAGTCGTGCATGGTCACGATCCCTAATTGAATCTACAAACTCCCCAATTAAGTCTATAGGATACTCCTTAAGCTAATCGATTCCCATGACCTTGGACACGATCTCAGTACGAGTTCTCCTACAAACATTGCAAGATCAACTAAAATACGTCCCTTTTATACCAACACAACCTAAAAATCCTAAATTTGCATCTAAATCCTAAAATCCGTGGGCTAATCCATTAGCCATATATACAACTACTCACGCATCATAGCAATAACAAAGAAAGATTCAATGGATGCGAAGGAATTCATCATATCAGTAGAAGACATCAAAATCAATAGAGAGTTTAGAGAATTGTTACCAACGTGTCGTGGAGCAATAGCAAACCAAAGAGATTTAAGAAAATAAGATTCCTTGTGCAATAGAATAATAAAAATCCAAGCATTGTCTTCGACGGCATAAAACTCTCTAGATCTAAAAACTCTAATTAAATTCTAAGGATAGGCTAAAACTTTAGATGTCTCCCAAGTAGTCCTTGAAAATTGGACTAAAAACATGCTTAAATACATTGGGTAGAAGTCCCAAAAAATCTCAAAAAATTTGGGTACTTGGGCCCACCCACTAAGCTGGTCGTGTTACGCTACTCGACCGATTAGCAGCGCCTCCTCGATCGAGTCGACTTCTGGCTCTGCTTACTGCTGCTAGTGCTTCTAGCTGATACGGGCTATTATGTCGAGTAGCCCCTCTACTCGGTCGAGCTACAGTAGATCAGAACTTCCTCCAAAATGCTGCTCTGTTTCTTAACGACTAGGGTCGAGTAGGTGAACTGCTCGGTCGAGTTGCTTTGCTGCTCGGTCGATCTAGGGTGCCTTGGAGAAAAGCTCAAAATCATTACTCTGTTTGATGCAACTCGGGTCGAGTTGGCTGTCTGCTCGATCGAGTAGGCTGAGGCCGTTTCCGTCTGATTTTTGCGTGTCAGCTCGGCCTAGTAGCTGATGCTACTTGATCGAATCACCTGGAAAACTGAACTGAGCTGAAGCCTTGGCTCTTTTCTCTTGCTCTCTTCTCCTCATCTCCTCCGATCTTCTTCCAAACCTCGGCAAACTCCCATGGGGCCTTGCCAATGACGTCTAGGATGTACCAGATGTGTCCATGTCCCAAAATAGCTCCAATTCACTCCAAAACTCCTGAAAAATCCATAAAGCTCTACAAAACTCAAATATGGTGTTAGAAGCCTGATAATTTATGAAAATAAGGAGTTTGGAGGCAAATATGACATGAAATGATGCGATAAAAACATGGAAAATATGGACACATCACCAGCACAGGGAGTGTGCAGGGTTAGAGAGACACATGGGTGTACTTGTGATGTAATGTGAGGTAGAAAAGTATCATCATCTCACTTCCTTCAGGGGGAGTTACGAGAGACCCTTACAGTGCTCATGTCGCTATTTGGGGGTACCACGGTTTTCACCCACCTTGGGTGAAATCCAGCTCCTTAAGTGTCCTATGATTTACACGGGTTACCAAATGTTTAAATTGATAACTTTAAAATAATTTGTCAACAATCCATGAATATTGTTACCTCTTGTTTGCATGTTTCTCAGCTTTACTTTCAGTATTTGCATACTGCGATGTATTTACTTATGAATATTCTGTTGACCTTTTTACTTCAGTAGACCCCTCTTTAGATAGGCAGTTCGGTTCTAAAACTGGGTCATACCTAGTTTAATTAGGCTTCCTACTAGGTCACACGTTGACGTACTATTCCCGTATGTCGTAGTAGCTTGCATGCGTAGTTTAACATGAATCACAATTAATGTCTAGTAGTATTTGGATGTAGGGGCTCGAAGTCCAGTGATTGAATACTACATCGACTTTTTCAGCTATGTATCTCTGTATTTGGGTGAGTGGGGCGTGACATGGTTTCTGTGGTGGCCCATGCAGGTCAGCTCACACTGTGCTATATGTAAGAGTAGTACGGATGGGGCTCTAACCTTATAATCCATCATTCTTATGTTGAACTCTATTTCTTCTGTTCCTTCCTGCAGAATGGATAGCGGGAACGAAATATCTGATAACGGGTCTTTTGCTTCAGATATGGCATCTTCTAAGTCTCCTTTGATGGCAAAGGTTTTGATGGACATACTGGAGCATCTGAGTCAGCATGACGAGAAGCTGGTTAGTATCCCAGCATAAAAGATGTGAGTCTTTAGACAGTTCAGGGCCTTGCATCCGAAGTCCTTTTCGGGCAAGGATTGGAGGTCGATGAGTGGATTAGACACAAAGAGGATGACCTGACAGCAGTTGGATATCCGCGGGATGGTTGGATGCTGTGAAGAGGCAGTTGACGCATCCGGCAAGAGACTGGTGGGATGCACATGAGCTACATTTGATTGGAGCAGTTTCATGGGATATGTTCAAGGAACTATTCGAGGCTCAGTTTTTCCCAGAGACGAAGAAGGATGAGTTGCATCTACGGTTCGAGCACTTCACTTAGGGGTGACGAAGTGTGGATACCTACGATGCAGAGTTCTCATTGCTGAGCAAGTTTGCTCCAGAGTTGGAGAAGTCAAATGCCACATGGGCTCGACAATTCAGTATGGGACTTGACCTAGAGTACAGAGCTGCTATTTCCACCATGGACCTGCCTACACATGAGGCCGTGCTTAAGGCGGCCAGGGTGCATAAGACACACCTGAAGAGTGTGGGGAGGGCACCAACAGCAACATAGAGACGCTATACTAGTAAGAAGAGGAGTTTCCCAAGGCTAGTACAGACTACTCAGTTCAGGAGGCATGTAGCTCCACAGTATCTCGGATGCGAGTGTCTTGCCAGTACTGTGGTAAGCCTGGGCATAAGAAGACGGATTGTAGGTCCCTTGCCAAGTAGTGATACGCATGTGGATCGCCTGGAAACATCATTAGATATTGTCCTCTGTAGGGTCAGACTTCATGATCGATGTCACCAGTGGAAACCAGGCCGATGCAGCAGAGGATCCTTCTGCTTCCTCCACATTGGCTTCCACTTCCAGCACCACCAGCTCCTAATGCTATAGCTCGTAAAGGATCACCATTGCCTACCAAGCAATAGATCTTCAGGAAGGTGGCATCGAAGCATCAGGCCTTTACGATGACAACTTTGAAGGTAGAGGATACCGGACGAGTCATCACTGGTATATCTCTAACCTTTTCGTAAGTGATACTAGTCTTTTCGTTCTTGTTTTAGCATGATAAGATGCTTGTTATGATTAGGATGTTAGACTCTTATTATAGTTTATCTCCTTGGGCATTATTAAGGTTGCCTCCTTTCTTGCCATATAGCTTTTTGATTTGGGAGCATCTTATTGTTTCTTGTCCCAACAATTTGTGGCTAGACATTGTACAGTAGTAGATTCCTTTGCCACTAGTTGGAACATCCACACAGGAAATGGAGTGCTCCTAGTTCTTTCGGATGCCGTCAGTGTCATGTGGAGATCTGTGGGCAAGAAATGTATGCTTATGTTTTTGTAATAGAGATGCCCCGTTTTGAAGTCGTATTTGGAATGGATTGGTTAGGAATGTTCTTTGATACTATAGAATGTAGACTCAGGAGAGTAGTCCAGATTTATGGTCACCCAAAGTTTGAATTCATTAGTGGTAGTAGCTCACTCAGACCGACGAAGTTGAAGGCATATCCAGTATAAGAGGTGATGATGGCGATGGAAGCTAAACCAGTTTTACCAAGGGTCATTCGAGATTTTCCTGATGTATTTTCAAATGAAATCTATGGACTTCCTCCAAAAATATCCTTCGAGTTTACCATTGATCTTATTCCAGACTCACAACCGATTGCGAAGGCTCCATATCATATGGCTCCTCTAGAACTAGTTAAGCTTCGTCGTCGGTTGTAGGATTTGACAGAGCGTGGACTGATTCAACCCAGCGAGTCTCCGTGGGGAGTGCCTGTGCTATTGGTGGACAAGAAATATGGATCTAGAAGGCAGTGCATCGATTAACAAGAATTAAATAAGGTTTAAGTGAAGAAAAAGTATCCTCTTCCTTGTATTGATGACATCTTCGATCAGTTTGGTGGATCGCAAGTGTATTTGAAGCTAGACTTGAGAAGTGATCGTGTCTAGATGTACTCATAAAATAATGTAGTTTTATCACAAGCGCACGATGAAGTGGTGAGCTGGTATCGAATCATAGGGAGGTGGTTGTTTTTATCTTGGTTATTTAGATGTATTGAAGATTTGAATAATGGTGATGGAATGTATGTGTCATGAACGAGTAAAAATATCGAATATAATGCAATTAATAAGAATGGCTAGGACTAAGGAATCCCCACTATAGAGTTTCGAGTATCAATGTGAATATGAGCTCCTAGTTACTAACTCTTAGTTTAGGGTGAAATTGTCGCAACTATGTTATGAACAGGAGCACGCTCTCGTGCTACACAAGTCTAAAATAACTCAAGATAGAACCTCGCTCTCATGCAAGCCTAGTTGAATTATTAGAATTAAGATCAACACTATAATTTAATTCTCACTCAAGCCCACTGTCGTGTGATGTGAGTTCGAATCTAGATTATTGTGGTTCATATTCATCTTATCGTTGTCCAGACGAATATAATAATAGAAATTTAATAAAGATGATAGATTTGGTCGATTTCACGCACTAAATCTAGGATATCCAAATTATAGATCTAAATCAAATATCTAGGGCTTCCTATAGATCAAGATCCTCTCTCGAGCTCTCAAGATCTAAGTGTTAGTTACTGGTCTTTTAGACCAATATTGTTTTGATGATGATCAAACCATTATGTTGTTGCTAATGACTCTCAATATTTTAGTCTCATGTTTACCAATTAAAGAATAAGCTTTTTGGAGACAAATAGCTTGGTGCAAGGATGGACATCAAGAGGAGCATTACCAAAGCTTGGATCTTGATGAAGGGAAGCTCATCAAGATGTGCCAAAGCTTGGAAGAGGATGATGAGCATCAAGGCATCAAGAGCTTGAATTCTTAGTCCCTAGGAGATGCAAAATGTAATCCATGTAATTTCAATTACTTGCATTTCTATTTTTGAGTCTAGGATTTTGTAATGCCTTGATAAATGGTCATACTCATTCATGCCTAAGCATTAACAATCTTAGTGAGCCTTAAGTTTATGATAGAAACCAACCCAATAGATTCACGATACCAAAAACTCAAAATGGAGTTTTTGGCCTTCTAATAGGTGACTGCTGAAGGCAGGACATGTGACTGGGTGTTATCCAGGCGACTGGCTAGCCTTCTACAGCCGACTGTTGTGTACAGCTGGTGCAGGCGACTGAAGTTCATTTGACAGGCGCATGTCTACCATTAAGCATCTGAACTTTGTTCTTCAGTTGTCTGAGTGCCAATGTGCATAACTTCTCTTTTCTGGGCACCAATCCAATTTGTGTGACAACTGACTGATGGAGAGTTTACAGCTGCCTATCTATCTTCCGGCACCTGGACTTTGGTCAACAATCTTCTGAATGCACAAGTATGAAAGTTGCATTTTCTCAGCTCCATTCCATCCAATATGAAAGCCTCCTGCTGAAGTATATTCAGGCGCCTACACAAAGTACATGCGGCTATGTAGTCACAATGTACATGCGGCTATGTAGTCTTCTCTAGTCACCTGTCCTGGCTAAGTTTATAGCCGTTGGGAATTTTCTAGCCATTGATCAGCCTACTAGGGTTTCTTCTACAGGCGCATGTCCGAGAGTTTTCAGCCAAAAATCTAGCCGTTGCAGATTTGTTCATTTGGCCTTTTTGCTAGGTTTTGAGGGTTATTATGGCTTCCTATATATAGGAGATGGGTTAGTTCATTTAGAACTCTTGGTTAACATTGAATATCTTAGAGATTCATTAAGCCACCCTTATTCTCTCATTTCCCTCTCACGAGCTCTAATCTCTTTATGCTTTGAAGCTAGCTCAAGGAAAATCATCAAGTACAATCAAGCTCATCTTAACACTTGGAGATCCTCTTCCATGCCTTCTTCATGATATTGAGCAAGTTCATCAAAAGGCATAGATAAGAGTATTTATTTCATCTTTGTGAAGGAAAATCTAATCGCTCCCAGATATACACCCGGAAAACAATTGTAGTTTTACCATAAGCGCACGGTGTAGTGGCGAGCGGGTATCGAACACGAGGAGGGACTAATGACAGTACTCTATCTTGATCACTAAGCTATTGGTGGAAGGGAGATTTTTGGAATGTTGTTGTCATAGTCGTTCAATTAACAATTCAAATTCAATATTATAAAAGCGTCTAAGGCTACGGAATCCCCACTACGGATCGTCATTCATCTCTGTGGATCGCGAATCTCAATGTTGCAAGACTTGAATTCGGGTGAACTAGTCTAACAAAATAGAGAACCAGGCTCACGCTCTCGTGCTATTACCGGTTTATAGTGACCTAGATTAGGGCCCACTCTCGTACAAACCCTAACCTAAGCCACTAGCATTAGGATCGACGTCATCGTTCAATCTCTATTCGAGCCCACTCTCGTACAAACCCTAACCTAAGCCACTAGCATTAGGATCGACGTCATCGTTCAATCTCTATTCGAGCCCACTCTCATGCAAATTCGAGTTACAATCTAGATTGTAATAGCTCGTATTCGTCCAATCTCTTGCAAACGAATGTGTGTATAGATTTATAATAAAAATGCTAGCTTTGGTCCAATCTCTTGCAAACCAAGTCTAGTGAATCTCGATTATAAACCTAAGTCGAATATCTAGGCCTGTCCAACAATTAGAATCCAATCTCTTGCAAACTCCAAATCAATAGAAATTCCTAGCTATCCATAATAAATCAATCACAACCTAACCTCCTATCAATTATAGTAGCATATAAATTTATTCATCACAAATCTGAAATTAGATCCATCGGTTCATCCCCATGCCCTAGAACAGCGAATCTACTCACAAATCATCATAGCAATAACAAAATCAATGATGGAAATCATATTGCAATTCAGATTTAGACGAGAACAATTCATAAAAATGCAATATGCAAAATAAATAGACAAACCAAATCTGAGTTCTTCAATGTAATGACCGGTTTTTATCGATACATTTATCTTTTTTTCTCTCGTGTATTATTTTTCTGTATCCGTAGTTAGGCGTATCTGTCCCGTGCACACATCAACTTCTAAAATATTTTTTATATTAATTGTTGCTATCATTATTTTAAACCACTTAGTTAAATCCTAATTATTATAATTATTTTGGAAGATATCTTTTATAATTAATTTAGATTTTCAAACTCAAAATTCGAATTTCAAATCATTTCAAATCTTTTTAAAGTCAAATAAAACTTACCATTTTTAAGCCCATTTAAACATATTGATTGGCTATTATTCCCTTGATTTAAACCTATTAATTGTAATCCCATTAATTATAATTTTAAATCACTTTCCTTATATATCACACCCCACATTTTGAATCTTACTGTGGCCGAACCCATACTCACGCACCCACAAGCTGCACTCACACGCACCTAAACATAATATAATAAAAACTATAGAAAACTAAATCTAAGCTAGCATAGGTACTCTTGCAACAGACTTTAAACAAAAAAATAATAAAGCTTACTCTAAACATTGTGACCCTAGGACTGTTCATGTACTACTCTCCTGAAACAAAACCTATAAGCTATCACCTTAAATCATGTACTGCCCCTAGACTTACCCTACTTCCCTTATAAAGGAAACCCTAGAGATACTCCAGGATTATCAGCAGCAGCCCCAACTTCATCTCCCCACGCCCAGAAATCCAATGCGTGCAGACCATCTCCTTTCGCCCAGAAACGCCGCCCCCTATCCTCTTCTTCGCACACGAGCCAGGCAACCGGAGACGCCATCGATTCCCCTTCATCCACGTGCAGACCGCCATACGATCCTCCCACGGCGCCTCCCCCTCGCCCAGCAACACAGCACTGTGCCTCCTCCGCTAGCTGCTCCCACTCTATGCGACGCACGCCCAGACCTCCTCTTCTTTCCACGCACGCAGCAGCCGCAGACAGCTCCGTACCCCTCCCTCGCACTATAAACCAACACCGGAGCCCCTCGCTGCTTGCACAACCTAAGACAACCATACGTCGTCTCCTCCTCATCGTTGTCACGTCCAGAGCAGTTAAAAACACTCCCCAGGCCTTGTTGACAACCGCGCAAACCCGACACTGCAGCCCACACAAGCACGAGAGCCACTGACAGCCCCTCGCCCTCCTCCGGAGGCTCAACGTCACTGTTTCGGAACGTACGCATCGCCGCTGCCCATCGTTTCATCCCAATCCTTCGCTGTACTACCGGTTAGTAGATCTACCCTTGAACAAACTATAACCCACACCGTAATATAGAGAACCTAAAAAAACGGATCGCTAGACGTCGTAGGAATCAGTTTAATATTTGCTACATTCGATAATGTCTTAATCTGAATTTGTGCTTTATCAAACCAGCGAGCCGTCATCACCATAGTGTAGTACCTGTCGAGACGTTTCCGACGACACCAAGAACGCCAAAAACCGGCAAGTATGCAAATTGATATGAATTTTTGAAGTCTGAGGGTTTTTACGTCACTTTTTCTTTATGCTGTATAACTTGAAAACCATACGTGAAATGACGCATGAAAACGATGCCATGACATTCTGGACTAATTTTGGGCCCCAACGGTATATAATTCGATATATTTTAATTTTAAACAACGAGGAAGAAAATTGGTTTCTGTAGCATGCTCAATAAAAACTCATGTTCAACGTTATTTTAAAATTGTTATAAATGTTGACAACCCACTCTTGCTTATTGAAAATGTTGTGTAAACAAAGCAATATTGATAATGTTAAATAACTACAAGTCTTGGAATGTTTAACAAGTTGAGACATCGTGAAAATCGTGCGCCTCGAAGGCGGAATCGTGAATTCGTGATGTCGAGTGAGTCGACTAGGCTGGCTCGTGTTCTAGCACAAAATTGGGGTGGGGTTAGGGTTGAGCGGCCACTAGGGGTATGAAGGGGTTCTCTCTTCAAGAGCACCACCCGCATGCGGTGGGGTAGCATCAATCACGGTAAACCCCCGTGAGAAAAACGATCCACTCATCACGACCTAAAAGGCGAGAACCCTATGATAGATGTGAACTATTGACATGAAACTTGCAACGCTAACGTGATCACAGTAACTTGATATTCTAACGAACTCAAGAAAACTTTACTTCACTTCTTGTAACTGCTTAGAACTGCATGATAAGATTGTTTCGTTTCATTTCATTATAATAGACACGTTTTAATTTATGGCAGTCATCTCATTTAATGTCTCTTAAATTCATATCATTTTTATATCTTGCTTTGGGTTGCTAACCTTTTCTTGCAGACTCTTGCTCACATACATTCATGTTTTTGGATGTATGTCAGATCCCGAGCTCGAGTACCCAAAGGATCATTTCGAGACCCTTACTTGGAGAGCCAGGAGTTCGCCCCAGACGCCGAGCCTCTCCCCGCGGAGGACTAGTGGACTCGTACTATTACTTCTTCTTTAGTTTACTTTCAGACGTTATTGTTGCTGTTTTGTGCACGTTCGTTGTTGCTACTTTAGCTCAGATGGGTCTTGTTGTTTAATTTCGTGTATAGATTTTATATCTCTGGATGTGGCTTCTTATCTTTTGAATGTATTCTTATTGTTCTGAAATGCAAATACAAGGATCTGCCCTGTGTTTTTATCACAGACGCTTATTGAACTCAAGCTTCACCGCTCCAGTTCATGCGGACCGCGTAACGTTCTTGCTTTCGGTATCTTTTGGGAAGCGGGGCACTACAGGTTTTAGTGGTGGCCCATGCAGGTCCCGCCACTGCGAAATTCAGAACAAAGAGAATAATTTTCATTAGGGAGACATCTAGAGTAATCGTATTCATGAGATTAACTTGGGCTTTTCTTTTCTAAGAATGGCTGGGAGATGAAACACCTGACAGGGAGCCGGAGCTGCTGGAGGCAGAGAGAATGACATCCACCAGATGCTTGGTATTATGAGAGAGATGCTTGAGGATCAGCACCATCTGGTCCAGCAGGGACGTCAGGCTACACCAGCTGCTCCACAACCTCGCTCTGAGCCTGGAGCCAAGCAGTTCCGGGAGATGCATCCGAAGAGCTTCTCCGGACGAGAGGGCCCACTAGCGACCGAAGTATGGCTTCGCAGCACTACGGATAACTTGGGTCTTGCCCGAGTCAATCCAAATGGTTGGGTGGATCTCGCCAAGAAGCAGCTGACAGACAATGCACGTCACTGGTGGGATGCTGAATAGACTAGGCTGACCAAGCCAGTGCCATGGGTGACTTTCCGTCAGAGGTTTGACGCCCAGTACTTTTCAAAGGCTGCAAAGAGGGAGATGATGCAGCGCTTCATCAACCTGGAGCAAGGCACCATGACAGTCGACGAGTATGAGGCTAAGTTTACCACGCTGAGTCGGTTCGTCCCCACTCTAGTAGCAGACGCAGAAGACTGTGCACATTGCTTTCTACAGGGCTTGGATCTAGACATCCAGAGTGTGTTGTCCAGGAGCACATTTACCACTCATGAGCAAGTCCTTATAGCTACGAAGAAGCATGAGCAGGTTTCCAATCAAAAGAAGGCACGTCAGGCGGGCCAGCACCCGATGGAGATGCTGAGGAGTGCACCTATGCCTGGTGTTCATCCAGTCTAGACCACCCAATTCAAGAGGCCAGCTACACCTGTCTCCAACCGAGCCCAGCTGACTTGCCATTTCTGTGGCAAGCTTGGACATGTGAAGAAGGACTGCAGTAGGATGCTGAATAAGTGTTTGGTCTGTGGATCGCCTGTCCATGCTGCGAAGGACTGCCCCCGTGGTTCTTGACCCCTACCTACTGGAGCACCTGGACCCGCTCAGTGGATATTGCCTGCACTTGGACAGCGAGAACCACCTTTGATACCGCAGGAGCGAGCCTTTCAGCAGGCCAACCCGTCGAAGCGTCGAGCTTTCACTATGACAGCCGTTGAGGCTGAAGCTGATGACGATGTGATTGCAGGTAACCTCTAGACTAGTCTTTTCTTTTGTGCATTTATGTTTGATTAGTTAGTTCCTTGTTTGATCTAGTTGCATGTTACCCTTAGGTGTTATCTTCGCTTCCTCCCACCTGGCCTTGACACTGTTCAACTCTGGAGCTTCCATGTGCATCCTATCTCAAAATTTCGTAGACGAACACTCGATACCCACCTATACACTTCCCAAGTGTTGGAATATTACGACTGGGAATGGTCTAGTGAAGGTTGCACTAGGTTGTAGACCATGCCCGTTGGTAGGTAGTGGACACGAATTGTATGCTAATTTTGTTGTCCACGACCTACCCAACTTCGATGCAATTCTTGGCATTGATTGGTTAGGAGCTTTTTATGCCACAATCGACTGTCACCGGAAGAAAGTGGTGTTTGAAATTCCTGACCACACAGTGTTCGAATTCGTCAGCAGAGGACGTTCGCTTGGACCTGTCAAGTTCCAGGCCCAGCCGTACAGATTGACAGTTGCATCTATGATAGCAGAACCGGAGAAGCCAGAAGTAGTGAGAGACTTCAAAGAGTCTTCCCTGAAGACATTTCTGGATTGCCGCCCGATCAAGAATTGGAGTTCGGCATTGATCCGATACCAGGAGCTCAACCGATTTCGAAGGCATCGTACCGTATGGCTCCTGCTGAGCTAGAAGAGCTGAGGAAACAGTTTGATGAGCTACTGTAGAAGGGTTTTATTCATACCAGCGTGTCTCCCTGGGGTGCACCCGTCTTGCTGGTGAAGAAGAAGGATGGATCGAGGAGGATGTGCATTGACTATCGGGAGCTGAATCAGATCACAATGAAAAACAAGTACCTGCTGCCCTGTATTGATGATATCTTCGATCAGCTTGGTGGATCGAAGGTATTTTCGAAGTTGGACCTTCGGAGCGGATACCATCAAGTCAGAGTCAAGAAGGATGACGTGCCCAAGACAGCTTTTTGGACTAAGTACGGGCACTATGAGTTTGTTGTCATGCCGTTCGGTGTGACCAACGCTCCCGCTGTGTTCATGAATCTCATGAACCTTATCTTTTACGACTTCCTTGACAAGTTCATAGTGATCTTCATAGATGACATCCTGGTGTACTCGAGGAGCGAGGAGGAGCATGCAGAGCACTTGAGAATGGTATTAGAAATGCTTCGCCATCATAGACTATATGTCAAGTACATGAAAAACGAATTCTGGCTGGACAGAGTTGCATTTCTTGGTCATGTAGTATCAGGATCCGGGTTCTCAGTGGATCCGGAGAAGGTCAGAGCAGTCAGTGAATGGCCTACACCTCGATCAGCTTTGTACATCAGGAGTTTCCTCGGATTGGCTGGATACTACCACAGATTTATCAAGGATTTCTCGAGGATAGCTGAGCCGATGACAAGATTGACGCATAAGGATGTTAAGTTAAGTTGGTCAGATTCTTATGAGCAGTATTTTTCTACTTTGAAGGAGAGACTGACTACTGCACCGGTCTTGGCTATTCTCGACAGAAGCGGAGGCTTTGAGTTTTTCTGCGACGCATCAGGCAAGGGACTTGGATGTGTTCTACACCAGCATAATCATGTGGTCACATATGCTTCGCGATAGTTAAATGTACATGAGAAGAACTATCCGACCCACGATTTGGAGCTGGCAGGTGTCGTATTTTCTTTGAAGATCTGGTGACATTTCTTACTGAGTGAGAAAGTGAAAATTTTCACCGATCTCAAAAGTTTGAAATATATATTCACTCAGAAGGAGCTGAATATGAGACATCGCAGACGGTTGGAATTGATGGCAGACTATGACATCGATCTTCAGTATCATCCAGTGAAGGTGAATGTCGTACCGGATGCCTTGAGTTGACTGCTCGAGGGATGATTCTCACAGCTCAGTGGAGATTGCAGCAGGATCTGCGAGAGATGGATGTTGAAGCCATTCTACTGGGAGTCACTTCGTCGTTGATGAAAATGCAAATTCAGTCGACGATTGTAGACCGGATCAAGACTGCTAAAGCTGGAGATGTTAAGTTGATGAAGATCAGAAAGCAAGTCAAAGCCAGACTCCGGACAGATTTTCTGATTCACAGGATGGATCTTTGAGATATGGCAGTAGGATCTGTGTACCCGCAGGAGATATCAGAGAGGAAATGATGAATGAGGCTCATAGTTTGCCTTATCCATTCATCCTGGAGGTACGCAGATATACAAGGATCTTCGTCAGAATTTCTGGTGGCACGGGATGAAGAGAAGTGTGGCACGGAGTGTTATCAAGTGTCTGGTGTGTCAGCAAGTGAAGGCTAAACATCATCGCACTGCTGGACTACTACAACCTCTACTGATCCTGGAGTGGAAATGGCTGCACATCACGATGGACTTCGTGACTGGCTTACCTCGAAGCACCAAACAGAATGACGCAATCTGGGTCATCGTTGATCGATTGACTAAGTCTGCGCACTTCATACCATTCCGAGTAGGACAATCTATGGAGATACTGGAAAAGAAGTATATGGAGGTAATGATCCAACTCATTCATTCGTAATTTTCCTTCTATTACCAATTGTGATGTGAAATATGTTGTATAAGAGATTGTGCGCTTACATGGAGTCCCTGTGAGCATTGCATCAGATTGTATACGAGGTTCACGTCTCCGTTCTGGAAGAGTCTGCAGACCAATCTGGTTACCAGTCTGAAGTTCAACATTGCGTATCACCCGCAGACGGATGGCCAGTCTAAGCGGACCATTCAGATCTTGGAGGATATGCTAAGAGCTTGCATGCTAGATTTCAAGGGTTCATGGGAGGATCATCTATACCTGGTGGAGTTCTCCTACAACAATAGCTACCAGGCGAGCATTGGCATGGCGCCATTTGCTGCTCACTACGAGAGGAAATGTCGTTCACCACTGAGCTGGGACGACATTGGAGATAGAGAGTTATTGGGACCGGAGATGATTGTCGAAGCAGTGGACGTTGTTTGAGATATCAGAGACAAGCTTCAGATCGCTCAGGACTGTTATAAGCATTAGGCTGAAGCTAAACGACGTCCTCTGGAGAATCAGCCGGGAGACCATGGATTCCTGAATATTTCTTCAAATCGTGGAGTGATTCGCTTTGTGAAACGCGGCAAGCTCAGCCCGAGATACATCGAACCCTTCGATGTCCTGGAGAGAGTTGGCGAGGTAGCCTACTGCTTAGCCTTTCCACCATCTTTGGAGGGAGTTCACGATGTCTTCTATGTGTCTCAGCTTCATCGGTACAGCAGCGACCCATCTCACGCTGTGGACTACTCTGAGATTACCGTCCGTCCAGATCTGATGTATGACCAGCAGCCAGTGCAGATCCTTGACATGCGTTAGAAGACACTCCGGAATAAGACTGCTGACCTTGTTAGAGTGATGTGGCGACATGGCTCGCCAGGAGAGTCCATATGGGAGAGGGAAGATGAGATGAGAGAGCATTACCCACATCTGTTTCCTGATCAGTGATTGCTAGACATTCTGAGAGCAGAATTTTCTTTAAGGTGGGTAGGATGTAACGACCGGTTATTATCGATACATTTATCTGTTTTTCTCTCATGTATTATTTTTCTGTATCCGTAGTTAGGCGTGTCTGTCCCCGTACACGCATCAACTTCTAATATCTTTTTAATATTAATTATTACTATCATTATTTTAAACCACTTAGTTAAATCCTTATTATTATAATTATTTTGGAAGATATCTTTTATAATTAATTTAGATTTTCAAATTCAAAATTCAAAATTCAAATCATTTCAAATCTTTTTAAAGTCAAATGAAACTTACCATTTTTAAGCCCATTTAAACATATTGATTAGCTATTATTCCCTTGATTTAAACCTATTAATTGCAATCCCATTAATTATAATTTTAAATCACTTTCCTTATATATCACACCCCACGTTTTGAATCTTACTGTGGCCGAACCCATACTCACGCACCCACCAGCTGCACTCATACACACCTAAAGATAATATAATAAAAACTATAGAAAACTAAACCTAAGCTAGCATAGTTACTCTTGCAACAGACTTTAAACAAAAAAAAATAAAGCTAACTCTAAACATTGTGACCCTAGGCCTGTTCACGTACTACTCTCCTGAAACAAAACCTATAAGCGATCACCTTAAATCATGTACTGCCACTAGACCTACCCTACTTCCCTTATAAAGGAAACCCTAGAGAGACTCTAGGATTATCAGCAGCCACCCCGACTTCATCTCCCCATGCCCAGAAATCCAACGTGCGCAGACCATCTCCTCTCGCCCAGAAACGCCGCCGCTTCTTCGCATACGAGCCAGGCAACTGGAGATGCCGTCGATTCCCCTTTATCCACACACAGACCGCTGCATGATCCTCCCCACGGCTCCTCCCACTCGCCTAGCAACACAGCACAGTGCCTCCTCCGTGAGCTACTTCCCCTCCACGCAATGCACGCCCAGGCCTCCTCTTCTTTCCACGCACGAAGTAGCTGCAGACAGCTCCTTACCCATCCCTCACACTGCAAACCAACGCCGGAGCCCCTAGCTGCCTGCACAATATAAGACAGCCATACTGCATCTCCTCCTCATCCCTGCTACGCCCAGAACAGCCAAAACACTCCCGAGGCCTCGCTGACAGCCGTGCGAACCCGATGTCGTAGCCCCCACACGCACGAGAGCCGCTAACAGGCCCTTGCCCTCCTCCCAGGCTCAACGTCACCGTTTCAGAACCGTATGCGTCGCTGCTGCCAGTCGCTGCGTCTCGATCCTTCGTTGCACTACCAGTTAGTAGATCTACCCTTTAACAAACTATAACCCACACGGTAATATAGATAACCTAATAAAACGGATCGCTAGATGTCATAGGAATTAGTTTAACATTTTCTACATTCAAAAACGGCTTTGTTACGCCTATTTGGCCGACGCCCGAAAGACTCAAGCCCGGAAACCCAACTACCGATCAGAAGCCCATCTGCGCTATCCGGCCCGACCGACAAGGCCCTATAGGGGGCCCCCAAGTATCGATCCGACCCAGCCCTGACAACGCACTGGTCACTCACCCACTCCTGCGATAACTGCTCCCCCAGACCCGTGATCATTTAAGGGCTGTTATGGGGAGGAGCAAGGTGGGGGCGTAGGAAGCGGCGAAGGGGCGGGTTGAGGGGGCACGATTGAGGGCGGACGTGAGACGTGAGTCGTGGGCAGACTCGGTGGAAGGTCAATAAGAGGGCTAGGAGGATGACAGAACAGAGGACCGCATCTCAGGTATCTAAAACCTAAGGTACTCCATCAACGACCTAGTTCCCCCATTTCACCTCTTTCCTCCCCCACTCGCGCCGTGAGACGCCGTACCGATCTCCTCTCGAGTCGTACCGTCTCCGCAGGGCCTCCTCTTTCAGATCATTATCTGACTTAGGCATCGGAGGGGTTTTGGTCGGAACCAAGGTCCGGCCCCCCTGACGAGTGTTCTCGTCTACGCAGGAGGATATCCGATCCACGGGCCGAGGCTTCCCCTCCGCCCCTCGCCGACCACGCAACCAGCTGGACGATCGAGGCTACCCCTCATCGTCCGACCGCCGAGGCCGAGCACAACCGACCGAGGCCGAGCGTCTCAACCCGGGCCGAGGCTTCCCCTCGCCCTACCAACGACCGAGGACCCCGATTCGGCCCAGCCGACGTGCTCCACGTCGTCTGTAGATCCGACTTGAGCCTCGTCTGCACCGACTTGACACACCCGAGGGACCCAAGCTGGCCCCTTGACCACGTTGACCGGGTTGTCCACGGTCAACGCTTTTGTAGTGAGAAAACACTCTGAAACATCTGGCGCCGTCTGTGGGAACGAACTGTCCCACGAAGAAACAAACCACACCTGCAATGACGCGTCTTCACCCGTCTCGACGAAAGGAGAGCAAGGCTTTGACGCGAAGCGACCGGGCCCGCCATCGTTGGCGAGAGTGGGCCCGGGCCCGACGCGAGGAGGATCACGAGGAGAGGACCGGGAGACCCTCACCATCCCAACCGGTCGGGAGACCGAGCACGTCTGTAACGGCGCGCAGCTCGGACGCAGCTTTGGTGGTGTCGGTGATCGTCGACACAACCATGGTACGGCGACTGCTCGTCGACACCGGCATCTCCTGTGACGTCCTCTTCATGTCAACCCTGGAAAGGATGGGGCGGCGGAAGGAAGACTTACGACCTCGCTCGGGTCCCGTGGTAGGATTCACGGGTCATTCCACCCCCATCATCGGCACGATCCACCTCCCGGTAACACTCGGAGGCCCACCAGACTCGGTGACCTTGGCGGTGGAATTCATCGTGTTGGGGATCGGGTCAGAATATAATGGGATCATCGGCCAACCCCTACTCAACGCCATCGACGCGGTGGTCTCGACCCTCCATCAGACTATCAAGTTCCGAACGCCTGGGGGGATGGGACAAGTCGAAGGCGACGCGGGGAGACCGAGTACCTGCTATCAACTGGCGGAGGAAGGTCCCGAAGATCGTCTAGCCGACCGGATGGCCACGCTCGACTTAAGGGATGGGCCGAGGCACACCCCTGCGGAGGAGCAAGAGCAGATCCCGGTCACAGACATCGAGGGCCGGTTCGTCTCAATCGGGAGAGGGCTAAGCCACGACCTGAGGGACCAACTGGTCGAGTGCCTGGAGGCGAACCTAGACATCTTTGCTTGGTCACAGGAAGACATGCCCGGTGTAGATCCCCAGGTGATCATCCACCAGATCAACGCTGACCCTAACTTCAGGCCGGTCAGGCAGAAGAAGCGGAACCTGGGCGGCGAGAAGATGAAGGCGGCCTCCGAGGAAGTGGAGCGTCTCCTCGACGCCGGCTTCATACGGGAAGTCTGGTACCCGGAGTGGCTGTCGAATGTGGTGATGGTCAAGAAACCCAACGGGAAGTGGCGAATGTGCGTGGACTTCAGTGACCTCAACAAGGCCTGTCCCAAGGACAGCTACCCCCTGCCGCGCATTGACCACCTGGTGGACAACGCCTCGGGGTATGAGATGCTCAGCTTCATGGACGCCTACTCAGGGTATAATCAAGTCCAGATGGATCCCCGGGACGAGGAGATGACAGCCTTCACGACGAACCGGGGAACATACTGCTACAAGAAGATGCCCTTTGGCCTGAAGAACGCAGTGGCCACCTACCAGAGAATGGTCAATAAGGTTTTTAGCTCCCAGATCGGGAGGAACCTGGAAGTCTACGTCGACGACATGCTTGTCAAGTCAAGACAACTGGAGGACCACATCGCTGACCTTCGGGAGACCTTCGAGCGGTTGCGGCGACACCACATTCGACTCAACCCCGCGAAGTGCACGTTCGGGGTAAGATCTGGCAAATTCTTGGGGTTTATGATAACTAACCGTGGCATTGAAGCTAATCCTGATAAGATCGAGGCTCTGATCAACATGCGTGAGCCGAAGACGATCAAAGAACTGCAGAGGCTAACTGGGCGCATCGCAGCCCTGGGGCGATTCCTTTCCAAATCGGTGGAAAGATTGCTCCCCTTCTTCAAAGTCCTGAGGAAAGCGATCGCGGAACCTTCAGACAATAGGAAGGCGATACTATGGGACGAAGACTGCTCCAGGGCGTTCACGGATCTCAAAGAATATCTCCGCAGTTCGCCTCTCCTGTCCAAGCCACGAGAAGGGGAGTCGTTGAGCCTTTACCTGGCGTGCGCGGAGGAAGCTGTGAGTTCGGTGATGATCCAGGAAGACGGCGGGGTGCAGTGGCCGGTGTACTACATGAGCCGGATCTTGAAGGGGGCGGAGGTGCGGTACTCGCCCATGGAGAAACTGGCATACGCCCTCGTCCTCTCAGCACGAAGGCTCCGACCCTATTTCCAAGCCCACACCATACTCATCCTGACCGACTCACAACTGGAGCAGAACCTCAAGAGATTCGATCGAATGGGGAGGATGCTGAACTGGGGGTGGAATTGAGCGAGTACGACCTCCGATTCAAACCACGCACGGCCATCAAAGGGCAGGCTCTGGCCGACTTCATCGCTGAGTGCACGACGGAAGGAAATGGCCCCCGGTAGAAGAAGGCCCAGCAACGGTAATTGCCCGACCCTTGTCCTTTCTTTCGGCTGACCACCTCCAGCCAGGAATTCCAGGAGCGTGGATAGTCCATGTGGACGGATCAGCCACACAGTCAGGAGGTGGGGCGGGGATTGCGATCCGATCTCCGGAAGGGAACGTCGTGGAGTACGCGTTGCGGTTCGAGTTCCCGGCCACCAACAACGTGGCAGAATACGAAGCGGTGATCAACGGCCTAAAACTAACCCGGGAGCTTGGGGCCGAATCTGTGCGCCTCCTCAGCGACTCGAAGCTCATTGTCAACCAACTTCTGGGAAGCTATGAGGCGCGGGAGGAGACAATGCAGAGATATCACGCCATCGCTAAAGCTGCGCTCTCCAGGTTCAAAAGCATGGAAGTCTTTCATCTTCCGCGGTCGGAGAACGCACGGGCGGATGCGTTGTCGAAGCTAGCCTCATCCTCGCCTAAGGATCTGGGCCGCACCATCTACGTGGAGAACCTGCAGTCCCCCAACACGGAGGAGCTGGAGGTGATGGCGATCGACCAAAATCCCACCTGGATGGATCCGATCATCTGGTACCTCACTCATGGGGAAGTGCCGACGGATTGGGACGAGCGTCGGACCCTGGAGAGGACGGCGCTCCGATACGTGATCCATGAGGGGACGCTCTACCGGAGGCGCTGGACGAAGGCTGATGTCCTCCCATACCTGAAATGCGTCGGACCACAGGAAGCCGACTACATCCTACAGGAGATTCACGAGGGGATCTGCGGGAATCACCACGGGGGCAAGATGGTTGCACAAAAAATCTTGAGGCAGGGATACTACTGGCCGACCCTGGTACAAGACGCAACAAGCTGCATCCAAAAGTGCCAGGAATGTCAGAGGTATGCCCACCACTCCTCAACTCCCCCTTCAGAGCTCATCCCTATCGTGAGCCCCATCCCCTTTACGAAATGGGGGCTCGACATCCTCGGACCGTTTAAACCGGGCCGGGGGCAGCAGAAGTATCTGATAGTGGCGGTGGACTACTTCACCAAATGGATCGAGGCGGAACCGCTGGCCACTATCACATGGAAGAAGGCGAAAAGCTTCGTGTGGACTTCCATCATCTCCAGATTCGGAGTCCCCCGATCCATCGTCACAGACAACGGGAAACAGTTCGACTCCGTGGGGTTCAAAGACTTCTGCGCGGAATGGGGAATCAAGCTTCTCTTCGCCTCTGTAGCACACCCCCAGACCAATGGAATGGCGGAAGCAGCCAACAAATGTATCATAGAGCCACTCCGGAAGAAAGTGAAGGACGCCGAAGGAAGCTGGCCGGAAGAGCTCCCCGGGATACTCTGGTCATACCGGACGACCCACAAGGAGGCCACTGGCGAGACCCCGTTCATGCTTGCCTACGGGGCCGAAGCAGTGGTACCGGTCGAGTTGGGCGAGGAATCTCTCCGCCTCAAATACTTTGACGAAGACATGAACTCGCAGGGTCTGGAACTCAGCCTGGAGCTCCTCGGCGAACGACGGGAACAAGCCCTGGCCACCATCATCCACCAGAAGTAGAAGGTGGCCCGATACTACAACGCTCAGGTCAGGGGTCGAAGCTACCACCTGGGAGACCTGGTCCTCCGGAAAGCAGGCTTCAACCCGGATACCGCTCGCAAGGGGAAGCTCACGGCTAAATGGGAGGGGCCCTACAAAGTCATCGAGGTCCTCGGACCTGCGACCTACCGTCTAGCCAATATGGAGGGGAGGATTCTCACTCACGCTTGGAATGCGGAACATTTACGCAAATACTTTCAATAAATGTATCGTTTCTTGTGAAATAAATTTATTTGAATTCGTTCCTTTCCAGATAAACAAAAAAGATGTACAGAGGGACGCACGAAGAGGCCGAGGGGCATTCCCCTCCCTCATTCATCTCCAGGGGCACCTGTGGGGCCACCAGCTGGCAGCCCACTTGGGTAATCCCCCACATTCCGTTCGGCGTCGGGATGCACCCGGAGATCCTCGAAGTTGACCCCCGAGAGCGGGAACTTCTTTTGGATCTCGGACTGACACCGGGCGAAACCCTTCTCAAACGCCTCCGTCAAGGCGGTCTTAACGAAGGAGGTGGCATACTCGGCCACGGCATCCTGAGCGATCCGGGCCGGATCCACCTCCTCAAGCCCGCACATCCGGATCTCTAAGGTCTCGATCTGGCGTCGGTGCTCTGCCCTCTCCTTCTCGATCTCCCGGGATCTCTCGCCGAGTTGAGCAAGGAGAACCCTCACCTGCTCCTCCGACGCTTCCAGACGATCGGAGAGCTCCAAGGCCTCGGGGGCAGCAACGGAGACGGGGATCCTTTCGGCTTCCCCAGACGTGTCGGCATCTCTCAAAAGCTCGGCGACCCGTGCCTCGGTGTAACGACTGCTTTTCATGTATCTGGATTTATTATAATATAATATATGTTTTGGTGGATTTTCTCCTCATGTGTGGTTTTCGTCTCCGTAGATTTCATTTTCGATCGATTCGTCGTATTTTCTCGTTTCTTCCTTAGGATTGTCGATTTCGAAGTATGTCACTCGTGACGGACTTCATAACGGTCGTATCTAACTGTTAGATCAAGCCTAGGAGTCTTAGGAATCGATCCCGGGGCCCCACGCTCCGTATCGGAATTTTTGGTGCTCATTAGCCGGTGTAAGAAGGGCCACTGACCGACTAGATGACGATCCAGTCGGTCGGCAATCCTTCTTGGACCGACTAGTTAGCTTTCTAAATTTCTCAGGAGTTACTGTTTATCGTTAGTCGGTCTAAGAACGTTGGTTGACCGACTAGGTTGCAAACTAGTCGGTCGGCAATGCTTCTTTAACCGACTAACTCATCATCTTATTTTTGTATCAGCTACTGTTTACTCTTAGTCGGTCTAAGAACGTTCATCGACCGACTAGATGCTAAACTAGTCGGTCAGTATTTGTTCATGGACCGACTAACTCTAAAATCCTATTTTCGTTCAGGAGTTACTGTTTGCACTTAGTCGGTCTGCGTTGGTCGACCGACCGACTAGTTGCCAAACTAGTCGGTCAGTGGTTGCTCTTTGACCGACTAACCAGTGTTAAAACCCTAATTTCTGGGCAGCCGCCAGCTCAACCTATTTAAACCCAACCCAAACGATTTCATCTTCTCCAACACGACCCAAAACCCTAAAATCTTCCCCCTTGAGCCCCCCCATCTTCCTCCAAGCTTCATTTCTCCATTCCAAGCCCTAAATCCATCATCCAAACCATCCATTCACTCCATCTACCTCTCATCTTCCCCAAAATCTCACCAAAACCCATCAAAATCCCCAAATCCCCCGAAACCCTAGTTTCCCCAAACTTCTCCAATCTTTTCCAGATCTGATCCTAGGGTTCCCCGGAGTGTTCCTTCCGTCTCCTCTTGGTAAGAAATCGATTCCTCTATGTTTTCATAGCCTATTGGTATTTTTATGAAACCCTAATAAATTTCATGTTGTTTGATGGTTGTTCCCCATAACAGTGATTTCCCCATAGATTGGCATCCGTGTGACGAAGTAGTCGCCATCCCCGGTGCTAGGCAAGTGAAACTTGCATCTTTTGATTTGGGCCATGTTTTAGGCCATTTACCTTGCTTTAGCGTAAAAGAGACTAGACGGTGAAAGGATAGCCGTTTAGACGCCATTAACCTAGCTTGACAACGAAGCTTGGTCCGTCACTTTCATCATGCTTGTATGTCACGTTTACTTTCCTTAACTGTACGCGTATTAACTGTTCATGTCATACATGCATCCTTAACTGTTATTGCATTTTAACTGCCATGTTTAATTCAATTAACGGTACGCGAATATGTTCATGTCATTGCATTTCTCCTGTCACGTTTAATTTAATTAACGGTATGCGAATTATCTGCTCATGTCATTGCATGCTTGAATACTCATCGTGATTGCGTAGCATCGCTACATACTAGTGCTACTTGTTCCGGCTAGGTGCACCCCTACGCCATACTTATCAAATACACTTTCTGGCTCGTGTCCCAGAAGACGAGCTCATCACAGCCTGCGGGGAATAGGGCACTCGTTGAGTGACCCCTTGTACTTGATACTTGAACACAGCCTGCGGGCAATAGGGCACTCGTCGAGTGATCCCTTGTACCTTACTTGTTACTTGACATTACATGTCACCCCTACCACTTGATACATGCCACTTGTACTCTCCTTTACCTTACTTGTTACCACCGTACTTTACTTGCCATGCACCATGTTTTAATTGCTAGGTTGCTAGTTTACCATTATTCCCGTTTCCTTGCACAAGTCTTTCGACTTGCTGACATGTGCCCCTTTACTCTTTTGGGTGACACATGTTAGAGCCCGAGCCTGAGTTACTTGCTGAGGACGAGGTGTTTGCTGACGCCGAGCCCGTGCTGGTGTTTGACGGGGAGTACGTGGACACTGGGGACCAGTCCTAGTGTCTTCGTTGTGTTTTACTTTTGTTAGACAGTTGTTTTGTTATCGGTGCGTAGCACCTATACTTTGTTATGTCGTTTCCTTTGTTGGCCTTGTTCTGGGCCTTTAGACTCTTTTCTTTAGCCTGGTGGCTTTTCTGGATGTTGGACTTATTCATTTTCTTGTTGGACAATTTATGAGATGTGAATTTTATTTCAGTCTCTCCTTCTGTTATTATTGTTATTCCGTTGTGGTTACAGGGAGCTGCTTATATTTTATTGACGCTTATCAGGTTTGGGGCTTCACAGCTCCACTCCCGTGCGGACCTTTTCACGTCTCGCCTCCATTTTAGGGAAGCGGGTCGTGACAGGTTTTGTTGGTGGCACATGCATGTCCTTCTGTAACTGCGATTTTTGGAATAGCGATAATAATATTAGAATGTCCAATAAATTAAGTTCGACGTCCGATGTCATAAGCTATGAGTCTAATCTGATTCGTTTTCTGTGTCACTAGATGGCAGGAAGACGTTTCACCCGTGGTGGGGGTAGTGGCGCAATCCCTCATGATGAGGAGCCTGAGCGGGAACCCACCAGTGGTGAGATGATGCGGATGATGCTCCAGATGATGCAAGTCCAGCAGGGCGTGCTTCTGCAATTCCAGAATGCTCCACTTGCTCGAGCTGCCCGGGCTCTTCCGGATGCCCCTCGCTCTGAGCCGGGAGCGAAGCAATTTCGGGAGTTGGGTCCTGCATATTTTGATGGTTCTGAGGGTCCTCTGGCTGCCGACGAGTGGATAAGGAACATTGCGGATAACCTGGCGATGGCGAAGATTAACCCGGCTGGATGGGTTGATTTGGCTAAGAGGCAGCTGAAGGACAACGCCAGGAATTGGTGGGATGCGGAAGAGAAGATGCTGGTGGAGCCGATCGTCTGGGCTACCTTCAAGTCCAGATTTGATGGAGAGTTCTTCCCGAAGGCTGCTAGGCAGGTGATGCTGCAGCGCTTTATAGATCTGAAGCAGGGGAGCTTGTCGGTGGATCAGTACCACCAGGAGTTCACAAGGCTCAGTCGGTTTGCACCTAAGATGGTGCAGGATGCCGATGAGAAAGCTCAGCGATTTCTCCAGGGACTTGCCTTGGAGCTTCAGAGCTTTATGACCTCTTCTGACTTGGAGACATATCAGAAGGTTCTGATTGCTGCGAGGCGGCAGGAGTTGAATTTGAATCAGAGGAAGGGACATGTTTCTGGAGCTGGGAAGAGGCCTATGGAGCAGGCCAGGGCGGTGGTTAGGCCTGGTTTTAAGCCTAATCATCTGGTGCAGTTCAAGAGGCCAGGAGGGCCTATCCTGAAGACTTGCCATTTCTGGGGCAAGACTGGACACCTCAGGGATCAGTGTAAGAGGTTTCTAGGACAGTGCATTGTCTGTGGAGATCATGCCCACACCATCCGGGAGTGTCCGAAGTCGAGGCAGCCTTGGCAGGCTCCTATTGCAGCACAGCCGTTGCAGCAGCGAGCTCCTCTGCCCGTTGGACATGGAGCGCCCCTTGTTCCACAGAGAGAGGCCTTTCGGCAGGCTGTTCCACCGAGAGGGCAGGCCTTTCTGATGACTGAGGAGGAGAGCATGGCCATGGATGAGGTTATTGCAGGTAACGCTCATTCTAACTATTTATCTTCCTTAGTTAGTTTGATTTTGATTATGTTGGTTGCTTGCTCATGATTTTTTGCTAGACTAGGATTTGATTGTTAATTGCTTGTTAGGTGTGGTTTTGGTTTGCATGTTTCCTGCACGAGTCCTCTTTGACTCTGGTGCATCGATGTGCATTTTGGCCCGGAGCTTCGTGGAGAAGCATTCCTTGTCGATGTCCTCTCTTCCTAAGAGTTGGAATATCGTCACAGGGAACGGTGTAGTCTCGGTACATCGTGGGTGCAATTCTTGCCCGTTGGTTGTTTGTGGACGCGAGCTTTGAGCTGATTTCATTGTCCACGACATCATCAACTATGATGCAGTTCTTGGGATGGACTGGCTTGCGAGCTTCTATGCTACGATCGACTGTCGGAGAAAGAAGGTGGTGTTCGAGATTCCCGGACATCCAGTATTTGAGTTCAGTCGTGGTAGCAGTTCGCTTGGTCCTGTCAGATTTCGGGCCAGGCCGGTGGAGGCTGTGGCTATGCAGATGGAGCTGGAGTGGCCAGCTGTGGTGCATGATTTTGGCGACGTCTTCCCCGAGGAGATGTCTGGTGTGCCGCCTGATCGGGCTTTGGAATTTTCTATCGATCTTGTTCCAGGTGCGCAGCCGATTTCGAAGGCGCCGTATCGTATGGCACCTGCAGAATTGGAGGAGTTGCGGAAGCAGTTGGATGAGCTTTTGCAGAAGGGTTATATTAATCCTAGCGTGTCTCCGTGGGGAGCACCGGTGTTGCTGGTTAAGAAGAAGGATGGTTCGTGTCGCATGTGCGTGGATTATCGGGAGTTGAATGCGGTGACCATTAAGAATAAATACCCGTTGCCTCGCATCGATGATATTTTTGATCAGCTTGGAGGTTCGAGGGTGTTTTCAAAATTGGATCTGAGGAGTGGTTACCATCATTTGAAGGTGAAGAAGGGAGATGTTCCGAAGACAGCATTCAGAACGAAGTATGGACACTATGAGTTCGTGGTTATGCCTTTCGGCGTAACTAACGCACCCGCAGTTTTCATGAATCTGATGAACCTGATTTTCTACGACTTTTTGGATAAGTTTGTCGTTATCTTTATTGACGACATTCTGATCTATTCGAAGTCGGAGGAAGAGCATGCCTCGCACTTGAGGACGGTGTTGGAGATTTTGAGGAAGCATCGTTTGTATGCTAAGTTTTCGAAGTGCGAGTTTTGGCTGGATAGAGTTGCTTTTCTCGGGCATGTGGTGACTGGAGATGGTATTTCAGTGGATCCCGAGAAGATTCGGGCCATCAGGGAGTGGCCTGTTCCGTTGTCTGCGTCTGAGATTCGGAGTTTCCTAGGACTTGCTGGTTATTATTGGCGATTCATTAAGGACTTTTCCCGTATTGCTGAGCCGATGACCAGGTTGACGCGGAAGGATGTTGCTTTTGTTTGGTCGGGTGATTGTGAGGGTGCTTTTGGTGTTCTGAAGGAGAGGTTGACGACTGCCCATATTCTTGTCGTGCCTGATCACAGCGGTGGATTTGAGATCTTTTGCGATGCTTCTGGCAAGGGTCTCGGTTGTGTGTTGCATCAGCACGGGCACGTTGTGGCGTATGCGTCTCGTCAGCTTAAGGTTCATGAGAAGAATTATCCGACGCATGATTTGGAGTTGGCTGCCGTTGTGTTTGCTCTTAAGATTTGGAGGCACTTCCTGCTGAGTGAGAAAGTGAAGATTTTCACCGATCACAAAAGCTTGAAGTATATTTTCACTCAGAAGGAGCTCAACATGCGACAGCGTCGATGGTTGGAGCTTATGGCGGATTATGATATTGATTTGCAGTTTCACCCTGGCAAGGTGAATGTGGTTCCAGATGCTCTGAGTAGGCTTCCGGTGGTGATGATTTTGACCTCGCAGTGGAGATTGCAGCAGGATTTTTGCGAGTCTGGTGTGGAGATTGTTCTTCCTGGAGAGGCTTCGTCGTTGATGTACATGCAGGTACAGTCGACGATCGTGGATTGGATTAAGGCTGGCCAGGCTGAGGATCCGAAGCTGGTGAGGATTCGGGAGCAGGTGGAAGCCGGTCTGCGGACTGACTTTTTGATTCATAAGGATGGCTCGCTGAGGTTCGGAACCAGGTTGTGTGTGCCAGCTGGGGATATCAGAGAGGAGCTGATGGTGGAGGCACACAGTTCGCCGTATTCTGTGCATCCTGGTGGCACCAAGATGTACCAGGATCTTCGTCTGAATTATTGGTGGCATGGTATGAAGAGGAGCGTGGCTCGGAGTGTAGCCAAGTGCTTGGTATGCCAGCAAGTGAAGGCGGAGCATCAGCGTACGGCCGGGTTGCTACAACCGCTTCCGATTCCGGAGTGGAAGTGGCAACACATCACTATGGATTTCGTGACTGGACTACCTTGGAGTCCGAAGCAGAATGACGCGATTTGGGTGATCGTAGATCGGTTGACCAAATCTGCGCACTTTATCCCGTTCCGAGTGGGACAGTCCACTGAGGCGCTAGCAAGGAGATATATGGAGGTAAAATTCTTTTACTCTCCGTTTTATTTCCTTTTCCTAGTTTGGATAGTGATGTAACGTGAATCGTGCAGGAGGTTGTGCGACTTCACGGAGTCCCCGTGAGTATCGTGTCTGACAGAGACACGAGGTTCACATCTCAGTTTTGGCAGAGTTTGCAGAAGAGCTTGGGTATGCGTCTGAGTTTCAGCACGGCGTACCATCCGCAGACGGATGGCCAGTCTGAGAGGACGATTCAGATTTTGGAAGACATGCTGAGGGCGTGCATGTTGGATTTCGAGGGTTCGTGGGAGGACCATCTACATTTGGTGGAGTTCTCTTACAACAACAGCTTCCAGGCGAGTATTGGCATGGCGCCTTTCGTCGCTCTTTATGGGAGGAAATATCGATCGCCATTGAGTTGGGACGACGTTGGTGATCGGGAGTTGTTGGGACCTGAGATGATCGTGGAGGCCGTGGATATCGTCAGGAATATTCGGGAGAGGTTGAGAATTGCTCAGGACCGTTTTAGGCATTGGGCGAATGCTAAACGTCGTCCTTTGGAGTTTCAACCGGGCGACCATGTGTTCTTGAAGATTTCCCCGAATCGTGGTGTGATTCGTTTCGGGAAGCGTGGGAAGTTGAGCCCGCGATACATTGGACCGTTTGACGTTTTGGAGAGGGTTGGCGAGGTAGCTTATCGCTTGGCCTTGCCGCCGTCTTTGGAAGGAGTTCACGATGTTTTCCATGTGTCGCAGCTTCGTCGATACATTAGCGATCCGTCTCATGCGGTAGATTTTTCGGAGATTACCGTTCGCCCCGATATGACGTATGACCAGCATCCAGTGCAGATTCTGGATAGGCGTCAGAAATCGCTTCGGAACAAGATCGTCAATCTTGTGAGGGTGATGTGGTGACACGGCTCCCCTGGAGAGTCTACTTGGGAGAATGAGGATGAGATGCGAGAGCGTTTCCCACTTTTGTTTCCGGACTCGTGAGTATTTGGAAATTCCGAGGACGGAATTTTTCTTAAGTTGGGGAGGATGTAACGACTTCTTTTCATGTATCTGGATTTATTATAATATAATATATGTTTTGGTGGATTTTCTCCTCATGTGTGGTTTTCGTCTCCGTAGATTTCATTTTCGATCGATTCGTCGTATTTTCTCGTTTCTTCCTTAGGATTGTCGATTTCGAAGTATGTCACTCGTGACGGACTTCATAACGGTCGTATCTAACTGTTAGATCAAGCCTAGGAGTCTTAGGAATCGATCCCGGGGCCCCGCGCTCCGTATCGGAATTTTTGGTACTTATTAGCCGGTGTAAGAAGGGCCACCGACCGACTAGATGACGATCCAGTCGGTCGGCAATCCTTCTTGGACCGACTAGTTAGCTTTCTAAATTTCTCAGGAGTTACTGTTTATCGTTAGTCGGTCTAAGAACGTTGGTTGACCGACTAGGTTGCAAACTAGTCGGTCGGCAATGCTTCTTTAACCGACTAACTCATCATCTTATTTTTGTATCAGCTACTGTTTACTCTTAGTCGGTCTAAGAACGTTCATCGACCGACTAGATGCTAAACTAGTCGGTCAGTATTTGTTCATGGACCGACTAACTCTAAAATCCTATTTTCGTTCAGGAGTTACTGTTTGCACTTAGTCGGTCTGCGTTGGTCGACCGACCGACTAGTTGCCAAACTAGTCGGTCAGTGGTTGCTCTTTGACCGACTAACCAGTGTTAAAACCCTAATTTCTGGGCAGCCGCCAGCTCAACCTATTTAAACCCAACCCAAACGATTTCATCTTCTCCAACACGACCCAAAACCCTAAAATCTTCCCCTTTGAGCCCCCATCTTCCTCCAAGCTTCATTTCTCCATTCCAAGCCCTAAATCCATCATCCAAACCATCCATTCACTCCATCTACCTCTCATCTTCTCCAAAATCTCACCAAAACCCATCAAAATCCCCAAATCCCCCGAAACCCTAGTTTCCCCAAACTTCTCTAATCTTTTCCAGATCTGATCCTAGGGTTCCCCAGAGTGTTCCTTCCGTCTCCTCTTGGTAAGAAATCGATTCCTCTATGTTTTCATAGCCTATTGGTATTTTTATGAAACCCTAATAAATTTCATGTTGTTTGATGGTTGTTCCCCCATAACAGTGATTTCCCCATAGATTGGCATCCGTGTGACGAAGTAGTCGCCATCCCCGGTGCTAGGCAAGTGAAACTTGCATCTTTTGATTTGGGCCATGTTTTAGGCTATTTACCTTGCTTTAGCGTAAAAGAGACTAGACGGTGAAAGGATAGCCGTTTAGACGCCATTAACCTAGCTTGACAACGAAGCTTGGTCCGTCACTTTCATCATGCTTGTATGTCACGTTTACTTTCCTTAACGGTACGCGTATTAACTGTTCATGTCATCCATGCATCCTTAACTGTTATTGCATTTTAACTGCCATGTTTAATTCAATTAACGGTACGCGAATATGTTCATGTCATTGCATTTCTCCTGTCACGTTTAATTTAATTAACGGTATGCGAATTATCTGCTCATGTCATTGCATGCTTGAATACTCATCGTGATTGCGTAGCATCGCTACATACTAGTGCTACTTGTTCCGGCTAGGTGCACCCCTACGCCATACTTATCAAATACACTTTCTGGCTCGTGTCCCAGAAGACGAGCTCATCACAGCCTGCGGGGAATAGGGCACTCGTTGAGTGACCCCTTGTACTTGATACTTGAACACAGCCTGCGGGCAATAGGGCACTCGTCGAGTGATCCCTTGTACCTTACTTGTTACTTGACATTACATGTCACCCCTACCACTTGATACATGCCACTTGTACTCTCCTTTACCTTACTTGTTACCACTGTACTTTACTTGCCATGCACCATGTTTTAATTGCTAGGTTGCTAGTTTACCATTATTCCCGTTTCCTTGCACAAGTCTTTCGACTTGCTGACATGTGCCCCTTTACTCTTTTGGGTGACACATGTTAGAGCCCGAGCCTGAGTTACTTGCTGAGGACGAGGTGTTTGCTGACGCCGAGCCCGTGCTGGTGTTTGACGGGGAGTACGTGGACACTGGGGACCAGTCCTAGTGTCTTCGTTGTGTTTTACTTTTGTTAGACAGTTGTTTTGTTATCGGTGCGTAGCACCTATACTTTGTTATGTCGTTTCCTTTGTTGGCCTTGTTCTGGGCCTTTAGACTCTTTTCTTTAGCCTGGTGGCTTTTCTGGATGTTGGACTTATTCATTTTCTTGTTGGACAATTTATGAGATGTGAATTTTATTTCAGTCTCTCCTTGTGTTATTATTGTTATTCCGTTGTGGTTACAGGGACCTGCTTATATTTTATTGACGCTTATCGGGTTTGGGGCTTCACAGCTCCACTCCCGTGCGGACCTTTTCACGTCTCGCCTCCATTTTAGGGAAGCGGGTCGTGACACTCGGCCTCTGACTTTGCAGTCAGGGCCAAGGCCCTTTCCCAGTCCGCCTCCCCCAAGGCAGAGGACAGCTCAGCTACGCGGGTCTCCCAAGACCTGACCCGCACCTCCTCTAGCTGACCTGCCTCTCCTTCCTCGTCATGGGCCTCAAGATCCCGCCCGGCTTCGGACTTGGCTTTGGGAAGCACCGCAAACTGACGCCTCATCGAGAGGCCCACCGAGGACAACTGCACCAAGGCAACAAAAGTAAGACGGCGAGAGCAGCTGGAGGAAGGACGAGCAGAGGCACTCTACCTGTTGGCCGGCCTGAATCACGAAGGTTGCCAGACAGTCACCTCTAACACCATCCAACGCAGCCTGATCGGGAGGGAGGCAACTATTCTCGGCCACTCGCGCGGCGGCTCCGCGGCTCGAAAACACCGATTCCTTCTCCCCTACCGGGAAGCGTGGACGAAGAAGACCCTCCCCGGACGAAGGAAACTCCCCTGGGTTGGAGCGGAACGCGCCCAGATACCGATCGTAGGCATCAGGGAGAGAACCGTCTGGGATAGGCCAAGGGCCGACCCACGGCCAGGCAACCTCGACAGGGGCGGGTTGGAGCTGAGGCAGCGGGGCATCAACTTCCTCGACCCCCTCACGGACCCTCTTGGAAGACACCAACAAGGGGACGGTGGGGGATGGCCCCTTCTTCCTTTTGGAGCCCCCAGTCGAGGTCACGGCCCGCTGCTTCTTCCGGACCTCCAGCACATGATCCCTCCTACGCGGATCCGGATCTGAGGCCTGCACATGAGCGCCGGCGGGGGAAAGACCGGGAGGGAATCCACCTACACTCAAGGGAGAAATGAGAGACCAGGCAGAGCCCAGGCAACCTCGAATGGCGAATACTCGGAGAACTTACCCAAGGGCCACACCGTCTTGCACAAGTTATGGTCACTAAAGAGGACGTCGACCGACCGCTCCCTCGCAGGAATCGCCAGCATGTCCTTCGCCATCTACTGCTCGGCGACAGTCGGCTCACCCAGATCGAGGATGACTGCGCCGGCCGCCTCCCACCGAACCGGGAAAGGAACACTCGACGGGAACTTGACAAACACGTATTCCCCCTTCCAGCGTTTCAGGGAGCTCGGCAACCCCAACACCAGAGTCATCTTCGGGCGGGCGCTGATGTAAATCCACGCCCCCGATTGGTGGTGACTCAGCCGGTAGAACTGGGCGAAGAGACGAAGAGAGGGCGCCACTCCCCTCAGCATGCAGACGATGACGAACCCGACGAGGAGCCCGACGGCGTTGGGACAGAATTGACACAGGCACACGTTGTGGGCCCGAAGGAACTCAACGATGAAGGGGTGGAGCGGAAAACGAAGCCCGAAGCGGAAGTGCTTCTCGTATATTCCAACCTCGTTGGGACCGGGAAGGCAGATCCGCTCGTCAGACCCGGGAGCACGAGCCGAGTAAGGTGAAAGCAGGTAGGCGGAGCGCATGCTCCCAATGGCGGTGGCACAGATCGACGAAGGCCACGACAAAACCTCTGGGGGCACCCCTGAAAGTTTACCCCCATGCCGACGAATCGCCGAAGGGGGGCTACCCCCCAGACCAGGAGTAACATCCCGCTTCGGTCGACCCGAACCCGTGGCAGAGGAAGATGACATGAGGAAGAGCTCAGGCAGGATCGGGATCAATGCAAAGAAGAAAATAACGAGACGGCGGATCACAACCCCCTCGGCTTCTCAACCTAAGACGGCCCCGCGAGCGGTGGAGATAATCTTGTAGCTACACGTGGCAGCATCAGAGGACAGACGGCGCTTCGGAGCCCGTGCCGTAAAAGTATCGAACGGACCAACTCATGACGACGACTAATAAATGAGTCGGCATCGACTGACGAGCCCGTCAAAGTCGGCGGAAGTCACATCGGCCGAGCCGAACCGGACGAGGCCGATCGACCCGACCGATGGGGGCAATTGTTATGCCTATTTGGCTGACGCCCGAAAGACTCAAGCCCGGAAACCCAACTACCGATCAGAATCCCATCTGCGCTATTCGGCCCGCCCGACAAGGCCCTATAGGGGGCCCCCAAGTATCGATCCGACCCGGCCCTGACAACGCGCTGGTCACTCGCCCACTCCTGCGATAACCGCTCCCCCAGACCCATGATCATTTAAGGGCCGTTATGGGGAGGAGCCAGGTGGGGGCGTAGGAAGCGGCGAAGGGGCGGGTTGAGGGGGCACGATTGAGGGCGGACGTGAGACGTGAGTCGTGGGCAGACTCGGTGGAAGGTCAATAAGAGGGCTAGGAGGATGACAGAACAGAGGACCGCATCTCAGGTATCTAAAACCTAAGGTACTCCATCAACGACCTAGTTCCCCCATTTCACCTCCTTCCTCCCCCGCTCGCGCCGTGAGACGCCGTACCGATCTCCTCTCGAGTCGTACCGTCTCCGCAGGGCCTCCTCTTTCAGATCATTATCTGACTTAGGCATCAGAGGGGTTTTGGCCGGAACCAAGGTCCGGCCCCCCTGACGAGTGTTCTCATCTATGCAAGAGGATATCCGATCCACGGGCCGAGGCTTCCCCTCTGCCCCTCGCCGACCACGCAACCAGCTGGACGATCGAGGCTACCCCTCATCGTCCGACCGCCGAGGCCGAGCACAACCGACCGAGGCCGAGCGTCTCAACCCGGGCCGAGGCTTCCCCTCGCCCTACCAACGACCGAGGACCCTGATTCGGCCCAGCCGACGCGCTCCACGTCGTCTGCAAATCCGACTCAAGCCTCGTCTGCACCGACTCGACACACCCGAGGGACCCAAGCGGGCCCCTTGACCACGTTGACCGGGTTGTCCACGGTCAACGCTTTTGTAGTGAGAAAACACTCTGAAACAGGCTTAATCTGAATTTGTGTTTTATTAAACCAACAAGCCATCATCACCGCAGCGTATTACCCGTCGAGACGTTTCCGACGACACCAAGAACGCCAAAAACAGGCGAGTATGCAAATTGATATGAAATTTTGAAGTCTAAGGGTTTTTGCGTCACTTTTTCTTTATGATGTATAACTTGAAAACCATACGTGAAATGACGCATGAAAATGATGCAATGACATTTTGGACTAAATTTGTGACCCAACGGTATATAATTCGATATATTTTAATTTTAAACAACGAGGAAGAAAATTGGTTTATGTAGCATGCTCAATAAAAACTCATGTTCAACGTTATTTTAAAACTGTTATAAATGTTGACAACCCACTCCTGCTTATTGATAATGTTGTGTAAACAAAGTAATATTGATAATGTTAAATAACTACAAGTCTTGGAATGTTTAACAAGTTGAGACATCGTGAAAATTGTGCGCTTCAAAGGCTGAATCGTGAATTCATGATGTCGTGTGAGTCGACTAGGCTGGCTCGTGTTCCAGCACAAAATTAGGGTGGGGTTAGGGTTGAGCGGCCACTAGGCATATGAAGGGGTCCTCTCTTCAAGAGCACCACCTGCATACAGTAGGGTAGCGTCAATCACGGTAACCCCCGTGAGAAAAACGATCCACTCATCACGACCTAAAGGCGAGAACCCTATGATAGATGTGAACTATTGACATGAAACTTGCAATGCTAACGTGATCGCAGTAACTTGACATGCTAACGAACTCAAGAAAACTTTACTTCACTTCTTGTAACTGTTTAGAACTGCATGATAGGATTGTTTGGTTTCATTGCATTATAATCGACACGTTTTAATTTATGGCAGTCATCTCATTTAATGTCTCTTAAATTCATATCATTTGTATATCTTGTTTTGGGTTGCTTTGTCTTGCTGACCCTTGCTGACATACATTCATGTTTTTGGATGTATGTCAGATCCCGAGCTCGAGTACCCAGAGGATCATTTCGAGACACCTGACTTGGAGAGCCAGGAGTTCTCCCCAGACACCGAGCCTCTCCTTGCAGAGGACTAGTGGACTCGTACCGTTGATGCTTCTTTAGTTTAATTTCAGATGTTATTGCTGTTGTTTTGTGTACGTTCGTTGTTGCTACTTTAGCCCAGTTGTGGCTTGTTGTTTATTTTCGTGTATGGACTTTATTTCTCTGGATGTAGCTTCTTATCTTTTGAATGTATTCTGATTGTTTTGAAATGCAAATGCAAGGACCTGCCCTGTGTTTTTATCATAGACGCTTATTGAACTCGAGCTTCACCGCTCCAGTTCATGCGGACCACGTAACATTCTCGCTTTTGGTGTCTTTTGGGAAGTGGGGTATTACATTCAATCTCCAAAGCTGAAAAAAATAAGAAATAATCTAACTTCTATTTTCTGGTCTCCCCTAAGCTAGGATGAAAACTGGGCTTAAATATATGCCCAAAAAGACCAAAAAATCCTGACAGAATTTCCCCTGGCGCAGCCCAGAACCCTAGTTTTTGACAAAGGCTGGCGGCGCTACTCGACTGAGTGGAAATCCCACTCGACCGAGTGACAGATCCAATTAAAAACAGAGAAGTTGGGGGTTTGGGCGCTCTGGCACTCTGCGTCACTCGGCCAAGTGTGATTTATCACTCGGTCGAGTGGACTTCCTACTCGGCCGAGTGGGTCTTTTGCTGTGCTCCCCAAAATTCCAGAGAGTTGGCTTTGATTTCCTTCAGAAATTCTGACTCACTCGGGCAAGTGGAGTTCTCTACTCGGCCGAGTGGAATTATCCACTCGGTCGAGTACATTGTGGCACGAGACGTTTTCATATCAGTCGTACTCGGCTGAGTATGCTTCTTCACTCGGTCGAGTGGACTATGTTACTCCGCTGAGTGGGCTGTATTTGGAGGCCACTTTTCACTTCCTCGTCTCCTCTTCGTGTCTATCGATCTTTTTTTCTCCCGCTCATCGTCCAACGTCGTTAACTCCTAATATGGCCATGAGCGTTGCTCCGGTACGCGTGCAAATCCCTTAAGCTCATTTTTTCTCCCGATCGCTCCATATTTCCTGAAATCCGTCAAAAACAAGAAATAGTGAAAAGAAACGCAATATCGTCGAATAATCGTGAAAAGCACGATATGGGCGATCAAAATGGTATGCAAACATGCAGAAAAAAGGTGTAAAATATGGACTGATCAAAATCCCACATGCTTACCTCTTACTCACCGTCGAGAAAGATGAGTAAAAAGGCCAACCTGGTGGATAAAAATAAGGAAGAGGAAAAAGAATGATAGAAAAGAAAACGAAGATGGAGGTGCTAGATCATCCTCTTAGGACATGGAGTTGCTTACTCAAATAGAGCACGATGAATAAAACATGCTAAAGGTTTTTTCCTCGATACACGTCATATATATGTGCATTCGATATAGAAACCAAGAACGTCAAAACGATATGAAGTATGAATTCATTTTAGAATTAGCATCTTCTAAGGCATTTAAAATGATATACGTAATCATAGACTGTACACTTTTCACTTGATCGCTTTTTGCTTGGAGTATAAGAGATATCACACATTATAAAGAGATAAGAATAGAAAAAGATGGTAATCATGAAATGCATGTCAAATATTCAATTTATAGACTTCGTTATACTCTAGTAATCTCCCTAAGTATAAAAAATTACCTAGCCTAGTCGTCATGCACATATAAGTGGTCACTCTCTCACACATCATTGGATCTCCTCACCCAAGATTATCTATAAGCGTGTGGCATCAAATAAAACAATATGGCTTTTTACCATTTCTTTTGAAGATCCAAAGGAATAAAGGAAAAATAAAAAAGGAAAGAAGGAAGGATTGTGCATATACAAATGAACTCTTTTTTTTTCTTTTTCTTTTCTCTTTTTCTCTCTTTTTTTCTCTTTTTTTGATTTAATATACACAATAACAATCCCAAATCAGAGATGGAAAGGTATGCATGTATTTTTTCGGGGTAATGGAACTTGGACTTTTTAGCATGGGGAAGATGCAATATAAGATTCGCTAAGGGGAGATTCACCAATGATTTTAAGTATAGAGATGATGTTCAAGATATATGGAGAAAGAAAAATATGTAACGCTAAGTTCACTCCTTTGTATGTGCACGACAACTTTCAGCAGGGTAATGTAATCTACTCAGTTTGATTTCAGAAAGTAAACTAATCTAATTATATCTAAAAGGCATGCATTCAATCAACCTGGAAGTAGGGTGTACAATTTCATACAAATAGAATGATAGCAGGTAACAAAGCAGTACTCCAAGTTTAGACAATCAATGCGTGAAGCTTGGCGTGTTTTCTATGAAAAGTATACGGTATAAATTTTCAGACTCAGCTAATACTAGAACTATATTCACAATCATATAATAGAGATGAAAGTTCATACTCTCAAATGCATGGCGATGTATAGCATGTGATATCTAAAATAAAAACGATGGCATGGCAAGAGAATACACATATAAGAGCAAGCTAACTCCAAGTCATCGTCATCATAGAGAGTTCATTTCTAGCAAAAAAGGATAAAAGAAATAAGGATAAAATAAAAATAATAACTAACTATACAAATGCACCGCACGCAGAAAGTAAGAAAACGTGATGCATGCGAAAAAAATGAAAAAGTGAGTGAAAATAAGTGGAAAATAAAGAAGGATAGAAAAATAAAGATAAAAATTGAAGAAAAATTAAAAATACATGAGACACCCACTCTCCCAAGCTAAACTGCACAGTATTCTTAATGTGCTACGTGTAGCAGAAGGACATACATAATAAGGATGGGTGGGTGCGGATGCATGCATGATAAAAAGTAAAAATGAAAGAAAATGGAATGTATATGCATATGATAAGTGCAGAATGCAAATGATGGATGTGATGAGCACATATATCATGTATGCAAAATAGAAAGGCCCATAAATACCACCTCTTCCCTAGACGGATAAAAACATAGCCCAGCAAAAAGTGATCAAAATATGTGGACGAGAGGGGGTACAAAATCAGCAGCAAAAATATCAATCAGAGCATCGACAATAAATATGAGAGGCATCAAGTGTGTGCCTAAGCTGGTGGTGGGGCGTCAACACCTCCCTGTGGTGGGTGAGAGGGTGGCGGTAGTGTAAACTACTGAGAGATGGGACGTGGTGCGACTGGTGGAGGCTGTGGCAGGCGCACAAAGATCTGGTTTAGGGTGACCTGACTACCAGGCAGAACGGCGACGCGTGCGTGCACAGAGCTAACGGTGGTGGAGAGAGACCAAAAATCCGCTCTTAGTCCACTGATGCCCCCTCTACAGCACAGAGGTACTAGACGAGGGTGTCGAGAGCGGGGGCAGAGGGTCGCATAGGTGGAGGTCGGGGCTGACGCAAACAGCCACCTTAGATGAGTGTAGGCACTAGTGGGTGTAGGTGAGGGGTGGTGCTCGCTGAGACACAGGAATGCTCTCAGGCGTATAAACAGCGATAGAAGATGAAGCGACGACAAAGGGCGAGGCATGTAGAGAGGTCGTAGACACAGATGTGGGGATAGACGTCACGACACTCTCGGTAAAAATAGCGGCAGCAAAGACAGAAGGGTCAACGACTGGGGATGTCGTGAAATCAACAGAAAATGACTCCCTGGGGGTCGAGAAATCCGATGAGGACAGGGTCTCAGCCGTCGAAACTAGGGAAGACTCGCCTCTCTCAAGTGCAGTGGGGAGGGCGCGCTCTCAAAGCTCACGTAAGAAGTGGGTTCAACACTCAACAGCACGGAGGGAGGAATGGTGGTGGTGGTGGCAGACATAGCAACGGTGCACCCGACACTGGCAGAAGTGTGGACAGAAGTACCGTGAGCTATAATCAAAGCAGGTGCATGCAGTGGGATACGGATCACCGGTGCTAGAGGGTCGAGGATGGTCTCCTGCTGAGCGCCTTCGGGTTCAAGTACATATGCATTTGGGATGAGGAGGTCCATCTGTGGTCTCCACTCCCCATCTGTGTGTCCGATGTGGGTCCGAGCATGGCTCGTAAGTACCATATAATCTGCAGCAAATGGACCGTGTAGCCAAACCCAGTGGTGCTGACCATGAGGATGCAACATCCTCATACGGGCCATAACATCTTTTGAAAGGGAAGTGGGGCCTGGAGATCAAAGCAAGCCAGCTGGAAGCTCAACCTGCACAAAGGAGCCAGAAGGGTGATCAGACTGCCACAACAAATAGCCGTCCTATCGGTGACAGAGGGAATGATGTGGTCGAGATACCAGTCGCCAATATCAATCTGAATGGCGGGACTAAGACGTCCGTGTCGCCCTCGAAGGCTCTCTCTCTCGTCATCGTGTAGAGCATATAGAGCTCAGGCGTAGACATCGTCCCAGGCTCATACCTCGCAAGAAAAGTGGTCGCCATAAGGCGCCGAGCAATACGGAGGCAAGGGTGGACAATAGAGGAGGCCTTGGTCCGGCTAGGGTCAAAGGCAAGTGGGGATCCCGTGATCAGGGTCCAGAATGCATGTGCATCAAATGAAGGAGGGGTGTGGTCTGTGGGACCAAAAGCGCGGTCGGGGTCATGGACAGGGGCCAATGGAAAAAGGCTTGGAGCATATCGAGAATGATCGCGCACTAACAATCCATCAGACAAAACGTGCAATCCCTGGGAGTCCTACGGATAGAATTCAGGACCTCGAGGGTTAGACGGACGTAGGTATCCACCGACACCGAAAGAAAATCATGCCACCCCCACATTGTCGTACAACTGGAGTAGCCCCTGGAATACCCTTAGGCGCTCAAGATCGGCTATGTGTGCGAACCTAGAGGGGACTATCGAACGATTTGAGATTCTTTCAAATCTGGCATGGTGTGCATCATCTCTGAAAGTGATCCCCATCGTGTCGACGGCCGCGACAGGCTGTGCTGGTGGGGGAGGAATGGGTGTAGTAGGAAGCAAAAGTGTGGGTGGTGGGTCACTAGGAGGCAGAGAGTCAGCTCTAGCAGAAGAAGGGCCGGGGTCATCTGTCTTCTTTCGTTTGGCAGTGGGCTCCCACGCCCGGGACCTAGTGCGTGGGCACATGGTGATGCTGTGAGGTGTACAAGCTACCATGACATGCTAGTAAATAGTATGGAAAGAGTATACCAGAATACAATGCGACTCCATGCTAGCAATTTGGGCAAAGAGGTGCCTCCCCTGAAGTTCCAAATCGGCACTCGATCTCCCCAAAGCTATCCTGAAACACAAAATCAATTGATTAGCAATGAATATCGAAAAAACGAGGGGTGGATCAAGAGATATAGTAGTAAATAGGGTTTAATTTTTCATTAGATGTGGATTTGGGCTAACGAAATGGGAAACAGAAGATTAGGGGCAAAATAGGCGTCGGAGAGCTGCCAAGTGCCGGCCGACGGCGAGGGGTGCGGTGGCAGATGGGCGGTCGGGTGATGGCAGGGTCATGCCACTCGGGCGAGACGGCGGTAGCTCGGGCAAGTGATGGAGGAGGCTCGGGCGATTGAGAGGGAAGTTCTGGCGTTTCGAAAGAAATTTATGGATTTGGGGATTTTTGTCCGTGAGTTGAGGTTAAATAAGGTTGGTCACTCGGTCGAGTGACGGTGATCACTCGGTCGAGTGGCAGCTGTTCAGATATTTCGAAATTTCTCATTTAAATTCTGACTCTGTCGGGTAGAAGCTATCACTCGGTCGAGTAGACATACTCACCCGACCAAGTGGATATGCCACTAAGAGCATTTTAAGTGTTGAATGTGTCAGATTCACTCAGTCGAGTAACAAAGTCACTCGGACGAGTGACATATAATTTATAGAGATGGGTTTTCGAGACTTCCATGTGCAGTACCCTACTCGGCCGAGTAGGGTCTTCACTTGGCTGAGTGAAAACATCACTCGGCCGAGTGGGCTGCTGTTTTCAGCTCTGACTCTCTGTTTTTGTGACACTTTCTGTTTTCTTTTTTCCCGTCAGTTTCTTCCTTCCCTTGGCATTTGAGCGCATCCCTGGAGTGCTCTCATCTCCATTATCATCCTCTATTCATGAGGTCTCCTATTGTCATTTTCCTGAAATGAAAACCGGAGCCCGTTGTTAGGTTCTTCTTAGACTCTTGACTCTATACACTAACAAAGATCTAAAACAAAAACTGAAAGTAAGATTCAACTAAAAACTGAGATAGAACCATCGGGTTGCCTCCTGATAAGCGCTTGTTTAAGGTCTTGAGCTTGACCCCTTAAGATTCACGATTAATGCTCGATGTTTGGCTCATGGGAGATGCGCGTGTCAAACTTGCCGGGAAGGCCGCTTAAGTTTAGTTGTTACATTTCTTCGGCTTTCCTCGGTTGTGCCTCATCAAATGAGTAGTAGGGGATGACTCCCCCAAGCTTGGGCTCTTGGCATCCTTCATCTTGACCGGCGGTGAAGATTTATTCGCCGGTGGCGCTTCTTTCACGTGCTTCACCGTAGAGAGCTTACATTGGTCTCTAATCCTAACGACATCAACGTCGTTCTTCTATTCATCCGTAAGAGGATCTGGTGTGTCTCCAATCATTTCACCGTCTTCGGTGTTTAAGATTTCATAAAGGCCGTTTATGTGCAAAGCTCCAATGGCATTGGGTGTGGCATCGTCAACGGCCTTCTCAAATAAGTATGACAGATCTTAGGACCAACCTTTAATAAGGTATATGATATTTACTTCACCGGCGGGGTCTCCTTCTGAGTAATGCTCGAGCCTTTGTCCATTCACCTTAAATGTGTGTAACGACCACTTTTCGTTGTACGTTGTTCGTGAACGTGCTTTTGACCGTGCACGTGTTTGTTTTAGACTTTGTTTGTTTGTGAACACTTTCGTGTGATATGCCATTGTGAACGTCTCTGAGAGTATTAAATAGTGGCACTAATTTGGAACGACGTTTCTCGAGTCGTTTTCCCACAATTTAATCTTACTCGATGAGACGTGGCGATTCTCACTTTTGACGGGAGACGTTTCTATTTTTAGTTTCGTCGTCCGATGTCGAAATTGAGATCCGTCTTCTTAGTTAGCTCACTTTCGTCATCACGATCACCCCGATATTTATTTTATAATTTTTAGAGTTCATTTGACCACTTTTATATTTTTAACAAGTTTTATAATATTTTTAATAATTAATTTTTAAATCAATTTCGGCCAAATTAAATTTATTTGAGTTCAAAACGTTTTAAAGAATTTTTGAGCCAATTTCCAGCTCATTTGGACCAAGTCAAATCCTTGGGTGAGTTGGAGAAGTTGAGATTCAAATTTTAAATATTTTTAAACTCCTAATCCTATTAGATTTAGCCCTAGACCAAGTCAACCCCTCTACACTATATAAACAACCCCTAGGAAGACCTATTTTCACAAGAAAATAACCCTAGCCGCCTCCAAAACCCAAAAACCCACTTGCGACGATTCGTCGCAACATCGCAGCCGTCGCATGCGCACGACCGATGAATTTCACCCCGTTCCCTCGGTCTGACCGAGGCCACCACCGCACCAAACTCCGCTCCGCACCCGCTACAGCCACCGCTCGCATCTCCGTGTCCGACCGAGAGAATCTCTCGTTCTGACCGAGAGACTTCGCCACGCTCCGCACCGCACAGCCCCGCATCCCCGCTCCGCACCAAAGCCCGCTCTGCACCCCGCCTTCCTCCGTGCCTGACCGAAGCGCTCCCCCGCTCACGCTGCATCTCCACAACGTTACAACCGTTGCAACGTTGCAACGCCCGCTCCCCTGCATCCGCAGCGCACGACCGGTGCTGTCCCCCGCACCGACCGACAGACCTCTCCGCACCAAGGCTCGCGATCGACCAAGCGCTGCACCAAGCCCGTTCCCCCGCAGCGACCGATGGAGCCCCCCGCATTTGGCTGTGTACGACCGAGAGCAAACGTCGCAACCCCGCACCCGTCGCACCACTTGCCACCGTGGGCCCCCCAAGTTCTCCAGAGGTATTGTGGGTCCCCCAAAGGCCCCTAGGACTGTTGTGGGCCCCACCTAGGTGTTTTCTCTCCGACGATTCGCCGTGTACGACGTTGCGACACGTTGAAGCCCGTCGTCGCACGTTCTAGCTTTGGAATCTGGAATCGTCGCTCCGGTTGATGCTCTGAACTTTCCAGCGAGGAAACTAATTTGGAATCTGGACTTGGAGCGCGATCTTCTATTCCAACCCCCGGCGTCGCTACCCGACGCCGGTGTAGCTTTCGCGTCGTGTTGAGGTAACGCTTTGCACCCCTAGGACCCCCAACCCATTGCCTGCTAATCAAGACTAAAATCAGTATTTTTAAAGTATTTTAAATGTTTTAAATTCACTAATCAAGATTAATAATATGGACTTTAGGCCGGTGGACTTGTGCACGTAGGTTATTTGTGATTTTTGGACTCATTGGACGGTGTGCTCAGACGTCATACTCGCAGGCAAGTGAAACTTGCCAACTCTTGTGTAGGGCCATGTTTTTAGGCCACTTCCTTGTTTTCAGCGTAAAAGAGACTAGTCAGTGAAATGATAGCTGGCTAGACGCCTATTTGATCTAGTTTGACAACGAAACTAGATCCGTCACCTAAATTGATCTAGCTTGACAACGAAGCTAGATCCAACCCTTAAACTTGTTGTTCATGCATACTAAACTGTCACGTTTACTTTCCTTACCTGTACGTACTTTTAACTGGCATGCATTGCATCTTACATGTCATTCAAATTGATTGTTGCATCGTAGCACACGCTACAAAATACTTGTACAATCCGTGTTTCTGTGTTTCCGGCTAGGTGCACCCCTACGCCATACTTGTTTAAAACACTTCCTGGCTCGTGGTCCAGAAGCGGGCCTCATGTGTTGGCTGAAAACCAATGCCCGATACATGTGGAGGGGTAGGGATAAACGGTCACTTGAGCTTAGGAGTTGGCCCGATCAGCCACTCTAGCCAAAAGACGGAATCTTTGTGCACGAGGTGCTTACTTTACTTGTCTTGTACTTGTCTTGTGAATGATTCATGCCATGCCATGCTCGTACTTTACTTTACTTTACTTTACTTTACTTTACCTGTTGCACTCATACTTTAACTGCCATGTCATTGCATTCATGCTAGAACTGCTAGGTTGCTTTACTTTTGCATACTTCCAGTTTCCTTGCACAAGTCTCTTGTAGACTTGCTGACATGTGCCCCTTGCTCTTTTGGGTGTCACATGTTAGACCCTGAGCCGGAGACCACTGCTATGTACGAAAAAGTCGTACGCGTTGAAAATACTACGGTCGGAAAACGGCCGTTACACCTTCTATCTCAAAAGCTCCTCCCGGTTGCATGTGTCGAATGGTGAAAGGTCCCGACCAACGTGATCTTAACTTTCCGGGGAATAGTCGAAGTCTAGAGTTAAATAGTAAGACCTTATCTCCGACCTTGAAATCTGTCACGGTGATGCATGCATCGTGGAGGATTCAGGTCCTTTCCTTGTAAATTCTAGAGCTCTCATAAGCATCCTGTCTAATCGCGTCAAGGTCATTGATATCTAGAAGTCGTCGCACCGTTGCAATCTTATAGTCGTAATTAAAAGTCTTGATTGCCTAATAGGCACGGTGTTCCAACTCTACCGACAAATGGCATGCCTTCACATAAACTAGCCGATATGGGGTCGTGCTGATGGGGGTTCCGAAACACTGTGCGATATGCCCACAATGCATCGTTCAATTTCACGGACCAATCTTTCCTTGATTTATCAACTGTCTTCTCCAGAATTTGTTTGATCTCTCAGTTCGACACTTCCACTTACCCACTCGTTTAAGGGTGATATGCCATCCTGATTTTATGATTTACCCCATTCTTCTTTAGCATGGCTTTGAACTTGGTTTCTATGAAATGGCTTCCTCCGTCGCTTATCAATGTTCTCGGTACTCCAAAGCGGGAAAAAATGTGTTGCTGGAAGAATTTGGAAACCACTCTCGCATCATTACTTAGGGTAGTGATGGCTTCTACCCATTTCGAGACATAGTCAACGGCTACTAGAATATACTTATTTCCCTTGCATGATGGGAAAGGACCCATGAAATCGACTCCCCAACAGTCAAACAGCTCAATCTCCAAAATAGGCTTCATCGACATCTCATTCCGTTTGGATATGTTTCCCGTCCTTTGGCATATGTCACAATATTTGACAAAGTCATGTGTATCCATGAACATGGTCGGCCAAAAGAATCCGCATTGCAATATCTTTGTTGTGGTTTTGGAGGTGGCGTGATGTCTCCCGTAGGGCATATCATGGCAATGTGAAATGATAGAAGTCGTCTCTTCCTTCGAAACGTACCTCCGTATAATCCCATCTTTGCATACCTTGAAGAGGTACGTGTCTTCCCAGAAATAGTTACGGACTTCGTGCATGAACCTCCTTTTTTGTTGTGTGGCCATCCCATACAGTTTTAACCCGCACGCCAAATAATTCACATAATCTGCATACCAATGCACTTCTCCGGGTCTAATGGCGAATAGTCTCTCGTCAGCAAAAGTGTCATCAATGGGCAAGCTATCATCCTTCCCATCACGAACTATCCTAGATAAGTGATCCGCCACAAGGTTGTCCGTTCCTTTTTTGTCCCGGATCTCCAAGTCAAATTCTTGGAGAAGTAGTATCCATATTATTAACCTTGGCGTGGCTTCTTTTTGCTCAATAGGTTCAATGCCGCATGGTCTGTGTGCACAATCACTTTTGATCCAATGAGGTAAGAACGAAACTTCTCAATGGAGTAGACCACTGCCAAAAGCTCCTTTTCGGTGGTAGTGTAACTCTTTTGTGCCTCGTCCAGGGTTTTGCTTGCATAAAATATTGCATGAAGCTTTTTGTCCTTCCTCTGCCCCAACACTGTCCCAATTGCTTGGTCACTAGCGACGCACATCAACTAGAAAGGCAGATTCCAATCCAGAGGTTGTATGATTGGAGAGGAAATGAGGGTTTCCTTCAGTGTATTAAAGGCTTGCAAGCAATCTCCTGAAAATTCAAAGGGAACATCTTTAGCAAGTAAAGTTGTAAGAGGTTGGGCAATTAGGGCAAAATCCTTGATAAAACGGCAGTAGAACCCTGCATGGCCAAGGAATCCCCTAATTCCCTTAACATTAATTGGAGGGGGAAGCTTTTCTATTACCTCAATTTTTGCCTTATCAAACTCGTTCCCCTAGATGAGACAAGATGCCCTAGAACAAACCCTCTGTGAACATGAAATGGCATTTCTCCCAATTAAGCGTTAAATTATTTTGTTGGCATCTTTTAAGGACCTTAGTAAGATTAGCCAAATATGAATCAAATTCGCTGCCATAAACAGAAAAATCATACATAAAGACTTCCATGATGTCCTCAATATAATTAGAAAAGATGGACGTTATGCACTTTTGAAAGGTGGAGGGGCATTACAAAGACCGAAAGGCATCCTACGATAAGCATAAGTACCGTAGGGGCACGTAAAAGTAGTCTTTTCTTGGTCATCTTCATGTAAGAGAATCTGAAAGAATCCCGAATACCCATTCAAATAGCAAAAGTATTTATGTTTTTGCGAGGCGTTATAGCATTTGGTCAATAAAGGGCAATGGATAATGGTCCTTCTGGGTGGCTTTATTCAATTTCATGTAATCAATACACATCCGCCAACCAGTGACGGTACGTGTGGATATAGATTCTCCCTTATCGTATTTTATTACGGTCATTCCCCCATTTTAGGGACGACATGAACCGGGCTGACCCATCTACTGTCGGAAATAGGATAGATGATATCGGCTTCAAGCAGTCTAAGGATCTCCTTTTTAACCACCTCTTTCATGTTAGGTTTTAACCACCTTTGAGGTTCTATGGAGGTGGCTTCAGTGTTTTCAAGATGGATCCTATGCGTACACATCATATGGCTAATCCCCTTGAGGTCAGAAATGCTATAGCCAAGGACATCCTTATGGCTCCTTAGGACATCCAAAAGACTCTCAAGTTGATGGTGGTTGAGGCTAGCATTAACAATCACCGGATAGGTTAGTTTATCCCCCAAAAAGCATATCTTAGGTAAGGAGGTAATTTTTTCAGTTCAACCTTAGGGGGCACTGCACCCCCAGCCTCCTTTTCATGTGAAAGCATGGCGTCTCGCATCCACGTTTAGTTCCTCCTCATAGGGTAGGCTCTCGTATGATGATTCAAAATCGCTGCTTAGCGAGGGTGGTGCATCGGAGTAGATGCTATATGACTCTGCTCTCAGGTCAATGGGACTACCACTCTCCTCTTGTTCATACCTATCATCAAAAGATAGGTCAGTGCATAGATCGATGTTACAGAAGGGATCGTCAAGTATACTTTCCTGAACGTCGGTATGCCAAAAAGACTCTTTCCAAGCATTGATCTCCCAGGTGCGTGCTTCGATGCCTTCCTTTATTTCAAGTTGAGGGATCCCGCCAGCTTTAAAATGCAACTTATCATCCCTAATGTCGACTCTAATGTTGCACTTGATAGTCCATTCTTGGGAAATTTTATCAATAACGAAATTAGCAAACAATTGCTTAAGGAGGGTCATCCATGTTGATGGCCAAGGCCCCGGTGGATTGGACATCATCCACAAGTTCCTCCAGAAAGGGTGCAACGGTGTCATCATACTGCGGGCTAAAGTCTGCTCTTATCATCGTGTCTCCCAGGTAATCCTGTTAAGAACCAATTGAAAAATCTGGAAGGGCATGTCAGTAAGAGCGTTAAATAAGAATAAAAGAAAGATAATAGATTAAAGGTAGCCCGGTGAGGAAAAATAAAATACTGTCGTCTCCCCGGCAACGGTGCCAAAAACTTGATCGCTCCCCGATATACTGCCAGAAAACAATTGTAGTTTTACCGCAAGCGCACGGTGTAGTGGCGAGCGGGTATCGAACACGAGGAAGGACTAATGACGATACTCTATATTGATCACTAAGCTATTGGTGAAAGGGTGATTTTTGGAATGTTGTTGTCACAGTCGTTTAATTAACAATTCAAATTCAATATTATAAAGGCGTCTTAGGCTAGGGAATCCCCACTACGGATCGTCATTCATCTCTGTGGATCGCGAATTTCAATGTTGCAAGACTTGAATTCGGGTGAACTAGTCGTAACTAAATAGAGAACCAAGCTCATGCTGTCACGCTATTGTCGGTCTATAGCGACCTAGATTAGGGCTCACTCTTGTGCAAATCCTAAACTAAGCCACTAGCATTAGGATCGACTGTCATCGTTCAATCGCTTCTCGAGCCCACTCTCGTGCAAACTCGAGTTACGATCTAGATTATGGTAGCTCGTATTCGTCCAATCTCTTGCAAACGAATATGTGAACAGATTTATAATAAAAATGCTAGCTTTGGTTCAATCTCTTGCAAACCAAGTCTAGTGAATCTCGATTATAAACCTAAATCGAATATCTAGGCCTTTCCATCGATTAGAATCCAATCTCTTGCAAACTCCATATCGATAGAAATTCCTAGCTATCCATAATAAATCAATCACAACCTAACCTCCTATCAATTATAGCAACATATAAATTCATTCATCCCAAATCTGAAATTAGATCCATATGGTTCATCCTCATGCCCTAGAACAACGAATCTACTTACAATTCATCATAGCAATAACAAAATCAATGATGGAAATCATATTGCAATTCAGATTTAGAAGAGAAGAATTCATAAAAATGCAATATTCAAAAGAAATAGACAAACTAGATCTGAGTTCTTCAATCTTCAAAGCTGAAAAAATTAGAAATAATCTAAATTCTATTTTCTGGTCTCTCCTAAGCTAGGATGAAAACTGGGCTTAAATACCTGCCCAAAATGTCCAAAAAATCTTGACAGAATTGCCCCTAACGCAGCCCAGAACCCTAGTTTTTAACACATGCTGGCGACGCTACTCGGCCGAGTGGAAATCCCACTCGGCCGAGTGACAGATCCAAATAAAAACAGAGAAGTTGGTGGTTTGGGTGCTCTGGCGCTCTGCGTCACTCGGCCGAGTGGGATTTATCACTCGGTCGAGTGGACTTCCTACTCAGCCGATTTGGTCTTCTGCTATGCTTCCCAAAATTCCAGAGAGTTGGCTTCGACTCCCTTCAGAAATTCTGACTCACTCGAGCGAGTGGAGTTTGTTGTATCAGGATCGTAGCCTAGAGGGGGGTGTGAATAGGCTAATAAAAATTTTCATGCAACCCACAAGATATCACACGTAGTTATAAGCACATGCAGGGTAATAAAATAGCAATCACAGAGTACGTACAGATATACCCTGGTTCGGTCGTCCCCACGACCTACTCCAGCCCTCGAAAGCAAATACTAGATAGATATGTAATCTTGTACAGCTACAATGAGTCAAGATCCCAAATCTACTCTCACCTAGCTCGTACGCACACCACGTGCTCTACACTCTCAATCTAGTCATATGCTCTCCCTCCGTGACGACTCCTAAGTCGTCAGGTCCCCAAAAAGTAACACAGATGGTAAAGTTTCCCCTACAGAGATCGCTACACCAATACAAAGATAAATAAATAGATTTTTAGGAATGCTCAGTAATAGTGTGTCTTCTCTGTCGTTCAGTGCGTGGTCAGATCAATCTGACAAGTAGTAGTCTCTACTGGCCCCTCAATAATTCGGCTTCCCTCTCAATGAAACTTGCGCCATCTGCCAAAGGTTGAAACTTGCAGCCTTCCCCAAAAATTAGAGCTTACGGCTTTCACCGAAAATTGAATCTTGCGGCACGTTAGGAATTTTTGTGTGAGGGATCAAGACTTCGGCATGTGTCTTTGAATCCTGCAGCTGCCAACAAGACAAAAAGAGAAATACAAATCAACTTGCGGCAACCTGGAATTTGCCAAGAAAGAGAAACAAAGTAGTGCCCTTTTGAGATTATCAAATAAGATCACATGCTCTTTTTCCCCTTTTTGTTTCGGCCTGTTAATTCAAAGGGGTCTTGAAAATTGCAGCTCTTGAAGATTTGCTCAGCAAAAAAAAATTGTGCTGCGCCTTTTGAATTAATTCGGCCGGTACCTGGCGATTTATCTTTTTGAACGTGCAGATTTTGTTTTCCAATGGAAAATCTCTTTAATAACAATTCTTGGGTGGTGACTTTGGATTTCAAGGTATCGTTTTTATTCACAAGCAAAGTGCATTTACTAATGAAAGCTTGCTTGTTTTCCTCTTCTTTCTTTTCAAAAACCCTCATTTTTTCTTTAAGTTCAAAATTTAGCATGTTAATCTTTTCAGAAAGAAATTCATTATTAACTTCAAGCTTTATCTTATCTAGCTTATACATGCTAATATCCTTTAATAACGAGGGACACGAAAGACAATCAGTTTTTTCAGGCAAGCTAGCTTTCTCTTTTTCTAACACGATAATGGTAGATTTACATGAAACAAGCTCTTGTTTAAGATGTTTCATTTCTATAGACATGTCATAGTCAGTTTGTTGCATATCAAAGTTATCATTCCTATAATATTCCACATCAGTTTCTAGCTCATCAATTCTATGTTGCATTCCTTTACAGATTTCTAAAAGTTTAGCTTTAGTGGGAGATTCTACCTCATTGTGTTTGGCCATTAATGCCATGCAGGAGTGGGCTTCATGTTCCTCCTCCTCATCCTCAGCTTAGCACTTTCATTTTTCCTTTTGCAACTTGAGCTGTGTGTTGTTGTGGGCAATCTTTTATGTAGTGCCCTTTCTTCCTGCATTTAAAACATTCACTTCTATTAATAGCTTTCTGATCATAAGAATTTCTACCAAAATTAGAATTATTAGAACGAATGAACCTTCTTCACATCTCAGCTCTTCCTTGATCAGTCTGAATGTATCTCCTGAAGTTTCTGACCATTAGAGCTTGCTCCTCATCAAGATCGTCGTCGTTAGCTTGAAGAGCTAATGGTGTGGAAGCTTTGGTCTTCTCTTTAGGTTTCTCTATGGCTTCTGTACTCTGCAACTCAAGCTCGTGTGTCGTTATGTTGCCTATCAAGTCCTCCACTTTCATTGTTGATAAGTCCTTAGCTTCTTGAATAGCGGTGACTTTAGACCTGAACGAGCTTGGTAGTGCCCTTAAGATCTTTCGTACCTGTTCATGGCTAGAGTATGGCTTACCGAGGGAACTGGATTTGTAGACGATGTCCGTGAACCTCGCAAACATTTCTTTCACAGATTCTGTTGGTAGCATGCGGAAGCACTCATATTCTGTGCAAAGCAACGCAAGTCTGGATTCCTTCACTTGCGATGTTCCCTCGTGTGTCACCTCCAGAGTATGCCAGATTTCCTGCGCAGTTAGACAATGTAAGATGCGATTAAACTCAGATTTATCAAGAGAGCATATAAGTGCATTCATATCTTTACCATTAAGAGTATAAAGTTTCTTATCAGCTAAATCCCACTTGTCTTTAGGCTTAATCATAGCAGTGTCTTCCATTTTAATAGTGGGTAGACTACAACCATTTTCAACAATATCCCACACATCATAATCTACAGACACTAAATAAATTTTCATCCTAGCCTTCTAATATGCAAAGTCTACACTGTTAAATTTAGGGGGACGGGCTATAGACTGACCTTCAGCAAATGCACAATCAGATATATTCATGTTCATCTAAAAATCTAGACTAGATCCTCTAAACTGGCTCTGATACCACTTGTTGGATCTGGATCGTAGCCTAGAGGGGGGTGAATAGGCTAATAAAAATTCTTGTGCAACCCACGAGATATCACACGCAGTTATAAGCACATGCATGGTAATAAAATAGCAATCACAGAGTACGCACAGATATACACTGGTTCGGTCGTCCCCACGACCTACTCCAGCCCCTGAAAGCAAATACTAGATAGATATGTAATCCTGTACAGCTACAATGAGTCAAGATATCAAATCTACTCTCACCTAGCTCGTACGCACACCACGTGCTCTACACTCTCAATCTAGTCAGATGCTCTCCCTCCGTGAAGACTCCCAAGTCATCAGGTCCCTAAAAAGTAACACAGATGGTAAAGTTTCCCCTACAGAGATTGCTACACCAATACAAAGATAAATAAATAGAGTTTTAGGAATGCTCAGTAATGGTGTGTCGTCTCTGTTGTTCAGCGCGTGGTCAGATCAATCTGACAAGTAGTAGTCTCTGCTGTCCCCTCAATAATTCGGCTTTCCTCTCAATGAAACTTGCGCCATCTGCCAAAGGTTGAAACTTGCAGCCTTCCCCAAAAATTAGAGCGTACGGCTTTCACCCAAAATTGAATCTTATGGCATGTTAGGAATTTTTGTGTGAGGGATCAAGGCTTCGGCCTGTTTCTTTGAATCCTGCAGCTGCCAACAAGACAAAGAGAGAAATACAAATCAACTTGCGGCAACCTGGAATTTGCCAAGAAAGAGAAACAAAGTACTGCCCTTTTAAGATTATCAAATAAGATCACATGCTCTTTTTCCCCTTTTTGTTTCGGCCTGTTAATTCAAAAGGGTCTTGAAAATTGTAGCTCCTGAAGATTTGCTCAGCAAAACAAAATTGTACTGCGCCTTTTGAATTTATTCGACAGGCACCTGGTGATTTATCTTTTTGAACGTGCAGCTTTTGAGGATGCCTAGTCAACAACAAAATCAAAGGCTCTTGGAAAAAATTATCAAAGGAGAGAAGAAATTATAATTTAAAAAAAAACTTAGCTTTGTTCTCCCCCATCAAAAGATATGGCCGGCCTCTGCACAGAACGCAACACCAAACAACAGGCTTTGATTCTTGAAGGTCCTCTTGTGATAATTGAGGGTTTTATTTGTGTAGGTGATTAGGAAGTTGTGGCCGCCGGCCCTTGGAGAGTTCCAATTGGCTCTCCTCTCTACTCTTTAATTGTCTGCAAGACAAAAGTAATTAGAACACTTAGTGGCCTTGTCTTTTACAAATTGCATGCATTCATGAAGGGAATGAATTAAAAAAAATCGCATGCATTTGAACGAAGAAAAGAATGCACTTCCCCTTTTATTTTTTCGGCCCCTGTGCTTTCAAAAGCACTTCTTTTCCATGTGGCTATTGCTTGACAAATATTTCGGCCTTCTTCTATTTTAAGGGGTGCGGCTGCTCTCTCTCCCTATTCTTGTTGCCGCACTGACCCTGTTTGGCCTCTCTCTCGTAGCCTTTTATATAGGGATGCAGACCTAGTCCCTTTTAATGTTGTTTTACCAATTTTCCCTTCCATAAGATGATTGACCAGACAGCGTTCAGCCGCACACGCCTCTTTGAGATGTTTAATTTAAAATCCTCAGCCATTAATCCCATACACTTGCAAGGGAACTTTATTTACACCATTGCCATTACACTTGATTTAGGCCTACACATTTTGCCTACTGCCAATTAAATATGGCCACTCACATTTGAATTCCAACGTGGCCCATTTGTTTTGTTCCCTGCACCAAGAGAAAGCACATTTGCATATGCAAATTTGTATGCATAGTAATATACAAGTTGGCACACACATATATATATATAGTTTGCAAAGAAATTTGCATGCGGCCTAAAGAAATTTGCATTCGGCCTTTTGCTTGATCCTCGATAGTTTCTCTCTATTGTTCTCCTTGTTTGTTCATTCTTATTTGTCCCTAAAAAATACTTAACACACACATCAAATCGTTCACAACTGTTTGTCATCATCAAACCATAAATCCTAGATCATTGTATCCAACAATCCCCCCTTTTGATGATGACAAACCAATAGAGATTTGCACTTAACGATTTTTAGTAATACCATCGTGTGTGAAGTGTAATGGAGATGTGTATGCAAACAAGTAATACATGATGTTCAAGCACACAATCATGCAATACAATAGCACTAGTTTGTCTACCATGCTCCCCCTATTTTCATGCTCCCCATGCTCCCACTTGAACATTTACCAATATGGAATACAAAGTACCAAGTACCAAGTAGTACCACCACCACCACACTTAATGCCAAATCTTCCAAATCTTCCAATATTTTCTCCCCCTTTGTCATCATCAAAAGTGTATTCTTGAAGATTAAAACATACCACAAGCAAAAAGAGAGCATTATTAATTATAACTAGCATTTGCATGTCGTCATTCTATAATTAGCACTTCATATCCAACGATAATAATAGTTAGAATTCAACACCATCGTGTAAGTGCAATTATTAAACATAGAGGTACAAAGGGAGATACTTTTACAAATTCAACCAAATCAATCCAACATTTTCCAAATAACTTTAGATCACCTAGGATTGATTTTTTCCACCTCATCAAAGATGAGTTCAAGATATCACACCCCAAAACATAGCCTAAAAGGACTCTTAGATGTGGGGGTGACATTGCTTGACGAGTAAAAACACCAATGCTAAAGATTACCCGTAAAGCGTATGTTGGATACTCGTGGGTAGTGTATTTGCCATGAACTGTATCCATTTTTCATACGGAGCAATTTTCATGTTTTTTTTCATATTCATTTCCTTTGTTTTGTGCTCAATTTTTATTCATGGCAAATCACATCATATCCCTTAGATTTTCCAGTTAATAATCATCCTACATTCACTTTCCAATATTCATAAAAAGTATCTCCAAAAGTACGACATAGTCTAATATACGTGGACGTGAAAGTAGGTGTAGAAATCATATTATCAATTCGTCGAACTTTGCATGGCTATTATGAAATAAAACATACGCATGTAGCCATGATAATAATACTACACTTTCTACATGGATATGATCATCATTCATTCATAGCACTAGAATCATGCAAAGAGAAAGATATGAATTAAGGTCCAATTTTTTTTTCTTTTTAATTTTTTTTATTTTTCATTTATAAAGAACTAAACAAGCTAAATGCAAACAAGCAAACAAAAACAAAAACAAAAAAAATTCAAGCACACAAAAAAATAACAGAAAAAAAGTGCTATGAAGGTATGCATTAAGTTCAAAGAATGAGATATACCTTCACGTCGTTATTTGACTAAGGAGCTAAAATATTGAGACTCTCAATTTATCTCTCCTCGCCAAATTTCCATTCACCTACAAAAGAGGTGTCGTGTGTGACCTTGGAATCCAACAAGGTCCACTAGTGTTAGTCAACAAAGATTTAGGAACCCATATTTGTTTGAATTTAATATTGGAGTTCCTATACTTGCAATGATACGATGTGTGACCAACACTATCACATGTAAAACACTTTGCATAAACATTTTTAGCAATAGAGGGCACATTGTGAAATTTTTTATACTTAGTCTTTTCAACATTTTTAGCGCTAAATCCAAAGCCACGCCTATTATTGCCATACAATTGATTTCCAAGAATAATGTCCAAATTTTGTTATCCAATGGAAAATCTCTTGAATGACAATTCTAGGGTGGTGACTTTGGATTTCAAGATATCGTTTTCATTCACAAGAAAAGTGCATTTACTAATGAAAGCTTGCTTGTTTTCCTCTTCTTTCTTTTCAAAAACCATCATTTTTTTCTTTAAGTTCAAATTTTAGCATGTTAATCTTTTCAGAAAGCAATTCATTTTCAACTTCAAGCTTTATCTTATCTAGCTTATACATGCTAATATCCTTTAATAACGAGGGACACGAAAGACAATCAGTTTTTTCAGGCAAGCTAGCTTTCTCTTTTTCTAACACGGTAATGCTAGATTTGCATGCAACAAGCTCTTGTTTAAGATTTTTCATTTCTATAGACATGTCATACTCAGTTTGTTGCATATCAAAGTTATCATTCCTATAATATTCCACATCAGTTTCTAGCTCATGAATTCTATGTTGCATTCCTTTACAGATTTCTAAAAGTTCAGCTTTAGTGGGAGATTCTACCTCATTATGTTTGGCCATTAATGCCATGAAGGAGTGGGCTTCATGGTCCTCCTCCTCATCCTCAGCTTAGCACTTTCATTTTTCCTTTTGCAACTTGAGCTGTGTGTTGTTGTGGGCAATCTTTTATGTGGTGCCCTTTCTTCCTGCATTTAAAATATTCACTTCCATTAATAGCTTTCTGATCATAGGAATTTCTACCAAAATTTGAATTATTAGAACGAATGAACCTTTTTCCCATCTCAGCTCTTCCTTGATCAGTCTGAATGTATCTCCTGAAGTTTCTGACCATTAGAGCTTGCTCCTCATCAAGATCGTCGTCGTTAGCTTAAAGAGCTAATGGTGTGGAAGTTTTGGTCTTCTCTTCAGGTTTCTCTCTGGCTTCTATACTCTGCAACTCAAGCTCGTGTGACATTATGTTGCGTATCAAGTCCTCCACTTTCATTGTTGATAAGTCCTTAGCTTCTTGAATAGTGGTGACTTTAGGCCTGAACGAGCTTGGCAGTGCCCTTAAGATCTTTCGTACCTGTTCATGGCTAGAGTATGGCTTACCGAGGGAACTAGATTTGTAGACGATGTCCGTGAACCTCGCAAACATTTCTTTCATAAATTTTGTTGGTAGCATGCGGAAGCTCTCATATTCTGTGCAAAGCAACGCAAGTCTGGATTCCTTCATTTGCGATGTTCCCTCGTGTGTCACCTCCAGAGTATGCCAGATTTTCTGCGCAATTAGACAATGTGAGATGCGATTAAACTCAGATTTATCAAGAGAGCATATAAGTGCATTCATAGCTTTACCATTAAGAGTATAAAGTTTCTTATCAGCTAAATCCCACTTGTCTTTAGGCTTAATCATAACAGTGTCTTCCATTTTAATAGTGGGTAGACTATAACCATTTTCAACAATATCCCACACTTCATTATCTACAGACACTAAATAAATTTTCATCCTAGCCTTCCAATATGCAAAGTCTACACCGTTAAACTTAGGGGGACGGGCTATAGACTAACCTTCAGCAAATGCACAATCAGATATATTCATGTTCATCTAAAAATCTAGACTAGATCCTCTAAACTGGCTCTGATACCACTTGTTTGATCTGGATCGTAGCCTAGAGGGGGGTGAATAGGCTAATAAAAATTCTTGTGCAACCCACGAGATATCACACGCAGTTATAAGCATATGCATGGTAATAAAATAGCAATCGCAGAGTACGCACAGATATACCCTGGTTCGGTCATCCCCACGACCTACTCCAGCCCCCGAAAGCAAATACTAGATAGATATGTAATCCTATACAGCTACAATGAGTCAAGATCCCAAATCTACTCTCACCTAGCTCGTACGCACACCACGTGCTCTACACTCTCAATTTAGTCAGATGCTCTCCCTCCGTGATGACTCCCAAGTCGTCAGGTCCCCAAAAAGTAACACAGATGGTAAAGTTTCCCCTACAGAGATCGCTACACCAATACAAAGATAAATAAATAGAGTTTTAGGAATGCTCAGTAATGGTGTGTCATCTCTGTCATTCAACGCGTGGTCAGATCAATCTGACAAGTAGTAGTCTCTACTGTCCCCTCAATAATTCAGCTTTCCTCTCAATGAAACTTGCACCATCTGCCAAAGGTTGAAACTTGCAGCCTTCCCCAAAAATTAGAGCTTACGGCTTTCACCCAAAATTGAATCTTGCGGCACGTTAGGAATTTTTGTTTGAGGGATCAAGACTTTGGCAGGTGTGTTTGAATCTTGCAGCTGCCAACAAGACAAAGAGAGAAATACAAATCAACTTGCGGCAACCTGGAATTTGCCAAGAAAGAGAAACAAAGTACTGCCCTTTTGAGATTATCAAATAAGATCACAGGCTCTTTTTCCCCTTTTTGTTTCGGCCTGTTAATTCAAAGGGGTCTTGAAAATTGCAGCTCCTGAAGATTTGCTCAGCAAAAAAATTGTGCTGCGCCTTTTGAATTAATTCGGCAGGCACCTGATGATTTATCTTTTTGAACGTGCAGCTTTTGAGGATGCCTAGTCAACAACAAAATCAAAGTCTCTTGGAAATAATTATCAAAGGAGAGAAGAAATCATAATTTAAAAAAACATAGCTTTGTTCTCCCCCATGAAAAGATATGGCCGGCCTCTACAGAGAACGCAACACCAAACAACAGGCTTTGATTCTTGAAGGTCCTCTTGTGATAATTGAGGGTTTTATTTGTGTGGGTGATTAAGAAGTTGTGGCCGCCGGCTCTTGGAGAGTTCCAATTGGCTCTCCTCTCTACTCTTTAATTGGCTGCAAGACAAAAGTAATTAGAACACTTAGTGGCCTTGTCTTTTACAAATTGCATGCATTCATGATGGGAGTGAATTAAAAAAAATTGCATGCATTTGAACGAAGAAAAGAATGCACTTCCCCTTTTATTTTTTCGGCCCCTGTGCTTTCAGAAGAACTTCTTTTTCATGTGGCCGTTGCTTAACAAATATTTCGGCCTTCTTCTATTTTAAGGGGGGCTGCTGCTCTCCCCCCCCTATTCTTGTTGCCGCACTAACCCTTTTTGGCCTCTCTCTCGTAGCCTTTTATATAAGGATGCAGACCTAGTCCCTTTTAATGTTGTTTTACCAATTTGCCCTTCCGTAAGATGATTGGCCAGACAGCGTTCAGCCGCACACGCCTCTTTGAGATGTTTAATTCAAAATCCTCAGCCATTAATCCCATACACTTGCAAGGGAACTTTATTTACACCATTGCCATTACACTTGATTTAGGCCTACACATTTTGCCTACTGCCAATTAAATATGGCCACTCACATTTGAATTCCAACGTGGCCCATTTGTTTTGTTCCCTGCACTAAGAGAAAGCACATTTGCATATGCAAATTTGTATGCACAGTAATATACAAGTTGGCGCACACACATATATATAGTTTGCAAAGAAAGTTGCATGCGGCCTAAAGAAATTTGCATGCGGCCTTTTGCTTGATCCTCGATAGTTTCTCTCTATTGTTCTCCTGGTTTGTTCATTCTTATTTGTACCTGAAAAATACTTAGCACATACATCTAATTGTTCACAACTGTTTGTCATCATCAAACCATAAATCCTAGATCATTGTATCCAACAGAGTTCTCTACTCTGCAGAGTGGAATTTTCCACTCGGTCGAGTACATTGTGGCACCGGACGTTTTCATATCAGTCGTACTCGGCCAAGTACGCTTCTTCACTCGGCCGAGTGGACTGTGTTACTCGGTCGAATGGGCTGTATTTGGAGGCCACTTTTCTCTTCCTCATCTCCTCTTTGCATCTATCGATCGTCTTCTTCTCCCTTTCATCGTCCAGCATCGTTAGCTCCTCAATATGGCCATAAGCGTTGCTCCAACACGCATGCAAATCCCTTAAGCTCATTATTGCTCCCGATATTTCCTGAAATCAGACAAAAACAAGAAATAGGAAAAGCAACGCAATATCATCGAATAATCGTGAAAAGTGCGATATGGGCGATCAAAATGGTATGAAAACATGCAGAAAAAGGTGTAAAATATGGACCGATCAAAACCCTATCTTTCTTTGTGAGAGTTAGTTTCTCTCTTTGTGAGAGTTTAACCCTTGCTTTCTTTGTTAGAGTAAATTTCTCTCTTTGTGAGAGATTAACCCTTGTGTAAAGTTGGTTGGTTGTGTACTCTCTTTGTGAGAGTTTGGTTCTCTCTTTGTGAGAGTTCATATCTCTTTGTGCGATTGTATCACTACCTTGTGTACGATCATAATGAATATTGGTGTGGCTGGATGTACCCAAGTTGGAGAAACATGGTAAATTCTTTGTGTTAGCATTTGCTTGATTGTATTGTTTTAATTCATCTTGCACTTATAATACCACGTTTGCTGTTTAATTTTTAATTACACAATTATTGCCATTACTCTATTCACCACCCTCTAAAGTGTTTGTTGTTAGTATTGCAAGACATAGATGGTCGTTTCAATTGGTATCAGAGTGAGGTTGAAGCATACAACAACGATGGAATTCAACGCTTCATCCATGTCTCATGAAGAAGGTATATCAATCGTTCAGCCCCCGCTCTTCAATGGAACAAATTATCCAAGTTAAAAGATCATGATGATGATCTACTTGGAAGGTCAAGACCTATTTGACGTCACGGAGTCTCCTCTTGTGAATCTTACTACACCTGTGGCTACAAAGACAAAGGCGGAGAAGGATTTGATCAAATCCAATGCGAGGGCAATGAATGCATTCCATTGCGCCATCACTCCAGATGAGTTCAACTGCATCTCTTTATGCAAAACGGCCAACGAAATTTGGCATACATTGGAGATTACTCACGAAGGGACGTACAAGGTAAAGAAATCTAAACAAAGTGTGTTTAGTTCTAAATATGAATTGTTTAAGAGGCAGGAAGGAGAGAGCATCTCGGAAATGTTCACAAGGTTTACGGATATCGTGAACGCTTTGGAAGGACTTGGGAAGGTGATTTCCTAAGAGGATCAAGGGGAGAAGATCCTTTACTCTCTTACACCCAAATGGGAGTCAAAGGCTAATGGGATTTTGGAGTCAAATGACTTGTCCAAATACACTGTTAAGGAGTGCATTGGGAATCCATGGCGTATGAAGTAAAGCTTCAACAGAAGAAGGAGATTCAATCGTCACAACCCGAGAAGCTAGAGAAGCAAAAGGGGATTGCATTCCATGTCGAGAAGGAGCCAATCAATTTGAGAAAGAAATTCTATCAAGAAGCTTCAAGTGAAGATGGAGAGGACGAGGCTAGTTGTGATGAAATCTTGGAGCTTGCCAAGCAACTAATAGCATTCATCAAGGGCAAGCAAGGTAACTCTTTGTCAAAGTTTGCCTCTAACTCTAATAAGGTTTATTATATTTGAAGTGGTAAATGTCATCTCTCTACCAAATGTCCTCCAAACCCTCCAAAGAATCTTACAAAGTGAAAGGGATGAAACATTGGAAAGGGAAGTGCAAATAAAAAAAAAAGAAGAAGGGTCTTGTTGGTACTTTTGATGACACAAGTGAGGACTCATCAAATTAAGAAGATGACGACGACGAGGAGTTAGCCCACATGTGCTTCACGGCATTGGAAGATCTCTCTTAAAGATCGAGTAATGAAGAGATGGAGGCTTGGCTCAACACCAATGAAGAAGTGTGCTTAATGACAAAAGGGAAAGAGTCTTCATCGAGCTAAAGCAAGGAGAAAGCCGATGAGGAAGATGAGGTGTAGCTAAAGCTATCGTATGAGGAGTTTGAATATCGCTACAATTTGGTCTCCAACGGGGCAAGTAAGTGCATCAACTCATACTCTAAATTAGAAGAAAAATTTAAAGATGCTGATCGCCCCAAAATGCAACCCAAGAGCACGACCGAAAACTTGGTCGGCCCCGGATACACCCGGAGAACGATTGTAGTTTTACCGCAAGTGCACGGTATAGCAGCGAGCGGGTTATCGAACACAGGGAGGACGAATGACCGTGCTTGTTCCAATCAACCTGGTTATTTAAGAGGAGAGAAGTTTGCCTTTGGCGATCCTGTCACAATCGTCAGACAAAGTACGGAAATATCAAATCAAATAAAGAACGTCTAGGGAATGGGGAATTCCCGCTACTCACCGTATTTCGTAAATGTGGTTCGTCGGTATCAAAATTGCTAGAATTAGATTTTGGATGAACTAGTTGCAACTGAATGTAGAACCAAGCTCACGCTCTCGCGCTGTTGCCGGTCTATAGCTATCCTAGGTTTGGGTCCAATCTCTTGCAAACCCTAGCCTAGGGAAACTAGCATTAGGATCAACATCATCGTTCAATCGTGCACCGAGCCCAATCTCTTGCAAACTCGGACCGCGACCTAGGTTGGGATAGTTCCTACCCGTCCAATCTCTTGCAAACGGGTATCGGCACGGAATTGCAACCGGAAACCCTAGTATCGGTCCAATCTCTTGCAAACCGATACTTCGGAAATTCGATTCCAACCCAATTCGGATTTCTAGGGTTTCCTATCGAATTGGGATCCAATCTCTTGCAAATCCCAATCGGTATGAACTCCTAGCTATCCGTAGTAAAACGCTCCCAAACTAATCCCTAACAACGATTCTAGCAAAATTTCTACCAATTCATCACAAATATGAAATCAGGCTTATAGGGTTCATCCCCACGCCCCAAGACGTGGAGACTACTCGCAATTCATAGCACAAACACAAGAATAATCAATGAACTAAACAATAGAATTCATCACAATATTGAGATAAGCAATAAAAATAGAATTTTTAGAGAAGAGAGAGACAAACCAATGGAGTTCTTCAATTAATCCAACAAAAATCAACTTTTTGTCTCCTCTCCAATCACAAGAATAAAGCTAAAAAGTAAACCTAAAAAGCTGCAAAAATCTAAGAGAAAAGCCCCTTCCAAATCTAGGGTAAAAACCGGGGTTAAATACCCCCCAAAATCGTCCAAAAACTGTGACCAAAATACCCCTGCGCAGCCTGAATCCGTAATTTTCGCTACAGGCAGCGCGTCGCACTCGGCCGAGTGACAAAAGTCGCTCGGCCGAGTGAGAAACCCTGTTATTTTCCAGTAAGTCTTGATCTTCAGGGGTCTTCACTTCGGGGGCTGCTCGGCCGAGTGAGTTGTCGTCACTCGGCCGATGGCTTCTTGGTACTCGGGCTATCGGGATTATCCACTCGGCCGAGTGGGTCTTCTAAAGCTCAGGCAGCCGAAAAACAGAAAGTTGGCGATTTTTGAATGGCTTCGTCTGGGCGCCACTCAGGCAGACGGGATCTCGTCACTCGGCCGATGTGGTCTCCGTCGCTCGGCCGAGTGCACATATAAATCGTGTCTGATCTGGTCGGCCGAGCGACTCCTTCACTCGGCCGAGTGGGACACTAAAAATGCCCAAACAGCTTGTTTTGGCCTCCTCGTCGCTCCTGCGATGTCCGTTCTTCTTCCGCTCCTCTCCAACAGCAAAATACCCCTTGGGGAGGTCGTCGGTGACCCTCTGGAGTAAGCGCATCTCGAGATCACTCCCAATCGCTCCAAATCACCTGAAATGCGACAAAAACAACAAATCGTGAAAAGCATCGCAATATCGTCGATATATCGTGAAAAACATGATTTGGTCGATCTAAATGGCATGCAAACATGCGGGAAAAAATTGTAAAATAAGGAGTGATCAAAATCCCCCAAGCTTACCTCTTACTCGTCCTCGAGGAAGATAAGTAAAAGGCGAACCCGGTGGATTCGGAAAACGAAAACGGCGAAAAAAAATGAAAAATGAAAAACGGAGAAGAATGAAAAATGAAATAAAAATAAAAATAAAGAAGAAGGAAAGAAGCGAAGAGGTAAGCTGCTAGATCATTTTCTCAGGACGTGGGTTTCGCTTACTCAAATGGCATGCACTGAATGAGAAATACATGCCAAAGAGTTTAATTTTGATATCATAGTATAATAATGCAAATAGAAATAGAATACCCACGAACAACGATATAATCATGAAAAATGGAATAATCTTAGAATTAACATCGTCTGAATCATTTAAAGCGGTATACAAATCACAGATCACACACTTTTCAATTGAATGCTTTCTATGAGGAGTATAAGAGTATCACACAATAGAATAGAGAGAATAGAAAAGTATGGATTTCATGAAATGAGTGCTAGGCTTAGATTTCTGGATTTCGTAAAGCTAAAAATAATCTCACCGAGTATAGAATATTACTTAGCCTAGGTTGTCGTGCAACATCAAGTAGTCACTCTCTCACACATCAATGGATTATCTCCCCCAAGCTTATCTATAAGCATGGTGGCATTAAAAAAAATATTCACATCCCCATTTTATAAAGAGCTCCAAAAGCAATAAAAATGAACACGAAAAGAGAGAAGAAAGAAAGAACGTGAGATGGGATCTTTTATTGAGGATTTTTCCTCTTTTCTTTTTCTTTTTCTCTCTTTTTTTTCTTTTGTTTTTTAACACATATACACAACGATCCCTACTCAAAGAGAGATAATGATATACAAGAATATTTTCTCTTTTTTTTGAATTCGGGAAATTTGGAGCTAGGAATTAATAGCGGGGGAAATGCCATATAATAGAGTCGCTAAGGGGAGATTCACCAATGATTTTAAAAGTAGAGAAATGATGTTCAAGATTTGTGGAGAAAGAAATAAATATATCTCTCGGTTCACTCTATAAGACATGCACGACAACTGCAGCAGGGTAATCTAATCTACTCAGTTTCGATCACAAAAAAGCTAACTAATCAAGATTTATCATAGCTGACATCATTCAATCATCCTGAAGTGAAATGTACAATTCATGCATATAGAAGTGATATAGGAAAAGAAATCAGTACTCCAGATATAGGCATTCAATGCGTGAATCTTGGTATGTTTTCTGTGATAGCATACATATGAATATTCAGACTGAGCTAATAATAAAATTTCATCCATTTTCATGTGGAAAAAGTATGGGTTACTATCTCTAAATGCAAGGCAAGTCATAGCATATGATATCAGAAATAAAGCCTAAGACATGACAAATATAGCATGCAAATAGAGTAAGCTAACTCCACGTCATCATCATCATAGAAAAGTCATCTCTAGCATGAGATGAAAAAGAAAGAAATAAAGATAAAGGAAAATAGAACTATTTACAATGCGGCACACAGAAAAATAAGAAAAACGTGATGCATGGTAAAATAAAGGGAAAATGATGAAAATAAGTGCAAAAGCGGAAAATGGCGTGAAAAACTAAAAATAAAGGTGGCAAATCGAAAAAAGAACGTGAGAACTCACTCCCCAAGCTAAATGGCACAGTGTCCTCAATGTGCAAAGTGTGGCACAGCGAGAGACAAGTAATGTGAGGGGCAAGTGAGGATGCATGCATGATGGAAGGTAAAAAAAGGAAAAAGGAAAAATAAAGAAACGAAAAATATGATGCGGATATGATGCATGCAGATATAGGAGTGATACAGATATATAGGTGTGGCACCAAAAACTCTCCCTCTCTCCCAAATAAGATATATAAAGATACGATCAGAATGAGAATCCCAAAATAAGTGAGGGGGGGTGGTCAAAAATGCTACAGGACCCAGCAAAAACGGGCAGCACAATGGCAAAAATAATCGACGGCATCAAGGGTGCCTAAGAAGGTGGTGCTGCGCCGTCTCCGTCTTGAGGTGGAAGTGGTGGTGGCTGGACAGGCTGCTGAGCGGGTGTGGGTGTGGAAGTGGTAGCAGGCTGAGTGTGTGTGGAAGTGTGGGTGGGAACCTGCTGTGTGGGTACGGGTACGCGGGGGAGACGCTCCAGGACCTGGGTAAGACAGTAATGAATCTGCGGGAGCAGGTCGAAGCGGCCAGCCATCGCAGAGACGGTGGAGGACAGGGTCCGAAGGTCGCCTCTGAGGCCACTCACCGCCCCCTCGAGAGCACGAATGCTCTGAAGTACAGTGTCAGGGGGAGGTGGTGCAGAGGGACGCACCGGTCGGGGCTGTGCAGGTCGGGGCTGGCGTACTCTGGTGGCGTAGGTGACGGGCTCAGCAGGCAAGGGAACAAAAGGGGCTGCGCTCGCAAGTGGGGGCCTGGCCTCAATGCGAGGCTGGGTAGGACGGTGAGAAGTGGAGGCAGCAGCAGTGAAAGAAGAATACAAAAGTGGCAGCGAGGCGGCCGGAGAGGTCGGTGGCACAGAAGTGTGAACAGACGCCACGACACTCTCGGAAAATACGGCAGCAGTTGAGACAGAGGGCTCTCCGCACTCAACTACGGTCGGCGGGCGCTCGGGTGGGGCAGAAGAAACGGGCTCGTCAGACAGAGGGCCAATGGTGGTGGTGACAGGCGTGGAAGCAGCGGAAGTGGGCTCAGCTAAAGTACTCCCGACACCGACAGAGGTGTGGACAGAGGTGTCAGGAGCATCGGAAACATCGGGGATAGGCTGAGGGGCCACGGGGTCAACAGGGGCAGCAGGCTCGGCAGGGGCAACAGGGTCTGCGGGGGAAGCGTGGGCAGCATGGGCCTGCTCGGCCTCCTCGGCCTCGAGCACGTAAGCAGCAGGGATGAGAACATCCATCGCAGGGAGCCAGTCCACATGGGCTGGTGCAATCTGAGTCCGAGCTGGGCTCGGAAGAATCATGTAGTCGGCACCGTAAGGGCCGTGCAACCAGACCCAGTGTCGCTCACTGTGCGGATGAAGCATCTTCATCCGGGCCATAACATCAATCGACAGAGAAGTGGGGCCCGGGGCTCGTCGCAGGTCGTCAGGGAAGTCCTCGCCGATCATAAGGGCAAGCAAGGTGATCAGGCCGCCGCAGCATATCGGTGAGCGTGCGCCCACCGATACAATGATGTGGTCCAAAAACCAAGCTGCGACATCAATCACGACGGCGGGGACTAGCTCATCGCCATCCCTAGATAGAGCTCTGGGCCGTGTCATCGCGTAGAGCATGTAGAGCTCTGGCGTGGACATCGTGCCTGGCTCATATCTGGCCAAAAAGGTCGTCGCCATAAGGCGCTGAGCTATACGTAGGCAGGGATGGACAATGGCCGAGGCCTTGGCCCTACTAGGGTCAAAGGCAGCGTGAAGACCCGTAATCCGGGCCCAGAAGGCACCGGCGTCGAAGGAAGGTGGGGGGATATGGGTGGGTGCGTAACCTCGATCGGCCCCAGGTGTAATGCCCTACAAGCTACTGCACAAGTACTAGAGGGGGGTGAATAGTACTTTAAAAATAACAAGGAGTATAATTCCAAATTATTGTGCAACCAACTACCAAAACAATTTGCGGAAGCTTAAATTGAATGACAACAACAAAATTAACAATGCAAACAAATGATGTTAATGGGTTCGGATCCAACCAAGTCTCCCCGACTTGTTCCCGGTGATCCTACGTCCCAACCACCCGGATCCCCTCCGGATACTTAGGTTAGAAACCCTAACCCATGATTTCCACTATGAATATCTTGTGAAAAACCTTCACAAGATCAAATCATACAACAATGGCAATAGTGAATCCCACAACCCGGGATGACAACCTTCTCTCACAACCGAGAGAATCAACAAGCAATATAAATGAGTTTATATTGAAATAAACAAACTTACCACAAAATCCTATACCTTGAGTTTTTCTTACCAAATAGGTGAAAGGAAGGATTTGAGGAAGATGAAGTCACCAAGTCCTAGCACCAAGGAAATGACCAGCAATAGGTGCCTAGGAGAGATTTGGAGACTTGATTCAAGCTAGAGCTTGAAGGGCTCACCAAGAACAAGCTTCTCTCAAGATGGATTCTAGATCTAGAATGAGAGAGAATGGGTTTCTTGTGAGGAAGAGAGCTTTAGAAATGACTGAGAATGGCTATCTCTATCTATCTCAATGAATCTCTTAATGGCAGCTCTAACCTAGAGAGAAATGACCTAGGTTCGTATTTATAGGGTCCCATAAAAACAAGTTAGGTCAATTCCCAACGGATAGAAATCTGAGGAAACTAGTCGGTCAAAGAACAACCACTGACCGACTAGTTCATCAACTAGTCGGTCAGTCAAACAGCATGGACCGACTAAGTGAGGAACTGAGAAGAAAGAGAAATTCAGACCTAGAAATCTAGTCGGTCCAAGAAGACTTTCTGACCGACTAGTTTCACAACTAGTCGGTCAGTCAGTGAACGTAGACCGACTAAGAGGCAAAATGAAATAGTCTGAATACAAATTGACTTAGTCGGTTCAAGAACAAAAGTTGACCGACTAGATTGTCAACTAGTTGGTCACCAAACGTTCTTAGACCGACTAACGATAAACAGTAGCTTAGGAGAAATTAGTATGAACAGTAAGTCACAACTAGTCGGTCAAAGAAGCATCACTGACCGACTAGTTCACAAACTAGTCGGTCGGTGAGTCAACGTAGACCGACTAACTGTAAACAGTAAAGTCCAAGAAATTAAGGGAATCAAACTAGTCGGTCCAAGAAGAGTTGCTGACCGACTAGATCACCATCTAGTCGGTCAGTACTTCTTCTTGTACCAACTAACATGCACAAACAAGTCCGAATCGAAGCGCGACGCTTCGAGGAAGTTAGAATGAACTTGTACTAAGATCCTAGAGCTACGATATGAGCGTTATGAAGTTAGAATCGTAAGATATACTCACGGCTTAACATTCTATATATCGAAGCTAAAAGACTATAAATAAAACCTTAAAGAATGGTCTTCGAGAGCTTCGATTAATTCTTCATGACTTCCAAAACGGCGCAAGAGCTTCAACGAAGCTTTAGGCAATGAATACGAGCTTTGAGAAGTCTTGAGATGTCGCTTTGATTGTTCTTGTGAATTTGGCGACGATCTCCAATACTGCGCTCACAAATTGTTAGTTCATGAATTATTTATGTTTGCTCATCATCCAAAACCAAATCCGGGGAGTCCAATATTCAACATTCTCCCCCTTTTTGGTGATGAAAAACCAACATAAATAATAATCAAAAATAATGATTCAAATGTAAAATACTTACTCCCCCTGCATTGATGACACGTTAATTTGAAAACGACTATATATGAATTGCATCAATCAGACGAGTAAGATAAATAAAGAGAATCGATTTTCGAAATATCGGATTTTGAAAATCCTTATATATATCTTAACTCCCCCTGAATCTAACATATCAAACCAGATTCTTGGAAATTGAGTTAAATTTTCATTTACGCTATTTATTATCATTATCTCTCCCCCTTTGGCATTATCCCAAAAATGGGGGGGCATACAACGACAACAACTAGGAAATTGAAAATCCAACATCGGGAGTCGTAGACAATGACGATGGACCTAATTGATACCAAGGGAAAAATGATGAAATCAAATCAAGGTGTGCCAAATTGTCCATTATCAAAAAGCGATAATCAAAATCATCAAAAATACCAAATAATTGTTCATTTCTTGAATAAGGAAACATACCCTTCAATATTCAATATTCTTGGTTAAATTTGTGCATGGAAAACAATTCTATACAATTATAGAATTTCAATCTATTTAACCAAGTTTTTCAATCGTCGAGCGACGATTTCACATAGCATGGACATTGAATGAGAATTAATGTGCACGACGAAGAAAATATCACAACATGAACATCGATGTATATATAGATAGAAACAACATGAGTACATCCAAAAAGATATCGAATACAAGAAGTACATCATATCAAGTACGACACATCATCTATATAAACATCAAAAAGTACAACAACATCATCCAAAGTACATCAAAATACCCAACACCGACATCCAAAAAACTCAAAAATACATCAGAACAACCCTCAAACTCCATCCTAACCCAAAATACTCTCAAAAAGATATATCATCCAAAGAGTAGTGGAGAGTCCTCGGAACAGACGATCACGAGGAAGTGGCTGGATCTGCAGTCTCCGTGGGTCCAGTCAACGGAGTGGACTCAGGCTCTGCAGGGAGGAGAGGCGTGTCAACAGACGGGATCGTCGGGGCAGGTGTGGAAATGACGGGCTCAACAGCTGGGGTCTCAACAGGAGTATCAGCAGGTAAGACAGGAGCAGGCTCGTCAATAGGGACAGCAGCAGCCTCAGAAGTCTGAACTACTGAAGCAGAAGTCTCTGGAGCACCGGAAGAGGTGCCAACTCCAGGAGCAGAAGTGGTAGCAGCAGCAGCAGCGATGGCCTCATCGCCACGAGCCAAGGAAGTGACAAGATCGTCAATATCCTCATCGTCCATCTCCTCGGCCTCAGACACGGAAGGAGGAAGATCAATGCCCATCATACGAGCCATACGGCAGACGACCTCCTCGGTACGAGCCAAACGCGACTCGTGCCGACGAAGAAGGCGTACGACATCATCTAATGTGGCAGGAGGAGTGGGGGCTGCAGCAGCTGAGGGAGTAGCCTGGGAAGCAGAAGTGGTCGACCTCTGCACGTGACGAAGCGTCGCAAGAGATTTCTTAATGGCCGTCGCGTTCAGAGGAGGACCTAAGGGACGCTCATCGTCTGGAGGGAGAGGGACTCGGAAATGACGGAAAACCATGGTCAACAGACACGGATAAGGGATATGCGCAGATTTATTGGTCTTGCGAATACACTCGAAAGAGTCCATCTTATCGAGTATAACGCGAGCCCAATTAATCTCGCAACCCAAGAAAAGAGCGTAAATCAGCTTCAAAAACGGCTGGGATGGCAGAGAAGATGAGCCGTACTTGGGAAGCAAGCACGACTTCAGAATAAGATTTAGCACCCATGCATTAGGCTTGAACGACTTCGAAGGAACTCCAATAAAGGCAGGAGGGATCACATGGAAGATATCAGAAAGAACGGACTGATCCAAGGAGGCGATATCATCGACGGAAATGTCAGAAGGAAGGAGACCAGACGATGAACAGCCAAGTATCTCCCCCAAGATTTCTGCCGTGAGAACTATAGGAGTTCCCAAGACAGTAGTCTCGATGGAGTGACTCTCATCGTACAGGCCCCGAACACGATTGGCATAGAACAATTTTACCAGGCGAGGATATGGTCTAGGATTCGCCTTAGCGTCAAATCGAAGATAATCCAATATGCCACTATAGGAGAGAAGATCAGCTAAGCCAAGGAAATCTGAAAACTGAACATAGTGCTCCAATAGCATCGGGCAGTGTTCAATACGGTTGTAGGCCGCTAGACACATAGGGTCGTCGCGACACAACGATATGTCAACACCACCCGCTGGCATTGGGCCCTTTCCCTTAGGCTGGTGAGACCTAGGACGAAGTGGAGGAGTAGGTTCCCTATGGCCAGACTCATCCTCAGGGATAAACTCAGTATCGGAATCAGGAGGAGTAGAGGGAGAGTGGAGTATGGGCTTTTTAGACTTAGATTTTCGGGGTTTGACCGTCGCCGTCATCTGCTTCTTCAGAGGAGGCGAAGACGGAGAAGCTTGGGTAGATTTATCACGACGCTTGGGCTTAGGCTCTACAGTCATTGGGGAAGCCCCAAATGAAGAGATAGGGGTCCTCGTCTTTGCCATGATCGTGGCACGACGAGAACAATCAAACGATGACGGTAAGATCAAATACCCTAGCTCGAACCCTAGAATCCTACAACAAACTCGAAATTTATCAAGCCCTAGAACTGAATTCGAAACCCTAGAAGAGAAGAAATCAAGCTAGAGCAAACCCTAGAATGGGAATCGAGACCAAGGAGAGGGGTTATACCTAGGAGGAGGAGGTCGACGGCGGCGGACGGCGGAGATGGCCGGAAAATTGGCCGGAGACGACGGGAAGATGAAAGGGCTCGAGGGGGGTTTTGGGTTTATCGGGCTGGAGAGGAGATGAAGACCGACTAAAAAGAGTTTTAGTCGGATAAAAATAGAGTTAAGTCGGTCTGGAAGCAAAAAGACACGTTTGCCCTAACCCACTTAGTCGGTCACAGTTCAAGCACTGACCGACTAGATCACGATCTAGTCGGTCGGTCAATGAGCTTGAACCGACTAAGTCGAAACAGAGGCAAACAGGAAATTTTTAGGGCTAGAGTTAGTCGGTCGCAGTATATTCACTGACCGACTAGTTTTCAATCTAGTCGGTCGGTAAGTGTACTGTGACCGACTAAAGAAAGAAAATGATAAGAGTTAGATAAAAGCTTGATCTAGTCGGTCTGAGTTCACTAGCTGACCGACTAGATGAGCATCTAGTCGGTTGACTAATGAACTGAAACCGACTAGAAGAGTCCAAAAATTGATAATTGATTTCTCTTCACAAACCACTTGGATGAAACATCTTAACACTCTCATTAGTCATCTAAATTACCCCATAAAACGTCGAAATCTTAAATACGACATTCAAAGTAGAATTCGAGCAAAAATTCAAACATATCACATAAAATTCCCAAAAATTCAATAAAGATAGCATGAACGAAATGTCGCGAAATCGAATAGCATGCAAGACAATTGAATGAAACATGAACCCTATATCTCGGATTCACCCATAATCCCCAATTCTCGACGTAACCGCACAAAGGAGTCATCCTTTAGGGGTTTCGTGAAAATATCGGCGATTTGCTTTTAGGTTTCAACGTACACTAAAATGATGTCCTTTTTAGCAACATGATCATCTAAAAAGTGGTGTCGGACATCTATGTGTTTTGATCGGGAATGGTGCACCGGATTCTTTGAAAGACAAATAGCACTTTGGTTATCCACCATGATAGGGCTAGTATCACAATGAATACCAAATTCCTTCAGTGTGTGTCTCATCCAAAGAACCTGGGCACAAGCGGCACCGGCGGCAATATATTCCGCCTCGGTGGTTGAAAGTGATACGGAATTTTGCTTCTTGGAAAACCAAGAGACAAGAGAATTTCCTAGAAAATGGCAAGTGCCACTAGTACTTTTCCTGTCGGATTTGCATCCCGCATAATCGGCATCACTATATGAGACTAACTCATATGTGCTAGATTTCGGATAAAGTAATCCAAAATCTAAAGTGTAACTTAGATAGCGAAAAATACGTTTAACCGCTACTAAGTGAGACTCCTTAGGTTGAGACTGATAACGAGCACATATGCATACGGCAAACATAATATCGGGCCTACTTGCGGTAAGATAAAGTAAACTACCTATCATACCTCGATATAGACGAATGTCTACATCCTTACCGCCCGTATCCTTGTCAAGATGCGTAGTCGTGCTCATTGGAGTCTTTTTCCCGGAAGCACTCTCCATTCCAAATCGCTTAAGCAACTCCACCGTTTACTTCGTTTGGTGGATGAAGATTGCATCGTTCAATTGGCGAATTTGGAGACCTAAGAAATATTTGAGTTCGCCCATGTGGCTCATCTCAAATTGTTCCTTCATAACAGTAGAAAACTCTTCGCAAAGAGTGAAGTTAGTAGCACCGAAAATGATATCATCAACATAAATTTGAACTAATAAAATATCATTATTCGCATGCTTAACAAAAAGTGTAGAATCGGCTTCGCCCATTTTAAAATTCAAATCCAATAGAAAATTCTTTAGGCGATCATACCAAGCTCGAAGAGCTTGTCTCAAACCATAAAGAGCTTTCTTTAGTTTAAAAACATGATTTGGTAATTTTTCATTTATGAAGCCCGGAGGTTGAGAAACGTAAACTTCCTCAACAACATCTCCGTTTAAAAATGCACTTTTAACATCCATTTGAAATAACTTAAAATTTTTATGGCATGCACAAGACAATAAAAGTCTAATTGATTCTAATGTAGCTACCGGAGCGAAGGATTCTTTGAAATCGATACCTTCCTCTTGGCGATAGACTTGAGCAACTAACCGAGCTTTGTTCCGGACGACGACTTGATTTTCGTCGGTTTTGTTCTTGAAGATCCACTTTGTCCCTATGACGGTGTGGTTCTTCGATGGCAAAGGAACAAGCTCCCATACCTCATTCCTCTCGAATTGAATGAGTTCCTCCTCCATGGCAAGGATCCAAGCACTATCTTCGCACGCTTCAACTATATTCTTTGGCTCTATCGATGAGGCAAAGGCACAATTGGCGAAGTGGTGGACTTGAGATCTCGTCTTGACACTATCATTAATATTGCCAATGACTTGCTTATGGGGATGGTCGCGAACGGTATGAAGCCGCTTGGGAATACCTTGATCACTAGGCACATTCTCAACAACTTCATTAGTCGGGTTAGTCTCAATAGGATCAATTGAATCAATAGTCTTAGAATTATCAAACGAATCACATAAAACATCCATAGAATCATTATCATTTGAAATTCTAGAATTAGTAAAATTCTCATTAAAAGAGACATGAAGTGATTCCTCGATCGTAGAGGATCTTTTGTTGTATATCCGGTAGGCTTTGCTACGTGAGGAATACCCAACAAATATCCCCTCATCCGATCTCGGATCAAACTTGTCCAAATTATCATATGTGTTTTTAATAAAACATTTTGCGCCGAAAACACGAAAATGTTTAACTTGAGGCAATCTACCAAACAACAATTCATAGCAAGTTTGTTTGGTGCCGGGCCTCAAAAGTATTCTATTAAACACATAACAAGCGGTGTGTACCGCTTCCGCCCAAAATTGATAACCAAGTTGACTATCTTCGAGCATAGTGCGAGCACACTCCACAAGCGTTCTATTCTTCCTCTCAACAACACCATTTTGAGGAGGTGCGCGAGGGAAAGAAAACGTGTGAGTAATTCCAAGATCATCACAAAAATTTGAGAAAGACTCATTCTCAAATTCACCCCCATGATCACTACGAATAGTGACAATGGTGGTTCCGATGAGATTTTGTACTTTCTTCACAAATATTGTGAAGTTTTCAAAAGCTTCATTTTTATTACATAAGAAAAATACCCATGTAAATCTTGAATAATCATCAACGATGACTAGTCCATATCTTGCATTTCCTAAGGAAGCAACTCTAGTTGGCCCAAATAAATCTAGATGTAATAGCTCTAGTGGCCGTTTCGTAGAAATGCTTTTCTTAGGTTTAAATGAAGATTTAGGAAGCTTGCCACGTTGACAAGAATCACAAAAAATTTTCTTTTCAAAAACGAGCTTCGGAAAACCTTTAATGGAATTTAATTTTGAAAGCTTATAAAGTGTTCCAAAGTTCACATGTCCAAAGCGTCGATGCCATAAGTGTTGTTCACTTGTGTTGGCAACGAGACATTGTTCATATGACTTAGGAAGATCCAAAATATAGATATCTTTATGGCGTGTGCCGGAAAATAATAATTTATTATTATCATTTGTAATATGACACAATCCTTTCGCAAAGCTAACTTTGTAACCATTGTCACAAAGTTGGCTTATTGAAATAAGATTATGATTTAAACCATTAACTAGATAAACATCACTAATTAAGGGTTTAGAAGGGTTACCCACTTTACCAACACCGACGATGGTTCCGCTCTCGTTGCCTCCAAATACGACACGATTTCCATTTGCAATGGGAACCACTCCAGAGAGCAATTGAGCGTCACCCGTCATGTGTTTTGAACACCCGCTATCGAGTATCCAATTCCCTTTGGAGCTAAATTTAAATTTGTTGCTCCTCTTCTTTTTCTTTTCCTTGAGTACCTAAAGATAGAAACATTCATATCATGGTACCCAAGGTCATTGGGTCCTCAAAAGTTAGACCTTTGGAAGCCAAGTCCAATTGGACTTAGACTTCCCCACATAATTTCTACTATGCACAACATCCGAAAAATAAGCATTCATATACACTTGTTTTTCATCCATGCTTGTGTCCTTTGGGCTCCATATAGTGAAAATTTTGGGAGCCATCATCCTATTGGGTGCATGCATGCGTTGTTGGTTTCTACGTGATGCATGTCGTGGATAGGCATAAGGAACATGATGGAATGGTGCACGACGAGAATTATTCATATGATGAGGTGGGTGAACATATGCATGTGTGGGAACACGTGCGTGAGGGTGTCTCACATGGTGTGCACGTGCCCGTGAACGTGTAGCATAGAAATCATCATATGTGTGAGACGGTGGAGTAGGACGTGTGTTCCTACGTGGCATGGTATTTGTGTACATATAAGCATGCCCCTTCTTTGGAGGTCCACCCAAAGTGGGTTTCTTTCCAAAAGAGGGTGTGGACGAGGTGGAAGCACCATTGGTAGATGAACTACCAATAGAGTGTTTGCTACCACTCGTAGAGTCACCAGAAGTTGGCCTAACAAAAGTAGTGGCCGCTTTGGATGGACATCCCATCGTATACCCCAAACCAATGTGGTGATTGGCCGGAAGTAAGTCACTTAGGATTTTATCCAAATGGTCCTTACCCTTATTGAATTTATTAATTCGGCCTAATGTGTTCTCATATTTCTCTTTGAGAGAACGCATAGAAGTATCCAAAGTAGATACTTGCGATGTGAGCACATAAACACGAGATTTAAGATTCTCATTCTCAATACTCAAAGTCGAGTTTTGAGAAGTCAAATCCGCTATCCTATGTTCTTCCGGATCATCAATGCTAACATGTTCAAGTTTAGATTTGAGATTAACAATCTCATTTCTTAACTCTTCAACAACGGTGTCGTTGTTGGTGATGATAGTCTTAGGCGAGGTTTGAATGCTAGCTAGGTCATCTTTTACTTTAGTATATCTATTTACTAATTTAGTGTATTTAGACCATAAATGAGAGTTAGCATCCCTAAGATCATCCATAGTTACCTCATCGCCTTCATAGTCGCTATCATCGGAGGAGGAAGATCCTTGATCATGCTCCTCTCTTGCCATGAAGCACATATGCGCTTGCTCCACTTTCTCATCGTCCGACTCTCCGCTTGAGGAATCCTCGGAGTCGGTGAATGTTGCTCCGACAAGTCCCTTTTTGTACTTCTTTGACTTGTCAAACTTCGGCGCCTTCCACTTCTCCTTTTGCTTGTTTTGTGGACAATCCGCTTTGATGTGTCCTGGCTTATTGCATTTAAAGCACAAAGGTGGAGAGGCGTTAGTAGAAGTAAATTTAGATTTTTATTTGAAGTTACCCTTTCGGAAGAAGCGATTGAACTTCTTTGCCATGAGTGCAATGGATTCCATGTCCATTTCTTCTTCCGAGTCCCCATCATCGGTAGAGGTGGATGAAGCCGCCTTGAATGCAATCGCCTTTTTCTTAGGGGCGTCTTGGTTCAAATAGGACTTCATCTTTTCTTGTAACTTCACCTTGCTATCTTTGCGTACCTCGTATGACATCAAAGTACCCATCAATTGAACTACGGTATACTTATTCATGTCATTACCTTCCTCGATGGCGAAGGTACGTTTCTCCCAAGAAGAAGGAAGTCCTTCGATAAGCTTTGAGCACTTCTCCTTTTGAGTGTAGGACTTGTCGAGGGCCTCTAACTCGTTTATTATGTCAACGAAGCGAGCGTAATATTCTTTCATCTTCTCGCCCTATTGCATATGAAACATTTCGTAATCTTTGTTTACGACTACGAGTTTAGAGTCTCTTACCCTACTCGTCCCTTCATGAAGTATGAGGAGGGAGTTCCAAATTTGATATGCACTCATACATGTGCATATCTTATTGAAGTCCTCGGGCTCCAATGTGCATTGCAAGGCGTTCATTGCCTTGGCATTGCTTACCTCCGCGATGATCTCCGCGGTAGTCCATTTCTCAAAGTCTTCTTCTTCGGGTTCGATGTATTCCTTCATTGTAGTCCTCCATAGAGATGCACTCCGGAGGAAGGTTTCCATCCGGCATTTCCAGTACCCGTAGTTGGTACCGTTGAAGAATGGAGGCCTCGTAGAGGAATGTCCTTCCATCACCGAAGATGCTCCTTCTCGGTTCCTGAAGGTGTCATAGTTGGAAGGTGGATGCACGGTCTTGTTGTCGTTGGCAGACATAGCTAAGTATCTGGCTCTGATACCAAATGTAATGCCCTACAAGCTACTGCACAAGTACTAGAGGGGGGGTGAATAGTACTTTAAAAATAACAAGGAGTATAATTCCAAATTATTGTGCAAACAACTACCAAAACAATTTGCGGAAGTTTAAATTGAATGACAACAACAAAATTAACAATGCAAACAAATGATGTTCATGGGTTCGGATCCACCCAAGTCTCCCCGACTTGTTCCCGGTGATCCTACGTCCCAACCACCCGGATCCCCTCCGGATACTTAGGTTAGAAACCCTAACCCAAGATTTCCACTATGAATATCTTGTGAAAAACCTTCACAAGATCAAATCATACAACAATGGCAATAGTGAATCCCACAACCCGGGATCACAACCTTCTCTCACAAACGAGAGAATCAACAAGCAATATAAATGAGTTTATATTGAAATAAACAAACTTACCACAAAATCCTATACCTTGAGTTTTTCTTACCAAATAGGTGAAAGGAAGGATTTGAGGAAGATGAAGTCACCAAGTCCTAGCACCAAGGAAATGACCAGCAATAGGTGCCTAGGAGAGATTTGGAGACTTGATTCAAGCTAGAGCTTGAAGGGCTCACCAAGAACAAGCTTCTCTCAAGATGGATTCTAGATCTAGAATGAGAGAGAATGGGTTTCTTGTGAGGAAGAGAGCTTTAGAAATGACTGAGAATGGCTATCTCTTTCTATCTCAATGAATCTCTTAATGGCAGCTCTAACCTAGAGAGAAATGACCTAGGTTCGTATTTATAGGGTCCCATAAAAACAAGTTAGGTCAATTTCCAACGGATAGAAATCTGAGGAAACTAGTCGGTCAAAGAACAACCACTGACCGACTAGTTCATCAACTAGTCGGTCAGTCAAACAGCATGGACCGACTAAGTGAGGAACTGAGAAGAAAGAGAAATTCAGACCTAGAAATCTAGTCGGTCCAAGAAGACTTTCTGACCGACTAGTTTCACAACTAGTCGGTCAGTCAGTGAACGTAGACCGACTAAGAGGCAAAATGAAATAGTCTGAATACAAATTGACTTAGTCGGTCCAAGAACAAAAGTTGACCGACTAGATTGTCAACTAGTCAGTCACCAAACGTTCTTAGACCGACTAACGATAAACAGTAGCTTAGGAGAAATTTAGTATGAACAGTAAGTCACAACTAGTCGGTCAAAGAAGCATCACTGACCGACTAGTTCACAAACTAGTCGGTCGGTGAGTCAACGTAGACCGACTAACTGTAAACAGTAAAGTCCAAGAAATTAAGGAATCAAACTAGTCGGTCCAAGAAGAGTTGCTGACCGACTAGATCACCATCTAGTCGGTCAGTACTTCTTCTTGTACCAACTAACATGCACAAACAAGTCCAAATCGAAGCGCGACGCTTCGAGGAAGTTAGACTGAACTTGTACTAAGATCCTAGAGCTACGATATGAGCGTTATGAAGTTAGAATCGTAAGATATACTCAAGGCTTAACATTCTATATATCGAAGCTAAAAGACTATAAATAAAACCTTACAGAATGGTCTCCGAGAGCTTCGATTAATTCTTCATGACTTCCAAAACGGTGCAAGAGCTTCAACGAAGCTTTAGGCAATGAATACGAGCTTTGAGAAGTCTTGAGATGTCGCTTTGATTGTTCTTGTGAATTTGGCGACGATCTCCAATACTGCGCTCACAAATTGTTAGTTCATGAATTATTTATGTTTGCTCATCATCCAAAACCAAATCCGGGGAGTCCAATATTCAACACCAGGGACATCGGGCCACGAGAAAAATGCTCTCATCATACCGAGAGTGACCTGGCACTCCCGGTCCATGAACCGAAACGAGCATCCCTCGTCGGTCCGGGCGATCGAACTAAGTACCTCAAGTGTCGGACTGACAAACGTGTCCGCCGACACCTGAAAGAATTCTCGCCAGCCCATGTTGTCGTACAACGTGAGCATCCCCTCTAGTACCCCCAGGCGTCCTAGGTCGGCAAGGTGTGCAAACCTGGAGGGTACGATCGAGCGTTGGGAGATACGCTCGAAAGCGACGCGGTGTGCGTCGTTTCGGAACGTGATCCCCAGCGGCCCGATAACTGGAGCCGGAGGTGGTGGCTGTGGAGCGGCAGGGAGCGGCTGTGCGGGGTGTGCGGGCTGTGCGGGCTCTGCAGGCTGTGCGGGGTGTGCGGGGCCTGCAGGCTGTGCTGGGTGGACGGTGTGTGTGGGAGAAGGCGGAGGAGAGTCCTCCAACTCATGGGAGGGGCCGGCATCATCCGACCGCTTCCGCTTGGCGGAAGCTCTCTTCGACCGCGGCCGTGTCCAGGGCGGCATATCGGCCCCGAGCGCGCGCCGAAAAACGTGAAAAGTGCGGCGTGTGCAAAATAAAGGAAAGAGTATACCCCGACACGCCGCGAGTGCTAAGCAATGGAAGCGTGCGAAGACAGCACCTCCACGAAGCCCGAATCAGTCCCGAGAAGCTCCCCTGGGCTCCCCTAAGCTCCCAAAAACAACCTGCGCATGAAATGGAGATATCAGCGGGTAATATTCAAAACGTATGGAGCATTAGGGGTATAATAGATAGATATAGAAATTAATTTGGGTTTGGGGTTTGTTTAACGCATGGATCCTCGAAAAATACACAAAAAGAGGAGAAAAAGGTGAAATAGGCGATACCGGAGGTGGCTGGAGTTGTGGCCGGTGGCGGCGACTTGGGCGAGGCGCGGCGGGTGCTCGGCCGGCGGTGGCTGGCCGAGCGGCGGCGCGGCGACGGCGGTCGGGCGAGTAGGGGGCGCGAGCGAGGGGAACGGGCGTGGGGACTGCGAGGAGTCGGGCGGATTCGGTTTGCGTTGTTTCGAAAAACGAGCCCGACCCCTCCCCCTTTTATAGGAAAAGTTACGACTCGGCCGAGTGACAGGGTCACTCGGCCGAGTGAGATCAATGGAAATTCCTCCCCGCTTACGCTTCGGCTGAGTGTCCTTGCCAGCCTCGGCTGAGTGGAGTAAGTCCATTCGGCCGAGTGGCTCAAGCTACTCGGCAAGACTCGCCCTAGGAGCGTATCCGTTTTACTCGACCGAGTGAAAATATATACTCGGCCGAGTAGCAGTTATACTGAAATCAGGAAATTAAACAGAGAGTTGGGTACAGCAGACTTCCCTCGTTCGTGAGCGGCACGGCCGGACGAACTTGTGTACTCGGCCGAGTGACTAGTATACTCGGCCGAGTGAGCCTTGTGTTCTGCTGTTTGTCTTCGTTTGGGCTCTAAACTCCGTCTTTCTTCCTCCAGTCGATTTCATCTTCCTCCTAAGCATCGAACGCCTTCCTGGGGTGCTCCTTATCACCTCGTTCATCCTCCTCATGATGGATTTACCTATCTCCTCTCCTGTCAAGAAAAATAGGACCCGTTATCACAAAATTTTTGGGCGAACGGCTCAAAACACTAAAAATTTCAAAAACAAAAATAAAGAAAAAGTAAAAATAAAGCAATAACCGTCGGGTTGCCTCCCGACAAGCGCTTGTTTAAGGTCATGAGCTCGACCCCCTATGATTTTCAATTAATGCGGGATGTTTGGTGCATATGAGATGCACCCATCAAACTTTCCGGGGAGAACGCTTGGGTTCAGAAGTTGCGGCGACGTGTTCTCCCTCGGTGGTCTCCCGTCTCGAATAGTGTTGGGGGAAGGCTCCCCCAAGCTAGCGTTTGCTCCGGTCAACGGCTTCACCGGTGACGCCGATTTCCGTATCGGCGGAGCTTTCTTCGGAGACTTCAATTTCGAGAGCTTGCAGAGCTCTCGAATCCTTGCGACATCAGCGTCGCCTTCATCATTTTCAGCGGAGAGGTCGGGGGAATCATCTATCTTCTCATCTCGGCCTAAATCCGGGCCTTCCTCCAAATCCTCATCGAATAGAGCGCCAATGGAGTGGGGGATCGCCTCTTCAATTACCTCATCAAGGAGGTATGAAAGATCATCCGGCTGTCCCTTAAGTAGATAGATTCTATTGATTTCTCCCGTTGGGACTCCCTCGGAATAATGCTTGAGTCTCTGACCATTTACCTTGAACGAGGCTCCGTCTTTGCTTTCTAACTCGAAGGCCCCTCCCGGTTGTATGTTCTTAATGGTGAAAGGTCCGGACCAACTTGACCTCAACTTGCCGGGAAAAAGTCGGAGCCGGGAATTATAGAGCTAGACCTTGTCTCCTACTTTGAAGTCTGTGACGGTTATGCGGGCATCGTGGAGAATCTTGGTCCTTTCTTTGTAAATTCTCGAGCTTTCGTAGGCGTATCTTCTTATCTCATCAAGCTCATTGATGTCCAAGAGTCGCCTCACCGCCGCACTCTTGTAATCGTAATTAAAGGTTTTGATGGCCCAATATGCGCGGTGTTCCAACTCTACCGGTAAGTGGCAAGCTTTCCCATAAACGAGTCGGAACGGTGTGGTGCCTATGGGAGTGCGAAAGGCCGTGCGATATGCCCATAGAGCATCGTTTAGCTTCATTGACCAATCCTTTCTAGATCGATCCGCCGTCTTTTCAAGAATTTGCTTAATTTCTCTATTTGAGACTTCCACTTGGCCGCTTGTCTGGGGGTGATATGCCATGCCAACTCTATGGTTTACCCCGTACTTCTTTAGCATGGCTTCAAACTTGTTCTCTATGAAGTGGCTTCCCCCGTCGCTTATCAAGGTACGAGGCACTCCGAAGCGCGGGAAGATATTTTGCTTGAAGAATTTGGAGACGACCCTTGCATCATTAGTAGGGGTGGCGATTGCTTCCACCCATTTGGAGACATAGTCAACGGCCAATAGGATGTATTTGTTACCATTGCTTGACGGAAATGGCCCCATGAAGTCTACTCCCCAACAATCAAAAAGCTCAATTTCTTGGATGGGTCTCATCGGCATCTCATTGCGCTTAGAGATATTCCCGGTCCGTTGGCATCTATCGCACCCCTTCACAAAAGCGTGGGTGTCCCTAAACATTGTTGGCCAGAAGAATCCGCTCTGCAAGATCTTAGCGGTAGTTTTAGAGGCGGCATGATGTCCTCCGCATGGTAGACCGTGGCAATGCAAAATGATAGACGTTGCCTCCTCTTTAGAAACGCACCTTCGAATGACACTATCTTTGCATATCTTGAAGAGGTATGGATCTTCCCAAAAATAGCTACGGACCTCATGCAGAAATATCCTCTTTTGATGCGTGGGCATCCCATGCGGTTTAATTCCACAAGCCAAGTAGTTGACGAAGTCCGCGTACCAAGGTACTTCACCGGTCCTTATGGCATATAGCCTCTCATCCACGAATGTGTCGTCGATAGGTAAACTCTCATCCTCCTTGTCGCGAATGAGCCTAGACAAATGATCCGCCACGACATTGTCCGTACCTTTCTTGTCTCTGATCTCTAAGTCGAATTCTTGCAACAAGAGTATCCACCTAATCAACCGATGTTTGGCTTCCTTCTTGTTCAAAAGATACTTCAACGCCGCATGGTCGGTGTGGACAATCACCTTGGAACCAAGGAGGTAGGAGCGAAACTTCTCTATGGAATAGACGACGGCTAGAAGCTCCTTTTCGGTAGTTGTGTAGTTTTTCTGCGCGTCATCCAATGTCTTGCTCACGTAGTGTATCGCATGAAGCTTCCTATCTTTTCTTTGTCCCAATACCGCCCTAATGGCTTGGTCGCTAGCATCACACATTAGCTCAAAGGGAAGGCTCCAATCTGGTGGTTGAATGATGGGCGCGGAAACTAGTGCTTCCTTCAAGGTGTTGAAGGCTTGCAAGCATTCTCCTGAAAAAATAAAAGGAGTATCTTTAGCGAGCAAGGAAGTAAGTGGTCGGGCAATCGAGGCGAAATCTTTGATGAAGCGACGATAAAACCCCGCATGACCAAGGAAACCTCTAATGCCCTTGACATTAATAGGAGGAGGAAGTTTTTGGATTACCTCAATCTTGGCTTTGTCTACCTCAATTCCTCTCGAGGAAACAAGGTGCCCGAGGACTATACCTTCCATGACCATGAAGTGACACTTCTCCCAATTTAGAGTGAGATTATTTTGTTGGCACCTTTTAAGGACTTTAGTAAGATTGGCCAAACAAGAGTCAAACTCACTCCCATAATCCGAAAAATCATCCATAAAAACTTCCATAATATTTTCAATGTAATCGGAAAATATGGATGTCATACACCTCTGAAAAGTAGCGGAAGCATTACAAAGACCAAACGGCATCCTACGGTAGGCATAGGTACCGTAGGGACACGTAAAAGTGGTCTTTTCTTGGTCGTCTTCGTGCAAAGGCATTTGTAAGAATCCCGAATACCCATCTAGATAGCAAAAGTATTTATGTTTTGCTAGGCGTTCAAGCATTTGATCAATGAAGGGCAATGGGTAGTGGTCCTTTCGGGTGGCTTTATTGAGTTTCCTATAGTCAATGCACATTCGCCATCCCGTGACTGTGCGTGTAGATATGGGCTCATGTAACGACCACTTTTCGTGGTACGTTGTTCGTGCACGTGCTTTTGACCGTGCACGTGTTCGTTTTAGACTTTGGTTGTTTGTGAACACTTTAGTGTGATATGCCGTTGTGAACGTCTCTAAGAGTATTAAATAGTGGCACTAACTTGGAACGACATTTCTCGAGTCGTTTTCCCACAATTTAAACTTACTCGATGAGCCGTGACGATTTTCACTTTTGACGGGAGACGTTTATATTTTTAGTTTCGTCGTCCGACGTCGAAATTGAGATCCGTCTTCTTAGTTAGCTCACTTCTGTCACCACGATCACCCCGATATTTATTTTATAATTTTTGGAGTTTATTTGACCACTTTTATATTTTTAACAAGTTTTAAAATATTTTTAATAATTAATTTATAAATTATTTTTGGCCAAATAAAATTTATTTGAGTTTTAAACGTTTTAAAGAATTTTTGAGCCAATTTCCAGCTCATTTGGACCAAGTCAAATCCTTGGGTGAATTGGAGAAGTTGAATTTCAAATTTTAAATTATTTTAAACTCCTAATCTCATTAGGATTAGCCCTAGACCTAATCAACCCCTCTACACTATATAAACAACCTCTAGGAAGACCTATTTTCGCAAGAAAATAACCCTAGCCTCTTCCAAAACCCAAATTTGACGTTGCGACGAATCGTCGCAACGTTGCGACAAGTAGCTGCCGCACGACCGACGGAATCAGCTCTGTTCCCCCGCTCAGACCGGCAGCTCCACCCGCACCAAGCCCCGCCCGCTCCGCACAGCCATCGCCCCGCTTCTCCGTGCCTGACCGAGAGATTCTCTCGGTCAGACTGATGGCCGCCCCCGCTGTCGCCGCATCCCCGCTCCGCACCGACCCTCCGCACCGACCCGCTTATGTCGCCCGCCTCCGCTCGTGTCTGACCGAGCGGGCCGCCCGCACCGATTGATGTTGCAACGTTGCAACGTTGCAACCCCCGCATCCACAGCGCCCGACCGGGGCTGTCCCCCGCTCCGACCGAAGCAAAGCCCCACATCCAAGGCTCGCGACCGACCAAGCGCTGCACCAAGCCGTTCCCCCGCAGCGACCGATGGAGCCCCCCGCATTTGGCTGTGTACGACCGAGAGCAAACGTCGCAACCCCGCACCCGTCGCACCACTTGCCACCATGGGCCCCCCAAGTTCTCCAGAGGTATTGTGGGTCCCCCAAAGGTCCCTAGGACTACTGTGGGCCCCACCTAGGTGCTTTCTCTCCGACGATTCGCCGTGCACAACGTTGCGACACGTCGTAGCTGTCGTCGCACGTGCTAGCTTTGGAATCTGGAACCGTTGCTCCGGTAGACGCTCTGAACTTTCCGGTGAGGAAACTATATTGGAATCAGGACTTGGAGCGCATTCTCTTATTCCAACCCCCGGCGTCGCTACCCGACGCCGGTGTAGCTTTCGCGTCGTGTTGAGGTAACGTTTTGCACCCCTAGGACCCCCAACCCAATTGCATGCTAATCAAGACTAAAATCAATATTTTTAAAGAATTTCAAATGTTTTAAATTCACTAATCAAGATTAATAATATGGACTTTAGGCCGGTGGACTTGTGCACGTAGGATAATTGTGATTTTTGGACTCATTGGACGGTGTGCTCAGACGTCGTGCTTGCAGGCAAGTGAAACTTGCCAACTCTTGTGTAGAGCCATGTTTCTAGGCCACTTCCTTGTTTTCAGCGTAAAAGAGACTAGTCAGTGAAATGATAGCTGGCTAGACGCCTACTTGATCTAGTTTGACAACGAAACTAGATCCGTCACCTAATTGATCTAGCTTGACAACGAAGCTAGATCCAACCCTTTAAACTTGTTGTTCATGCATACTAAACTGTCACGTTTACTTTCCTTACCTGTACGCACTTTTAACTGCCATGCACTGCATCTTACATGTAATTCAAATTGATTGTTGCATCGTAGCACACGCTACAAAATACTTGTACAATCTGTGTTTCCGTGTTTCCGGCTAGGTGCACCCCTACGCCATACTTGTTTAAAACACTTCCTGGCTCGTGGTCCAGAAGCGGGCCTCATGTGTTGGCTAAAAACCAATGCCCGATACACGTGGAGGGGTAGGGATAAACGGTCACTTGAGCGTAGGAGTTGGCCCGATCAGCCACTCTAGCCAAAAGACGGAATCTCTGTGCACGAGGTGCTTACTTTACTTGTCTTGTACTTGTCTTGTGAATGCCATGCCATGCTCGTACTTTACTTTACTTTACTTTACTTTACCTGTTGCACTCATACTTTAACTGCCACGTCATTGCATTCATGCTAGAACTGCTAGGTTGCTTTACTTTTGCATACTTCCAGTTTCCTTGCACAAGTCTCTTGTAGACTTGCTGACATGTGCCCCTTGCTCTTTTGGGTGTCACATGTTAGACCTGAGCCAGAGACCGTTGCAGTGTACGTGTTGAGTTGCTGACGCTGAGCCTGAGTCCATGTCTGCCTAGGAGGAGTCTTGTGGATGTCAGTGATCTTTCTTGGTGACTTTTGCTGAGCTTTCTTTTGTTTTAGGTTTGTTGTTAGTTGTCGGTGCGTAGCACCGTTGTTTTGTACGTTGTACTTTTGTTGGCCATGTTGGGCCTTTAGACTCTCTTTTATTTCAGCCTGGTGGCTTTTCTGCGATGTTGGAATTTATATTTATGGATATTCTGAGATTTTTCTTTTGTCTCATTTCATTATTATTATCTTGTTTCGCTCGCGTTGCAAGGACCTGCAGTTTTAAATTTGATTGACGCTTATCGGACTTGCAACTTTGTAGCTTCTAGTCTGAGCGGACCTTCTCACGCTTCGCCTCCATATTTTTGGGAAGCGGGGCGTGACAGGTTTTGTTGGTGGCCCATGCAGGTCCAATCTTGCAATTGCGAATTAACGGAACAACGATAATAACGGAATGTCCATTAAATAAATTGCAACATCCGAGTAATAAGCCCTGAGTCTAGTCGTTTTCTTATGACACTAGGTGGTAAGAAAACCTAGTTAGACGTCTGTGCTTGCTAGTTAGAGGCCCCTGATTGTTAGTTAGACTTGTAATGCCCTACCAGCTACTGCACAAGTACTAGAGGGGGGTGAATAGTAATTTAAAATAGTAAGGAGTATGATTCCAAATTAAATTGCAAACAACTATCAAATCAATTTGCAGAAGGTTAAATTGAATGACAACAACAAAATTAACAATGCAAAAAAATGATGTTAATGGGTTCGGATCCACCCAAGTCTCCCCGACTTGTTCCCGGTGATCCTACGTCCCAACCACCCGGATCCCCTCCGGATACTTGAGTTAGAAACCCTAACTCAAGATTTCCACTATGAAATACTTGTGAAAAACCTCCACAAGTCAAATCATACAAAATGTAATTTGTGACTCCCACAACCCGGGATCACAACCACACTCTCACAACCGAGAGTGAAACTTACAAATCAAATATGAAATGAAATAAGAAAAACTTCTTACCGAACAAAATACCTATGCCTTGAGTATTGCTTACGAATTAGGGCAAGGATGATTTTGGGGAAGAAGTGGCACCAAACCCTAGCTCCAAGATGTAGATCAGCGATGGAGAGCTTTGGGGATGTTGGTGACCTAGAATCAAGCACTTGGCTTGGAAGGCTTCACACTCAATGAATCTCTCTTTGGAAGTAAAAGTGAGGAGAGATTATTGAATGGAAAGAATGAGCTTTGAATGCACTTGGAATGATTTCTCTTGATCTCTAAACTTGCAATAATATCAGCCTTGGCAGCAATGAATGCAGCCCAACAAGTATATATAGGATAGAGGAGAGAGAGAGAGAAAAACGTTTCAATTAAAGCTCCAACGGCTCTTTTCTGAACCCAACTAGTCGGTCAAAGAACAACCACTGACCGACTAGTTCATCAACTAGTCGGTCGGTCAATTAACGTAAACCGACTAATGAGTAAACTGAGAAAAGATCAAAGTACAGACTAAGGAACTAGTCGGTCTAAGAAGAGTAGCTGACCGACTAGTTTCACAACTAGTCGGTCGGTTACTCAACGTTGACCGACTAACAGATAAAACTGAAGTCTGAGAAGAATTGTACTTAGTCGGTCCAAGAACAAATGTTGACCGACTAATTCACTAACTAGTCGGTCACCAAATGAACATAGACCGACTAACAATAAACAGTAAGTATGGTGAAAAATTTGGCATGTACAGTAAACTAAACTAGTCGGTCCAAGAAGGAAAGTTGACCGACTAGTTCATCAACTAGTCGGTCGATCAATGAGCACAGACCGACTAATGATAAACAGTAGCTCAAGCTCAAATGTGCATGTTCAGGGAAAGCTCAACTAGTCGGTCACAGAAGCATCACTGACCGACTAGTTCACAAACTAGTCGGTCGGTGAGTCAACTTAGACCGACTAACTGTAAACAGTAAAGAGCTAAGAATTAACTGACAGAAACTAGTCGGTCCAAGAAGCTTGGCTGACCGACTAGATCACCATCTAGTCGGTCAGTTCTTTTTCTTGAACCAACTAACATGCACAAGAAGTCCCGAATCGAAGCGCGATGCTTCGGGAAGAATTGTATGGACTTCTACAAAGATCCTAGAGCTAAGATATGAGCGTTATGAAGAATTAAAACGTAAGACCTAATCAAGGCTTAACATTCTACGAAAGAAGCTAAAAGACTATAAATTAAACTTGACGATACCGTCTTCAATAGCTTCAATCGAATCTTCATGACTTCTAAATAGGTCCATAAGCTTCAACGAAGCTTTAGGCATACGATCACGTGATTTGAGAAGTCTTGAGACGTCGTAATTGATATTCATGTGAATTTGACGACGATCTCCATAACTGCGCTCACAAAGTGTTAGTTCATATTATATTTATGTTTGTTCATCATCCAAAACCAAATCCGGGGAGTCCAATATCCAACATTCTCCCCCTTTTTGGTGATGACAAACCAACATAAATAATAATCAAAAATAATAATTCAAATGAAATTTACTTACTCCCCCTGCATTGATGACACGTTAATTCAAATTTAAACAATAATGATACGCATCAAGCAGACGAGTGAAGTAAAATAAATGATAATCGATTATTGAATTATTGAAATACCAAACGTAGGTTATTGAAATATCGGATTTGAAAATCCATTTATATATCTTAACTCCCCCTGAATCTAACACATCAAGTTAGATTCTTGGAGAAATGCTTTAAATTTTCATTTGGCACATCGTTATTATTATATCTCTCCCCCTTTGGCATAAGCAAAAAGAGCGGGAGGATAACAACGACAACAACAATGGCCTCAAATTAAAAAGCACGGGAGTCGTAGAATACGACGAAGGTTCAAGTGACACCAAAGAGAAAAATACCAATAGAATCAAGGCGTGTCAAAGATACCAAAGTCGAAAAATTGTAAAACGAAATCATCAAAACTCAAATCAATTTAACGGATTGAGTTATGGAATATACTATCCAATATCAACATTTCTTGGTTAATTTAGTGCATGGAAAACAATTCTATGTTTTCATAGAAGAAATTTCTATTAAACCAAGTGAATATCGTCGAGCGACGAAATCAAACAATAGAGACATAAAAAATTATACATTGCACAGAATAATGAAATGTCAACGGCGATGTATATATATATATATATAATATGAAGCAGATTACATCACCGATATACAAACCATCGATCGACTGATCGGTGCACAAAAAAATACATCATCACATGACAAAATATCGGAGTGTCAACAAAAAAATACATCATCATCAAACATATCAAAATACATCATCAAAATGATCCAAAATACATAGCCACCCACACTATCCTACCCAACATCTCTCACAACTAGATATATCATCCAATGAGTATCAGGAGAGGCCTCGGAGAAACTCAAGAGGCAGCGGGAGGACCAGAAGCAACTGCAGGCTCAGCAGGAGCAGAAGAGGTGACTGGATCAGCATGAACGTCCGGAAGATCAGCAGGAGAGACGACTGAAGTGGCAACCTCTGAAGCAGCAACCGTAGTGGCCTCGGGAGCACCAGTCGGAGTATCCACCACAAGAGTGGTGGCAACAGGTGTGCTCTCAGGGGCACCAGCAGAAGAAGCAGCAACAGCATCACCGGAAGTGGTAGCACCAGCAGCAGCAGTACCAGCAGAAGTGCCCTCGGGGGCACGAGTCGAAGCATGACAAAGCTCCTCAATGTCCTCCTCAGCCATCTCATCTAGCTCCTCATCCTCAGACACGGAAGGAGAAAGCTCAACACCCATATGACGAGCCATACGGTAGACTACCTCCTCGGTACGAGCCAAGCGGGACTCGTGACGACGAAGTATCCGTAGGACATCATCCAGGGTGGCAGAGGGAGCAGCAGAGGCACTGGCAGAGGCAGGGACAGACGCTGAAGGTGTCGTCCTCTGAACGTGACGAAGCGCCGCAAGAGATTTCTTGACGGCCGTCGCGTTCAGGGGAGGACCAAGGGGACGCTCATCGTCACGAGGCAACGTGACACGAAAATGACGAAATACGAGGGTCAATAAGCAAGGAAATGGGATATGAGCCGATTTATTGGACTTGCGAATACACTCGAAAGAATCAATCTTATCGAGTATAATGCGAGCCCAATTAATCGAGCTCCCCATGAAGATAGCATAGATAAGCTTCAGAAAGGGCTGGGACGGGAGAGATGAGGAGCCGTACTTGGGAAGCAAGCACGACTTCAGAATCAGATTTAGGACCCATGCATTCGGCTTAAAAGATTTAGATGGAACGCCAATCATGACAGGAGGGATCTGATGGAAAATCTCTGAAAGGATGGTCTGATCAAGAGAAGAAATATTGTCAACCGAGATATCAGATGGAAGAAGGCCAGACGAAGAGATACCCAAAATCTCTCCTAAGATTTCCACAGTGAGGACTATAGGAGTCCCCAAAACGGTCGTCTCAACAGAGTGGGTCTGATCGTACTGACCCCGGATCCTATTCGCATAGAAAAGCATCACTAATCTAGGGTAGGGGTGAGGATTCGCCTTCGGGTCAAATCGAAGGTAATCGAGGAGACCTGACGACGAGAGAAGATCAGCTAACCCTATAAAGTCGCTAAACTGGACGAAATGCTCCAGAAGCAGAGGGCAATGTTCGATACGGTTGTACGCCGCGAGACACAAAGGGTCGTCGCGACACAACGAAATATCGACACCGCCCACCGGCATCGGACCCTTTCCCTTAGGCTTACGGGTAGACGTACGAGGGTGTGTGCTAGACTCGGGATGGATAGGAGGAGTGGGTTCCCTATGAGTCTCGGTCTCGGGGTTATACTCCGTATCGGAATCGGTAGGAGTATGGAACGAAGACTGAGAGGCAAGAATTTTGGCCTTGGGCTTAGGCTTGGGCTTGGGTTGACCTCTAGGCTTGGCGGTCGTCGTCCTCTTCTTCTTGAGAGGAGGCGAAGACGACGAAGGTTGGGTGGTCTTGGCACGGCGTTTCGGAGGGGTTGGATGCTCGGGGTCCGAAGGGGTTTGGTCTATGGTCATCGGCAAGGGGCTAGATGGAGTGATCGGGATACGTGTTCTTGCCATAGTCGAAGCAAGACACGGCACAAGATGATCAAAAGAAGAAGCCCTAGCCGAAAAAGAAAGATAAACCCTAAGAACCCTAGAAACCGAGCAAGCCCTAGCTCTAGGAAAGGAAATCTAACCCTAGAAGGAGAAGAAATCACCTAGAAGGAGGGGCCGACGGTGGAGATCGACGGAGATGGCCGGAAAACGGCCGGAGATCGATCGGAAGTCGAAGGGTTTAGAGGGAGGACGGGGTTTCGAGCTGGAGGAGAGAAAAATCAACCGAATAAAGTGAGAATTAATCGGTTTAGATCGAGTTTAAGTCGGTCGAAATCTTAAAAGACCAAACAGTCCCTGGCACAACTAGTCGATCACAGTTCAAGCACTGACCGACTAGATCACGATCTAGTCGGTCGGTCAATGAGTTTGAACCGACTAGTTGCAAACAGTGGCTGAGTCCAAGATTTACTGACAAGATTTAGTCGGTCTGCGTTCATTTACTGACCGACTAGATCTAAATCTAGTCGGTCGGTCACTGAACATGAACCGACTAAAAAGTCGAAATGAAGATGAGACTCAAAAAGCATGAGTTAGTCGGTCTAAGTTCTTATACTAACCGACTAGATGAACATCTAGTCGGTTGGTGGTTGAACTGAAACCGACTAAGAGAGTCCAAAAAGTGATAATCAAGTTCTCTCTTCAATACGCTTGGACGATATATCGCAAAACTCTCAATAATCTTCTAAACTACCCCATTAAACATCGAAATCTTAAATACGACATTCAAAACATGAATTCGAGCAAAAATTCAAAAAATCACATAAATTCCCGAAAAATCCAATAAGTCTAGCATGAGCGAAATATTTCGAAATATAATAGCATGCAAGAATATTGAATGAAACATGAATCCTATATCTCGGATTCACCCATAATCCCCAATTCTCGACGCAACCGCACAAAGGAGTCCTCCTTTAGGGGTTTCGTGAAAATATCGGCGATTTGCTTTTGGGTTTCAACGTACACTAAAATGATGTCCTTTTTAGCAACATGATCATCTAAAAAATGGTGTCGGACATCTATGTGTTTCGAACGGGAATGGTGTACCGGGTTCTTGGAAAGACATATTGCACTTTGGTTGTCAACCATGATAGGGCAAGTATCACAATTAATACCAAAGTCTTTAAGTGTGTGTCTCATCCAAAGAACTTGAGCACACGCGGCACCGGCGGCAATATATTCCGCCTCGGTGGTTGAAAGTGACACGGAATTTTGCTTCTTGGAAAACCAAGAGACAAGTGAATTTCCTATAAAATGGCAAGTGCCACTAGTACTTTTCCTGTCGGATTTGCATCCCGCATAATCGGCATCACTATATGAGATTAACTCATACGTGCTAGATTTTGGATAAAGTAATCCAAAATCAAGTGTATAACTTAGATAACGGAAAATACGTTTTACCGCTACTAAGTGAGATTCCTTAGGTTGAGATTGATAACGAGCACATACGCATACGACGAAAATAATATCGGGCCTACTTGTGGTAAGATAAAGCAAACTACCTATCATACCTCGATATAGACGAATGTCTACATCCTTACCGCCCGTATCATTGTCAAGATGCGTAGTCGTGCTCATTGGAGTCTTTTTCCCGGAAGCACTCTCCATTCCAAATCGCTTAAGCAACTCCACCGTATACTTCGTTTGGTGGATGAAGATTGCATCGTCCATTTGGCGAATTTGGAGACCTAAGAAATACTTGAGCTCACCCATGTGGCTCATCTCAAATTGTTCCTTCATAACATTAGAAAACTCTTCACAAAGAGCAAAGTTAGTAGCACCGAAAATGATATCATCAACATATATTTGTACTAAAATTATATCATTATTCGCATGCTTAACAAAAAGTGTAGAATCGGCTTCTCCCATTTTAAAATTCAAATCCAAAAGAAAATTCTTTAGGCGATCATACCAAGCTCGAGGAGCTTGTCTCAAACCGTAAAGTGCTTTCTTTAGTTTAAAAACATGATTTGGAAATTTTTCATTTATGAAGCCCGGAGGTTGAGAAACGTAAACTTCCTCAACGACATCTCCGTTTAAAAATGCACTTTTAACATCCATTTGAAATAATTTAAAATCCTTATGGCATGCAAAAGACAATAATAATCTAATTGATTCTAATCTAGCTACCGGAGCGAAGGATTCTTCGAAATCAATACCTTCCTCTTGTCGATAGCCTTGAGCAACTAACCAAGCTTTGTTCCGGACGACGACTTGGTTTTCGTCGGTTTTGTTCTTGAAGATCCACTTTGTCCCTATGACGGTGTGGTTCTTCGATGGCAATGGAACAAGCTCCCACACTTCATTCCTCTCGAATTGAATGAGCTCCTCCTCCATGGCTAAGATCCAAGCGCTATCTTCGCATGCTTCATTAACATTCTTTGGTTCTATCGAGGAGGCAAAGGCACAATGAGCGAAGTAGTTCACTTGCGATCTCGTCTTGACACTATCATAGATATTGCCAATGACTTGCTCATGAGGATGGTCACGAACGGTATGAAGCCGTTTGGGAATACCTTGGTCACTAGGAACATTCTCAACAACTTCATTAGTTGGGTTAGTCTCAATAGAATCAATAGAATTATTAGACTTAGAATTATCAAACGAATCACATAAAACATCCAAAGAATCATTATCATTTGAAATTCTAGTTGGAACAAATCCTTCATTAAAAGAGACATGAAGCGACTCCTCGATCGTTGAGGTTCGTTTGTTGAATATCCGGTAGGCTTTGCTACGCGAAGAATATCCAACAAAAATCCCCTCATCGGATCTTGGATCGAATTTGTCCAAACTACCATACGTGTTCTTAATAAAACATTTCGAACCAAAAACACGAAAATGTTTAACTTGAGGCAACCTACCAAACAACAATTCATAACAAGTTTGTTTAGTGCCGGGCCTCAAAAGTATTCTATTAAACACATAGCAAGCGGTGTGTACCGCTTCCGCCCAAAATTGATGGCCAAGTTGGCTATCATCAAGCATAGTGCGAGCACACTCCACTAGCGTCCTATTCTTTCTCTCAACTACACCATTTTGAGGAGTTGCACGAGGGAAAGAGAAGGTGTGTGTAATACCAACTTCATCACAAAATGTCTCAAAAGACTCATTCTCAAATTCACCTCCATGATCACTACGAATAGTGACAATGGTGGTTCCTAAGAGATTTTGTACTTTCTTAACAAAAATTGTGAAGTTTTCAAAAGCTTCATTTTTATTACATGATGAAAATACCCATGTAAATCTCGAATAGTCATCTACGATGACAAGTCCATATCTTGCATTTCCTAAGGAGGCAACTCTAGTTGGCCCAAATAAGTCTAGATGTAATAGCTCTAGTGGCCGTTTAGTAGAAATGCTTTTCTTAGGTTTAAATGAAGATTTAGGAAGCTTGCCACATTGACAACAATCACAAAAACTTTTCTTTTCAAAAACAAGCTTCGGAAAACCTTTAATGGAATTTAATTTTGAAAGCTTATATAGTGTTCCAAAGTTCACATGTCCAAAGCGTCGATGCCATAAGTGTTGTTCACTTGTGTTGGCAACGAGACATTGTTCATATGACTTAGGAAGATCCAAAATATAAATATCTTTATGACGAGTGCCGGAAAATAATAATTTATCATTATCTTTTCTTAAAATATGACACAATCCTTTCGCAAAGCTAACTTTGTAACCTTTGTCACAAAGTTGGCTTATTGAAATAAGATTATGATTTAAACCACTAACAAGATAAACATCACTAATTAGGGGTTTAGATGGGTTACCCACTTTACCAACACCTATGATGGTTCCGCTCTCGTTGCCTCCAAATACGACGCGGTTTCCATTTGCTATGGGAACCACTCCGGAGAGCAAACTAGCGTCACCCGTCATGTGTTTTGAACACCCGCTATCGAGTATCCAATTTCCCTTGGAGCTAAATTTAAATTTGTTGCTCCTTTTCTTTTTCTTTTCCTTGAGTACCTAAAGATAGAGAATTTCATATCATGGTACCCAAGGTCATTGGGTCCAAAAGATTAGACCTTTGGAAGCCAAGTCCAATTGGACTTAGACTTCCCCACATAATTTCTACTATGCACAACATCCGAAAAATAAGCATTCATATACATTTGTTTTTCGTCCATGCTTGTGTGCTTTGGGCTCCAAATTGTGAAAATCTTGGGAGCCCTCATCCTATTGGGTGCATGCATTCGACGTTGATTTCTATGTGATGCATGTTGTGGATAGGCATAAGGAACATGATGGAATGGTGCACGACGAGAATTATTCATATGATGTTGTGGGTGAACATATGCATGTGTGGGAACACGTGCGTGAGGGTGTCTCACATGGTGTGCACGTGCTCGAGAATGTGTTGCATAAAAATCATCATATGTGTGAGACGGTGGAGTAGGACGTGTGTTCCTACGTGGCATGGTATTTGTGTACATATAAGCATGCCCCTTCTTTGGAGGTCCACCCAAAGTGGGTTTCTTTCCAAAAGAGGGTGTGAACGAGGTGGAAGCACCATTGGTAGATGAACTACCAATAGAGTGTTTGCTACCACTCGTATAGTCACCGGAAGTTGGCCTAACAAAGGTAGTGGCCGATTTGGATGTACATCCCATCGTATACCCCAAACCAATGTGGTGATTGGCCGGAAGTAAGTCACTTAGGATTTTATCCAAATGGTCCTTACCCTTATTGAATCTATTGATTCGGCCTAATGTGTTCTCATATTTCTCTTTGAGAGAACGCATAGAAGTATCCAAGTTGGATACTTGCGACGTGAGCACATAAACACGAGATTTAAGATTCTCGTTCTCAATACTCAAAGTTGAGTTTTGAGAAGTTAAATCCGCAATCCTATGTTCTTCCGGATCATAAATGCTAACATGTTCAAGTTTAGATTTGAGATTAATAATCTCATTTCTCAACTCTTCAACAACGGTGTCGTTGTTGGTGATGATAGTCTTAGGCGAGGTTTGAATGCTAGCTAGGTCATCTTTTACCTTAGTATATCTATTTACTAATTTAGTGTATTTTGACCATAATTGAGAGTTAGCATTCCTAAGATCATCCATAGTTACCTCATCGTTGCCTTCGTCATCACTATCATCGGAAGAGGAGGATCCTTGATCATGCTCCTCTCTTGCCATGAAGCACATGTGCGCTTGCTCCACTTGCCCATCGTCCGACTCTCCGCTTGAAGAATCCTCGGAGTCGGTGAATGTTGCGCCGACAAGTCCCTTCTTGTACCCCTTTTTGTACTTCTTGGACTTATCGAATTTTGGCGCCTTCCACTTCTCCTTTTGTTTGTTGAGAGGACACTCCGCTTTCATGTGTCCTGGCTTATTGCACTTGAAACACAAAGGAGAGGAAGAGGCGTTAGAAGAACCAAATTTAGCTTTGTTCTTATAGTTACCCTTTCGGAAGAAACGGTTGAACTTCTTGGCCATGAGTGCCATGGACTCCAAGTCCAACTCGTTTTCCGAGTCTTCATCATCGGTTGATGTGGATGTGGATGGAGCGACCTTGAAAGCAATAGCCTTCTTCTTTGGCTCGTCTTGCTTTAGGTAGGACTTCATCTTTTCCTGCAATTTGAGCTTGATATCCTTGCGTACCTCGTATGACATTAAAGTACCCATTAGTTGAACTACGGTGTACTTATTCATGTCATTACCTTCCTCGATGGCGAAGGTACGCTTTTCCCAAGAAGAAGGAAGTCCTTCAATAAGCTTTGAGCACTTCTCCTTTTGGGTGTAGGATTTGCCGAGAGCCTCTAACTCGTTTATGATGTCGACGAAGCGAGCGTAATACTCCTTCATCTTCTCGCCCTGTTTCATATGAAACATTTCGTAATCTTTGTTTACAACTACGAGTTTAGAGTCTCTTACCCGACTCGTCCCTTCATGAAGAATGAGGAGGGAGTTCCAAATTTGATATGCACTCTTACATGTGCATATCTTATTGAAGTCCTCGGGCTCCAAAGCGCATTGCAAGGCGTTCATTGCCTTGGCATTGCTTACCTCCGCGGTGACCTCCGCGGTTGTCCATTTCTCGAAGTCTTCTTCTACGGGCTCGATGTATTCCTTCATTGTAGTCCTCCATAAGGATGCACTCCGGAGGAAGGTTTCCATCCGGTATTTCCAGTACCCATAATTGGTACCGTTGAAGAATGGAGGCCTCGTAGAGGAATGTCCTTCCATCACCGAAGATGCTCCTTCTCGGTTCCTGAAGGTGTCATAGTTGGAAGGTGGACGCACGGTCTTGTTGTCGTTGGCAGACATAGCTAAGTATCTGGCTCTGATACCAAATGTAATGCCCTACCAGCTACTGCACAAGTACTCGAGGGGGGGTGAATAGTACTTTAAAATAGTAAGGAGTATGATTCCAAATTAAATTGCAAACAACTACCAAATCAATTTGCGGAAGCTTAAATTGAATGACAACAACAAAATTAACAATGCAAACAAATGATGTTAATGGGTTCGGATCCACCCAAGTCTCCCTGACTTGTTCCCGGTGATCCTACGTCCCAACCACCCGGATCCCCTCCGGATACTTGAGTTAGAAACCCTAACTCAAGATTTCCACTATGAAATACTTGTGAAAAACCTCCACAAGTCAAATCATACAAAATGTAATTTGTGACTCCCACAACCCGGGATCACAACCACACTCTCACAACCGAGAGTGAAACTTACAAATCAAATATGAAATGAAATAAGAAAAACTTCTTACCGAACAAAATACCTATGCCTTGAGTATTGCTTACGAATTAGGGCAAGGATGATTTTGGGGAAGAAGTGGCACCAAACCCTAGCTCCAAGATGTAGATCAGCGATGGAGAGCTTTGGGGATGTTGGTGACCTAGAATCAAGCACTTGGCTTGGAAGGCTTCACACTCAATGAATCTCTCTTTGGAAGTAAGAGTGAGGAGAGATTATTGAATGGAAAGAATGAGCTTTGAATGCACTTGGAATGATTTCTCTTGATCTCTAAACTTGCAATAATATCATCCTTGGCAGCAATGAATGCAGCCCAACAAGTATATATAGGATAGAGGAGAGAGAGAGAAAAAAACGTTTCAATTAAAGCTCCAACGGCTCTTTTCTGAACCCAACTAGTCGGTCAAAGAACAACCACTGACCGACTAGTTCATCAACTAGTCGGTCGGTTAATTAACGTAAACCGACTAATGAGTAAACTGAGAAAAGATCAAAGTACAGACTAAGGAACTAGTCGGTCTAAGAAGAGTAGCTGACCGACTAGTTTCACAACTAGTCGGTCGGTTACTCAACGTTGACCGACTAACAGATAAAACTGAAGTCTGAGAAGAATTGTACTTAGTCGGTCCAAGAACAAATGTTGACCGACTAATTCACTAACTAGTCGGTCACCAAATGAACATAGACCGACTAACAATAAACAGTAAGTATGGTGAAAAATTTGGCATGTACAGTAAACTAAACTAGTCGGTCCAAGAAGGAAAGTTGACCGACTAGTTCATCAACTAGTCGGTCGATCAATGATCACAGACCGACTAATGATAAACAGTAGCTCAAGCTCAAATGTGCATGTTCAGGGAAAGCTCAACTAGTCGGTCACAGAAGCATCACTGACCGACTAGTTCATAAACTAGTCGGTCGGTGAGTCAACTTAGACCGACTAACTGTAAACAGTAAAGAGCTAAGAATTAACTGACAGAAACTAGTCGGTCCAAGAAGCTTGGCTGACCGACTAGATCACCATCTAGTCGGTCAGTTCTTCTTCTTGAACCAACTAACATGCACAAGAAGTCCCGAATCGAAGCGCGATGCTTCGGGAAGAATTGTATGGACTTCTACAAAGATCCTAGAGCTAAGATATGAGCGTTATGAAGAATTAAAACGTAAGACCTACTCAAGGCTTAACATTCTACGAAAGAAGCTAAAAGACTATAAATTAAACTTGACGATACCGTCTTCAATAGCTTCAATCGAATCTTCATGACTTCTAAATAGGTCCATAAGCTTCAACGAAGCTTTAGGCATACGATCACGTGCTTTGAGAAGTCTTGAGACGTCGTAATTGATATTCATGTGAATTTGACGACGATCTCTATAACTGCGCTCACAAAGTGTTAGTTCATATTATATTTATGTTTGTTCATCATCCAAAACCAAATCCGGGGAGTCCAATATCCAACAAGACTCCCTTCTAGCAATTGATTTAATCGTCATAGGAGTTGCCTTAGTGGTCCTTGTCTACCCCTGACCATATTAGACTTCTAGAATTCCCTTCAGTCGTTCGCTTGGGTTCATCGACTTCGGACCAAGCTGAACGCATTTCATTACCGTCTAGCTCCTTAGAGAGTCTTAGCACTTAGTTCTTAGTCTTTAGTTGGTCGACTGTAGGAGTTTCCACGTAGATTTTCCTGATTCATGATCATCCGACTATTTTCCTTGCCTCGATTCACGAGATCGCCTCATGACGATCGTCGTTAATTTTCGAACCTCTCCATTACAAGTCTTGAATTTTCTGAAAGTATTTTTCGATTTCCTCTTTCCCTAAGTTTAAATTTGTTCAAAATTTTTTTATATAAATATACTTAACTTTGTACTCCTCGTTGATTTAATTCTTTTTAAACTTTTGGCGAAAATTTTTGAACTCTAGCTTATAATATTTTTCCAGCCTATATTTTTCGTACCTATGAAAATACATATTTCCTTTCATATATTAATTTCATTCTGAACCGTACTTTTGCTTTGCCCAATTCGATTTATAATTTTCCTTCTATTTGTGTTATACGAATGATACGTCGTGTTTACTTTAATATACTTTCAAGACACATGGAATTTCAGCTTTCAGCAAGTTGGTTTTGCTCGTCGATTTCTCCACTTCAGATTCTTTTGAAAAATTACTATTTTCATAACCACATCCTGCTTTAGACCCTCCATGATTTGATTTTAAGGATTTGCTATTCGATCTTGATAATTCTTATACTAAGTCGTTAATATTATTTTTCTGTGCACCATACATACTTTCAACTATTTTTATATCCGTGCCAGACTTGTTGTGCTCGTATATTAAGAACCTTATGTAAATTAGTTTCTCATTTCTGGCAAACCCTGGTTCTCTAAAAAGTAGTTTCAAAATTGATTATTCTCAATTTTCCATAGCCCAAAGAGTTTTGAAAGCATTTAACCTGAGTTTAAATTTTTCCGTTACTTGATTTCATTCTTCGACTTTCCAAAACTTTTTGACAAAATTATATTAAATTACTGACGTATAAATTTTCTAAACCACATCCTTAATATTCGTGTAAATGATTTTACTTCCTTTTATAAATTTTTAACCCAATGGACCATTTTCTCCTATTATGAATATTCGACCCAAACTCATTTTGAACAACTCGTTTATCGCTCTCCAAATATTTCTTTTCAGACGAGGATTCCAACTTTTGAAGTACAACAGTTTTCAAACTCCGCGTATTTTAGATTATGCTACTTACCCTATTTCTTTTCCCCCTCCCATATAAGCATCACTACATCTCCCTTTTCCCTCAACCTAAACATCACCCTTGAGTCAATGTTTCTTCTAACCAAGCTGTCTCCTTGTACTCGTCCTATCTGAACTCGTGCTTATCGATCCTTCCCTCGTGACGCTTTCGCTCTCGACCTCTCTTTATTGCTTAGGCCTTAGTGCTCGACAATGTCTGTGTCAACTCTTAGTTGTAGTAGACCCTTGGACTTGGTAAGGTGTCGTAGTGCACGTACCTAAGTTGTGTACGTGGGTTTGAATGAGAATTCCCATAGTATATTGGTGCTTGCCTATTGTGTGATATATATATATATATATACATATATATATATATATTCGGAGTTATTCGTGATATTATGAAGTTGTCGTGTGTTAGGAGTTATAGATTTTTGTGTGGATAGCTATACTATACTAGGGATGCCGGTGTGTATAAGAGTTAGCGTTGAAATATCTAAGTTGTGTATGTAGTTAAAGATACTTATAATGGTTGAAATAAAATGATTAGTAAAGCTATGTATATGCTAGGTGTGATGATGATGGGTGAACATATAGATAAGTAAGTAGGCCTATTGAGTGACCTATATACTAGTACGAGTGAGTATGTGCTCGTAGGTAGATATATATGGTGCTTATATGTAAGTAGTTATGTTTTGTTGCCTGAGTATATATGTGTTATACATATGGTAGTAGGATTATAATTTTGATTGGTATTGCTTGCTTTTGCGGGATGTTGCATGCGTGCATACTGAGAGGTATAGACGACTATTGCACATCTTAATTATGTACGTATAGAGGTGTTAGTATACTAATTATAGGTAGTAGGCTATGGTGTGAATATATATGTTACATGTGTGTGACTATACGATGAATACGTATGCATGTATGAAGGAGTGTATTATAAATGCTTAGGAGTTGGCCCGATCAGCCACTCTAGCCAAAAGACGGAATCTCTGTGCACGAGGTGCTTACTTTACTTGTCTTGTACTTGTCTTGTGAATGCCATGACATGCTCGTACTTTACTTTACTTTACTTTACTTTACCTGTTGCACTCATACTTTAACTGCCACGTCATTGCATTCATGCTAGAACTGCTAGGTTGCTTTACTTTTGCATACTTCCAGTTTCCTTGCACAAGTCTCTTGTAGACTTGCTGACATGTGCCCCTTGCTCTTTTGGGTGTCACATGTTAGACCTGCGCCAGAGACCGTTGCTGTGTACGTGATGAGTTGCTGACGCTGAGCCTGAGTCCATGTCTGCCTAGGAGGAGTCTTGTGGATGTCAGTGATCTTTCTTGGTGACTTTTGCTGAGCTTTCTTTTGTTTTAGGTTTGTTATTAGATGTCGGTGCGTAGCACCGTTGTTTTGTACGTTGTACTTTTGTTGGCCATGTTGGGCCTTTAGACTCTCTTTTATTTCAGCCTGGTGGCTTTTCTGCGATGTTGGAATTTATATTTATGGATATTCTGAGATTATTCTTTTGTCTCATTTCATTATTATTATCTTGTTTCGCTCGCGTTGCAAGGACCTGCAGTTTTAAATTTGATTGACGCTTATCGGACTTACAGCTTTGTAGCTTCAAGTCTGAGCGGACCTTCTCACGCTTCGCCTCCATATTTTTGGGAAGCGGGGCGTGACAGCTCACCTTTTTCATTTTTTATGACTGTCATCCCCCCTTTCTTGGGGACGACGTGAACGGGGCTAACCCACCTACTGTCGGAGATAGGATAAATAATACCGGCGTCTAGCAATTTTAGGATTTCCTTTTTAACCACCTCCTTCATGTTCGGGTTTAACCGCCTTTGAGGCTCTATGGAGGTGGCGTCGGTATCCTCCAAATGGATCCTATGCGTGCAAAGCCTAGGGCTTATCCCTTTTAGATCGGAGATAGTGTATCCCAGGACATCCTTGTGGCTCCTAAGAACGTCTAGGAGTTTTTCAAGTTCATCTTGCGTGAGGTGGGAATTGACTATCACCGGGAAAGTTAATTTATTACCCAAAAAAGCATACCTTAGATTCGGAGGTAATTGTTTAAGTTCTACCTCAAGAGGCGCTGGTCCTTCCACTTCATCAGCTCGCATGAGTTTTGCTTTTTCCTTGTTGTCACGACCCGCTTCCCTAAAATGGAGGTGAGACGTGAAAAGGTCCGCACGAGAGTGGAGCTGTGAAGCCCCAAACCCGATAAGCGTCAATAAAACATAAGCAGGTCCCTGTAACCACAACGGAACAACAATAATAACACAGGGAGAGACTGAAATAAAAATCTCACATCTCATAAATTGTCCAACATGAAAATAAGTCCAACATCCAGAAAAGCCACTAGGCTAAAAGAAAGAGTCTAAAGGCCCAGAACAAGGCCAACAAAAGCAACAACATAACAGAGTATAGGTGCTACGCACCGATAACAAAACAACTGGCTAAACAAAAGTAAAACACAACGAAGACACTAGGACTGGTCCCCAGTGTCCTCGTACTCCCTGTCAAACACAAGCTCGGGCTCGGCGTCAGCAAACACCTCATCCTCAACAAGGTACTCAGGCTCGGGATCTAACATGTGTCACCCAAAAGAGTAAAGGGGCACATGTCAGCAAGTCTAAAAGACTTGGGCAAGGAAACTGAAAGCAAGGCAACTAGCAACCTAGCAGTTATAGTATGCATGACATGACAGTTATAACATGAGTGCACAATTTAAGACATGGTGAACAATAAGTACAAGAGAGCAAGTATCGAGACAAGACAAGAGTAGCCAAGCTACTAACAATCTCAATCATTTCACGCTGTTTGTAGATGTTTACGCCCTTCAGCTGAATGGTACATCATTCACACTGATCGGCACTAAACCCTACCCCACCCCAGAGTTTACGCCTTACAACTGCAGTTGCTGATCGGGCAGACTCCCAGTTGAATGGCCGCTTAACCCTTACCCCATCCCACACGTAAACAAGCCAGGGTCCCCGTACATGAGCCCAGCAAGTGAGCCAGGGTTGCCCCGCACGGGAGCTTGTTTCTTAGTACACAATCCAATATCGAGCGTTGGGGTTAGCAACTCATTATGCTCGCTTCTGGTCACGAGCCAGGAACACAAGTATTGTAGCGGAGCTATGCATTCACGGAAACACTTAAAGGATGCAATGACATGACAATTAATTTGCGTACCGTTAATGGAAAGTAAACATGACATGGTAATTGTGAAACATGCTAAAAGTCGGAACTAGCTTCGTTGTCAAGATAGTTCCCCAATTTGCGCCTAGGCGAGTATCATTTCGTCGCCTAGCCTCTTTTACGCCTACAACAAGCAAGATGGCCTAAAACATGGCCTAAACCCTAAGTGGCAAGTTTCACTTGCCTAGCACCGGGGATGACGATCACGAAGGTTCGTCTCGTGGATGCTAATCTACGGGGGAAATCACTGTTATGGGGAAACAATCATCAAACAACATGAAATTTCATTAGGGTTTCATAAAAATACAAATAGGATATAAAAACGTCAAGAGATCGATTTCTTACCGAGAGGAAGCGGAAGAAACACTCCGGAGAACCCTAGGACCAGATCTGGAAACAAATGGGGAAGTTTGGAGAACTAGGGTTTTTGGGGGATTTTGGGGATTTGATGGAGATTTGGGGAAGATGAGAGGTAGAAAGAGTGGATGGAGAGTTTAGATGATGAATCTAGGGTTTGGAATGATGGAATGAGGCTTGGAGGAAGATGGGGGCTCAATGGGGGAGATTTTACGGTTTTGGGTCGAGTGGAGGAAGAAGAAAAAGTTTGGGAGGGGTATAAATAGGATGGGCTGGCGGCTGCCCAGAAATTAGGGTTTTAACACAGATTAGTCGGTCAAAGAGCAACCACTGACCGACTAGTTTGGCAACTAGTCGGTCGGTCGACCAACGCAGACCGACTAAGTGCAAACAGTAACTTCTGAACGAAAATAGGATTTAGAATTAGTCGGTCCATGAACAAATACTGACCGACTAGTTTGGCAACTAGTCGGTCGATGAACGTTCTTAGACCGACTAAGAGTAAATAGTAACTGATACTAAAATTTAGATGATGTGTTAGTCGGTTAAAGAAGCATTGCCGACCGACTAGTTTGCAACCTAGTCGGTCAACCAACGTTCTTAGACCAACTAACGATAAACAGTAACTCCTGAGAAATTTAGAAAGCCAACTAGTCGGTCCAAGAAGGATTGCCGACCGACTGGATCGTCATCTAGTCGGTCGGTGCCCCTTCTTATACCGGCTAATGAGCACCAAAAGTTTCGATACGGAGCGCGGGGCCCCGGGATCGATTCCTAAGACTCCTAGGCTTGATCTAATAGTAAGATACGACCGTTATGAAGTCCATCACGAATGACATACTTCGAAATCGACGATCCTAAGGAAGAAACGAGAAAATACGACGAATCGATCGAAAATGAAAGCTACGGAGACGAAAACCACACATGAGGAGAAAATCCACCAAAACATATATTATATTATAATAAATCCAGATACATGAAAAGCAGTCGTTACATCCTCCCCAACTTAAGAAAAATTCCGTCCTCGGAATTTCCAAATACTCACGAGTCCGGAAACAAAAGTGGGAAATGCTCTCGCATCTCATCCTCATTCTCCCAAGTAGACTCTCCAGGTAAGCCGTGTCGCCACATTACCCTCACAAGATTGACACTCTTGTTCCGAAGGGATTTCTGACGCATGTCCAGAATCTGCACTGGATGCTGGTCATACGTCATATCGGGGCGAATGGTAATCTCCGAAAAATCCACAGCATGAGATGGATCGCTAATGTATCGACGAAGCTGCGACACATGGAAAACATTGGGAACTCCTTCCAAAGATGGCGGCAAGGCCAAGCGATACGTTACCTCGCCAACCCTCTCCAAAATGTCAAACGGTCCAATGTATTGCAGGCTCAACTTCCCTCGCTTCCCAAAACGAATCACACCGCGATTCGGGGAAATCTTCAAGAACACATGGTCGCCCGGCTGAAACTCCAAAGGACGACGTTTAGCATCCGCCGAATGCTTAAAACGGTCCTGAGCAATTCTCAACCTCTCCCAAATATTCCTGACGATATCCACGGCCTCCACGATCATCTTAGGTCCCAACAGCTCCCGATCACCAACGTCATCCCAACTCAATGGCGATCGACATTTCCTCCCATAAAGAGCGGCAAAAGGCGCCATGCCAATACTCGCCTGGAAGCTGTTGTTGTAAGAAAACTCTACCAGATGTAGATGGTCCTCCCACGAACCCTTGAAATCCAACATGCACGCCCTCAGCATGTCTTCCAATATCTGAATCGTCCTCTCGGACTGGCCATCCGTCTGCGGATGGTACGCCGTGCTGAAACTCAGACGCGTACCCAAGCTCTTTTGCAAACTCTGCCAGAACTGAGATGTGAACCTCGTGTCTCTGTCAGACACGATACTCACAGGGTCTCCATGAAGTCGCACGACCTCCTGCATGATTCACGTTACATCACTATCCAAACTAGGAAAAGGAAATAAAACAGAGAGTAAAAGAATTTTACCTCCATATATCTCCTCGCTAGCGCCTCAGTGGACTGTCCTACTCGGAATGGAATAAAGTGCGCGGATTTGGTCAACCGATCTACGATCACCCAAATCGCGTCATTCTGCTTCGGACTCCGAGGTAGTCCAGTCACGAAATCCATAGTGACGTGTTACCACTTCCACTCCGAAATCGGAAGCGGTTGTAGCAACCCGGCCGTACGCTGATGCTCCGCCTTCACTTGCTGGCAAACCAAGCACGTGGCTACACTCCGAGCCACACTCCTCTTCATACCATGCCACCAATAATTCAGACGAATATCCTGGTACATCTTGGTGCCACCAGGATGCACAGAATACGGCGAACTGTGTGCCTCCACCATCAACTCCTCTCTAATATCCCCAGCCGGCACACACAACCTGGCTCCGAACCTCAGCGAGCCATCCTCATGAATCAAAAAGTCAGTCCGCAGACCGGCTTCCACCGGCTCCCGAATCTTCACCAGCTTCGGATCCTCAGCCTGGCCAGCCTTAATCCGATCCACGATCGTCGACTGTACCTGCATGTACATCAACGACGAAGCCTCCCCAGGAAGAACAACCTCCACACCAGACCCGCAAAAATCCTACTGCAATCTCCACTGCGAAGTCAAAATCATCACCGCTGGAAGCCTACTCAAAGCATCCGGAACCACATTCACCTTGCCAGGGTGATACCGCAAATCAATCTCATAATCCGCCATAAGATCCAACCATCGACGCTGTCGCATGTTGAGCTCCTTCTGAGTGAAAATGTACTTCAAACTTTTGTGAGTGAAAATCTTCACTTTCTCACTCAGCAGGAAGTGCCTCCAAATCTTAAGAGCAAACACAACGGCAGCCAACTCCAAATCATGCGTCGGGTAATTCTTCTCATGAACCTTAAGCTGACGAGATGCATACGCCACAACATGCCCATGCTGATGCAACACACAACCGAGACCCTTGCCAGAAGCATCGCAAAAGATCTCAAATCCACCGCTGCGATCAGGCACAACAAGAATATGGGCAGTCGTCAACCTCTCCTTCAGAACGCCAAAAGCACTCTCACAATCACCCGACCAAACAAAAGCAACATCCTTTCGTGTCAACCTGGTCATCGGCTCAGCAATACGAGAAAAGTCCTTAATGAACCGCCGATAGTAACCAGCAAGTCCTAGGAAACTATGAATCTCAGATGCAGACGACGGAACAGGCCACTCCCTGATGGCCCTAATCTTCTCGGGATCCACTGAAATACCATCTCCAGTCACCACATGCCCGAGAAAAGCAACTCTATCCAGCCAAAACTCGCACTTCGAAAACTTAGCATACAACCGATGCTTCCTTAAAATCTCCAACACCGTCCTTAAGTGCGAGGCATGCTCTTCCTCCGACTTCGAATAGATCAGAATGTCGTCAATAAAGATAATGACAAACTTATCCAAAAGGTCGTAGAAAATCAGGTTCATCAGATTCATGAAAACTGCAGGCGCGTTAGTTACGCCGAAAGGCATAACCACAAACTCATAGTGTCCATACTTCGTCCTGAACGCTGTCTTCGGAACATCATCCTTCTTCACCTTCAACTGATGGTAACCACTCCTCAAATCCAATTTAGAAAACACCCTCGAACCTTCAAGCTGATCAAAAATATCATCGATGCGAGGCAACGAGTATTTATTCTTAATGGTCATCGCATTCAACTCCCGATAGTCCACGCACATGCGACGCGAACCATCCTTCTTCTTTACCAGCAACACCGGTGCTCCCCACAGAGACACGCTAGGATTAATATAACCCTTCAGCAAAAGCTCATCCAACTGCTTCCGCAACTCCTCTAACTCTGCAGGTGCCATACGATACGGCGCCTTCGAAATCAGCTGCGCACCTGGAACAAGATCAATAGAAAATTCCAAAGCCCGATCAGGCGACAAACCAGACATCTCCTCGGGGAAGACGTCGCCAAAATCTCGCACCACAGCTGGCCACTCCAACTCCATCTGCATAGCCACAGCCTCCACCGGCCTGGCCTGAAATCTGACAGGACCAAGCGAACTGCTACCACGACTGAACTCAAATACTGGAAGTCCGGGAATCTCGAACACCACCTTCTTTCTCCGACAGTCGATCGTAGCATAGAAGCTCGCAAGCCAGTCCATCCCAAGAACTGCATCATAGTTGATGATGTCGTGGACAATGAAATCAGCGAAAAGCTCATGTCCACAAACCACCAACGAGCAAGATTTGCAACCACGATGCACCGAGACCACGCCATTCCCTGTAACGATATTCCAACTCTTGGGAAGAGGGGACGTCGACAAGAATGCCTCTCCACGAAGCTTCGGGAAATAATGCACATCGATGCACCAGAGTCAAAGAGGACTCGTGCAGGAAATGTGCAAACCAAAACCACACCTAACAAACAATTACCAATCAAACCCTAGTCTAGCAAACAACCTTGTTCAAGCAAACAACATAATCTAACAATCAAACCAGCTAGGAAAGTAATAGCTAGATTGAGGATTACCTGCGATAACCTCATCCACAGCCTCACTCTCTGCAGCGGTCATCAGAAAAGCATGCCTCCTCGGCGGAACAGCCTGCTGAAAAGTCTGCCTCTGCGGAACAAGAGCTGCTCCACGACTAGCAGGAACAGACGCTCGCTGCTGCAACGACTGAGCTGCAACAGGTGCCCTCTGCAGCGGGCCCGCATGCCGACAATCCTTCGCGACATGGGAAGCATCACCACAAACCAGACACTGGCCCAAAAACTTCCGACACTGATCCTTGATATGGCCAGGCTTGCCGTAGAAATGGCAAGTCTTCAGAATAGGCCCTCTTGGCCTCTTAAACTGAGCAGACTGATTAGGCCTGAATCCAGGTCTAACCACAGCTCTCGCCTGCTCCATAGGCCTCTTCCCAGCACCAACAACAGACCCCCTCCTCTGGTTCACGAGCAGCTCCTGCCTCTTGGCTGCTACTAGAACCTTCTGATAAGACTCCCGGTCAGAAGAGGTCACAAAACTTTGGAGCTCCGAAGCAAGTCCCTGCAGGAACCTCTGAGCTCTCTCCTCAGCGTCCTGCACCATCTTCGGTGCAAACCGACTCAGCCTCATGAACTCCTGGTGATATAGGTCCACCGACGAGTTCCCTTGCTTCAAATCGATAAAACGCTGCAGCATCTCCTCCCTGGCAGCTTTCTGGAAGAACTCACTATCAAACCTGGCCTTGAAGGTAGCCCAAGCTATCGGCTCCACCAACATCTTCTCTTCCGCATCCCACCAGTTCCGAGCATTATCCTTGAGTTGCCTCTTTGCCAAATCAACCCATCCAGCCGGGGTGATCTTGGCCATCTTCAGATTGTCCTCGATGTTCCGAATCCACTCATCGGCGGCCAGAGGACCCTCAGACCCATCAAAATATGCGGGACCCAGCTCCCAAAATTGCTTCGCTCCCGGCTCAGAGCGAGGGGCATCCGGAAGAGCCAGGGCAGCTCGAGCAAGTGGAGCATTCTGGACTTGCAGGAGCACGCCCTGCTGCACTTGCATCATCTGGAGCATCATCCGCATCATCTCCCCGTTGGTGGGTTCCCGCTCAGGCTCCTCATCATGAGGGATCGCACCACTACCCCCACCACGGGTGAAACGTCTTCCTGCCATCTAGTGACACAGAAAACGAATAAGATTAGACTCATAGCTTATGACTCGGACGTCGAACTTAGTTTATTGGACATTCTAATATTATTATCGTTCTTCCGATAATCGCAGTTACAGAGGGACCTGCATGGGCCACCAACAAAACCTTTCACGACCCGCTTCCCTAAAATGGAGGCGAGACATGAAAAGGTCCGCACGAGAGTGGAGCTGTGAAGCCCCAAACCCGATAAGCGTCAATAAAACATAAGCATGTCCCTATAACCACAACGGAACAACAATAATAACACAGGGAGAGACTAAAATAAAAATCTCACATCTCATAAATTGTCCAACATGAAAATAAGTACAACATCCAGAAAAGCCACCAGGCTAAAAGAAAGAGTCTAAAGGCCCAGAACAAGGCCAACAAAAGCAACAACATAACAGAGTATAGGTGCTACGCACCGATAACAAAACAACTGTCTAAACAAAAGTAAAACACAACGAAGACACTAGGACTGGTCCCCAGTGTCCTCGTACTCCCCGTCAAACACAAGCTCGGGCTCGGCGTCAGCAAACACCTCGTCCTCAACAAGGTACTCAGGCTCGGGATCTAACATGTGTCACCCAAAAGAGTAAAGGGGCACATGTCAGCAAGTCTAAAAGACTTGGGCAAGGAAACTGAAAGCAAGGCAACTAGCAACCTAGCAGCTATAGTATGCATGACATGGCAGTTATAACATGAGTGCATAATTTAAGACATGGTGAACAGTAAGTACAAGAGAGCAAGTATCGGGACAAGACAAGAGTAGCCAAGCTACTAACAATCTCAATCATTTCACGCTGTTTGTATATGTTTACGCCCTTCAGCTGAATGGTACATCATTCACACTGATCGGCACTAAACACTACCCCACCCCAGAGTTTACGCCTTACAACTGCAGTTGCTGATCGGGCAGACTCCCAGTTGAATGGCCGCTTAACCCTTACCCCATCCCACACGTAAACAAGCCAGGGTCCCTGTACATGAGCCCAGCAAGTGAGCCAGGGTTGCCCCGCACGGGAGCTTGTTTCTTAGTACACAATCCAATATCGAGCGTTGGGGTTAGCAACTCATTATGCTCGCTTCTGGTCACGAGCCAGGAACGCAAGTATTGTAGCGGAGCTACGCATTCACGGAAACACTTAAAGGATGCAATGACATGACAATTAATTTGCGTACCGTTAATGGAAAGTAAACATGACATGGTAATTGTGCAACATGCTAAAAGTTGGAACTAGCTTCGTTGTCAAGCTAGTTCCCCAATTTGCGCCTAGGCGAGTATCATTTCGTCGCCTAGCCTCTTTTACGCCTACAACAAGCAAGATGGCCTAAAACATGGCCTAAACCCTAAGTGGCAAGTTTCACTTTCCTAGCACCGGGGATGACGATCACGAAGGTTCGTCTCGCGGATGCTAATCTACGGGGGAAATCGCTGTTATGGGGAAACAATCATCAAACAACATGAAATTTCATTAGGGTTTCATAAAAATACAAATAGGATATAAAAACGTCAAGAGATCGATTTCTTACCGAGCGGAAGCGGAAGAAACACTCCGAAGAACCCTAGGACCAGATCTGGAAACAAATGGGGAAGTTTGGAGAACTAGGGTTTTGGGGGGATTTTGGGGATTTGATGGAGATTTGGGGAAGATGAGAGGTAGAAAGAGTGGATGGAGAGTTTAGATGATGAATCTAGGGTTTGGAATGAAGGAATGAGGCTTGGAGGAAGATGGGGGCTCAATGGTGGAGATTTTAGGGTTTTGGGTCGAGTGGAGGAAGAAGAAAACGTTTGGGAGGGGTATAAATAGGATGGGCTGGTGGCTACCCATAAATTAGGGTTTTAACACAGATTAGTCGGTCAAAGAGCAACCACTGACCGACTAGTTTGGCAACTAGTCGGTCGGTCGACCAACGCAGACCGACTAAGTACAAACAGTAACTTCTGAACGAAAATAGGATTTAGAATTAGTCGGTCCATGAACAAATACTGACAGACTAGTTTGGCAACTAGTCGGTCGATGAACGTTCTTAGACCGACTAAGAGTAAACAGTAACTGATACTAAAATTTAGATGATGTGTTAGTCGGTTAAAGAAGCATTGCCGACCGACTAGTTTGCAACCTAGTCGGTCAACCAACGTTCTTAGACTGACTAACGATAAACAGTAACTCCTGAGAAATTGAGAAAGCCAACTAGTCGGTCCAAGAAGGATTGTCGACCGACTGGATCGTCATCTAGTAAGTCGGTGCCCCTTCTTATACCGGCTAATGAGCACCAAAAGTTCCGATACGGAGCGCGGGGCCCCGGGATCGATTCCTAAGACTCCTAGGCTTGATCTAATAGTAAGATACGACCGTTATGAAGTCCATCACGAATGACATACTTCGAAATCGACGATCCTAAGGGAGAAACGAGAAAATACGACGAATCGATCGAAAATGAAAGCTACGGAGACGAAAACCACACATGAGGAGAAAATCCACCAAAAAATATATTATATTATAATAAATCCAGATACATGAAAAGCAGTCGTTACACTTGTCATCCTGGTTTAGCTCATGCTCAGGTGGTGCGCGCTCTTTTGTGACGAGTCAGACTCACTACTTAGTGAGGACGAGGCATCGAAATAGGCGCTCTCCGATTCTGTGCTAGCATCGTCAAAACCCTCTCTCTGTTCTGGTTCGTGCCTGGAATCAAGAAACACATCAGACGATTCATAAAAGCAAGAGTGAGTGTCATATAGTGTAACTCCCTGAATGCCGGTTTGCTCGAAGGATTCTTCTAGAGTGTAGTGTTCTTCGACATTTTTTCTACCGTCTTCGAAATATAATTTGTCATCGATCACGTCAACTCTGACATTGCCCCCGATAGTCCCCTCCGGGGAGATCTGGTCCATCACAAAACTAGCGAACAGTTGTTCGTCGGGGTCCTTGACATCAATAGCGAAAGCTCCGGTAGCATGGACCTCGTCGACAAGCTCCTTAAGGAGGTCTGTGAAGGAGTCATAGTCTTCCTGACTGAGTTCTATTGTTGGCATTGCATCCTCCATTCTCCCTGTTAAGGTCTTATGCAAAATACGGGAAGAATATGCAAATAGGGCCGAGAACAAAGTTACAACAAGGTATAGAAGAAGGTAAAGAAAGAGAGAAAGAAGAAATAACCGGGTGGTCGATGCCGAACACCGTCAAAATGCATCCCCGGCAACGGCGCCAAAAACTTGATCGCGCCCCGGATACACACCCGGAGCGACAGTTGTAGTTTTACCGCAAGTGCACGGTATAGCAGCGAGCGGGTTATCGAACACAGGGAGGACGAATGACCGTGCTTGTTCCAATCAACCTGGCTATTTAAGAGGAGAGAAGTTTGCCTTTGGCGATCCTGTCACAATCGTCAGACAAAGTACGGAAATATCAAATCAAATAAAGAACGTCTAGGGAATGGGGAATTCCCGCTACTCACCGTATTTCGTAAATGTGGTTTGTCGGTATCAAAATTGCTAGAATTAGATTTTGGATGAACTAGTTGCAACTGAATGTAGAACCAAGCTCACGCTCTCGCACTGTTGCCGGTCTATAGCTATCCTAGGTTTGGGTCCAATCTCTTGCAAACCCTAGCCTAGGGAAACTAGCATTAGGATCAACATAATCGTTCAATCACGCACCGAGCCCAATCTCTTGCAAACTCGGACCGCGACCTAGGTTGGGATAGTTCCTACCTGTCCAATCTCTTGCAAATGGGTATCGGCACGAAATTGCAACCAGAAACCCTAGTATCGGTCCAATCTCTTGCAAACCGATACTTCGGAAATTCGATTCCAACCCAATTCGGATTTCTAGGGTTTCCTATCGAATTGGGATCCAATCTCTTGCAAATCCCAATCGGTATGAACTCCTAGCTATCCGTAGTAAATCGCTCCCAAACTAATCCCTAACAACGATTCTAGCAAAATTTCTACCAATTCATCAAAAATATGAAATCGGGCTTGTAGGGTTCATCCCCACGCCCCAAGACGTGGAGACTACTCGCAATTCATAGCACAAACACAAGAATAATCAATGAAATAAACAATAGAATTCATCACAATATTGAGATAAGCAATAAAAATAGAATTTTTAGAGAAGAGAGAGACAAACCAATGGAGTTCTTCAATTAATCCAACAAAAATCAACTTTTTGTCTCCTCTCCAATCACAAGAATAAAGCTAAAAAGTAAACCTAAAAAGCTGCAAAAATCTAAGAGAAAAGCCCCTCCCAAAACTAGGGTAAAAACAGGGGTTAAATACCCCCCAAAATCGTCCAAAAACAGTGACCAAAATACCCCTGCGCAGCCTGAAATCCGCAATTTTCGCTACAGGCAGCGCGTCGCACTCGGCCGAGTGACAAAAGTCGCTCGGTCGAGTGAGAAACCCTGTAATTTTCCAGTAAGTCTTGATCTTCAGGGGTCTTCACTTCGGGGGCTGCTCGGCCGATGAGTTGTCGTCACTCGGCCGATGGCTTCTTGGTACTCGGGCGGTCGGGATTATCAACTCGACCGAGTGGGTCTTCTGAAGCTCAGGCAGCCGAAAAACAGAAAGTTGGCGGTTTTTGAATGGCTTCGTCTGGGCGCCACTCGGGCGGATGGGATCTCGTCACTCGGCCGATGTGGTCTCCGTCGCTCGGCCGAGTGCACATATAAATCGTGTCTGATCTGGTCGGCCGAGCGGTGTCTCGCTGGTCGGCCGAGTGACTCCTTCACTCGGCCGAGTGGGACACTAAAAATGCCCAAACAGCTTGTTTTGGCCTCCTCGTCGCTCCTGCGATGTCCGTTCTTCTTCCGCTCCTCTCCAACAGCAAAATACCCCTTGGGGAGGTCGTCGGTGACCCTCTGGAGTAAGCGCATCTCGAGATCACTCCCAATCGCTCCAAATCACCTGAAATGCGACAAAAACAACAAATCGTGAAAAGCATCGCAATATCGTCGATATATCGTGAAAAACATGATTTGGGCGATCTAAACAGCAAGCAAACATGCGGGAAAAAAGTGTAAAATAAGGAGTGATCAGATGCTATGAGTAGGGTGCATGAATTAGAATATACTAGTATAAATGTGAATGTTGTGTATGTTTGTGACACTAGTGAGAGAGACACACTTCTCTCTAAAGTTATGGATTTTAGCATTTCTAATGAAAAATTGCTAGCTCAAAATCTAAACTTAGAGTCTCGCATTCAACAACTTATGTTGAAATGCGAAGAGGAATCCCAAAAGCTCAAAAGCATTGTTCATTATAGGGATTCACTCCATAATTTGTTGGAAAATTTACATCCGAAAATTTTAGAGGAGGTCTGGGATATATTCCAAGTGTGGTAACCAACCCATCCTCTAATTCTTCCAATGGTGCAAAATCAAAGTACCTAAGAAGAATCACCCATGCCTTCTTGGATAACAATAACACTAACAAGAAGCAAGTAAATCACAAGGTATGAGGGGGAATGAAAATTCTTCATTTTTTGCTAAGAAGTAAACTCCTCATTCTTTGCATGCCAAGAAATATTTTTCTACACCTAAGCATGCCACATCCACCACTCTTACAAAGCCAAAACCATTGCCTAAGAAATTCTTAAGTCTTTGGATTCCCACTAGGTATAGTGTGCAAGAGAGGGACATATATATCAACTCTTTAGTTAGGGATGTGATCACCTCATGTGATTACATCAGGAAATCAAACTCCTCTTGAGTTGGTTCCATAATGTTTTGGTCTCTCACACATATGCTTATTGCATGGATATTTTGCTTTAATATTTATTCTTATGCATACCCATTGATAGTGTGTGTGATGTTTCATGATTTTGAAATTATTTTTAAATTATTTTTCATGAAAATGGGACCTTGGGGATTTCATTGTCATACATGCATTTGTTAATTCATGTGTATGACAATGGGGGTTTTAATATGCTATGTATGCTTAAAAGTATCTTAAGACATATTTTACCTCTCATGTTTGGTAATTTTTGAGATGATTTTTTAATTGGTTATTATGATCTCAAATTCAACCCATTGATTTTGCTAACATTTTATTTGTGTTACTTTATTTTGGCAATATCATTTGTATCATTATTTCTTGATTTTTTAATAACAATGTAATGATACACTTAAGGCCTATGGATTCAAGTACTATTATTTACAATTGGTAAAGTTACGTTTTCTTTACAATTGGTATTTGATCATAGAAGTCAACTCTTTAACCCTTTCTATAATCTAGGGGGAGCATGTGATAATGATTGCTACCCACTTTAAATCTACAGTTAGGTATCAAACATCTTTTAATCTCATGATTTATTTGTCACATTTTTAAAATGGAGTCAATGGCAAGAGTTATTTCTTGTACGTTTGATGTCCACCTTTTTGACAATGACAAGGGGGAGAGAGATATGTATTATATAAATCATCATATATCAGGTATGGGAAGAGAGATACTCATATATGTGGAGAAAGATAAAAGAGATATGGTTTATGTAATCCATGCCTATTATATGTCAATATTGATTTGTTACTATGGGTTTATCTATTTTCAATTGGTGCATATAAATAGGGGGAGCTTATTAGCATTGTGCTTTAATTGTTTATGTTTTACATAATGTGAGTCATCGTCAAAAAGGGGGAGAATGTTAGTTATTGGTGTTTTATACCAATATTGTTTTGATAATGATAACAACATTATGTTGTTGCTAATGACTCTCAATGTTTTAGTCTCATGTTTATCATGTGAAGAATAAGCTTTTTGAAGACTAATAGCTTGGTGCAAGGATGGACATCAGGAGGAGCATTGCCAAAGCAAGGATCTTGATGAAGGGATGCTCATCAAGAGGTGCCAAATCTTGGAAAATGATGAGGAGCATCAAGGCATCAAGAGCTTGAAGCCTTAGACTCTATGAGATGCAAAATGTAATCCATGTAATTTCTAATACTTGCATCTTTTTGAGTCTAGGATTTTGTAATGCCTTGATAGATGGTCATACTCATTCATGCATATGCATTAACAATCTTAGTGAGCATTAGGAGTATCATAGGAACCAACCCAATAAATTCACCATACCAAAAACTCAAATTGGAGTTTTTGTCCTTCCAACAGGCAACTGTTGAAGTTAGGACATGTGACTGGGTGATCTCCAGGCACATAGCCTGCCTTTTACAGCCGACTGTTATGCACAACTCAAGTCAACTTTTTTGACTCTTTCTTGAAGTTCATTTGATATGCATCTGTCTACCATCAGGTGCCAGAACTTTGTTCTTCAGTCGTCTGAGTGCCATGTGCATAACCTGTTTTTTGGGCATCAATCCACTTTGTATGACTGTCGAATAATGAAGAGTTTACAGTCGCCTGTCTATCTTCAGGCACCTGGACTTTGGTCAACAGTTGTTTGAATGCACAAGTGCAAAAGTTGCATTTTCTCAGCTCCATTCCATCCCATGTGACAGCCGCCTGCTGAAGTATATTCAAGCACCTGCACAGTGTACATGCGGTTGTGTTGTCTTCTATAGTCGCATGTCCTGGCTCAAATTATAGCCGTTAGGAATTTTCTAGCCGTTGATCAGACTCCTGGGGTTTCTTCTACAGACGCCTGTCCGAGATCTCCCAGCCAAAAATCTAGCCGTTGCAGATTTGTTCATTTAGTATTTTTGCTTGGTTTTGAGGGGTTATTGTGGCTTTCTATATATAGGAGATGGGTTAGTTTATTTAGACCTCTTGGTTAACATTGAATATCTTAGAAATGTAAGGTCTCTGGCTATGAGGAAAACACTAGAAGGGGGGTTGAATAGTGTTTATGCAATTTAAAAGGATAGTTACACCAAATTAAATTCCTAACCAACAAATAAGGCGGAATAAAAGTAAACCCCAAAATGAAACAATGCAAATGCAAGGATGTTTCAAGGGTTCGGATTACCCAAGTCACTTCCCGACTTGTTCCCGGTAATCCTACGTCCCTTCCACCCGAATACCACCCGAATACTCAAGTTAGAACCCTAACTTGAGGGTTCCTTAAAACCCCTACAAGTGAAATCGAAATACACTCGATTGAACTTGACTCCCACAACTTGGGAGCACGCAAACCACTCTCACAACCCGAGAGTAAATCAAATAACGAAAGTTATGAAATTTGAAATAAACAACACTTACAATCACCTATGCCTTGAAGTAGAACTTGAAGGAGAGTGTGTTGTGTGTTGAATGACTCTCTTGAAGAGAGGAAAGCCCTTTCTCTTGACTACACCAAATGCCTAGAAGAGTTCTCTTTGGTTCTAGGTTGGAGAGCCAGAGATGAAAGATAGGAATTCTAGGGCTTTTGGATTTTGAGAGCTTTGATCTTGGAAGAATGAAAGCTTGAATGTTTTAGTGAGTTGCTAATAAAATGAGTAACCTCTCAATGGAACAGTAGAGGCTGCCTTTATAGTTTTCTCAAACCCTTCAAACAAAATCCCCAAAAGCTCCTTCGAAATTCACAAAGAAAAGCTCAACGGATAGAATCTGCGCACGCGACAGTCGACTGTTGAACAAAACACAGTCGACTACTGATTGAGACAGAGGGTAGGTGAGAATTCAAACGGTAACTTATCACGTGGACAGTCGACTGATAAGGAGTAGACAGTCGACTGTTAAACCAACAGGCGACTGTAAATCCTTTTACAAACGACTGGGCGTAATTTGGGTAAGTTGTGAAATTCTCAGAAAAGTCTGGGAATACAGGACAGACAACAGATGAAGAGAAGACAGTCGACTGTAAATCCAACAAGCGATTATAAATCCTTCTACGAACGACCGTCACAAACCCTGACATTTTCCATAGAGTTGAGTCTACAGGGAGGCTCAAAGACAGACGACTGTTGAAGAATTGACAGTCGACTGTGTCATTGGACAGTCGAATGAAAAAAAGCAACAGTTGACAGGCACTCGAATACGAATTATTCCAGAGAGCAAGTCTTACAGAAGAATCATGGACATGCGACTGTTGAAGCATTTAGAGTCGACTGGTCCTTGGATAGGCGACTCTAATACAACATCAGTCGACTGGCCAGATCATACTGAGAATGATCTTGGGCTGAATATAGACATGCTACTGATTAACGAATCATAGTCGACTGTCGCTTGGACATGCGCATATGAATTGTACAGCAGTCGCATGATACAGTTAAAGCTTAGAAGCCCAAAGAATAACTAATTAAGTATGTGCATAACAGGCGACTGTAGAACAAAACACAGTCGACTGTTTTAAGACAGATGATCGTGTTCGAGTGTACACCCGAAACACGACTTGTAGTCTTACCGCAAGCGCACGGTGTAACGATGAGCAGGTATCGAACTCAGGGAGGACAAATGACTGTGTCTTTTTCCGATCACCTAGCTATCAAGAGAATCAAGAATAGTTTTGGGTATAACAGTCACAATCGTTCAAATATCAAGAGAAATATCAATATAATAAAATGTCTAGGGGTAGGGAATCCCCACTACTGACCGTCTCTCATCCTTGTGATTCGTAAGTTTCATTGTTGCTAAGCTTGAATATAGGTGAACTAGTCGCAACTTAATGTAGAATCAAGCTCACGCTCTCTCGCTATTGCCGGTCTATAGCAAACCTAGATTAGGACCCACTCTCGTGCAAACCCTAGCCTAAGCCGCTAGCGTGAAGAATGACATCATTGTTCAATCGTATCTCGAGCCCACTCTCGTGCAAACTCGAGCTACGACTTAGGTTATGATAGTTCCTATCCGTCCAATCTCTTGCAAACGGATATTAGTATAGAATCACAATTTTTACAAACCAAATCTAGAGAAATCCAATTGTCAATCTAAATCGAATATCTAGGCCTTCCTATTAATTGGGATCCAATCTCTTGCAAATCCCAATCGATATGAATTCCTACCTATTTGTAATCAATTGATCACAACCTAACCTTAATCAATCCTAGCAACAATTCTACAAATTCATCACAATTTAGAAATAGGGTCCATAGGGTTTATCCCTACGCCCTAGGACGACAGCACTACTCACTAGACATCATGCAAATCTCAAAAAATCTATAATAATCTCGGCACAATTCATTGCAAAAGAGAAATAATGCATAAAAATCAAATTTTTAATAGAAATAGATAAGCCAATGTAATCACCGACGATCTCCAGCTGAGATTTCACAAAGAGTAGCCGTCAAAATCCTAAAAGAAAGTCTAAAAATTAATTGTTCAAAAAGCTATTTAAACCAAGGAAAAAAATGGGTTTAAATACCTTCTAAAATCGTCCAAAAAATCATGACCAAACTGCCCATGCGCAGCCCAGAAATTGCAACCCTAACAGCAGGCGGAGAGGGTCACTCGGCCGAGTGACAAACCCTGTACAAAAACAGTAACTTCGGGGGTTTCAGGGTCTGTCATGGGGGGTGGCTCGGCCGAGTGGACTTTCTCATTCAGCCGAGTGAGCATTCATGCTCGGCCGAGTGGGACTCCAAGGGATCTCTGAAAATTCCAGTAACTTCGGCCTTTTTTCTGGACGAATTCCCTGTACCACTCGGGCGAGTAAACTTTCTCACTCGGCCGAGTGGGCTTTCTTTGTTCGGCCGAGTATACGCTGAAAACATCGTGTGCGTATCCGTTCTGGTCGGCCCTGTGGGACTTCTTGTTCGGCCGAGTGGGTGGTCTACTTGGCCGAGTGATGAGCTGATGTGCTTGTTTCTTCTTCTTTTTGCCTCCGTCACTCCTATTGATTTCCTTCTTCTTCTGCTCATCCTCCATCGGTGATAGGCCCTCAAAAGATCCGTGAGTAACACTCCTAAGCGCTTGCAAATCCATTGATCTCAAATTCGCTCCAAATCGCTCCATATTTCCCGAAATACGACAAAAACAAGAAATAGTGAAAAGCATCGCAATATTGTCGAATAATCATGAAAAACACGATATGGGCGATCAAAACGGCATGCAAACATGTAGAAAAAGGTGTAAAATATGGAGTGATCAAAATCCCCCAAGCTTACATCTTTCTCGTCCTCGAGGAAGATAAGTAATAGGCGAACCCGACGGGGAGATTAATAAAAATGAAAAATGGAAGAAAAAGAAAGTAAGTAAGGAAAGAGAGGAAAGAGAGAGGTGCTAGATCATTGTCTCAGGACGTGGGCTTTGCTTACTCATATAGCATACGACGAATATAATAAACACATGCCAGAGATTTTCATCTCGATATCATAGTCATATGAATGCATTCAAAATAGAAAACCCAAGAATATCAAAGCAATATGAAATATGGATTCGTTCTAGAATTAACATCGTCTGAAGCATCTAAAGCGGCATACATCATCATAAACCACACCCTTTTCAATTGAATGCTTTCTATTTGGAGTATAAGAGATATCACACATCATGGATCAATAAGAATAGAAAGGTATGGTTTTCGTGAAATGCATGCTAAGTTTCAATTCCTGGATTTCGTAAAACTTTTAGTGATCTCTCCGAGTATAGAAAATTACCTAGCTTAGGTTGCCATGCATAGTCAAGTAGTCACTCTCTCACACATCATTGGATCCTCTCCCCCAAGCTTATCTATAAGCGTGGTGGCATAAGTAAATCAATAAGTTCATTCCCCATTTTTGGAGCTCCAATAAAAATAAAAGAGTGAAGAAAGAGAGAAAGAGTATGATATGGGATCATGTATAAGCTTCTTTTCTCTTTTCTTTTCTTTTTCTTTCTCTTTTTTTTAATATAGCATATATACATCTGAGATCCCAAATCAAAAGATAGATAGATATTCATATATATATATATATATATATATATATATATATATATATATATATATATATATATATATATATATATATGATTTTGGGGAATTGGAGAATGGAATTAATAGCGGGGGAAATGCCAATGATAGAATCGCTAAAGGGGGATTCACCGATGAATATAAGTAAAGAAATAATGCTCAAGATATATGGAGAAAGAAATATATGTAACACTCGGTTCACTCTATATGATGTGCACGACAACTTTCAGCAGAGTAATGTAATCTACTCAGTTTAATCTTAGAAAGTAAACTAATCCAGTTATATCAACCTAACATACATCCATTAAACCTGAAAGTGGGGCGTATAATTTTCATGCAATGAGAAGTGATAAAAGAAAAGAAAGCAGTACTCCAGATATAAGCAATCAATGCGTGAAGCTTGGTGTGTTTTCTACGAAGAGTATACAGTGAAAATCATTAGGCTCAGCTAATAAAAGAAGTTCATCCATATTCATGCATGAAAGTTCAGGTTACTATCTCAAATGCATATCAAGACATAGCATATGATATCTGAAATAAAAACTATGGCATGACAAAGTAATATGCATATAGAGATAAGCTAACACCACGTCTTCATCATAACAGAAAATTCATCTCTAGCAAAAAAATGAAAGAAATAAGGATAAAAACGAAATGAAAAATACGACTATACAATGCATCACACTCAAGAAATAGAAAAAACGTGATGCATGATAATAAAGGAAAAAGTGGGTGAAAATGGTTGTAAAAACGAAGAAATGTGAGAAAATTAAAAATAAAAGGCGACAAAAAATTAAAAGTGTGAGAACTCACTCCCCCAAGCTAAAGTACACAGTGTCCTCAATGTGCAAAGTGTGGCACACCGAGAGACAAAATATGGGTGGGGTGGGTGAGAATGCATGCATGATGGGAAAAAAATTTGAAAGAAAATGACATGAGAATGCGGGTGATGCATGCAGAGATCAAAATAGTGCAGATATGAGTGTCTCCAAAAGTACTCCCTCTCTCCCAAACAGATATATACAGATAGGACCATAATGTGAACAAAACAGTGTGTGGAGGAGGGGTGCAAAATCAGTAAGCTTACAAAAAGTATCCAGCGTATCGACAGCAAAAATATGGAAGGCATCCAGTGTGTGCCTAAGGGGGTGGGGGGGGGGTGGTGGTGGTGGGCGTGATGCTGCTGGGTGGGTGTGGGTGGCAGAGGCAGATGCGCAAGAATCTGATTCAGGCAAGCCTGGATACTAGGAAGTATGGAGACGCGGGTCTGGACTGCACTGACGGTGGCGTAGAGAGCCCTAAAGTCTCCTCTGAGTCCACTAACTGCCCCCTCAAGAGCACGAATGCTCAGAACTAGGGTGTCGGGGGGAGGTGGAGTAGAGGGTCGAACAGGTGGAGAACGGGGCTGTCTCACACGGCCGCTGTAAAGGATAGGTGTAGCAATAGGGGTGGTGCGCAGGTGCTGTGCTTGCTAAGTGTCGATCAACCTCTGTGTGAGGCTGAGACGATGGTAAGGTAGACGAGGAAGGAGCAGCAGCAGAAGCAGGAGTGAAAATGGACGACGAGGCGGGCAGAGAGGTCAGTAACACAGAAGTGGGGACAGACATCACGACGCTCTCAGAGAAAACAATAGCTGTGGGGACAGACATGTCAACGGCTGGGGTGGCTGTGAAGGGTACAGAAAGTGACTCCCTAGGAGTCGAGAACAAAAGTGAGGACAGGGCCGTCGCTGCGGCGGTAAAGGAGGTCTCGCCGCTCTCTAAAATGGTGGTGGGACGCTCAGGACTAGCAGCGGAAATTGGATCGATAGATATGGGCACAGTGGTGGTGGCAGTGGTGGACACGGACTCAGCAAAAGTGCTCCCGACACTAATAGAAGTGTGTACAGAGGTGTCGGGAGGTGTAGACAGGTCAGGTGCATGCTGAGGGATCACGGGGTCCTGGGGTGGAATGAGGGGCTCCTGCTGAGCACCCTCGGGTTCTAGTACGTAAGGGGCGGGGATGAGGAGATCCATCGCTGGAATCCAATCTCCACCCGTGGGTCCTATTATGAGTCCGAGCATGGCTCGGGAGAATCATCTAATCTGCAGCAAAAGGACCGTGGAGCCACACCCAGTGCTGACGACCATGAGGACGTAGCATCCTCATCCGGGCCATAACATCTATCGATAGTAAAGTCGGGCCTGGTGGTCGAAGAAAGTCAGCAGGTAGGTCGACGTCGATCATAAGGGCCAAGAGGGTAATCAGACCATCGTAACAAATAGGCGTCCGAGCGCCGACAGAAATGACTATACGGTCGATGTACCAACTGGCGATATCAATCTCGATGGCAGGGACCAGTACGTCACTACCCCTATCAAAGACCCTAGGACGCGTCATCGCATAGAGCATGTAGAGCTCTGGCGTAGACAGTGTCCCGGGCTCGTACCTCGTAAGAAAAGTGGTCGCCATGAGGCGCTGTGCAATGCGGAGGCAGGTATGGAGAATCACAGATGCCTTGGCCCTACTAGGGTCAAAGGCGAGTGGTGAACCTGTGATCCTCATCCAGAAGGCAAGCGTGTCAAACGACAGGGGTGTGATGTGCGTGGGAGCATAAGCGCGGTCAGGGATCGGCACAGCGGGCCACTAGAAGAAAGCTCGAAGCATGTCGAGAGTGACCTCACACTCTCGATCCATCAATCGAAATGAGCATCCTCCAGGGGTCCGGGAAATAGAGCTCAGGACCTCAAGTGTCAGTCGGATGTAGGTGTCCACCGACACAGACAGAAAGTCACGCCAACCCACGTTGACGTACAACATGAGCAGCCCCTCAAGTACCCCTAGGCCATCTAAGTCAGCTAGGTGCGCGAACCTGGAGGGTACAATCGAGCGATGGGAGATACGCTCAAATATGGCACGGTGTGCGTCATCTCTGAACGTAATCCCAATGGCATCGAAAGCAGGGGCATGCTATGCAGGTGGTGGAATGGGATCGGGCGGAGGCGGCTGTGTAGGTGGAGGTGGGCTAGGTGGCGGGGATTCCGCCCTAGTGGAAGAGGAGCCATGATCACCTCACTTCTTTCGCTTGGAAGAGGGCTCCCGGGTGCGTGGCTTAAGGCGAGGCGGCATATGTGCCGCGAGACGTGCCCACTATCCAAATAATAATGCGAAGTGCTAGATGATGGAACGAGTATACCTGAGCATGACACGAGAGAAAAATCGGAAGTGTGCAAAGATACGCCTCCTCCACGAGGCTCCGAATGCGTCCAAAAGCTCCCCAAAGCTCCCCAAGCTATCCTGAAAAGCAAACAATAAAATCAGCGGTGTACATCAACAAATATAGGGGGAGATGGGGGTACAATAGATATATATATGAATTGATTTGAGTTTGGGGTGCAATGGGCATACGAAATGGGAGAATGGAGGAGAAATACAGATTTGGGGCGAAATGGGGAGTGGCCGGCAGCTGGGAGGCGGTGCCGACGGCTGCCGGCGGTGGTCCGGCGTCGACGTCGGTCGGCGGTGAGCCGTCGGCCAGCGACGGCGTGGGATCGGGCGAAGGCGACTGTCGATTCGGGCGAAAGGAGGTGAAGCGGCAGCGGGCTCAGACGAAGATTTGTGGGAATTTTTGTTTCGAAATTCGCGCTGCGACCGCAGCTCTTTACAGGGAAGTTGCGACTCGACCGAGTGAATGGTTCACTCGGCTGAGTGAAGGAGTTATCGAAAAATATCTTCGCAACTTACGACTCGGCCGAGTGGTATTTATCACACGGCCGAATGGGCAAGCTCCACTCGGCCGAGTGGTATGGCCACTCAGCGATTTTTTAGAGCGTGCTCGGTATCTGATTCACTCGGCCGAGTGACGAGTCACTCGCTCGAGTGGAAAATTGCTCTATATATCGTAGAAAATAACAGAGTGTTAGTCAGAAGGATCTTCCCTAAACTGTGCTCCACTCGGCCGAGTGGAGTCTTCATTCGGCCGAGTGACATATGTTACTCGGCCGAGTGGCCTCCTGTTTTCTGCAACGGCTCTCTGTTTTCACTCTATTCTCTGTTTTTCTTCGTCCAGACAGTCCCTTTCTTCTCATGGGGCCTGAGCACATTCCTGGAGCGGTCACCCTTACCTTAGTCATCCTCCATATGAATGATCTCTCGTTCACCATCTCCTGTCATTAAAAATAAAGCATGTTGTCACGATTTTTATAGACGCTAGACTCTAAATACTAAGAAAAACCTAAGATAAAAAATAAAAATCAACTGAAAATGATATAAAACCGAAAAACTTGATCGCGTCGGAGTGTACACCCGAAAAACGATTTGTAGTATTACCGCAAGCGCACGGTGTAGCGGCGAGCGGGTATCGAACTCCGGGAGGACAAACGACTGTGTCTTTTTCTGATCACCTAGCTATCAAGAGAATCAAGAATAGTTTTGGGTATAACAGTCACAATCGCTCAAATATCAATAGAAATATCAATATAATAAAACGTCTAGGGATAGGGAATCCCCACTACGGACCGTCTCTCATCCTTGTGATTCGTAAGTTTCATTGTTGCTAAGCTTGAATATAGGTGAACTAGTCGCAACTTAATGTAAAACCAAGCTCATGCTCTCGTGCTATTGCCGGTCTATAGCAAACCTAGATTAGGACCCACTCTCGTGCAAACCTTAGCCTAAGCCACTAGCGTGAAGAACGACATCATTGTTCAATCGTATCGTGAGCCCACTCTCGTGCAAACTCGAGCTACGACCTAGGTTATGATAGTTCCTATTCGTCCAATCTCTTGCAAACGGATATTAGTATAGAATCACAATTAAAAATCTTAGCTTTGGTCCAATCTCTTGCAAACCAAATCTAGAGAAATCCAATTGTCAATCTAAATCGAATATCTAGGCCTTCCTATTAATTGGGATCCAATCTCTTGCAAATCACAATCGATATGAATTCCTAGCTATCCGTAATCAATTGATCACGACCTAACCTTAATCAATCCTAGCAACAATTCTATAAATTCATCACAATTTAGAAATAGGGTCCATAGGGTTCATCCCTACGCCCTAGGACGATGGCACTACTCACTAGACATTATGCAAATCTCATAAAAATCAATAATAATCTCTGCACAATTCATTGCAAAAGAGAAATAATGCATAAAATCAAGTTTTTAATAGAAATAGACAAACCAATGTAATCACCGACGATCTCCAGCTGAAATTTCACAAAGAGTAGCCGTCAAAATCCTAAAAGAAAGTCTAAAAATTAATTTTTCAAAAATCTCTCTAAACTAGGGCAAAAACTGGGGTTAAATACCCTCTAAAATCGTCGAAAAAATCGTGACCAAACTGCCCCTGCGCAGCCCAGAAATCGCAACGCTACCGGCAAGCGGAGAGCGTCACTCGGCCGAGTGACCCTTGTCACTCGGCCGAGTGACAAACACTGTACAAAAACAGTAACTTCGGGGGTTTCAGGGTCTGTCATCGGGGGTGGCTCGGCCGAGTGGACTTTCTCATTCAGTCGAGTGAGCATTCATGCTCGGCCGAGTGGGACTCCAAGGGATCTCTGAAAATTCCAGTAACTTCGGCCTTTTTTTGGACGAATTCCCTGTACCACTCGGGCGAGTGAACTTTCTCACTCGGCCGAGTGGGCTTTCTTTGTTCGGCCGAGTATACGCTGAAAACTTCGTGTGCGTATCCTTTCTGGTCGGCCAAGTGGGACTTCTTGTTCGGCCGAGTGGGTGGTCTACTCGGCCGAGTAATGTGCTGTTGTGCTTGTTTCTTCTTCTTTTTGCCTCCTCGTCGCTCATATTGATTTCCTTCTTCTTCCGCTCATCCTCCATCGCTGATAGGCCCTCAAAAGAGCCGTGGGTAATACTCCTAAGCGCTTGCAAATCCTTGATCTCAAATTTGCTCCAAATCGCTCCATATTTCCTAAAATACGACAAAAATAAGAAATAGTGAAAATCATCGCAATATTGTCGAATAATCGTGAAAAACGCGATATGGGCAATCAAAACGGCATGCAAACATGCAGAAAAAAGGTGTAAAATATGGAGTGATCAATAGACGACTGTAAATCGTTCAGCAGTCGACTGTTGAGATCAGGAGATGCACATTCTTGATAGAAAAGAATTGGAGTCAAAGGAAAGTTGATCTAATGATTTCCTAAGACAGAAATGAAGATGTGTGCGCGCTCCAACATAGTTCTACTTCTAGGTGCTTCAATCACCATCTTTGATTATCCAATCCACTTCCTTTGCTTTCATTGATCTTTGAGCGTCATCCATTGCTAATTGATCTTCATGATATGATTAGGCAATGGATCAACTGCAACTAGGGGATTAGTCACAAGTATTTATGTTTGCTCATCATTAACACCAAGTAGGAAGAAGTCCAATACTCAATATTCTTCCCCTATCTGATGATGACAAACAAACATAAACAAAAAGATAAATAATTGTGCTTAAAGAAAACTTGCTCCCCCGACATAGATACCAATCAAGTTAGTCAATAAATATTAGGGCATTTATAGATCAAATGAAGCAAATGAGTAAGATATGCATGAATGATGATATGCTTGAGTTCATGAAATCTAGGATTTTATGATCCACATTCATTGTATCTTACTCCCCCTGAATCTAAGGCAACTTCAATCTTAGATTCAAGTTAGTTTTGAATTAGAATTTACTTAGCACATAATTAAGATACGTTTATTTCTCACTCCCTATGGAATTATCCAAAAAGTGGGAGCAGAATAACAACAACAATAGTGCTAAATAAGTACTAAAATAAGCATAGAGTCTAAAGATATACAAATCAAAAAACTCATAAACCACATTAAAACTTAGCTGACTAAAGGAATGAAAGTCCAATATCAACATTATGAGCCACATGACAAAAATTGTCTCAAATCACATCATATAAATGATATCGCATACAACGAGACAGTTTCACAAAGTTCACACATATAAGATAGACAATGTTACAATATGAGAAACAGAATGAAGAAACTGCATTTTCATTTATTAATATGGTCAAAGTTACAAGGGCACAAAATACATCCACAACACCACATACATCTAAAAAGAGTGATCAAAATGCAACATCCATACATCATCATATAGACAACATCGACACTCCAAAAAAGATCTCAAAACGACACTCCAACCAAAATAACAAAAAAAATCATGGTGAGGGTCTATCCATCATCGGCAGCAGACAACATTACTCAATGTTGATGACTGATGTGTCTGAGCGGCGACCAGATTGACAGAACATCAGTCTGGTGGAGCGACGGGTAGGTAAGCACGAGCCTTCCTCTTAGATGACGACGCACCTGCAGCTGAAGATTCCACATGAGCATGCACTGGGGTCAGAACCTCAGAAGGCAAAGGCACAACGCCTGGAGGAGTGGGGACAGCTTCATGGGTAGTATCCTCAGACGGATGAAACATGACATGGAGTTCGACTGAAATAGGGAAGCCATGAAGCAAGAACGAATTATACTGAAGCTCTAGGAGAAGAGAGAGCTTCTGATCCATGGAGGAAGCAAGCTTTTTGATTGAAGTGACACGGTCACACAGTTGAGCGAGAAGAAAGTCTTCTAGCAAAACAGATGGAGGAGGATGGGGAGGTTGTTCAGCTGGCAAAGAGGAGGGTTCAACGACATTTGCTGAGGGAATTGGGTCACCAAAGGGATATCCAAGTACTCCCATGAAGATGGTGGCGAAGAAGTTTACTGGTTAGTAGGTGGAGGAGAGGGTTCAGCAAGAAAGATATTCAAAGTCTCACCTGATAGCAGAGGGCCAACAGGTTCCATGAAGTACGAATGATAGAAGCTAGGGTAAGCAAGAGTCAATAAACGAAAGAAGATGATACCTAACACTTGACGATCGATGGACATAGAGTCAATCGAACAAACACTCAGAAGATAGGATGAGAGATCATTCGAATCGGCTCGAAATCGATGGAGGAGTGATCGACAGAGGAGTTCGAAGCGGGAAGACGAGGGAGTTTTTCACTCGGATGAGATAGAAAACATAAGAACGAATCGACGACCCTCGATGATATATGAAGGGTCTAAATAATCTGGGCCGTGGATCGAGAAATCGACGGCTCAGATCAAGTTAACAAACCTCCACAACAGTTGACAGTCGACTGATGAACAATCGTCAGTCGACTGGTTGAAAGGATAAATATGGGCGTAGGTTGGCAGATAGTCAAATATTGGGTAAATCACATTCGCCTGTTGGAGGGACAGTCGACTGTATATTACTCATCAGTCGACTGACTGAGAATAAAAATTTGATGATATAAAACAAAGACCACTGAAGATATAGACTTGTGCCTGATGACCAAACTGCAGTCGCATGTCGATCAGACAGTCGACTGTAAAGTCGTCATCAGTCGCCTATGCGAAAGATACAATCTGTTGTATGAGAAAATAGATTAGGGCAGTCGACTATCGAAGAAATGACAGTTGTCTGTCCTGGTCCAGACATGCACAGTGAGGTTAAAATCTAGAGGATAGAGACAACTTACCCTAGGACCTATACTCTAACATAAATCTAATCAAGGAATCAATATCAAAATATAAACGATTAACACACAAATCTCTTAAAACAAACCAAAAACTAACGAAATCATCAAAATCTCAATAGCCTATCTTAAAACAAATATATGTGAAGCATAAAATCTATCAAAAGAAGAGACGTACCATGATGATATGAGTCCAAATATGATATAACATGAAAGTTGAACTCCTAAATTTCAGATTCACCCATAATCCCTAATTCTCCACGCAACCTCACAAATGAATCTTCTTTAGGAGCTTTAGTGAAGATGTCGGCGATTTGTTTTTGGGTGTCAATGTACTCTAAGATGATGTCCTTCTTAGCTACATGATCATTGATAAAATGGTCTCTTACATCTATGTGTTTGGTATGGGAATGATGTATCAGATTCTTGGAAAGACATATAGCACTTTGGTTATCAACCATGATAAGGCAAGTATCACAATTGACACCATAGTCCTTAAAAGTGTGTCACATCCAAAGAACTTGTGCACATACAAGACCAGCGGCAATATATTCCGCTTCAGTCGTGGACAATGATACCGAGTTCTATTTCTTGGAGAACCAATAAACTAGGGAATTTCCTAGAAAATACCAAGTGCCACTGGTACTCTTCCTATCGGATTTGCACCGGGTAAAGTCGGCATCACTATATAGGATCAACTCATATGTGCTAGAGTTAGGGTAGAGTAACCCATAATCTAGTGAATGATTGAGTAACGAAAAGTTCGTTTAACCACAATTAAGTGTGACTCCTTAGGTCTAGCTTGATATCTAGCACACAGGCATATGGAAAACATGATATCGGGCCTACTAGCAGTTAAATAGAGTAAGCTACCGATCATACCTTGATATAGAGAACGTCTACATCTTTTCAGTTCTCATCCTCGTGTAGATGGGTTGTCGTACTCATGGGAGTCCTTTTGCTTGAAGACGATTCCATCTCGAATATCTTGATAAGCTCCCATGTGTACTTGGTTTAATGCATGAAAGTTCCATCCTTCATTTGTTGAATTTGCAGTTCAAGGAAATAGTTGAGCTCACCCATATGGCTCATCTCGAATTCATCCTTCATAGACTTCGAAAATTCTTGGCAAAGATTAAAGTTAGTAGAACCAAATATAATATCGTCTACATAAACTTGAATTAATCGGATGTCATTATCATAATCCTTAATAAAAAGTGTTGAATCAACTTCACCCATTTTAAAACCTAAATCCAAAATAAAGGTTTTGAGTCGATCATACCAAGCTCTAGGAGCTTGTCTCAACCCATATAACTCTTTCTTAAGTTTGAAAACATGGTTTGGAAATTTTTCATATATGAAACCGGGTGGTTGAGAAACATAAACTTCTTCATTAACAATACCATTTAAAAATGAACTTTTAACATCCATTTGAATCAATTTGAAATTTTTATGAGATGCAAAAGATAAAAGCAATCTAATAGCTTCTAATCTAGCTACGGGGGCAAAATATTCTTCGAAGTCGATACCTTCTTCTTGCCGGTAGCCTTGAGATACTAACCTTGCTTTGTTCCTTGTGATGACCTCGTTCTCATCGGTCTTGTTCTTGAAGATCCACTTGGTCCCAATCACTTTGTGACCACTTGGAAGGGGAACGAGCTTCCAAACTTTATTTCTCTTGAATTGCATGAGTTCTTCTTTCATTGCCACTATCCAGAGCTATCCTCACATGCTACTTGGATGCTCTTTGGCTCAATGGTAGAGACGAATGCGCAATGAGAGAATTCTTCAATTCTAGACCTCGTTCGAACACCCACACCAATATCTCCAATAATTTGGTCATGAGGCTGGTTGCGAACAGTTGGGTAAGCTTTGGGAATCCCTGCAGCACTTGGAACATCTTCAACAATCTCCTTAGTTGTGTTAGAATCAAGAATAAAATCATTAATATTGACATTACTAAGATAATCACATATAGCATCTACACTATCATCAATAACATGAGGAAAATCAAAATCTTCATAAAATGATACGTGCAGTGATTCCTTGATCGTTGAAGAGATTTTGTTGTATATCTGGTAGGCTTTGCTACGTGTGGAATATCCAACAAAAATTCCTCCATCGGATCTTGGCTTAAATTTATCTAAGTTACCAAAGGTGTTCTTGATAAAGCATTTTGAACCAAAAACTCGAAAATATTTAACTTGTGGCTTTTTTTCATAAAATAGCTCAAAACAAGTTTTGTTCGCTCGGGGTCTCACTAGGATCCTATTAAGCACATAACATGCCGTGTGCACCGCCTTTGCCCAAAATTGTAGTCCAAGATGACTATCATATAGCATGGTACGGGCACACTCAATAAGAGTCCAATTTTTTCTCTCTACAACACCATTTTGTGGTGGTGCACGAGGAAAAGAAAAATTGTGAGTTATCCAGGTGTCATCACAAAACTTTGTAAAAGACTCATTTTCAAATTCTCCTCCATGATCACTACGAATAGTGATAATGGTGGATCCTAAGAAATTTTGAATCTTCTTTGCAAATATGGTAAACTCTTCAAAGGATTCATTCTTATTAGTTAAAAATAAAACCCAAGTAAAACTAGAAGTTATGCCTTCTTTAAGTTTGAAAGATGATTTACTAACTTTACCTCTTTGACATGAATCACAAAAGTTTTTCTTACTAAAAGCAATTTTGGGAAAACCTTTGACAAGATCATGCTTAGCTAACTTATATAAGTGCTTAAAATGAACATGACCAAAATGGTGATGCCATAATAGTTGCTCATTTGAATTAGAAACCAAGCAATGTTCTACGGTTTTAGGCAAGCTCAAATAATAAATATTCTTACGCTTAATGCCAGTAAATAAAACATGTGAATCAAAATCAATAATTTCGCACATACCCTCTCCAAAGTTAACCTTGTAACCTTTGTCACAAAGTTGACTAATGGAGATAAGGTTATGACATAAAACCCATTATCCCTAGAAACGACTACTCATAATTCACACCGATATCAACAAAAGCATTTAGAATAGCAATAAAAATCATAATAGCAATGAAAGACAGCGAAATAAGCATAGAGAGATGAGAGATCATTACCAAAGCACTGAAGACGAACAAACAATCACAGAGAATTAGGATCTTGAGATTCCAAGCAAATTTGCAATAATAAAAATATCAACTCTGTCTTCAAAACAATAGCGATGGCTCAATAGCTCTCTAAGAAAACTACGAACTAGCAAAATATAAAATCTGAATAGCCTCCTCTAAAACTAGGGTAAAAAGAGTGCTTAAATACAATGGGGATGGACCCCACAAAAAATATGGAGAAAGGGCTTCTTGGGCCCTCAATTATTTGGGTTGATGTGCCCTACTCAGTCGAGTAGCAGCGCCGCTTGGTCGAGTGAAGATACGAGCTGCCTCTTCTCCTTTCTTAGTTCAGCTTCAGATATATGGTGCTCGGTCGAGTCACAGCGGTGCTCGGTCGAGTCGCTGAGGGTCACTTCTTTAAGCTCAAAGTGATGTTCTGTAATTGATTCCGCTCGGTCGAGTAGTTGCAGTACTCAGTCGAGTCGCTGATCTACTCGGTTGAGCCACACTAAGCTACAGAGCCTTCAAAATCTTCGTTCTGTTTGGGTTCAGCTCGACTGAGCAGCTACAGTGCTAAGTCGAGTCACTTCTGCGCTCTCCTACTTCAATTAGGAATGGGAATTAAGTTGTAGATGGCCGAGTTGGTCAGACCGAGTAACTTTCCTACTCGGTCGAGTGATACGTGCACATTAGCTTGAGCTCTTCTTTTGGTTTTGAAGGTCAGCTCGACAGAGTGCTGATGCACTCGACCGAGTGGTCTGGGAAATCAGTAAGCTTTAATCTTGAGCTCTTTTCTCTCTTTCTCTTCTCTTCTCCTCCTCTAATCTTCTTCTCCACCTCATCAAACACCCATCAAACCTTGCAATAGATTCACCAGATAGCTCAGATGTGTCCATATGCCATAATTGCTCCAAATCGCTTCAAAGTTCCTGAAAATCCACAATTCTACACAGAAATCGAATATATCGTGAAAAGTGCGATAATATATATAAAAGCGAACTTTGGATGCCAAAAATGCTATGAAAAGTGCGGTAAAAATATGGAAAATATGGGCACATCAAAATCCCCCAATCTTACATCTTACGCGTCCTCGAGGAAGACGAATACGAAGCTCACCGGGAGTAAACATAAGAAAAACGAAAAGAGGAGTGCAAGGAAGATAGGGTCTCTAGATTATTCTCTCAGATCGCATGCCATTCGCCACTGTTGCAACGTTAAGATCGGCCCAGTCGATCTAGGCCTACCTAATCGAAGCACAAGTAATAGCCCGTCGAATCTCTTCAATAAGACCCAGCTCGTCGAGGCTTAGAGAAGCTTACCGAGGCTCAAAGCAGCATGTACTTGCAAAGTAGCAAACTTGTCAACTGAACCAAAGAGAAAGAGGCATCCGACTGATCGCACACGATCTATACCAGCTCCCTTCAAAGGTTGCTTGCCCACCTCTCCCCCAGAAGAAGTACGCCCAAGGATGGGCATGAGACGACGGGATCGGGCGACGAGATCGATACAAGAGGGTGGCGACCTGCCAAATATCACTGACAGTCTCATAACAGACAAACCTGAAAAAAGCGCACCTGGCCGCTTTGCCACCTGACAGCCTGACAAAATCACACATGACCGTTTTGTCGCCTGATAACTGTGCGCCTGACACTTTCGGCCCTGACAGTGTGACAAAAGCGCACGTGAAACGTTCGACTCTAACATCCTCGGTTGAACCTTCGACAGTCTGACACTGCCAGCTCAGCTAAAGCAACCGACTCCAACAGTCTATAAATACCCCCTCTCCTCCAACGAGAAAGGGGTTGGCTAATCAGTAAGAAACCATATCTCATCTATTTATATTCTAGGTCGAATATCCTCCACATATTCGCGCCATCCACACTAGTTTGCCACGTAAGGGCCGATCTGCCTTTGAGGTCACCCATCGTGTCCGACTTTCTCTAAGCAGTGGTCAACTGACTTAAGCATCAGAGAGACTCTCGGTTGACAGCCAACCGAGCCTTTCTGACGAGTCGTTCTTCTTGTAGGAAGCTCGCCCTAGCTATCAACGGTCAAAGCGATCTGCAGGGACCTGCACCAACTGACGAGCGACCTTGAGCAACTGACGAGCGAACTCAAGATTTCTATCCTCAAAGTGTTCTCAAATGCGTGATTAGCCTCGTATCCCCCTAAACACTTGTAATCATTGTAACCGTGATTCCCATTATAATATAAATTCAGTGTTAGCGGATTTTTCCCCGCAACATTTGGCATCGTCTGTGGGAAATAGCATTACATCCATGTCAGACCCCACACAACGTCACCGCATTCATCGTAGTGGTAAATAGCCAATGGTCAAGGAGGCCCCCTCTCATAGGAGGTCCCCCTTGTAGGGATTTTCACGGTCCCTTAGGGCAAATTTAAACATCTCGTCCTAAGTCGGACGATCTTCATTTAAATAAGGAGCGGAAAACAATTATTAAACTATTTAATAATTACTGCCCTAAGAAAAAATCCCTTAGCCAGGATTATCTACTGACTCGAGTTGGGTCTGACCAACTCGAGAAAGTTCTAACTACTACAGAATATGAAATGCATAAATAAATATGACTCACCCGGAATCTTGCCTTGGAATAGGCAAGATGTTTCGCACCGTCTTGCGCTCCAAAATCTGAGCCGCATCCCGAACCGCATCGCGTCGCTCCTCGTTGCAAACTGGATCACCTCCCGAGCCGCACCTTGCCTCCGAGCCCATCACTAGCCGTAGAAGGTTTCACTTTTGTAAACCCGCGTCGTATATATCTAAATCAGATCCGGACCTCCTCGTTGTCTTGCTATGACTCGGTTGGAGGGCATGACAAATTAATAGAGAGAACGAATAATTTTAAGTCTTGATCAAGTTTGCTCAAATAATTAGGAGCTCCTTGAATGGTAGAGTTGGTGCACTTCTCAATGAGGAGGGCTACCCCTATTTATATAGGGAGCCGGCCCCTCCTCTCTTGCTACGAGCAATGTGTGATAATAAAATGGGCAATAGGGATTGATTTCACTAGAAGTCTAAACTTCTAAAATCAACCATAAATCCATTTCTGAGTTTCGACTTTCAAACAACCAGTCAAATTGAAGATCTCGAGACAACGATCGCATAGAAAAAACGACAATCAATTCAGATATCATTTGACCTTCAAATGTCGAAAATAGACTCCAAATCTCGTTTTTGCAAGAAACAACACAAACATATTATTTCCTGGCAGGTCTGACCCGCCAGGTGCGAGTAAGACCACAAGCCCAATAAGAGCCTATCCGCAGCTGTTTTTGGACGCGGTTTCTTCCTGTGGATTTCTCAGGAAGCCCCCTTCGTTCTCATGCGTCTAAGTCAATATAATACCAAGTATTAATATGTTCCAAATGCTAAACTCTTTAGCTTTTCATCTCACAACTGACGTGTAAGTTTAATCATTCCATTGCATCAAATGCATTCCTCTTTAACTATCTTCCTATTACTAAGACGTGAATATTACTCGGTGTGAGACCCTACAGCCTGACCCTACTACAGGTTGAAACTCAAAGTCTCTAGATAACAGTAACCACTAGTAGCAGGTGTCGTCCATGTTTCAGAATCATTGATTACATGATTGACTAGTTGGCAAGAGTGCCGACGGGATCACTCTGACTGTGACCATGATGATTTCCGCAGTTTTAGTCCCTTCGTCTCAACTATGTCACTTGCCTAGCCTAGGGTATAGAAATCTGTCAACCCCACTAGCTAGCAGTGGCCAGTATACATCGATCTCTGGTACATTCATGTTGTACATTGACCGGCGCCCCGTTTACAGCTTGGGCGCGGTGTCGTTTTACCGCAAGTGCACGGTTAGTGTAGGGTGAGGGTTTATCGAACTCAGGGAGCTGGATGGCTTGAGTGGCTACTAGCCTCACCTAGGTCGTGTGCTAGCTACGCGGATGATGTGGGTGGAAGTGTAGAAATAAAAGAAAGAAATGAAAAAGACACGAAATGAATCCCCGCTAACACGGGCTAGAGCACTCATGACACTTGGCATTTGACTTGACCCAGGGTGAGACATTGCCCCAAAAGGTGGTACCTAGCGTCCATGGCCCGATATTCCGGTCGGTGCCAATCACGCTAGGCCTACCCGGTTCCAGACGGTGGGCATTCCCATGTCCATTAACACCTTCCGCAACCGGGAGCATTAAGGCCACAACGATATCTCCCAACACTTCGTCCAAGCCGCTCCAGTGCGCTAGGACTCGATGTCTACACTGGGGGCGTGAGCTATGGCTAGGGAGTCAACCGCCAAGTTTATTCCCTCTTGGCCCGACGGTCAGAGGCGATCTTTCTCCCGCCAATGACAATGAAACACCCCCGCGTAACCCTAATGGCCAAATAGGTCAAATGTGATTTCTAACAATACATCGAAGCGGATCTTGACTGGACAAGCACCGGACCCCAATCCCCAACACAACTAGTGTGTTGCCGTACGAATTGGACTCAGATTGCTAGAAATCCCCATTGACACATTTCATCGAACACATGCCATGCAACCAACTCAAATGAAACAACCCAAGCATCAATCCTACCCTAACCCGTATTAGGGTTCATCAACAATACTCCATGGTGAGAAACATAAAAACAAGCAAAACAAATAACATACAAACATTCACCATTGAGCAAAATGAAAACAACACAATACAATAGAAAATGAGAGAAGAAAAATACTTATCTTGATTCGAATCCAACAATCCGGTACAAGATTTATTGAGCAAAGACCTAATCTAATCTACCCTAAGCCTCCCAACAAAGGGGCTGAAAAAGCCCTAAAAAATAGAGGAGAATCCACCCAAGTCGTGCCCCCAACCTCTATTTATAAACCCCTCAAAAACCCTCTTGGGTCGGGTTCAGAACTGTCAAAAAAGGCCCACCCGATCGGTTGGAAACTCACCCGATCGGGTGGAATAAACAGAGAGCTCAGATTCGTAGAAACAGATCTCACCCGGTCGGTTGACAAGTCAACCGATCGGTGAAATGAAATTCCAGACTGCAGCCAGTTTCAGCACATAGCCGCGCTCAGAAAATTCCAGAAAAATCTAGAAAAATCGGATTTGGGCATGCGACCTATCGTTGGAAAGCTAACGATGATGCCGATGCTAGAAAAATAATAGATCACCGAAAATCCTTCTGGAATGATAGCAGATCTTCAATGAATGAGCAGCGGTGCGTAAAAGGGGACGAAAAGGCCACCCGATCGGTTGAAATGTCAACCGATCGGGTGAGCAGCTTGTTGCTTCGGCCGTCGCCTTCGGGAGCATCAACCAGGCGCAAAGGAGAGCAGGTGGCATGATCGGGTCGTCCTTTGGAGGAATCGGCTACAGATGAACCGATCGGGTGAAGGTCACCCGATCGGTTGGAATTCAGCTCCATTTTCCCGAGAACTCTGTTGGGATGAACCGGTCAGCGAACCGATCGGTTGACCTTGCGCTTCGATCCAGCTTCAGTCCGGGTCGGACACGCATGCATCACCCGATCGGTTGGCTGTGTCCAACCGATCGGGTGGGGGCTGAAAAGTGGCAATCTTGGTCGTTTGACCCCCTGGATCACGCGTGACTCCTCCCGTTGCTCCGGGGACTCAGAATATCGTCGTTTTATGTCCCAAATGCTGTAAATTCCTGCAAATATACAAAAAACATGGAAAAGTGAAAGAAAACAAGAAAATACAAGAAAACACGAGAAAATGAATAAAAGACGGCGGAAAATACGGAGAAACACGGAAGAAAACGTGCGCAAATATATGAAATATAAACGCATGTCAAAATCCCCCAAGCTGAACTCTTCCTCGTCCTCGAGGAAGACGAGTGAGAGTAGGAGCTCGGAGGGAGAAAATAGGGAGGAAGAGAGAAAAAGATAACTCTAAATCCTAAATCGCCCGTAAGGGCCAACAAAATCAAACACGCCACACGAAGCAAGCATACGACAAAACACAACACTAAACCAAGGAATGTGAGTCCAAACACGTGTCGTGGTCCCACGCGGTGAAGCGCGAGTAAGTGTGGTCGTGTGCTAGCAGACGGTGTCACTATCTACATTGTGTAATAAAGATCGATATACACAAATCCAAGAAATGACCCAAATATTGATTCGATTCGAATTAAGCGATGAATATATAGCTCAAGCATGCATGAGAATAGAGCGAGAATCGAAGCGTATCATGCATCGGGGACTCCACAGCTAGGGACAAGGAAATCACCACACTATAGCCTAGATAATCGCTAGAAGGTCTCTATGCCAAGTGTTTTCGAAAACGATGGGGGTTGAGATGATGTGGAGTATAACACTTGGTGCAAATTCTCGCCTTCCCTTTATTCTCGGTAAGTAGGAAAAAATATTCACACGGGAATTTTTGGGTTTTGGGTATTTGTATTTTTTTGGATTTTTGGCTACACATATTTTTTTTCTTTTTTTCTTTTCTTTTCTTTTCTCCTTTTTTTGGATTTTTGGGTATTGGGATATATACATGTGTACTCTCCCAAGTGGGAGAACGGTACACGACGAGGGGATTTGCACCAAGTAAAATAAAAATGAAATCGGATTCTAAATACTTGGGCAAAGGAGATATTTCTTGCTAATCAGAGCATAGGTTAAATGGGTTATCCTAGTCCTTGTTTATGGAATCCCGACACATGCAAATTGAAACATACGATATAAACATATAACATGCATATAGAAGCAGACAGTAGAAGCAAATACCGCATATTCAAATCGAAGCATGATAATCTAGGGGTCAACCAAGGATAGGTATATAAATAAACATCACAAAGTAGAAGCACACAATAAGCTAGTCACGACACACGACTCACAAAAAGCTAAGTGGACCCACTATGCATGAAATGCAAGAGGACTCGATATCCTAGGGTTAGTGAATGTGATTATCGATGCCATGCTAGGTGTGTGTGATTTTGTGGCGATTCATCATAGGGTTCATCTCTAGGAGAAAGAGATAAAAAGAAGAAAAGAAAAAGAAAAAGAAAAAGAAAAAGACGGAGAAAAACGACTCAAATAGCGAAGAAAAAGAGACAAATGACGCACGAAGTGTGACTCCCCCAAGCTGAAACTTGCATTGTCCTCAATGCAATATTAGTAAATACGGGAGGGCAATGAAAATGGGGGGGGGGGTGCACGGACACAACAAATGAAAAGCACGAAAAACACATTAACGAAACTAAAAAAAATAAAGAAAAAGAAACACTCAAATAAAAGATATAAAACACGACGAGGGACTCAAAGACACAAACACACGACAACGACACATGAAAACATGCACACAAAAGTCGATTTCCCCCAAGCTGAACATGACAATGCTAGCAAAATGATATGATCAATGGGGATGTAGAGATATGCTAGGGGGAAATCGGAAAAGAAAGAAATCAGAATGCGGGAGAGACAATGTGCTCGTTCTCCTCGGAAGAGGATGTGGGGTGTGGGCGGTAGAAGTGATAGAAGGGCACGACATGAAGGGTTATTAAGATGCAAAAGCAAATTCTAGATACGCTCCCCTCGCTAATGAGAGGAGACGAGATTATTCAAATCTAAACTAGAAAGCGGTAAATTTTTACTACGGGATTAGGATACACCTGAGCATAGGCGGATCCAAGATCTGAAGTGGGGCAGGTAGCTGCTCTAACTGCTCCTTCTGTGGCTCTGCCAGAAGCGTTGTGCCACGTGTGCCAATGGACCCAAGCAATGCACCTCCAAGCATCCCTCGTAGGTGTCCACCTGTGACCTGCAAAGGACGAGGTGCATTAGTCCATGGCAAGAAATTATTTCCAAAAATAAATGTATCCCAGAGATAATCGTCAACATGAGATGAAAAAATAATAAAAGGGTGACGAATACTCCCTGAGAATGGGTTGTTATCATCTGTACTAGCGACGACCAAATCCTCGCTCTCCATGAGAAGTGGCTCTCCAGGTGGTGACACACCGCGGCATACCTCAAGGGAAGTAGATCATGTGTCCTGCGAGAGATATGGTATGTCAAATATATACGAGTCTAAAGAAATAGGAAGTGAAAAGCGAGACTCAAAAGTGGAGTGAGAGAGAGTATGAAAATCTCCCTGAATAGGGGCAATATGCTCAAGTAGATGCTCAGCCGCAGAAGAAGTGGAGAGCGACGGTAAAGGTAGATGTGACTCGGGCTCCATGGAGTGGACCATCGTATCCAAGCCCTCATGCACATCCTCCTCGACGATATGCTCATGCTCCACCATCTGCCCGATGTCCTGAATGACATCCTCATGGTTGACCACCGACCAATGAGAAAGCCGTGACAGAGATGGCTGTGGAGGTGGATGTGGAGCGGACCACTCGTATGTGGTCGTGGTGTCGTCGTCCTCACGCACATCCTCCTTGTCGGTATGCATAAGCTCTGTGGTCTCCTCGGTGCTCTCATAGGACTCATATGGGGTATCCATATAAAGATGAAAAGTCTCTCCCACAGATCCTAGAGAAATCTCCACATCCTCACTATCATCATCAAAAAATGCTTCGTCATCCAAGTGGTAGTGTGGGAAAATTGGGGCATCGGCATGAGATGTGTCTATGGTGGCCGATGGCATGGTGGTCTCAACCATGAAGGTGGGTATATCCTCTCCTTCATCCCCTCTCCTCGGTTTCGGCTCGGTGATTGGTACCATCAAGTTTTGTAATATTTGGCCTTGGTTAAACATGGCACTTTCAAGGAGAGACACGAGGCTTGATTCTTCTTGTGTGTGTGGAGGGGTATAAGGTTGAGGAAATGGATGGGAGGTGTTTGGGCTAAGGTTGTGGGAAAATGTTTGGCCTTGGGGTGGGGGGAGGCTCTCAAGCATAAATGGGCAATCATAATACACATGCCCCGCCATCCCACAAGTCTCACAAACCACAACCGAATAGGGATTGTATCCTCCCATCTGAGCATCGAAATTTGATCTCCACATGGTTACACCAAAGATACCTGGACAACAAAAATAAGAAAACTAGAGAGGATCGTCAATAGTACAAGAAATAACAAAAAGATAATATAATAGTGGGGGAAAAATTTCTTGGTTATTGAATTTTTTTTTTAAAAAAGGAAAAATAAATTTTTTGTGTTTTTATGCGTAGTCTAACGAACCCAAGCTAAGCTAATATCAAACCGAACGCCTCCCCGGCAACGACGCCAAAAACTTGACCGGCGCCCCGTTTACAGCTTGGGCGCGGTGTCGTTTTACCGCAAGTGCACGGTTAGTGTAGGGTGCGGGTTTATCGAACTCAGGGAGGTGGATGGCTTGAGTGGCTACTAGCCTCGCCTAGGTCGTGTGCTAGCTACGCGGATGATGTGGGTGGAAGTGTAGAAATAAAAGAAAGAAATGAAAAAGACACGAAATGAATCACCGCTAACACGGGCTAGAGCACTCATGACACTTGGCATTTGACTTGACCCAGGGTGAGACATTGCCCTAAAAGGTGGTACCTAGCGTCCATGGCCCGATATTCCGGTCGGTGCCAAGCACGCTAGGCCTACCCGGTTCCGGACGGTGGGCATTCCCATGTCCATTAACACCTTCCGCAACCGGGAGCAATAAGGCCACAATGATATCTCCCAACACTTCGTCCAAGCCGCTGCCACGCGCTAGGACTCGATGTCTACGCTGGGGGCGTGAGCTATGGCTAGGGAGTCAACCGCCAAGTTTATTCCCCCTTGGCCCGACGGTCAGAGGCGGTCTTTCTCCCGCCAATGACAATGAAACACCCCCGCGTAACCCTAATGGCCAAATAGGTCAAATGTGATTTCTAGCAATACATCGAAGCGGATCTTGACTGGACAAGCACCGGACCCCAATCCTCAACACAACTAGTGTGTTGCCGTACGAATTGGACTCAGATTGCTAGAAATCCCCATTGACACATTTCATCGAACACATGCCATGCAACCAAGTCAAATGAAACAACCCAAGCATCAATCCTACCCTAACCCGTATTAGGGTTCATCAACAATACTCCATGGTGAGAAACATAAAAACAAGCAAAACAAATAACATACAAACATTCACCATTGAGCAAAATGAAAACAACACAATACAATAGAAAATGAGAGAAGAAAAATACTTATCTTGATTCGAATCCAACAATCCGGTACAAGATTTATTGAGCAAAGACCTAATCTAATCTACCCTAAGCCTCCCAACAAAGGGGCTGAAAAGCCCTAAAAACTAGAGGAGAATCCCCCCAAGTCGTACCCCCAACCTCTATTTATAAACCCCTCAAAAACCCTCTTGGGTCGGGTTCAGAACTGTCAAAAAAGGCCCACCCGATCGGGTGGAAACTCACCCGATCGGGTGGAATAAACAGAGAGCTCGGATTCGCAGAAACAGATCTCACCCGGTCGGTTGACAAGTCAACCGATGGGGTGAAATGAAATTCCAGACTGCAGCCAGTTTCAGCACATAGCCGTGCTTAGAAAATTCCAGAAAAATCGGATTTGGGCATGCGACCTATCGTTGGAAAGCTAACGACGATGCCGACGCTAGAAAAATAAGATATCACCTAAAATCCTTCTGGAATGATATCAGATCTTCAATGAATGAGCAGCAGTGCGCAAAAGGGGACGAAAAGGCCACCCGATCGGTTGAAATGTCAACCGATCGGGTGAGCGGCTTGTTGCTTCGGCCGTCGCCTTCGGGAGCATCAACTGGGCACAGAGGAGAGCGGGTGGTGTGATCGGGTCGTCCTTCGGAGGAATCGGCTACAGATGAACCGATCGGGTGAAGGTCACCCGATCGGTTGGAATTCAGCTCCATTTTCCCGAGAACTCTGTTGGGATGAACCGGTCGATGAACCGATCGGTTGGCCTTGCGCTTCGGTCCAGCTTCAGTCCGGGTCAGACACGCATGCATCACCCGATCAGTTGGCTGTGTCCAACCGATCGGGTAGGGGCTGAAAAGTGGCAATCTTGGTTGTTTGACCCCCTGGATCACGCGTGACTCCTCCCGTTGCTCCGGGGACTCAGAATATCGTCGTTTTATGTCCCAAATGCTGTAAATTCCTGCAAATATACAAAAAACATGGAAAAGTGAAAGAAAACAAGAAAATACAAGAAAACACGAGAAAACGAATAAAAGACGGCGGAAAATACGGAGAAACACGGAAGAAAACGTGCGCAAATATATGAAATATAAACGCATGTCATACATCTTACAACATACCTTGGCCAAGGTATTACCGAGAGCCATACTGACCTGCGACACTAACTTCCCATTAACAGAAGAGACGAATCCTTTATTGATCATTACTCAGCTTGTACGCTTCGAGTGTCACCCAGCCTAAGATCTTTCAGCATGCCTTGCCTCAAAGCTAGACTTAAACCTAAGTGATACCGTTCACGCACAGCTTCATATAATGATCTCAAGTCCTAAGGACCAACTTAACAATCATCACTTAGAGTTATTAATGACAGTTAGTTAATGTTTAACCATTTAATAACTCTTGTTTGGGTCGTTCAGTGGACTCATTCTCTAATGAGCACCTGCGCCTTGTCTCCGACTTCGCCAAGTCATCTGGTTATAAGACCAACTAGACTAAGACACAATGATCTATCCGATGTGTCGATATCCCTATCTCTACACATCTAAGACCACGAATGCTTTTTAGATTCAAGCTGCTATCGGTCAGACATTTCTCATAATCGCAATCTACATCGCGAAACATGTGTGACCTAACTTTGAATCCAAGGAAATAATCTAAGCAATTAATAAATTGAAATTACTCAAACAATATTTTACCAGAAAGCATACTTTCACTTATTGAACAAGATGATTACAAAGATAAATTGCCACGAGGGCATACATCTCTCTACATCTCCCACTTGCACTCAGGCCTATTTATTTTGGTATCTCATACCATATTTACATGCTAGTCTCTCTAGACGATCGTGTGCCAGCACCTTCGTGAATTGATCTGCTAGGTTGTCTTCTGTACAGACTCAAAGGAGTTTTATGTCCTTCCTCTGCTTGATCTCCCGTATCAGGTGATACTTGTGAAGAATGTGTCTAGATCCCTTGTGGAATCTCGGCTCTTAAACCAGTCTGATGGTTGCATTTTTGTCGCAATACAACGGTATTGGACTTTCAATAGCAGGCACCATTCCGAGCTGGTTGATGAACTTCCTCATCCAGACCGCTTCCTTTGTTGCATCGTTGGCCGCTAAGTATTCGGCTTCCATCGTGGAGTCTGCAACAGTGACTTGTTTGGAACTCCTCCAACTAACCGCTCCTCCGTTAAGAGTGAAAACATATCCAGAGATCAATTTGCTATCATCCACATCACTCTGAAAGATGGAATCTGTGAAGCCTTCAACTTTCAGGTCTTCACTTCCATAAACCAAGATCAAGTCTTTAGTCCTTCTCAAGTACTTAAGAATTGTCTTGACCTCTTTCCAGTGCTCCTCTCCACGGTTAGACTGATATCGACTTACTACACCTAGTGCATAAGCGACATCAGGTCTGGTACAGATCTTGGAATACATAATAGATCCCACAGCTGAAGCATATAGGATATTGGTCATTTGTTCCTTTTCAAAGTCAGTCTGTGGAGACATCTTCTTGGAAAGGGTTTTTCCATTATTGGCTGGTATTAAACCACACTTACTGTATTCCATGCCAAACGTTTTAGCACGGTGTCAATGTACCTGGTTTGGGAGAGTCCTAGCATCCGTTTAGATCTATTTCTATAGATCTTCACACCTATTATGTAGGATGCTTCTCCCAAGTCTTTCATGGAGAAGTTGATTGATAGCCATCTTTTAACAGACTTCAACATCTCCATGTTGTTACATATTATCAGAATTTCATCCATGTATAGAATGAGGATAACTAAAGAATTATTATTACCGGTCCTTTTGTAGATGCATGGATCATCCTCATTTCTAACAAAACCGAACTCTTTGACTGTTTTGTCGAAGTGGATGTTCCAACTCCTTGAAGCTTGCTTAAGCCCATAGATGGACCTATACGGCCTACACGCTTTTCCTTTACTCCCACTGACTTCGAAACCTTCTGGCTGAGTCATGTAAATTTGCTCTTCTAAATAACCATTTAGAAAAAGCAGTCTTTACATCCATTCACGAGATTTCGTAGTCGTAGTTGGCAACACTAGCGAGTACGATCCGAATAGACTTGTACATGGCTACTGGTGAGAATGTCTCGTCATAATATATTCCTAAAATCTGATGATATCCTTTTGCAACCAGTCTAGCCTTGTACGTTTCTATTTTTCCATCTGCACCAATCTTCTTCTTGAAGATCCAATTGCAGCCTTTGGAAACATTTCCCTTATGCATATTTTCTAAGGTCCATACCTTATTCACGTGCATGGAATCTATTTCGGACTTCATTGCATCTAGCCATTTGTTAGAGTCTTTATGGCTTCCTGGAAGCTAATAGGGTCATCATCTAATATGATACTATCCTCAATCCCACCGTCTACGAGAAACCGTAGTACCTTTCGGGGACTCGAGGAACCCTATTGGACTTCTTAATGGCTGGTTAGGAGATGTCGAGTTCTGACTCTCCCACTGGTTCCGACATTTGTTCCTGTGTGAGTACTTCCTACGAGCATTCGTCCAGATCAATTACCTTGCCAGTTGATTCCTTTACAAGGAATTCCTTTTCCAGAAAAGTGGCATGTCTAAAGACAACAATTTTTTGTTGCTCTGGATGGTAAAAGACATAACCTAATGAATGTCTCAGGTACCCTATGAACTTAGACAGGATAGATCTGTCTTCCAGTTTGTCTGGATTCTGCCTTTTGACATATACAGGACAACCCCATACCCTTAAGTGATTAAGGCTAGGTTTCTTGTCGGTCCATATCTGATATGGTGTCATATGCACAGATCTTGACGTAACTTTATTTAGAATGTATATAGCAGTTTCCAGGGCATAGCCCCAAAGGAAATTAGTTACTCAGCTTCACTTACCATGGACGACACCATGTCTAACAAGGTGTGGTTCCTCCTCTCTGACGTACTATTATGTTGAGGTGTGTAAGGAGGTGTGACCTAAGAGAGAATCACATTCTCTTTTAAGTAAGTAAGGAATTCATGGCTTAAGTATTCTCCTCCTCGATCTGATCGAAGGATCTTAATACTTTTCCCAGTCTGGTATTCAACTTCGACATGGTACTCTTTGAATCACTCAAAGGTTTCAGACTTATGTTTCATCAAGAACGCATGTCCAAACCTTGAGTGATCGTCAGTAAACGTGACGAAATATGAAAATCCACCTTTGGCTAATGTAGACCTGGGTCCACATACATCGGAATGTACTAGACTCGAGAGTTCGATAACTCTCTCCCATTGACTTGCAAAAGGAGTTTTGGCCATCTTACCTTTGAGGCAAGACTCGCAAGTGTCGAATGACTCATAATTTGAGAGGCCCAAGAGCCCCTCTTTATGTAACTTGCTGAGTCTCTTCTCTCTGATATTGCCTAGTCTACAATCCCAAACATAGGTTTCATTAAAACTAGACTCCTTACATTTGCTTGTATTAACGTTTAATACAACCTTATTGCTTAAAGTGTATACATCATTATTAAGTGTCCCAAAACCTAGCAACTTACCATCAAAAGAAATGTTCATGACATTTTCGTTGATAGTAAAATTATAACCATCTTTAGCTACAGCTGAGACAGATATAATATTGTATAGGATGTTTGGGATGTAGTGACATTGCTTCAAAAGAAAGTTAGCTCCACCAGCTAATGTGTGTTTAAGGTCTCTCACGGCCACAACATCAACATTTTCTATGTTGCCGACTTGGAGAATGATTTCATTCTTTTCGAGTTTTCTAATGATTCTTATTCCCCGTAATTGATTACAGATATGAGAACCTACACCGGTGTCTAACACCCATGCATTAGAATTAACCGAAAGAACTACACTTTGCATTTTATAAGTTAAGGCATAAACTCGCCCTTCTTTCATTTGTTCCCTTTTTGCTATAGATTTCTTTGACCAGTCATTATTTTTATTATAACCAGTTAATAAGTTCTCATCTCAGATATTATTTATCTTACTCGTCATGCTGCAAAGATTAGAACTCCTATAATTAGCACGTGTTCAAAATATTTTAAATATAATTAGAATGGTTTTTATCCAATTATACTCTCCCATTAATTTAAGGATCGTTTAAGCCAAAACATAATTAATATTAAATGGGAGCAGGAATCCAACAACTTTGAGTCGCCCGACCTTGAGTGTAGCTCAACAAGTCGTTCGACTCGGTTGTCGGTAGACGAATTCTTTGTTAATCATATCGAGTATGACTTCCTATTTGATTTTTACCCATAGTCATTTGTGATCATGAGTGTGCTCATCCAAATCACAATGACTAGTATAGTCAGACCCTTGTTTTCGTGTCTAGCTTGACGTGCCCTGGTGCTCGGTGTATTCACGAGCGTCGGTTTGGGTCAAGTCTGTAATGCCCTACAAGCTACTGCACAAGTACTAGAGGGGGGGTGAATAGTACTTTAAAAATAAAAAGGAGTATAATTCCAAATTATAGTGCAAACAACTACCAAAACAATTTGCGGAAGCTTAAATTGAATGACAACAACAAAATTAACAATGCTAACAAAAGATGTTAATGGGTTCGGATCCACCCAAGTCTCCCCGACTTGTTCCCGGTGATCCTACGTCCCAACCACCCGGATCCCCTCCGGATACTTAGGTTAGAAACCCTAACCCAAGATTTCCACTATGAATATCTTTTGAAAAACCTTCACAAGATCAAATCATACATGCAATGGCAATAGTGAATCCCACAACCCGGGATCACAACCTTCTCTCACAACTGAGAGAATCAATAAGCAATATAAACAAGTTTATAATGAAATAAACAATCTTACCACAAAATCCTATACCTTGAGTTTTTCTTACCAAATAGGTGAAAGGAAGGATTTGAGGAAGATGAAGTCACCAAGACCTAGCACCAAGGAAATGACCAGCAATATGTGCCTAGGAGTGATTTGGAGACTTGAATCAAGCAATAGCTTGAAGAGCTCACCAAGAACAAGCTTCTCTCAATATGAATTCTAGATCTAGAAAGTGAGAGAATGGGTTTCTTGTGAGGAAGAGAGCTTTAGAAATGAGTGAGAATGGCTATCTCTTTCTATCTCAATGAACCTCTTAATGGCAGCTCTAACCTAGAGAGAAATGACCTAGGTTCGTATTTATAGGGTCCCATAAAAACAAGTTAGGTCAATTCCCAACGGATAGAAATCTGAGGAAACTAGTCGGTCAAAGAACAACCACTGACCGACTAGTTCATCAACTAGTCGGTCAGTCAAACAACATGGACCGACTAAGTGAGGAACTGAGAAGAGATAGAAATTCAGACCTAGAAATCTAGTCGGTCCAAGAAGACATTCTGACCGACTAGTTTCACAACTAGTCGGTCAGTCAGTGAACGTAGACCGACTAAGAGGCAAAGTGAAATAGTCTGAATACAAATTGACTTAGTCGGTCCAAGAACAAAAGTTGACCAACTAGATTGTCAACTAGTCGGTCACCAAACGTTCTTAGACCGACTAACGATAAACAGTAGCTTAGGAGAAATTTAGTATGTACAGTAAATCACAACTAGTCGGTCAAAGAAGCATCACTGACCGACTAGTTCACAAACTAGTCGGTCGGTGAGTCAACGTAGACCGACTAACTGTAAACAGTAAGGTGCAAGATATTAAGGAAGCAAACTAGTCGGTCCAAGAAGCTCTTCTGACCGACTAGATCACCATCTAGTCGGTCAGTACTTCTTCTTGTACCAACTAATATGCACAAACAAGTCCGAATCGAAGCGCGACGCTTCGAGGAAGTTAGAATGAACTTGTACTAAGATCCTAGAGCTACGATATGAGCGTTATGAAGAAAGAATCGTAAGATATACTCAAGGCTTAACATTCTATAGATCGAAGCTAAAAGACGATAAATAAAACCTTAATGAACGGTCTTCGAAAGCTTCGATTAATTCTTCATGACTTCCAAAACAGTCCAAGAGCTTCAACGAAGCTTTAGGCAATGAATACGTGCTTTGAGAAGTCTTGAGATGTCGCTTTGATTGTTCTCGTGAATTTGGCGACGATCTCCAATACTGCGCTCACAAATTGTTAGTTCATGAATTATTTATGTTTGCTCATCATCCAAAACCAAATCCGGGGAGTCCAATATTCAACATTCTCCCCCTTTTTGGTGATGACAAACCAACATAAATAATAATCAAAAATAATGATTCAAATGAAAAATACTTACTCCCCCTGCATTGATGACACGTTAATTCCAAACTGAATATATATGAATTGCATCAATCAGACGAGTAAGATAAATAAAGAGAATCGATTTTTGAAATATCGGATTTTGAAAATCCTTATATATATCTTAACTCCCCCTGAATCTAACATATCAAACTAGATTCGTGGAAATTGAGTTAAATTTTCATTTGCCCTATTTATTATCATTATCTCTCCCCCTTTGGCATTATCCCAAAAATGGGGGGCATACAACGACAACAACTAGGAAATGGAAAATCCAACATCGGGAGTCGTAGACAATGACGATGGAACTAATTGACACCAAGGGAAAAGTGATGAAAATCAAATCAAGGTGTGCCAAAATTGTCCATCATTTAAAATCGAAAATTAAAATCATCAAAAATACCAAATATTAATTCATTTATTGAGTAAAGGAACATACTCTCCAATATTCAATATTCTTGGTTAAATTTGTGCATGGAAAACAATTCTATACAATTATAGAAATATAATCTATTTAACCAAGTTTTTAAGCATCGAGTGACGAATTCACATATCATATGCGTTGAACAAATAGTAAAAGTGCACGACGAATAAAATAAGGAGAACATCGATGTATATATATATTAAAACATCATGAGTACATCCAAAAAGATATCACATCGAGTACATCAAAATACAAACGACCATGGATATCAACCAAAAATGTAAAAAAAACATCATACATCAACTAACCATCAGCATCATCCAAAGTACATCAAAATACAACACCATCATCAACACATCAAAATACAACATCATCATCAACACATCAAAATATAACATCATCATCAACATCATCCAAAGTACATCAAAAATACAACACCGACATCCAGAAAACTCAAAATACATCAAGATAACCCTCAAACTCCATCCTAACCCAAAATACTCTCAATAAGATGCATCATCCAATGAGTAGTGGAGAGTCCTCGATACTGACGATCACGAGGAAGTGGCTGGATCTGCAGTGTCCGTGGGTCCAGTCGACGGAGTGGACTCAGGCTCTGCAGGGAGGAGAGGCGTGTCAACAGACGGGATCGTCGGGGCAGGTGTGGAGACATCGACGGTAGGCTCAACGGCTGGGGTCTCAACAGGAGTATCAGCAGGCAAGACAGGAGCAGTCTCGTCAACAGAAGCAGCAGCAGCCTGAGAAGTCTGAACTACTGGTGCAGAAGTCTCTGGAGCACCAGAAGTGGTGCCATCTCCAGGAGCAGATGTGGCAGCAGCAGCAGCAGCAGCAGTGGCCTCATCGCCACGAGCTAAGGAAGTGACAAGATCGTCAATATCCTCATCGTCCATCTCCTCGGCCTCAGAAACGGACGGAGGAAGCTCAATGCCCATCATATGAGCCATACGGCAGACGACCTCCTCGGTACGAGCCAAACACGACTCGTGCCGACGAAGTAAGCGTACGACATCATCTAATGTGGCAGAAGGAGTGGGGGCTGCAGCAGCTGAAGGAGGAGGGACAGAAGCAGCTGAGAGAGTGGCCTGAGATGCAGAAGGTGTCGACCGCTGCACGTGACGGAGTGCCGCAAGAGATTTCTTAACGGTCGTCGCGTTCAGAGGAGGACCAAGGGGACGCTCATCATCAGGGGGCAAGGGAACACCGAATATATATCTTAACTCCCCCTGAATCTAACATATCAAACTAGATTCGTGGAAATTGAGTTAAATTTTCATTTGCCCTATTTATTATCATTATCTCTCCCCCTTTGGCATTATCCCAAAAATGGGGGGCATACAACGACAACAACTAGGAAATGGAAAATCCAACATCGGGAGTCGTAGACAATGACGATGGAACTAATTGACACCAAGGGAAAAGTGATGAAAATCAAATCAAGGTGTGCCAAAATTGTCCATCATTTAAAATCGAAAATTAAAATCATCAAAAATACCAAATATTAATTCATTTATTGAGTAAAGGAACATACTCTCCAATATTCAATATTCTTGGTTAAATTTGTGCATGGAAAACAATTCTATACAATTATAGAAATATAATCTATTTAACCAAGTTTTTAAGCGTCGAGTGACGAATTCACATATCATATGCGTTGAACAAATAGTAAAAGTGCACGACGAATAAAATAAGGAGAACATCGATGTATATATATATTAAAACATCATGAGTACATCCAAAAAGATATCACATCGAGTACATCAAAATACAAACGACCATGGATATCAACCAAAAATGTAAAAAAACATCATACATCAACTAACCATCAGCATCATCCAAAGTACATCAAAATACAACACCATCATCAACACATCAAAATACAACATCATCATCAACACATCAAAATATAACATCATCATCAACATCATCCAAAGTACATCAAAAATACAACACCGACATCCAGAAAACTCAAAATACATCAAGATAACCCTCAAACTCCATCCTAACCCAAAATATTCTCAATAAGATGCATCATCCAATGAGTAGTGGAGAGTCCTCGATACTGACGATCACGAGGAAGTGGCTGGATCTGCAGTGTCCGTGGGTCCAGTCGACGGAGTGGACTCAGGCTCTGCAGGGAGGAGAGGCGTGTCAACAGACGGGATCGTCGGGGCAGGTGTGGAGACATCGACGGTAGGCTCAACGACTGGGGTCTCAACAGGAGTATCAGCAGGCAAGACAGGAGCAGTCTCGTCAACAGAAGCAGCAGCAGCCTGAGAAGTCTGAACTACTGGTGCAGAAGTCTCTGGAGCACCAGAAGTGGTGCCATCTCCAGGAGCAGATGTGGCAGCAGCAGCAGCAGCAGCAGTGGCCTCATCGCCACGAGCTAAGGAAGTGACAAGATCGTCAATATCCTCATCGTCCATCTCCTCGGCCTCAGAAACGGACGGAGGAAGCTCAATGCCCATCATATGAGCCATACGGCAGACGACCTCCTCGGTACGAGCCAAACACGACTCGTGCCGACGATGTAAGCGTACGACATCATCTAATGTGGCAGAAGGAGTGGGGGCTGCAGCAGCTGAAGGAGGAGGGACAGAAGCAGCTGAGAGAGTGGCCTGAGATGCAGAAGGTGTCGACCGCTGCACGTGACGGAGTGCCGCAAGAGATTTCTTAACGGTCGTCGCGTTCAGAGGAGGACCAAGGGTACGCTCATCATCAGGGGGCAAGGGAACACCGAATCGACGAAATACCAAGGTCAGGAGACATGGATATGGGATATGCACAGATTTAGTGGTCTTGCGAATACACTCGAAAGAATCCATCTTATCGAGTATAATGCGAGCACAATTAATCTCGCTACCAATAAACAGAGCGTAAATCAGTTTCAAAAACGGCTGAGATGGTAGAGAAGAGGATCCATACTTGGGAAGAAGGCAGGATTTCAAGATCAGGTTAATCACCCAAGCATTCAGCTTGAATGATTTCGAAGGTACTCCTATGAAAGCGGGGGGGATAACCTAAAAGATTTTGCCTAGGGTCCGCTGATCTAAGGAGGAGATATCGTCAACTGAGATGTCAGAAGGGAGGAGGCCACACGACGAGCAACCTATCAGCTCCCCCAAGATTTCTACCGTGAGGACTATAGGAGTCCCCAAAACAGAAGTCTCGATGGAGTGAGACTCGTCGTACTGGCCCCGAACACGATTGGCATAGAATAATTTGACCAGGCGAGGATATGGTCTAGGGTTCGCCTTAGCGTCAAATCGAAGGTAGTCCAATAGGCCACTATACGATAAAAGATCGGCAAGGCCAAGGAAATCAGAAAACTGAACGTAATGCTCTAACAGCAGTGGGCAGTGCTCTATACGGTTGTACGCTGCGAGACACTGAGGGTCGTCGCGGCACAACGATATATCCACACCGCCGACTGGCATAGGAGCTTTACCCTTAGCCTTACGGGTCTTCAGAGGAGGTGGAGGAGGAGGTGGTGGTGGTGGAGTGGGTGCCTTCTCGGGATGTTCAGGAGTGTATTCCTCATCGGTATTATCCTCGGAATCACTACCTGAACTCTCACCGGGAGGAGTAGGTGCACGGAACTTTTTAGGCTTTGGCTTGGGTTTGGAAGTTTGGCCGACAGGTTTAGGCGTAGATGTCCTCTTCCTCTTCAACGGAGTCGAAGACGAAGAGGGGGGACGTGTGGTCTTAGCCCTACGCTTGGGAGGGGTCGAAGCGGTAGCACCCTCTACGGTCATAGGGGATGCCCCGGAAGATGTAATCGGGATTCTCGTTCGTGCCATGATCTCGGCACAACGAGCATAACCAAGCGACGGGATAAGATCAAAGATCCTAACTCAAACCCTAGAACCTAAGACAATCAAGCACAAAGAGAATCCGAAACCCTAGCTCAAACAACACAAGCCCTAAGAAAATTTCGAAACCCTAGAAGTTAACACAAGATAGAGAACTAACCGTAGGGATTCAAAACAGAGATCTACGAAGGGGGTTATACCTAGGAGAGAGGGCGACGGCGTCGGACGGCGGGGATGGCCGGAAAACTGGCCGGAGACAACGGGAAGATGAAGAGGCACGATCGGGTTTAGGGGGTTATCGAGCTGGAGGAGAGATGAATACCGACTAAAATGAAAAGAAGTCGGATAAAAGTGATTTAAGTCGGTCGAGAATGCGAAAAGACGCGTTTGCCCTAACGCACTTAGTCGGTCACAGTTCAAGTACTGACCGACTAGATTACGATCTAGTCGGTCGGTCAATGAGCTTGAACCGACTAAGTCGAAACAGAGGCCAACAGAAATTTTTAGGGCAAGAGTTAGTCGGTCACAGTATAATCACTGACCGACTAGTTTTCAATCTAGTTGGTCGGTAAGAGTACTATGACCGACTAAAAGAAGTCAATGACAGGAGAAAGTTAAAAGCTTGATCTAGTCGGTCTGAGTTCACTAGCTGACCGACTAGATGAGAATCTAGTCGGTTGACTAATGAACTGAAACCGACTAGAAGAGTCCAAAAATTGATAAATGAGTTCTCTTCAAAAACCACTTGGATGAAACATCTTAACCCTCACATTAGTCATCTAAACTACCCCATAAAACGTCGAAAACTTAAATACGACATTCAAATAAGAATTCGAGCAAAAATTCAAACATATCACATAAAATCCCCAAAAATTCAATAAATCTAGCATGAACGAAATATTGCGAAATATAATAGCATGCAAGATAATTGAATGAAATATGAATCCTATATCTCGGATTCACCCATAATCCCCAATTCTCGACGCAACCGCACAAAGGAGTCCTCCTTTAGGGGTTTCGTGAAAATATCGGCGATTTTCTTTTGGGTTTCAACGTACACTAATATGATGTCATTTTTAGCAACATGATCATCTAAAAAGTGGTGTCGGACATCTATGTGTTTAGATCGGGAATGGACCGGATTCTTTGAAAGACAAATAGCACTTTGGTTATCCACCATGATAGGGCTAGTATCACAATGAATACCAAAATCCTTCAGTGTGTGTCTCATCCAAAGAACCTGGGCACAAGCGGCACCGGCGGCAATATATTCCGCCTCGGTGGTTGAAAGTGATACCGAATTTTGCTTCTTGGAAAACCAAGAGACAAGAGAATTTCCTAGAAAATGGCAAGTGCCACTAGTACTTTTCCTGTCGGATTTGCATCCCGCATAATCAGCGTCACTATATGAGACTAACTCATATGTGCTAGATTTCGGACAAAGTAATCCAAAATCTAAAGTGTAACTTAGATAGCGAAAAATACGTTTAACTGTTACTAAGTGAGAATCCTTAGGTTGAGACTGATAACGAGCACAAATACAAATGGCAAACATAATATCGGGCCTACTCGCGGTAAGATAAAGTAAACTACCTATCATACCTCGATATAGAGGAATGTCTACATCTTTTCCGCCCGTATCTTTATCAAGATGCGTTGTAGTGCTCATAGGAGTCTTTTTCCCAGAGGCATTCTCCATTCCAAATCGCTTTAGCAACTCCATCGTGTATTTCGTTTGGTGGATGAAGATTGCATCGTTCAATTGGCGAATTTGGAGACCTAAGAAATATTTGAGTTCGCCCATGTGGCTCATCTCAAATTGTTCCTTCATAACATTAGAAAACTCTTCGCAAAGAGTGAAGTTAGTAGCACCGAAAATGATATCATCAACATAAATTTGAACTAATAAAATATCATTATTCACGTGCTTAACAAAAAGTGTAGAATCGTCTTCGCCCATTTTAAAATTCAAATCCAAAAGAAAATTCTTTAGGCAATCATACCAAGCTCGAGGAGCTTGTCTCAAACCATAAAGAGCTTTCTTTAGTTTAAAAACGTGATTTGGAAATTTTTCATTTATGAAGCCCGGAGGTTGAGAAACGTAAACTTCCTCAACAACATCTCCGTTTAAAAATGCACTTTTAACATCCATTTGAAATAACTTAAAATTTTTATGGCATGCATAAGACAATAATAGTCTAATTGATTCTAATCTAGCTACCGGAGCGAAGGATTCTTCGAAATCGATACCTTCCTCTTGTCGATAGCCTTGAGCTACTAACCGAGCTTTGTTTCGAACGACGACTTGGTTTTCGTCGGTTTTGTTCTTGAAGATCCACTTTGTCCCTATGATGGTGTGGTTCTTCGATGGCAAAGGAACAAGCTCCCATACCTCATTCCTCTCGAATTGAATGAGTTCCTCCTCCATGGCAAGGATCCAAGCACTATCTTCGCAAGCTTCAACTATATTCTTTGGCTCTATTGATGAGGCAAAGGCACTATTGGCGAAGTGGTGGACTTGCGATCTCGTCTTGACTCTATCATGAATATTGCCAATGACTTGCTCATGGGGATGGTCGCGAACGGTATGAAGCCGCTTGGGAATACCTTGATCACTAGGAACATTCTCAACAATTTACCAACACCGACTATGGTTCCGCTCTCGTTGACTCCAAATACGACGCGGTTTCCATTTGTAATGGGAACTACTCCGGAGAGCAATTGAGCGTCACCCGTCATGTGTTTTGAACACCCGCTATCGAGTATCCAATTCCCTTTGGAGCTAAATTTAAATTTGTTGCTCCTTTTCTTTTTCTTTTCCTTGAGTACCTAAAGATAGAAACTTTCATATCATGGTACCCAAGGTCATTGGGTCCTCAAAGGTTAGACCTTTGGAAGCCAAGTCCAATTGGACTTAGACTTCCCCACATAATTTCTACTATGCACAACATCCGAAAAATAAGCATTCATATACACTTGTTTTTCATCCATGCTTGTGTCCTTTGGGCTCCAAATAGTGAAAATTTTGGGAGCCATCATCCTATTGGGTGCATGCATGCGTTGTTGGTTTCTACATGATGCATGTCGTGGATAGGCATAAGGAACATGATGGAATGGTGCACGACGAGAATTATTCATATGATGAGGTGGGTGAACACATGCATGTGTGGGAACACGTGCGTGAGGGTGTCTCACATGGTGTGCACGTGCCCGTGAATGTGTTGCATAAAAATCGTCATATGTGTGAGACGGTGGAGTAGGACGTGTGTTCCTACGTGGCATGGTATTGGTGTACATATAAGCATGCTCCTTCTTTGGAGGTCCACCCAAAGTGGGTTTCTTTCCGAAAGAGGGTGTGGACGAGGTGGAAGCACCATTGGTAGATGAACTACCAATAGAGTGTTTGCTACCACTCGTAGAGTCACCGGAAGTTGGCCTAACAAAAGTAGTGACCGCTTTGGATGGACATCCCATCGTATACCCCAAACCAATGTGGTGATTGGCCGGAAGTAAGTCACTTAGGATTTTATCCAAATGGTCCTTACCCTTATTGAATTTATTAATTCGGCCTAATGTGTTCTCATATTTCTCTTTGAGAGAACGCATAGAAGTATCCATGTTTGATACTTGCGATGTGAGCACATAAACACGAGATTTAAGATTCTCATTCTCAATACTCAAAGTCGAGTTTTGAGAAGTCAAATCCGCTATACTATGTTCTTCCGGATCATCAATGCTAACATGTTCAAGTTTACATTTGAGATTAACAATCTCATTTTTTAACTCTTCAACAACGGTGTCGTTGTTGGTGATGATAGTCTTAGGCGAGGTTTGAATGCTAGCAAGGTCATCTTTTACTTTAGTATATCTATTTACTAATTTAGTGTATTTAGACCATAAATGAGAGTTAGCATCCCTAAGATCATCCATAGTTACCTCATTGCCTTCGTCGTCGCTATCATCGGAGGAGGAAGATCCTTGATCATGCTCCTCTCTCGCCATGAAGCACATGTGCGCTTGCTCCACTTTCTCATCGTCCGACTCTCCGCTTGAGGAATCCTCGGAGTCGGTGAATGTTGCTCCGACAAGTCCCTTTTTGTACCCCTTTTTGTACTTCTTCGACTTGTCGAACTTCGGCGCCTTCCACTTCTCCTTTTGCTTGTTTTGAGGACAATCCGCTTTGATGTGTCCTGGCTTATTGCATTTAAAGACAAAGGTGGAGAGGCGTTAGTAGAAGTAAATTTAGATTTTTGTTTGAAGTTACCCTTTCGGAAGAAGCGATTGAACTTCTTTGCCATGAGTGCAACAGATTCCATGTCCATTTCTTCTTCCGAGTCCTCATCATCGGTAGAGGTGGATGAAGCCGCCTTGAATGCAATTGCCTTTTTCTTAGGCACGTCTTGGTTCAAATAGGACTTCATCTTTTCTTGTAACTTCACCTTGCTATCTTTTCGTACCTCGTATGACATCAAAGTACCCATCAATTGAACTACGGTATACTTATTCATGTCATTACCTTTCTCGATGGCAAAGGTACGTTTCTACCAAGAAGAAGGAAGTCCTTCGATAAGCTTCGAGCACTTCTCCTTTTGGGTGTAGGATTTACCGAGGGCCTCTAACTCGTTTATTATGTCAACGAAGCGAGCGTAATATTCCTTCATCTTCTCGCCCTGTTGCATATGAAACATTTTGTAATCTTTGTTTACAACTACGAGTTTAGAGTCTCTTACCCTACTCGTCCCGTCATGTAGAATGAGGAGGGAGGTCCAAATTTGATATGCACTCTTACATGTGCATATCTTATTGAAGTCCTCAGGCTCCAATGCGCATTGCAAGGCGTTCATTGCCTTGGCATTGCTTACCTCCGCGGCGATCTCCGCGGTAGTCCATTTCTCAAAGTCTTCTTCTTCGGGCTCGATGTATTCCTTCATTGTGGTCCTCCATAGAGATGCACTCCGGAGGAAGGTTTCCATCCGGCATTTCCAGTACCCGTAGTTGGTACCGTTGAAGAATGGAGGCCTCGTAGAGGAATGTCCTTCCATCACCGAAGATGCTCCTTCACGGTCCCTGAAGGTGTCATAGTTGGAAGGTGGACGCACGGTCTTGTTGTCGTTGGCAGACATATCTAAGTATCTGGCTCTGATACCAAATGTAATACCCTACAAGCTACTGCACAAGTACTAGAGGGGGGGTGAATAGTACTTTAAAAATAACAAGGAGTATAATTCCAAATTATAGTGCAAACAACTACCAAAACAATTTGCGGAAGCTTAAATTGAATGACAACAACAAAATTAACATTGCTAACAAAAGATGTTAATGGGTTCGGATCCACCCAAGTTTCCCCGACTTGTTCCCGGTGATCCTACGTCCCAACCACCCGGATCCCCTCCGGATTCTTAGGTTAGAAACCCTAACCCAAGATTTCCACTATGTATATCTTGTGAAAAACCTTCACAAGATCAAATCATACATGCAATGGCAATAGTGAATCCCACAACCCGGGATCACAACCTTCTCTCACAACCGAGAGAATCAATAAGCAATATAAACAAGTTTATAATGAAATAAAAAATCTTACCACAAAATCCTATACCTTGAGTTTTTCTTACCAAATAGGTGAAAGGAAGGATTTGAGGAAGATGAAGTCACCAAGACCTAGCACCAAGGAAATGACCAGCAATAGGTGCCTAGGAGTGATTTGGAGACTTGAATCAAGCAATAGCTTGAAGAGCTCACCAAGAACAAGCTTCTCTCAATATGGATTCTAGATCTAGAAAGTGAGAGAATGGGTTTCTTGTGAGGAAGAGAGCTTTAGAAATGAGTGAGAATGGCTATCTCTTTCTATCTCAATGAATCTCTTAATGGCAGCTCTAACCTAGAGAGAAATGACCTAGGTTCGTATTTATAGGGTCCCATAAAAACAAGTTAGGTCAATTCCCAACGGATAGAAATCTGAGGAAACTAGTCGGTCAAAGAACAACCACTGACCGACTAGTTCATCAACTAGTCGGTCAGTCAAACAACATGGACCGACTAAGTGAGGAACTGAGAAGAGATATAAATTCAGACCTAGAAATCTAGTCGGTCCAAGAAGACATTCTGACCGACTAGTTTCACAACTAGTCGGTCAGTCAGTGAACGTAGACCGACTAAGAGGCAAAGTGAAATAGTCTGAATACAAATTGACTTAGTCGGTCCAAGAACAAAAGTTGACTGACTAGATTGTCAACTAGTCGGTCACCAAACGTTCTTAGACCGACTAACGATAAACAGTAGCTTAGGAGAAATTTAGTATGTACAGTAAATCACAACTAGTCGGTCAAAGAAGCATCACTGACCGACTAGTTCACAAACTAGTCGGTCGGTGAGTCAACGTAGACCGACTAACTGTAAACAGTAAGGTGCAAGATATTAAGGAAGCAAACTAGTCGGTCCAAGAAGCTCTTCTGACCGACTAGATCACCATCTAGTCGGTCAGTACTTCTTCTTGTACCAACTAATATGCACAAACAAGTCCGAATCAAAGCGCGACGCTTCGAGGAAGTTAGAATGAACTTGTACTAAGATCCTAGAGCTACGATATGAGCGTTATGAAGAAAGAATCGTAAGATATACTCAAGGCTTAACATTCTATAGATCGAAGCTAAAAGACTATAAATAAAACCTTAATGAACGGTCTTCGAAAGCTTCGATTAATTCTTCATGACTTCCAAAACGGTCCAAGAGCTTCAACGAAGCTTTAGGCAATGAATACGTGCTTTGAGAAGTCTTGAGATGTCGCTTTGATTGTTCTCGTGAATTTGGCGACGATCACCAATACTGCGCTCACAAATTGTTAGTTCATGAATTATTTATGTTTGCTCATCATCCAAAACCAAATCCGGGGAGTCCAATATTCAACAAAGTCAAGAGGATCCGGTGGGTCTCTAATTATTGTGTCGTTATTGTCAATTTGGACCTCTTCAAGGTTGTCATCGTGCATGGCTCCAATGACGAATGCATGGCGTCGTCTATGACCTCATTGAGGAGGTCCACATAGTCCACTTCCTCTGGCCAAGGCATATGCTTCATTGTCTTTGGAATATGGATTTCAACCGCTATATTGCTAATGTTGAGGGATAAGGTTCCTTCTCACACATCTACTATTACTTCGGCAGTGGTTTGGAAGGGATGCCCAAGTATCAGCGATGCATCGCCCTCTTCTCTAATGTCCATGACCACGAAGTCGCACGGCAAGCAAACTCCGCCCGGTATTTACAGTGGCACGTTCTCAGCGATCCACACGGCCTAGTGATTCACCCATCGGCGAGTTGTATCTTCATATCTGTGGCCTTGAGGTCGGTCCCCATATAAAGTTTCTTGAACATCGTGAGGGACATGAGGCTCACGCTTGCTCCCAAATCCATTAAATCTTTTTGTAGGGGGACTCCTCCAAGCGTGCAAGGAATTCGGAAACTATCGAGATCTTTCAACTTGGTCGGCATCTTCTCCTAGTTGGTGAACCACGTACCTTGCTCGACTAGCATGATCATTTTCGTTCGCTTCTTTCCTGTGACCAAATCCTTGAAGAACTTTGCATAGGACGGGATTTTTATGATTGCATCCAAGAGTGGGATGCTCAAGCTCACTCCTCGCAAGTACTCCAGAAATTTAACGAGCCTCTTATCCATTTTTGCTTTTGCCAACCTTTATGGAAACGGTACCGACGGCACATAGGTTTGCTCCTTTCGTGGCTCATCCACTTCAGATTTTTCTTCATTATTTGCCGCCTTTGGGCTCTTCTCTTCCTTGATTGTCTCCTTCTCAACCAAAATTTCCTCCATCGGTTCCTTAGCTTGAATTATGGCGGGAGTAGTGTCCTTCCCTCCCCTTGTAGTCACCATCACGATCGCATTGTTGTGGCTAGTGTTGCTCCGTGGGTTTTGTTCCGGAGATTGTTGATTAGTCTTGTTGAGCAATGTAATTTGCTCTGCCAATTGTGCTACGCGGTGTTGAGGGATTCTTGTTCAGCCGACAATTTTGTGTTAATCTTCTTTTGATCGGCCATGAATTCTTCAACCCTTGCTTCGTGCTCTGATCTTGGTGGTGCTTATGGGGGGTTGGGTGCTGTAACGACTGGTTTTTCATGTATGGATTTTATTATATATATATATATTTATTTGGTCGCTTTCCCTTATTGTGATTTCCTTTTTCTGTCTCCGTTGTTTTCATTATCGTTCGTTTCGTCGTGTTCCTCTAGATTCTTCCTTCGGTCGGTGTGTTTGAAGTAAGTCATTCGTGACTGGCTTCATAACGTCGATATCTTTGAGTTAGAACGAGCCTAGGAGACTTAGGAAACCATCCCGGAGCTTCGCGCTCCATTTCGGAACTTTCAGTGCACATTAGCCGGTATAAGAAGGGGCACCGACCGACTAGATGACGATCCAGTCGGTCGGCAAACCTTCTTAAACCGACTAGTGGGCTTTGATAAATGTTCAAGAGTTACTGCTTATCGTTAGTCAGTCTAAGAACGTTGGTTGACCGACTAGGTTGCAAACTAGTCGGTCAGCGATGCTTCTTTAATCGACTAACTCTTTAACTATTTTTGGTACCAGTTACTGTTCACTTTTAGTCGGTCTAAGAACTTTCATCAACCGACTAGATGTCAAACTAATCGGTCAGTAGTTGTTCTTTGACCGACTAACTCTTAGTTCAGGTTTTCGTCGGGGGTTACTGTTTACACTTAGTTGGTCTGCGTTGGTCAACCGACCGACTAGTTCCCAAACTAGTCGGTCAGTGGTTGCTCTTTGACCGACTAAACAATGCAGGAAACCCTAGTTTTGCCCTAGCCGCCACCAAACTCTATAAATACCCCTCCAAACGTTTTCTTCTTCTTCCTCATCACCTCAAACCCTAATTTCTCCCCCATTGAGCCCTCTTCTTCCTCAAACCCTTATTCCTTCATCCCAAGCCCAAAATCCATCATCCAAACCCTCACTTAACACATTCTACCTCTCATCTTCCTCAAACTTTCATCAAACCCCCAAAATCCACATCCAAACTTATTTCTCCAGATTTTTCCCTCATTTCCAGATCTGAGCCAGATCGTTCTTCCGTTGCCGTGGTTGCTCGATATTGTTCCTCCGCTTCTTCACGGTAATACTCGATTCGTTAGTTTTAGCATAACCCACATTGACATTTGTGAAACCCTAATAAAATGGATTATTAGACGATTAGGATTCTATTAAGAAATCGATTTAGAATTGTTGTTCTAATAATTGTTTTGCTATAACAGTGATCTATTCCGTAGTTAGCTTGTGTGACTATCTTCATTGCTCGTCAATCCTGGTATCAGGCAAGTGAAACTTGCTTCTCTTGATTTGGGCCATGTCTTAGGCCATTACCTTGCTTTAGCGTAAAAGAGACTAGGCGGTGAAAGGATAGCCGTCTGGACGCCATTGACCTAGCTTGATAACGAAGCTTGGTCTGTCACCTTCATCATGCTTGTATGTCACGTTTACTTTCCCTTAACGGTACGCGTATTAACTGTTCATGTCATCCATGCATCCTTAACTGCTATTGCATTTTAACTGCCATGTTTAATTTCAATTAACGGTACGCGTATTAACTGTTCATGTCATCCATGCATCCTTAACTGCTATTGTATTTTAACGGCCATGTTTAATTTCAATTAACGGTACGCGAATATCTGCTCATGTCATTGCATGCTTGAATACTCATCGTGATTGCGTAGCTTCGCTACATACTTGTGCTACTTGTTCCGGCTAGGCCCCCGTTTTGCGGGCACAACACTAGGCCAATTACAATTCTGGCTCGTGGTCCAGAAGACGCGCTCTATACAGCCTGCGGGTAATAGGGCACTCTCTGAGTGATCCCTTGGACATGAATACAGCCTGCGGGCAATAGGGCATCCATGTGTGGGTGATCCCTTGTACTTGTGCTTGTTACTCGACAATACTTGTCACACTTACCACTTAATACTTGATACTTGTACTTCACTTTACTTGTTATCTCCATGCTATACTTGCCATGCCATGCACCATACTTTAACTGTTAGGTTGTTAGTGTACCTTTCTTTCAGTTTCCTTGCATAAGTCTTTCGACTTGCTGACATGTGCCCCTTTTCTCTTTTGGGTGACACATGTTAGAGCCCGAGACTGAGATACTTGCTGAGGACGTGGTGTTCACTGACGCTGAGTCAGAACCCGTGTTGATCGGACTTCGTAGACACTGGAGATCAGTCTTAGTGTCTATATTTGGTGTTGTTAGATTGCTTAGGTTGTCGGTGCGTGGCACCTAGTTGACACTCTGTTTGTGTTTGTCTTTTGTTTGGCCTTGTTCTGGGCCTTTAGACTCTTTCTTGTTAGCCTGGTGGCTTTTTCTGTGATGTTGAATATTTTGTGGACAAACTTTGGGATTGGTATTTCATATCCGTCTCCTTTTTCTATTATTATTATTGTTGTTCCGTTTGCGTTTACAGGGACCTGCTTAAACTAAATTGACGCTTATCAGGCGTGTAGCTTCACAGCTCCACGCCTGAGCGGACCTTCTCACGTCTCGTCTCCATTTTAGGGAAGCGGGTCGTGACAGGTTTTAGTGGTGGCTCATGCAGGTCCCTCTGTAACTGCAAATATCGGGATAACGATAATAATATAAGATTGTCCAACAAATAAATTCGACATCCGAGTCATAAGCTATGAGTCTAATCTGCTTCGTTTTCTGTGTCACTAGATGGCAGGAAGGTGATTCACACATGGTGGAGGTAGTGGTGCGCCCCCTCATGACGAGGAGCCTGAGCAGGAACCCACCAATGGAGAGATGATGCGGATGATGCTCCAGATGATGCAAGTGTAGTAGGGCGTGCTCCTGCAAGTCCAGAATGCTCCCCTTGCTCGAGCTGCTCGGGCACTTCCGGATGCCCCTCGCTCCGAGCCGGGAGCGAAGCAATTTCGGGAGCCGGGTCCCGCATATTTTGATGGGTCTGAGGGTCCTCTGGCTGCCGATGAGTGGATTCAGAACATTGAAGATAACCTGGCGATGGCGAAGATTAACCCGGCTGGATGGGTTGATTTGGCTAAGAGGCAGCTGAAGGATAATGCCAGAAACTGGTGGGATGCTGAAGGGAAGATGCTGGTGGAGCCGATAGTTTGGGCTACCTTTAAGTCCAGATTTGATGGAGAATTCTTCCTGAAGGGTGCTAGGCAGGTGATGCTGCAGTGCTTCATTGATCTGAAGCAGGGGAGCTTGTCGGTGGATCAGTACCACCAAGAGTTCACGAGGCTCAGTCGGTTTGCACCAAAGATTGTGCAAGATGCCGATGAGAAAGCTCAGCGATTTCTTCCGGGACTTGCCTTGGAGCTTCAGAGCATTGTGACCTCTTCTGACCTGGAGACATATCAGAAGGTTCTGATTGCTGCGAGGCGGCATGAGTTGAATTTGAACCAGAGGAAGGGACATGTTTCAGGAGCTGGGAAGAGGCCTATGGAGCAGGCCAGGGCGGTGGTTAGGCCTGGTTTCATGCCTAATCATCCGATGCAGTTCAAGAGGCCAGTAGGGCCTATTCTGAAGACTTGCCATTTCTGCGGCAAGACCGGGCACCTCAGGGATCGGTGTCGGAGGTTCCTAGGGCAGTGCATTGTCTGCGGAGATCCGGCCCACACCATCAGAGAGTGCCCGAGGTCGAAGCAGCCTTGGCGGGGACCTATTGCTGCTCAGCCATTGCAGTAGAGAGCCCCTGTGCCCGCTGGACGTGGAGCCCCCCTTGTTCCACAGAGACAGGCCTTTCGGCAGGCTGTTCCGTCGAGAGGGCAGGCCTTTCTGATGACTGAGGAGGAGAGCATGGCCGTGGACGAGGTTATTACAGGTAACGCTCATTCTAACTATTTTTCTTCCTTAGTTAGTTTGATTGTTGATTATGTTGGTTGCTTGCTCATGTTTGTTGCTAGAATTGGATTTGATTGTTAGACTGTTTGCTAGGTGTGGTTTTGGTTTGCACATTTCCTGCACGAGTCCTCTTTGACTCAGGTACGTCGATGTGCATTTTGGCCCGGACCTTCGTGGAGAAGCATTCCTTGTCGACGCCCCCTCTTTCCAAGAGTTGGAATATCTTCACAGGGAACGGTGTGGTCTCGGTGCATCGTGGGTGCAATTCTTGCCCGTTGGTGGTTTATGGACGTGAGCTTTGTGCTGATTTCATTGTCCACGACATCATCAACTACGATGCGGTCCTTGGGATGGATTGGCTTGCGAGCTTCTATGCTACGATTGACTGTCGGAGGAAGAATGTCGTGTTCGAGATTCCCGGACACCCAGTGTTTGAGTTCAGCCGTGGTAGCAGTTCGCTTGGTCCTGTCAGATTTCGGGCCAGACCAGTGGAGTTTGTGGCTATGCAGATGGAGGTTGAGAGGCCAGCTGTGGTGCGAGAATTTGATGACGTCTTCCCCGAGGAGATGTCTGGGTTTCCACCTGATCGGGCTTTGGAGTTTTCTATTGATCTTATTCCAGGTGCTTATCCCATTTCAAAGGCACCATATCGTATGGCACCCGCTGAGTTGGAGGAGTTGCGTGGGCAGTTGGATGAGCTTATGCACAAGGGTTATATCAATCCTAGTGTGTCTCCGTGGGGAGCACCGGTGTTGCTGGTGAAGAAGAAGGATGGTTCGCGTCGCATGTGCGTGGACTATCGGGAGTTGAATGCGGTAACCATTAAGAATAAATACACGTTGCCTCGCATCGATGATATTTTTGATCAGCTTGGAGGATCGAGGGTGTTTTCTAAGTTGGATTTGAGGAGTGGTTACCATCAGTTGAAGGTGAAGAAGGACGACGTTCCGAAGACAGCTTTCAGGACGAAGTATGGACACTATGAGTTTGTGGTTATGCCTTTCGGCGTAACTAACGCACCCGTAGTTTTCATGAATCTGATGAACCTGATTTTCTATGACTTTTTAGATAAGTTTGTCGTTATTTTTATTGACGACATTCTGATCTATTCGAAGTCGGAGGAAGAGCATGCCTCGCACTTGAGGACGGTGTTGGAGATTTTGAGGAAGCATCGGCTGTATGCTAAGTTTTCGAAGTGCGATTTTTGGCTGGACAGAGTTGCTTTTCTTGGGCATGTGGTGACTGGAGATGGTATTTCAGTGGATCCTGAGAAGATCAGGGCCATCAGGGAGTGGCCTGTTCCGCAGTCAGCGTCTGAGATCCGGAGTTTCCTTGGGCTTGCTGGTTACTATCAGCGTTTCATTAAGGACTTTTCCCGTATTGCGGAGCCGATGACCAGGTTGACGCGAAAGGATGTTGCTTTTGTTTGGTCGAGTGATTGTGAGGATGCCTTTGGTGTTCTGAGGGAGAGGCTGACGACTGCCCCTGTTCTTGATGTGCCTGATCGCAGTGGAGGATTCGAGATCTTTTGCGATGCTTCTGGCATGGGTCTTGGTTGTGTTTTACATCAGCATGGACATGTTGTAGCTTACGCTTCTCGTCAGCTCAAGGTTCATGAGAAGAATTACCCAACGCATGATTTGGAGTTGGCTGCTGTTGTGTTTGCTCTTAAGATTTGGAGACACTTCTTGCTGAGTGAGAAAGTGAAGATCTTCACCGATCACAAAAGGTTGAAGTATATTTTTACTCAGAAGGAGCTCAACATGCGACAGCGTCGATGGTTGGAGCTCATGGCGGATTATGAGATTGATTTGCAGTATCACCCTGGTAAGGTGAATGTGGTTCCTGATGCGCTGAGTATGATTCCAGCGGTGATGGTTTTGATTTCGTAGTGGAGATTACAGCGGGATTTTTGCGAGTCTGGTGTGGAGATTGTTCTTCCTGGGGAGGCTTCTTCGTTAATGTGTATGCAGATACAGTCGACGATTGTGGATCGGGTCAAGGCTGGCCAGGCTGAGGATCCGAAGCTGGTGAAGATTCTGGAGCAGGTGGAAGCCGGTCTGCGGACTGAATTTTTGATTCATGAAGATGGCTCGTTGAGGTATGGAGTCAGGTTGTGTGTGCCTGCTGGGGATATCAGAGAGGATTTGTTGGTGGAGGCACACAGTTCACCGTATTCTGTGCATCCTGGTGGGACCAAGATGTATAAGGATCTTCGTCTGAACTTTTGGTGGCATGGTATGAAGAGGAGTGTGGCTCAGAGTGTAGCCAAGTGTTTGGTTTGCCAGCAAGTGAAGGCGGAGCATCAGCGTACGGCAGGGTTGCTGCGACCGCTTCCGATTCCGGAGTGGAAGTGGCAACACATCACTATGGACTTCGTGACTGGACTACCTCGGAGTCCGAAGCAGAATGACGCGATTTGGGTGATCGTAGATCGATTGACCAAATCCGCGCACTTTATTCCATTCCGAGTGGGACAGTCCACTGAGGCGCTAGCGAGGAGATATATGGAGGTAAATTCTTTTACTCTCCGTTTTTATTTCCTTTTTCTAGTTTGGATAGTGATGTAACGTGAATCGTGCAGGAGGTCGTACGACTTCACGGAGTCCCTGTGAGCATCGTGTCGAACAGGGACACGAGGTTCACATCTCAGTTCTGGCAGAGTTTGCAGAAGAGTTTGGGTACGCGTCTGAGTTTCAGCACGGTGTACCATCCGCAGACGGATGGCCAGTCCGAGAGGACGATTCAGATCTTGGAGGACATGCTGAGGGCGTGCATGTTGGATTTCAAGGGTTCGTGGGAGGACCATCTACATCTGGTAGAGTTTTCTTACAACAACAGCTTCCAGGCGAGTATTGGCATGGCGCCTTTCGCCGCTCTTTATGGGAGGAAATGTTGATCGCCATTGAGTTGGGATGACGTTGGTGATCGGGAGTTGTTGGGACCTGAGATGATTGTGGAGGCCGTGGATGTTGTCAGGAATATTCGGGAGAGGTTGAGGATTGCTCAGGACCGTTTTAAGCATTGGGCGGATGCTAAACGTCGTCCTTTGGAGTTTCAGCCTGGGGATCATGTGTTTCTGAGGATTTCCCCGAATCGTGGAGTGATTCGTTTTGGGAAACGAGGGAAGTTGAGCCCGCGATACATTGGACCGTTTGATATTCTGGAGAGGGTTGGTGAGGTAGCTTACCGCTTAGCCTTGCCTCCATCTTTGGAAGGAGTTCACGATGTTTTCCATGTGTTGCAGCTTCGTCGATACATCAGCGATCCATCTCATGCTGTGAATTTCTCGGAGATCGCCGTTTGCCCAGATTTGACGTATGACCAGCATCCAGTGCAGATTCTGGACATGCGTCAGAAGTCACTTCGGAACAAGGTCGTCGATCTTGTTAGAGTGATGTAGCGGCAAGGTTCGCTGGGAGAGTCTACTTGGGAGAGAGAAGATGAGATGCGAGAGCGCTACCCACTTTTGTTCCCGGACACGTGAGTGTTGGGAATTCCGAGGACGGAATTTTTCTTAAGTTGGAGAGGATGTAACGACTGGTTTTTCATGTATGGATTTTATTATATATATATATTTATTTGGTCGCTTTCCCTTATTGTGATTTCCTTTTTCCGTCTCCGTTGTTTTCATTATCGTTCGTTTCATCGTGTTTCTCTAGATTCTTCCGTCGGTCGACATGTTTGAAGTAATTCGATCGTGACGGGCTTCATAACGTCGATATCTTAGAGTTAGAACGAGCCTAGGAGACTTAGGAAACCATCCCGGAGCTTCGCGCTCCATTTAGGAACTTTCAGTGCACATTAGCCGGTATAAGAAGGGGCACCGACCGACTAGATGACGATCCAATCGGTCGGCAAACCTTCTTAAACCGACTAGTGGGCTTTGATAAATGTTCAGGAGTTACTGTTTATCGTTAGTCGGTCTAAGAACGTTGGTTGACCGACTGGGTTGCAAACTAGTCGGTCAGCGATGCTTCTTTAACCGACTAACTCTTTAACTATTTTTGGTACCAGTTACTGTTCACTTTTAGTCGGTCTAAGAACGTTCATCGACCGACTAGATGTCAAACTAATCGGTCAGTAGTTGTTCTTTGACCGACTGACTCTTAGTTCAGGTTTTCGTCGGGGGTTACTGTTTACACTTAGTCGGTCTGCGTTGGTCAACCGACCGACTAGTTCCCAAACTAGTCGGTCAATGGTTGCTATATGACCGACTAAACAGTACAGGAAACCCTAGTTTTGCCCTAGCTGCCACCAAACTCTATAAATACCCCTCCAAACGTTTTCTTCTTCTTCCTCATCACCTCAAACCCAAATTTCTCCCCCATTGAGCCCTCTTCTTCCTCAAACCCTTATTCCTTCATCCCAAGCCCAAAATCCATCATCCAAACCCTCACTTAACACATTCTACCTCTCATCTTCCTCAAACTTTCATCAAACCCCCAAAATCCACATCCAAACTTATTTCTCCAGATTTTTCCCTCATTTCCAGATCTGAGCCGGATCGTTCTTCCGTTGCCGTGGTTGCTCGGCATCGTTCCTCCGCTTCTTCACGGTAATACTCGATTCGTTAGTTTTAGCATAACCCACATTGACATTTGTGAAACCCTAATAAAATGGATTATTAGACGATTAGGATTCTATTAAGAAATCGATTTAGAATCGTTGTTCTAATAATTGTTTTGCTATAACAGTGATCTATTCCGTAGTTAGCTTGTGTGACGATCTTCATTGCTCGTCAATCCCGGTATCAGGCAAGTGAAACTTGCATCTCTTGATTTGGGCCATGTCTTAGGCCATTACCTTGCTTTAGCGTAAAAGAGACTAGACGGTGAAAGGATAGCCATCTGGACACCATTGACCTAGCTTGACAACGAAGCTTGGTCCGTCACCTTCATCATGCTTGTATGTCATGTTTACTTTCCCTTAACGGTACGCGTATTAACTGTTCATGTCATCCATGCATCCTTAATTGCTATTGCATTTTAACTGCCATGTTTAATTTCAATTAACGGTACACGTATTAACTGTTCATGTCATCCATGCATCCTTAACTGCTATTGCATTTTAACTGCCATGTTTAATTTCAATTAACGGTACGCGAATATCTGCTCATGTCATTGCATGCTTGAATACTCATCGTGATTGCGTAGTTTCGCTACATACTTGTGCTACTTGTTCCGGCTAGGCACCCGTTTTGCGGGCACAACCCTAGGCCAATTACAATTCTGGCTCCTGGTCCAGAAGACGAGCTCTATACAGCCTGCGGGCAATAGGGCACTCTCTGAGTGATCCCTTGGACATGAATACAGCCTGCGGGCAATAGGGCATCCATGTGTGGGTGATCCCTTATACTTGTGCTTGTTACTCGACAATACTTGTCACACTTACCACTTGATACTTGATACTTGTACTTCACTTTACTTGTTATCTCCATGCTATACTTTCCATGCCATGCACCATACTTTAACTGTTAGGTTGTTAGTGTACCTTTCTTTCAGTTTCCTTGCACAAGTCTTTCGACTTGCTGACATGTGCCCCTTTTCTCTTTTGGGTGACACATGTTAGAGCCCGAGCCTGAGATACTTGCTGAGGACGCGGTGTTCGCTGACGCTGAGTCAGAACCCGCGTTGATCGAGGACTTCGTAGACACTGGAGATCAGTCTTAGTGTCTATATTTGGTGTTGTTAGATTGCTTAGGTTGTCGGTGTGTGGCACCTAGTTGACACTATGTTTGTGTTTGTCTTTTGTTTGGCCTTGTTCTGGGCCTTTAGACTCTTTCCTGTTAGCCTGGTGGCTTTTTCTGTGATGTTGAATATTTTGTGGACAAACTTTGGGATTGGTATTTCATATCCGTCTCCTTTTTCTATTATTATTATTGTTGTTCCGTTTACGTTTACAGGGACCTGCTTATACTAAATTGACGCTTATCAGGCGTGCAGCTTCACAGCTCCACGCCTGAGCGGACCTTCTCACGTCTCGTCTCCATTTTAGGGAAGCGGGTCGTGACAGGTGCCCTCCATCCTTGATTATATCCCGGTGGTCTATAGGGCCCCGCTTGTTGCCTTGGTGGATAGTTTTATTGTTGGGTCGACCTTTGTTGATACTGCAGTTGTTGTGGCGGCCGGTCTTGTGGTTGTTGCGACGGTGGTTATTGATGTGGTGGAGTCAAGGCTCCATCATTGTTGGCGTATGAAAATCTGGGATGACCCCTAGTAGTCGGGTTCACCCAATAACTGCTATTACCGGCAACGTATTGAGCTTTCTCCATAGCTTCGTCTCCTTGCTCGCCTCCAACGAACATAACTTGGCTTTGATCCTGCCAGTCGCTTTTGCTTCCTCTGGATGTAGATGTGTTGGAAGCTCCATATTGCTCGCTTATCAACTTTTCTAGCCTCTCTACGGCTTTATAAAGAGAGTTGAATTTGGTAGAGAGTTTTGCCACTGCTTTTGCTTCATAGATGCTCGACGGCTTCAAAGATGACGAAGATTGTACTCTTTTGTCGGCCCATTGCTGATTATTTGATGCCATCTCCTCAAGTATGGCCGTAGCAGCATCCGACGTCTTTTCCAATATAGCTCCCTTGGCCGTGGCATCAATTATTTGCTTTGTGCTTGGTTGCAATCCATTATAGAAGTAATGCACAAGCTCCCATGCTTCAATGCTATGGTGGAGGTATTGGTGTTGGAGATTCTTAAAGCGCTCCCACGCCTTATATAAAGACTCTTGAGGGCCTTTCTTGAAGGACATCATGGTGCTTCGTATCTTCACAGTCTTGGATGGCGGATAGAATTTGTTGACAAATGCGCTCGCTAGCTCATCCCAAGTAGTGAAGGTCCCCTCGGCTTACGTCCTTAACCAATATAAAGCCTTATCACGCAGAGTAAATTGGAAGAGACACAGTCGAATAGCATCCACCGGCATGCTAGGCATCTGGAAAGCGGCGCACTTCGCCAAGAACATTTGCAAATGGTAGTGCGGGTTCTCAAGAGGATTCCCATGGAATGGATTTTGTTGCATCAACACTATGAGTCCCGTCTTCAACTCAAAGTTCTTGTAGGCCGCCAACTCCAGCATGTCTATAAATGAGGTGGTAGATGTGGTCTTAGGCCGTAGCCTACCCCGAATGGAGACAAGCCTAGCCATACGTTGTGCTCGCTCTTCTGGTGTTTTTGGCGTAGCCATTTGATTTTCCTCTATAGTAGATCTCCTCTCGACTCTAAGCTTCCTTGCAGTATGCTCGATTTCAGGATCAAATAATATGTCTTCTTGGAAAGCCTTTGATCTCGTGTACATGCACAAAAAGAGAGAGTCTAGATAGAATTGTTAGCACAATAGAGGAATAAAAGAGTGAAAATAAGAAATAAGAATAAAAAAGGAAAAATAGCTAGGTAAAGAAAATAAAATACCATCACCTCTCTGGCAACGGCGCCAAAAACTTGACCATTCCCAGATATACACCCAGAAAATAATTGTAGTTTTACCGCAACCGTACGGTTAAGTGGTAAGCGGGTTATCGAACACGAGGAGGGAGTAATGGCGGTACTCTATCTTAATTACTAAGCTATTGGTGGAAATGTGATTTGTACATTGTTTAAGAATGTTGGTGTCACAATCATTCAATTATCAATTCAATTCAAAATAATAAAAATGTCTAGGGCTAGGGAATCCCCACCACGGATCGTCATGAATCCTTGTTAATCATGAATCTCAATGTTCCTTGACTTGGATTGAGATAAACTAATCGTAACTAAATAGAGAACCAAGCTCCCACTCTTGTGCTATTGCATGTTTATAGCAACCTAGATTAGAGCCCACTCTAGTGCACTTAATCTAAGCCACCAGCATTAAGATCGACATCATCATCCAATCACAACTCAAGCCCATTCTCGTGCAAACTTGAGTTATGATCTAGACTGTGATAGCTCGTATTCGTCAGATCTCTTGCAAATGAATATGGGTATAGACTTATAATAAAAATGTTAGCGTTGGTCCAATCTCTTGCAAACCAAACCTAGTGAATCTCGGTTATAAATCTAAATCGAATATCTAGACCTTCTCATTGATCACAGCCCAATCTCTTGCAAACTATAGATCAATGGAAATTTCTAGCTATCCGTAGTAAATCAATCACAACCTGACCTTCTAGCAATTCTGGCAACATATCGATTCATTCATCACAAATCTAACATTAAATCCATAGGGTTCATCCCTTTGCCCTAGAACTGTAGGAAGATATATGCCCATAAGGCAATTTATCTTGATTATACGTCTTGTTCATACCGTATATGGTACGTATTATTCTAAGTATAAAATCGTTTGTATTAATATACTTAGATAATATCCATAGACTTAGAGTTAGGTCCTTACATATCTAGATGAGATCTCGATTATGAGTAAGTAAGAGACCGAATAGAAACGTAAGTCTAAAACGGTTCGTGATCATAGATGTGTCGAGAACTAGATATCGACACATCGGATAGATCACTGTGTCTTCGTCTTACCTTCGGGTAATGATGATCTCATAGTCATTCGACTTGCTGAAGTCGGAGACGAGACACAGGTGCTCATTGGAGAATGAGTTCACTGAACGACCAAGTTAGAGTTATTAAATGGTTAACTTTAATGATCTGTCTTTAATAACTCTAGGGTGATGATAGGTTAGTTGATCCTTAAGACCTGAAGTCATCTGTATAAACCTGTGAACAGACGGTATAGCTTAGACCCATGATCTAGCTTCGAGGACCAGTCCTGATGAAAGATCTTAGGTTGGGTTGCACCAGAAGCTCTCTAGGTGAGTAAGTGACTAAGATGGGATTCGTCACTTCCATTAAAGGGAAGTTAGTGTTATAGGCTCAATACGGTCTTTATGTTAATCCTCGGCCGGGGTACGCTGCAAGTTGTGCAACGTGTATACAATAAAAACCGCCGTATACTGACCAAATGTTGTCTGATAGGGTTGACAGTAAACCATACCCTAGGCCAACAATAACACAGTCTTGACGAAGGGATTTTAGCTAACGGAATTCATCACTGACACAGCCAATGCAAACCCTATGACACTTTTGTCAAAGGGTCGATCACGTTATGATGACTCTGAAACAGGGACGACAGCTACTGCTCGTAGTGACCGTCGTCTAGGGGTTTTCGAGCACCAACCTGTAGTAAGGTCAGGCTATAGGGTCTCACACCGAGCAGTGCTCGTGTCTTAGTAATAGGAATATAGAATAGAGAGAAATATCATTTGATGATATTCACAAGCTGAGTTGTGAAAGTTAGTCGCGTTAGCAATAGGGACACAACGTTGCATTAGATGCTAACTTTAACTAAACGCGTTGTAAATAAGATACGACGAATTTTGTAGGAACAAACTTGTTGGAAAGGGTTACCTGGATGACGGGATCGTCCCGGTCTAAACACAGGTTCAAACCGCGTCCAAATCGGAGCTCAAACGAGCCCAGAAACGCAGAAAGAGTTCAAGGGGAAGTGGGTTAGACCCACTGGGCCAAAAGGCCCATGTGCAAAGGCAAACGGGCAACGTCCGCTGGCAGCAGTGGGCGTGGCCCACTGTGTGCAGCGGGCAGGCGCCCGCTGCATCAGCCGGCGTGGCCCGCTGCTCAGCGGGCCAGCGCCCGCTGATGCAGCGGGCACGGCCCGCTGCGGCAGCGGGCGCCCGCCCGCTGCAGCAGCGGGCGCCCGGCTGCGGCCCGCCCTTCCCCCCTTGGGCGGGCGCGCCCGCTAAGTCTAGCGGGCGCGCCCGCAACTTAAGTCAAAATTAGGGGTTTTTGAAACCCTAATGACGGCTACGAATTTTGAGAAATTGCTAAACTTTGAGCAATTGTTTGAGGGGTCAAACGAAGTCGAAATTCGTCGCCGTCAGTTCCTACGCGTTCACCATTCCAAGCTCTTCTGATTGATAGCTTGTTTGGTGTCTGAAGTTTAGTATGTGAGGAGAATAAATTCGTTAAAGTTTGACTTTGTGAAAGGCTAACTTTAAAATTGAAATTAAGCCAAATGGCTTAATTGTTTTTTTCTCTTCATGGGAATTGTCCCACATTGCCCGCAACGAGATGTTGAGTGCTCACTCCCTATATAAATAGGGGTGCACTCTCCTCGTTGAAAAACACACCAGTCAACGATCGGGTAGCTCCAGATTTTAGAGCAAGCTCGATCCGCGACTAATCTCTCTCTCTATATTTTCCTATTCTCCGGAGTAGTCCTAGCACGACTACGAAGGGGGTTTGGATCTGATCCGGACGTCTAAGACGCGGGTTCTTCTCAAGGGAAACTTTCTACCGCGTGTGATCGGCTCGGAGGCGAAAGCGGCTCGGGCGGATCGGTGCGAGGGTGCGAGGCGGCTCAGGGAGATCGGGTCAACGCGGCTCGGCTACGAGGAGCTTCTCAAGACGGTGAGGTACATCTTGCCTGCTCCAGGGCCAAGATTCCGGGTATGTGGTTAAGCATACTAGTGTAGATTTTATTAGTCGCTTTAGTGTAGATCCTTCTTGGGGTGGTCAGACCCACTCCAAGTCGACATAGATCGGGCTGGGTTCTGGCTCCCCAGAGCCTAGCTAAATAGTTTAGCTAGAGTAGAAATTCTTGATTTCTGTTTTTCCGCTGCGCTTTTGTGCCTCCGTGGTCCATCCGACTTAGGACAGATACGGATTCCAGCTCTGGGGGTCCGCCAAAACCCCAACAAGAACAAGGGATCTACTCACAAACCATGGAAACAATAGCAAGATCAATGATATAAAACATATTGCAATTTAGATCTAAAAGGAAACAATTTATAAAAGTGCAAATATTCAAAAGGATTAGACAAACCAGATCTGAGTTCTTAAATCTCCTTCAATACAAAGTTGAATTCAAATTAGAATTAATCTAAAAACTATTCTAAGGAGCCTCCCTCAAGCTGGAATAAAAACTGGGCTTAAATACATGCCCAAAACATCTAACCTGACAGAACTGCCCCTGCACAGCCTAAAACCCTAGTTTCTAACCTAGGCTGGTGGCGCTACTCGACCGAGTGGAAATCACACTCGACCGAGTGCCAGATCCGAATAAAAACCGAGACATTGGAGGGTTTGGGCACTCTGGTACTCTGTGTCACTCGTCCGAGTAGAGTTCATCACTCGATCGAGTGGGTCTTCTGCTGCGCTCCCCAGAATTCCAGAGAGTCTGGCATGTTTTCCTTCAAAAATATGACCTAACTCGGGCGAGTGGAGTTCTCTACTCAGCCGAGTGGAATTAACCACTCGGACGAGTGCATTACGGAACTAGGTCAAGGCAGATTCATATCAGTTTTACTCGGTCGAGTACGCTGCTTCACTTGGGCGAGTGACTAGCGTGACTTGGCCGAGTGGCCTGTTTCTGGAATCCTTTCTTATCCTACTCGCCTCCTCGTCGATTCTATCGATCTTCTTCTTCCCCCGCTCATCATATAGCGTCGTTAGCTCCTCAATAAGGCTATGAGCGATGTTCTGACACGCGTGCAAATCCCTTAATCTCATTTATGCTCCCGATCGCTCCATATTTCCTGAAATCTGACAAAAACAAGAGATAATGAAAAGCAACGCAATATCGTTGAATAATCATAAAAAGCGTGATATGGGCGATCAAAATGTGATGCAAATATGCAGAAAAAGGTGTAAAATATGGACCGATCAGTACGCCAGTCCCAAATATAAATAAATCGGACATTCCTTGCATCATTATTCTCTGCTGCCATCTTGATATCCTCTAGAATATGCCTCCTCTCTGCTCTTATTTTCCTTGTAGTTAGCTCAATTTCTGGATCAAAGTCTATCAAGCTGCCAATGGCCCTTGAGATTGTGCTAATGCACAAAGAAAGAGAACCTACAGAGAATGTTCGCACAGTAGATGAAAAGAAAAATGAACCAAGAAAAAATACCGTTGCCTCAACGGTGCCAAAAACTTGATCATGTCCAGATGTACTCAGAAAACAATGTAGTTTTATCGCAAGCGCACGGTTAAGTGGTGAGCACATATCGAATCACGGGGAAGCGGTTGGTAATATCTTAGTTGTCCAGATGTAGCTAATATTGTGAATAATGGTGTAGGAAGAGTGTCACGAATGTGTAATGGTGTCGGTTGTAATTCAATTAATAAAAATGTCTAGGATTAGGGAATCCCCACTATTGATTTTCGAGTATCAATGTGAATATGAACTCCTAAGTAATAACTCTTAGTTTAGGGTGAAATTATCGCAAATATGTTGTGAACCGCTGCACGCTCTCGTGCTACACAAGTCTAAAATAACTCAAGCTAGAGCTTTGCTCTCACGCAAGCCAAGTTGAATTATTAGCATTAAGATCGACAATATAATTCAATCCTCAAGTCCACTGTCGTGTGACGTGAGTTCGAATCTACATTATAATGGTTCGTATTCATCTTACCGTCGTAAAGATGAATATAATCAAAGAAATATAATAAAGATGCTATCTTTGGTCACTCTCGTGCACCAAATCTAGGATATCCGAATTATAAATCTAAATCAAATATCTAGTGCTTCTTATAGATCAAGATCCTCTCTCTCTCGCCCTCAAGGTCTAAGTAGAAATCCCTAGCTATTTGTAGTTAATCGACCATAATCTAAACCTAAAACAAGTTTAGCAACACATGTTTCAATCAATTTCACATATCAAACCGTTGATCCATCGGGTTCATCCCATTACCCTAGAGCAAAGTGACTACTCACTAATAAACATGATCATAGCAATAAGATTCATGGAAATGGTAGTGTTTATCATTTCAAAGAGATTTAAACAAGAAATATTCATTAAAGAAAATAGATCAAAAGTTTAGATGAACCGATGTTCTCCAAAGCTTCAAAATAATAAGTAAAAATTAAGAACAATGCTTCTCCAATCGATAGCAAAAGCATAGGGAAATAAAACACAAGTCTTATTCCTTGTCTCTAACCATCTCCCCTCTCTTCCAGCGACGGCTACCTTATTTTCTATTTATACATGTCCAAAAACCTAAGTAAAAGTCCACCCAAACCCCGAGTTATAACTAACTTTCCAAAATCTTGCCGTAATCTCACTCGGTCGAGTGAAATTTCCTACTTGGTCTAATAGGAATTCTTGCATAAGCTCCAAAAATCAGCGTTCTGTTCTTCTCTTCACTCGGTCTGGTGACCGATTCACTCGATTGAGTGAAAGTGCCACTCGACCGAGTCAGCCGCTCTAGCAAAGGGTTGATTTGGCTAAATGTCTCATGAATTGGCCGATTGTCTCACTCGATTGAGTGAGTCTTCTCACTCGGTCGAGTGACTTTGATACACTTCGTTTCTTGGGTAGGTTGGTGTCAGCCTCACTCGGTCGAGTGGATCACTCCACTCGGTCGAGTAAGCTGCTTCTTCAACTCTTTCTTCCTCCTTCTTTTCTTTCCCTTTCTCCTCTCTTCATCTTGCTTCTTCTTCTCTTCTAGCACCATAACTCCTCAGCATCATGGCCACTGATGCTCCGACATGCGTGCATATGCTCATAGTTCCAATTTGCTCCCGATTGCTCCATATTTACTGAAAATCCAATAAAACTTAGAAATTGTGAAATTCATTCAGAAATCGTCGTTTAAGCTTCAAAAATGCAATATGGGCAATCGATATAACATGAAAATATGCAAAAAAAAATAAAGTGTAAAATATGAGCATATCAAAATCATGCAATTGGGTGACGTTGTTGTACCAAAGTATTCACATACACCCTGACATCCGTGATGCTATGATAGGACTACATATACCATGCCTAAGCCAACTTCCGTTGGTCACTGACATGTTGTAAGTGCATTATGCTCGACAAATATCAGCAATCCACTTTCTTGCCACTTTTATAGATAGAATTCGGATCAATGCTAGGAGGGCTCTAATCCACGTCCAACTTTCGTTGGTGACATCGATATTGGAAATTGGTGTAGGGATCGAAGACTCTAGATTAGCCATAGCTTCCACTAGCGATTAATCTATTAATGTACAAAGGGGAAGATCGATTTGCACCAATAATAATCATCCTAACACAACACTAATCATCATTCATTCAATAACACATCACAAACACATCAATCCATAGCGAAATTCAAAAGGGTTCAACACATGGCCTTAGATGACTGACTACTCACAATCTATTGATGGAAGCATGATTAAATTTAATAGATGATGCATAAGAACAGTAATAGACGATGAAAATAGCTATCTAATCAATCCACAATAGAAGAGAGCAAAGAAAACTAATATTATATTCAATTCTAGTACCAAAATTACAAGGAACAAAAAGGAATAAAATCTGTACCGGAGAATAAAGAACAAAAACACCTGAAATAAAAGCTCTGATCTTCTTTGAAAAAGTCTGGAAAAGCCTGAAAAGCCTGAAAAAGCCTGAAAAAAGCAGCCCCCTCTAAAGGATGAAGATGAAAAGTATAAATACCCCCCAGAAAATCCAAAAAAAATACCAAACCGCCACTTGGCAGCACCCAAATCATCACAGAAAACCCTAGGCCATGTGGTCGCGTTGGAGTCGATGCGATCACGATGCCACAGAACTCAAAAATAGTGTTTTGTTTCATTTAATCTCAGCAACCATGCGACCGCATCAGATTCCACACGGCCGCATGGATCTGCATTTAGCCTTCATCAAAAATCACTCCCAAACAGTTGTGTATGCGACCGTTTGGGACGTTCTACTCCTTCATGCGATGCGGTCATGTGAAGTATCACACGCGACAGCATTGCCCTCATATCAACTCCCCTTGTGGCTTTATAGTTACGCGACCGCGTGGAGTAACCCATGTGACCGTGTCATTCGTGTTTCCAGCTCTCCCTTGGAGCTTTGACGACGTGACCGCATGTTGCAAGCCACGCTACCGTGTGTATCTTGGCCTCTTCTTCATTTACTTTGTCGATTTGGCTCCCATCCACTTCTCGTTTCTTTCCAACGCCTTCGCCTCGGCTTTAGGGTCCCGACACTCCACATTTGCTCCTGAAATATGTATAACCCAAGAGTAAAAAGGAAAAAAAAGGATGAAAGAAATGTCATGAAATGAGTGGCAAAGTGATATGAAATGCACGGGAATCCTACATGAAAAACTTATAAAATACACACTCATCAGCTGTCCTTGTAGAGCAGAGCCAATTACGAAGCCGATCATCGGTGTAACTGAGTAGGCTGTCCTTATGAAGCATAGCTATAAATAGACAACCTGCATAGAGGTGGTACTTGTGAAGCGTATATGTTAGGAAGCCGACTATGTGTGTAACTGTGTAGGTCGTCCTTGTGGGGCGTAACTCATGAAGGAGTGGCTTGTCGGTGTAATCATTGGGGTCATCCTGTAGAGTGTAGCTTGGTAGGGACGAACCTATGATAGAACTCGGGATCCTTTAGCTTTCAGAATTGGGATTCCTCTCTGCCATTGGATAGGACGAAGTAGGCATTGACCATTGCTGATATGAGTTGTTGAAGGAGATACAGGTTTGAGAGCCTATGCAGCAGATGTTATCACAAGGTTGTTCCTTCTAGTGCCAACTGTTGATGCACGGATCTCATGAAGATCGAACCAAACTGTGGGATGCTTGAACCGTACTGCTAACGCAAGCATTTCCACAACATATAAGCCCAGACATGATAGTTTCACCAGGCTGTACCCATTCTTTAGTACCTAAAATAGAGAAACAAATGCATCAGAGAACCAGGCAGTGAACTCCGAGGGTCAGGGGGTGGACCCCCCTTCTACCATTCGATGCCTAAGTCAGGCGATGGTGGAGGATATGAGGTAATGTGCGTAAGATAACATGTGCCGACGGCGACCTATGGGTTGAGTGTGGGTGTGCCCATAGCCATTAGGGTATAAAAGTAAAGGTATTGTGTACTAGAGAGTCGTTGAGTATGATGAATTGAACACATACCTGGCGGAGGAGAGGTCATATCGATTATATAGAGGATGTGGGAGGTATACCACGTCAAACAGAAATGGGGACAGTGGATTCCATGGCGTAACCGACTCCTACAAATTAGACGTGTGCTCAGATATGATAGAAAGTAATGGACCGAACCTATAGATGAGGCAGGTCCTTTATGCAGTCATTGATCACCAGTCGGTAACGCCTTGGAGAGAGGACTAATCGTTCTCCTTAGATTGCACCACGTGAATACCATGGGTTGAGCTGGCAGATCAAGATGGTACTCGGGTCATGGGATTGGGAAGGCCGACCTCAGGAAGTGAGGTCGTCTGCAAGGATAAGTTTTGACCTCTTGAGGTGAGGTCGTTCTGAGAGAGAGAACCTTGGGGCCAGGGGTTCGTATTTGTAGAGCTAACTTGAGCTAAACTGAACTGAGGATAGGTCAGCTAGGCTCTCAAGCTAGTTCAGGGGGTCTACAATGGCGGGCAGGGGTGAATCCATGTGTAACTTTCTCAGGGCAGCTTCCCAGGGCCAGAAAATAACAGAATAATATTTATACATACCTTTAGCATCCCTTTACAGCGCAATGGTTAAGTCATTGGTCCATAGATCCAGAGGTTATTGGTTCGAACCGGTGAAGTGGTTTTTCAATTTTTATTTCTATCTAAATTCTATGATATACTCCCATATTTATATCAAATATGATAAGGTACATTCAACGCCTCTATATAGCCAACTGGCTAAGGTTTTTTGTGCTTGGATCCAGAAGTTCTGTATTCGAACCATAGTGAAGTCCATTTTTATTTCTATCTAGATTCTTTGATATACACAAATATTTCCGCCAAATATGACAAGATGGTATTTCTTTTGATGCATCAAAAAGCAAGAATCGGCACAAGGGAGGGCGTGTGAATACCACTAAGCCATTGGCTCGGATAAATATGACAAGCTTATATTGCATATTATATAAAAGAAAATTTTACGTGTTTTACTTACAATACCTAGTTTGCTTTTTTAAACAGAGCTTTGTATTTCGTCTCACAATAGTGCTCCTTTTTCTCTGTTTTTATTTTGGATTTCTATGCTAATACAACACACATCTCTCTCATATTAGCTCTCAATTCTCTAATTCTTTTTTCACTCTAACTCTAACCCTTTATATCTCTAAATTAATGTTAAAAAATCACATATCAATTATTATTTCCATATGCTTGTATGTCTATATGTATTAATGTAAAAAATAATCTTTAATTATTACTTTTTATCATATATTATTTTCTCATGCATACACGTCTATATGTATGATACCATTTTTTCAACTTCAATAGACATTGTATATGTTATATAGAATATATTAAATATATGTATAATATTATTTTGTATCTATTATCAATAAATAATTGAAAAATGTTAAAGTTTTTTTGCTATTCTTTAAAAAAAATATTAAAAATATTCTTTACTGTTATGAATGTGCTTTTGTAGGCCCATGTGGAGCCCACTTAGGATTAGGGTATCCACCCATTATGTAATCTTTTCATATAAATATATACTTATGGGTTTCGTAGCCGCTACCTTCATAACACATTATCAACACAAGAGCTTGAAATTTTCCAAAGATCCGATCTTGCGAGGGCGACGAGGAGGAGGTAGATCCATTATGCGGGGTCGTCATCTTCTAAGCGTAGACTTCGTCAAACGTCGCTAGATCTGGAGAACAGATTTAGAGGTAATCATACCTAAAACTCGATCTAAACATATTTATTTAACAAAATCGAATGTTTTTAACAATAAAAATCAAAATTTTAAGATAAAAATGCTGAGTACAAAGATTAAAAACTGGAATTTTCAATAAAACCCGAATTTTTCTTTGAAATTTATGGATCTAGAGAGGGGGACTTGTGGATCTAAAGAGGAAACTGCCGCCAGAAGTCGACAACCATCCACATACGCAGTGTAGCCCCCCAGGCAACCCGGCCACGCCTCCCGTAGTCAGCATCCTCGCCCCCCCCCCCCCTCTCGCCATGAAGCCCCCGCAAGGAAGAGGGCCCCACCGCCCACAGTCGGCGTCCATGTGCCCCATGTCACTGTTCAGCCCCTTAAGAATGGAGGCCTTGCCGCATACAGTCGACGACCCTGCCCGCCCGCCGTTTACCGTGCAGCCGTGCAGTCAGCACCCCTGCGTCCGCTTGTCGTCGTGCATCCGCGCAGTCAGCGCCCCACCACCCACAATTGGCAATGCACGCCTGTCCCTGCAAAACCCTAGCTGGCAAGGGGCACGCGTCGCAGCCCTGTAGGCTACGACCCCCTCCCCCCGTTTGCCCCTTGCGGTGGAGCCCGGCCCCGACAGCCGAGTCAACACCCCAGTGCGCACAGTTTTGTCGGGGCTCCGTGGCCCTGGCGGCCATACCTCCACCCTAGCCAAGTGTTTTTTGGTGACCCTGAAGTCCGACGTGCTAACCACAAGTAAACCAATGCAAACACTAATTAGGGGGTTTGGGATAAAATTTGAACGACTGGCTACTACATTAGATACAAAAATTTATCGGGGCATATTATAAATTCTTGATCCCTTTTCAACTTAATTTTAGTCCCTTTTTAATGTATGTAGCATAATTTATTTTTTTACTTTGCAATTAAATCTTGCTAATGCATGTTGCTTAACTACGTGCTTGTTACAAATAATATATGCCTGCTACATATTTGATGCTCTGTGACGTATGTTTGGTACTTTGTTGTGGTTTTGGATTGGCTATTTGTCACCATTTCTTTTTTCCTTGCATTATTTTCGTTTTAAGAGAAAATTTAGTGAGGATTAAATTGTAATATTCCAAGACTGGCGCACGTCCCATGGAGGAGAAGACCTACTTCTAGAAGATAGTGGCCCTACATGGGTTCCCAAGTATTATTTTTCTTGTTTTTTATGGGACTGTATTTGGACGTTGGTTTGTAATTTAATAATGGTGACTAGCCGATCCACACAACAAATATCTATGTCTGGACTGCATGATTATTTATTTTTCAAATATCTAATTGTTGCTTATTTAACATGCTTAGATAAAATGGCAAAGATAGCAAGCATCGAATTCAATGTTTTGGATGCCACATGCAAGAATTACCTAAGCTGTCAACTGGATATTAAATTCCATCTACACTCGCAGGGCTTAAGTCAAGCCATTGCTACTGGAGACAAAGTGTCTGATATAGATAAGGCGAAACCCATTATCTACATCAGACGCCATATTGATCGGACCCGGAAGGCCGAATATCTCATAGTGGAAGACTCATACGAGTTATGGTCTGCACTTGAGGATCGATACAAACATCAGAAAGATGGTATCCTTCCTTGAGCGCGCTACAAATGGGAAAACCTCCGACTACAGGAATTCAAGTCCATTGTCGAGTATAACTCAGTATTATTTAGCATCACCTCACGCCTAAAGTTGTGTAGTGAAAATGTTACGGAGGAACGCATGTTGGAGAAAACTTACACATCCTTCTATGAGAAGGATGATATCCTCATGCAACAGTATCATGAAAGAAAATTCACGAAATACTCATAACTTCTCTCATGTCTTCTAATAGTAGAACAGAACAGAGATCTTTTACTGGCCACCCATAACTTGCACAGTACTGACACTGCACTTGCGCCTGAAGCACACAATGTCTCTTCTAGAAGAAGAAGAACAAATTCAAAAGCAAACCACCGAAGGAAAAAGCAGTGAAGAAACAGGCCAGAGTTCCCCCACAACAGAACAACAATGAGGAGGAAAAGAAAGTTGCTTGGAGGAAGAATAACACTGGCCAGACATCTGTCCCCAGGAAAGACTGGGAAGACAAATGCTACAGATGTGGCATGACTGGACACTGGTCCAGAAATTGTCGCACTCCACGCCACCTCCAGGATTTGTACCAATCTAACCAGAAGCCTAATGCTGAAAAAAACCTGGTGGAAGAAGAAGACCTGGCTCCAACTCGGTTCACCGTCGAGGATTTCTCGAACGATGACCTCCTAGACTGATACTTCATTTTTATCTCTTTCTGCAATTTATATGTAGTTGAAAACAATTTCCTTCATATATGTTTGCTTTTTGATTAGCATGTTGCTTTATTTCCAGACTATGAATGAAATTAGTTTATTATGCCTTATCTTACTACACATTTTTTCTCTTTCTTGATATAGATGGATAATAAATGCCCAGTGGACAGTGCTTCTATGCACACAATCCTTCGCGACATTAGCTTTTTTCAAATCATCAATAACTACGATGCCACCATAAATACTATTTTTGAACGATCAAGTATAATAGAAGGATCATGGGAAGCAAATATTTTGCTCTCCAATAGTACACAAATCTCAATAAAAGATGATCTATTCTCTCCAAGCTCAAATAGAAACTTACAAAGTTTCAGAGACATCCATCTAAACGGAAACCACCTAGAAACGGTGGACAAACATAATAATGAATACTTGTATGTAACGACTCTAAAAACGGTGCAAAATCCATCGTTGATCGTTTCAAGGGACTCCTGTCAGGTCTCTATCATACAATAATTCGAGCAATAGAAGCTAATATAACTGAGCACCAGAAGTGCAAAAATCAAACAAAATTCTCACTCTGGCATAACAGACTCGGACACCTCGGATCAGAATGATGCACCACATCATATCCCAGTCCGATGGACATAATTTGAAGAACATGAAGTTACTTCAAAAGGGTGATTTCCTTGTCCTCCTTGTTACAAAGGAAAACTGATTACGAGACCATCTCCATTTAAAGTGGACTCAGAGTCTCCTAGCTTCCTGGAAAAAAATACATGGAAACATTTGTGGGCATATTCACCCCTCAAGTGGCCCATTTTTGTACTTTATGGTACTAATAGACGCATCTTCTAAATGGTCATATGTGTACCTACTCACCTGCAACATAGCCTTTGCAAAACTACTAGCAAAAATTATTAAGTTGCAGGCACATTTTCCAAACAACCAGATTAAGAGAATACGTCTAGATAATGCTGGGGAATTTACATCACAAGTCTTTCAAGACTACTTCCAAGCAACTGGCATTAAAGTTGAACATCACATAGCTCATGTTCACACCCAGAACAGGTTAGCTAAATCTCTTATAAAGAGACTACAGTGGATCGCTCATCCATTGCTAATGCAATCTCAGTTGCATGTGACTGCTTGGGGACATGCAATCTTGCATGCTGCATCACTAATAAGGATAAGACCATCTGATAGTCAAACTTATTCTTCGATGCTACTCGCATCTGGAACTCTACTAAATATCTCTCACTTAAGGACATTTGGATGCACAGTCTACATCCTCATTGCATCACCATAGAGGACAAAGATGGGTCATCAACATCGTCTAGGTATCTACTTAGGGTTCGACTCACCATCGATCATTAGATACCTGGAACCCCTAACGGGGGACGATTTTAAGGCACATCTTGACGACTTTGAGTTTGATGCAAATACGTTTCCCAAACTAGGCTTAAATTCTAAGAAGCCTGAAGCTTCAGATACCATTTCATGGGAAACCAAGACCTTGTCCCATTTTGATCCGTGTACAAACCAATGTGAGGATGAGATCCTAAAGATTATCCAAATACAAAACACAGTTCACATACTACTAGCAAAATTCACTAACAACCAGAAGATTATCAGATCACATGTCCCTGCTGCAAACACGCCAGCTTGGATTGACATGCCCAAAGATGGATGCAATCCACATGCAGCAGAAGCGGCCGTACATCAACAAAAGAGAGGACGACCCCCAGGATCTAAGGATAAGTTTCCTCGAAAGAGAAAAACTCCTGTAGAAAATATAACGATACCACCACAGGATGTTGAGCCCAGCCCAAATACTCTCCCCTCTTCAATTCCCCCAAAGAAGAAACATATGAGAAATATCATTAAATTATGTACATACTGGGGAGGTACTGGACAGAAAAAGCATTGTCATCGATGAAGACTTTGTGTTCATTATTGCTAATCACGTCAATGAATACGACAATGATATCGATCCACACTCTCTAGCAGATTGTAAATGCAGAGATGATTAGCAAAAATGAAACGAAGCAATAGGAGTAGAGCTAGACTCACTCTTGAAAAGAAAAGTATTTGGACAAGTAGTTCCAACACCAAAAGGTGTAAAACCTGTGGGCTATAAATGTGTATTCGTAAGAAAGAAAAATGAAAATAATCATATCGTACGCTACAAAGAACTTCTTGTAGCACACGATTTTTCCCAACGACTGGGAATAGATTATGAAGAAATATATTCCACGGTCAAGGATGCGATCACTTTTTGATTTATAATAAGCTTAACATCTACGAAAGGCCAAGATATGCAGCTCATGGACATTGTGACTGCATACCTATATGGTAATATAGATAAAGATATTTATATGAAACATCCGGATGGTTATAAATTGCCAACAAAAATGACAAATAGACCTCGGTACGTCCATTCTGTCAAACTCCAAAGATCAATATATGGTCTAAAACAATCGGGAAGAATGTAGTATAACAGACTTAGTGAATTTCTTGTACAACAAGGATTCACCAGTAATGAAGTCTGCACTTGCACCTTCATAAGAGCAAAGGGAACATGATTTGTAATTATTGTCATCTATGTAGACGATTTAAATCTCATAAAATCTTCCGAAGAGATATCTGAGATATCCAAAAGCCTTACAAAGACTTTTGAGATGAAAGACCTAGGCAAAACAAAATACTGTCTTGGCGTACAAATAGAACACCTCAGCGGATGAATCATGTTACATCAATCCACTTACACATGAAAATTGCTGAAAATTTTCCAAATAGACAACTGTCACCCGCTGAGTACACCAGTGGTCGTCAGATCATTGGATGTTAATACAAACCCCTTTCGTCCGCTGGAAGTGGGGGAGGAAACACTTGGTCCTGAAGTACCATACCTAAGTGCCATTAGTGCACTCCTCTATCTGGCAAACTGCACGTGTCCTGATATAGCGTTTGTAGTAAACTGACACACACGAAACCTACACCAAGATTCCACATGGCGGTGCCACGATCGCCAGGTGTGGTATGGCTCCTAGGTTTCAATTCCGGGCTCAATCCGCAAGCAGACGGTGTCAAGTTGTAGTATAAATGATATTGAATCCCACAGGGATTGTCACGTCCCACTTCGCAAAAAATATGGAGGCGAGGCGTGAGTAGGTCCGCTCAGACTTGAAGCTGTGAAGCTGCAAGTCTGATAAGCGTCAATAAACATCACATGGCAGGTCCTTGCAAATGCGATACGAAACAAAGATAATAAAAAGGAAATGAGACAAGAAGCAATCTCAGAATATCCATAAAATAAGTTCCAACATCGCAGAAAAAGCCACCAGGCTAAAAGAAAAGAGTCTAAAAGGCCCCAACATGGCCAACAAAAGTACAACGTACAGAAAACAAAGTAATGGTGCTACGCACCGACAACTAACAGCAACCTAAAGCAAGCAACTCAGAACAGTCTATAAGACTGGTCACCGGTGTCCACCAACTCCTCGTCAAATGTAGGCTCCGGCTCAGCGCCAGCAAACACCTCGTCCTCAGCTAGGTCTCTAGCTCAGGGTCTAACATGTGACACCCAAAAGAGCAAGGAGCACATGTCAGCAAGTCTACAAGAGACTTGTGCAAGGAAACTGAAAGTAAAGGTAAAGCAACCTAGCAGTTCTAGTATGATGCAATGACATGGCAGATATAGCATGAGTGCAACAAGTAAATTACGAGCATGGCATGGCAACTGGCATTTAAATCATGGCATGGATAACAAGTTTTACAAGAACAATCACAAGGACAAGGACAAGTCTAGTAAGCACGTCGTGCACAGAGATTACGCCTTTTGGCTAGAGTGGCTGTGCGGGCCAACTCCTAAGCTCAAGTGGTCGCTTATCTCTATCCCTCCACGTGTATCGGGCATTGGCTTTTGACCAACACAAGTAGCCGCTTCTGGATCATGAGCCAGGAAGTGTTTTTCAATATGGCATAGGGGTGCACCTAGCCTGAACAAGGAAGTACAAGTATTGTAGCGTGTGCTACGAATGCAACATTCAACTTGGATGACATGTAAGATGCAATGCATGGCAAATAATAGTTTAAGTGCGTACAGATAAGGAATTTAAACGTGGCAGGCAACAATGCATGAATGACATGACAGGGGGACAGATCTAGCTTCGTTGTCAAGCTAGATCTTAAAGTTGCGCCTAGACAGCTATCATTTCACTGTCTAGTCTCTTTTACGCTAAAAACAAGGAAGTGGGCTAAAACATGACCCTAAGCAAAAGTTGGCAAGTTTCACTTGCCTGCAAGTATGCTGTCAGAAAAACACCGTTCAAAAGAGTCCAAAGTCACAAATAACATACGTGCACAAGTCCACCAGCCTACAGTCCCATATTATTAATCTTAATTAGTGATTTTAAAAAAATTTATAAACATCGATTTTAGTCTTGATTAACAAGATGTGGTTGGGGGGTCCTAGGGGTGCAAAACGTTACCTCAACACGACACAAAAGCTACACTGGCGTCGGGTAGCGACGTCAGGGGTCTTGAATATAAGAACGCGCTCCTAGTCCAAATTCCAGATTAGATTCCTCACTCGAATAGTCTGGGCAGCAACCAGATCAACGAACCAAGATTCCAACACTAGGACGTGCGACGAAGGGCTACGACGTATCGCAATGTCGTAATAAGCAAATCCACGAAGAAGAGACACCTAGGTGGGACCCACAGTGATGCTAGGGTCCAATGGGGGACCCACAACACCTCAGGAGAACTTGGGGGGCCCACGGTGGCAAGCAATACGAAATTTGCGACGTTACAATGAACGTCGCTCGGTCAGACTGGTACGCTGCGAGGGAATCTCTCGGTTAGATCGAGAGAACACAGCGCACGGCCGGTCGCAGCGCTGCGGAGCGCGATGCAGAACGGGGGCTCTCAGTCGCAGTGGGTGGGTGCGAGGGATTCCTTCGGTTGGGCGCTGCGGAGCGGGGTTGCAACGAAGCGGTTTACAACGGAGCAGCGGCGCGGGGGAGCGGGTTGGTCAGACCGACTGAAGGCGTCGGTCGGGCGCTGCGGGCTGCAGCAGAGCGGGATGCGAGGCGATGCGGGCGGGGCTCTCAGTCAGACCGAGAGAAGTTCTCGGTCGCAGCGGGGAGCGGGGCACGTTGCAATGTTACGGTTGCAATGTGCGGAGCAGAGCGGCGGTGCAGGGTTGAGCCTCGATCAGACTGTGGGAAATCAAGGAATTCTCTCGGTCGGGCACGTGCGACTGCGAGGTACTATTGCGATGAACGTCGCAAGTGGAAATTTGAGATGTGGGGACTGCTAGGGTTTGATTTCTTGGGAAAATAGGGTATCTTAGGGGTTGTTTATATAGTGTAGGCGGCTTGACTTGGTCTAGGGTTATTTCTATTAGGATTAGGATTTTAAAAAACATTAAAACCCAACTCTCTCTCTCTCCTACTCACGCTTGGATAGGGTGCGGCCAAGAATGGGCTGAGTCAACTAGGGTTGGGTGATAAAACATGTAGGGAATATATATAGGGGTTAAACTAGAGGAACTAGGGTTTAAAGAATTAATGATGAGCTGTGCTAAAAATGTAAAATAGGTCAAATGAACTCCGAAAATTACGAAATAAATATTGGGGTGATCGAGACGACGAGAGAAAGGAAACTAAGAAGACGGATCTCAATTTCGACGTCGAGTGACGAAACTAAAAATAGAAACGTCTCACGTCAAAAGTGAAAATCACAACGTCTCTTCGAATAAGATCAAATCGTGGGAGAACGACCGGAGAAATGTCGTTCCAAATTGGTGCCACAATTTAATACTCTCAGAGACGTTCACAACGACATATCACAGCAAAGTGTTCACAAACAAACAAAGTCTAAAATAAATACGTGCACGGTCAAAAGCACGTGCACGAACAAAGTACCATCGGAAAGCGACCGTTACATCCTCCCCACCTTAGAAATGATTCCGTCCTCGGAATCAACATCAAGCACTACTCGGGAAGAGGTGCGGGAAGCGCTCTCTCATGTCAACCTCACGCTCCCAGGTGGACTCCCCAGGGGAACCATGATGCCACTGCACTCGAACCAAGTCGACGGTCTTGTTCCTCAGCTGCTTCTTCAGTCGATCCAGAATCTCAACTAGCTGCTGATCATAAGACAGATCCGGACGAACCATGATCTCCGAGAAATCCACAGCATGGGACGGATCACTGACGTATCGGTGTAACTGAGATACGTGAAATTCGTCGTGAACTCCCTCCAGCGACGGTGGCAACGCCAAGCGATAAGCCACCGCTCCAACTCTCTCCAGGACGTCAAATGGCCCAATATACCTCGGACTCAGCTTGCCTCTCTTCCCAAATCGGATAACTTCGCGGTTCGGAGAAATCTTCAGAAAGACATGATCTCCAGGCTGAAACTCCAAAGGCCTCCATTTAGCATCTGCCCAATGCTTGAAACGGTCCTGCACAATCCTCAGCTTCTCCGGAATGTTCCTCACAACATCCACGGCCTCCACAATCATCTCCTGTCCTAACAGCTCCCGATCTCCAATGTCATCCCAGCTCAGTTGCGATCGATATTTCTTCCCATATAGCGCGGCGAAAGGCGCCATACCAATACTCGCCCGGTAGCTATTATTGTAGGCAAACTCCACATGATGGAGATGATCCTCCTAAGATCCCTTGAAGTCCAACATGCATGCTCTCAGCATGTCTTCCAAAATCTGAATCGTTCTCTCAGACTGGTCATCTGTCTGCGGATGGTACGTCGTGCTGAAACTCAGACTCGTACCCAGACTCTTCTGCAGACTCTGCCAAAACTGAGACGTGAATCTCGTGTCTCTGTCCAACACGATACTCACAGGGACTCCGTGAAGTCGTATGATCTCCTACACGATTCATGTTACATCACTATCTAAACTAGGAAAAGGAAATAGAAACGGGGAGTAAAAGAATTTACCTCCATATATCCCCCGCTAGCGTCTCAGTAGACTGTCCTACTCGGAAGGGAATAAAGTGCGCGGATTTGGTCAATCGGTCTATGATCACCCAAATCGCGTCATTCTGCTTCGGAATCTAAGGTAGTCCAGTCACGAAATCCATAGTGATGTGTTGCCACTTCCACTCCGGAATCGAAAGCGGTTGTAGTAACCCTGTCGTACACTGATGCTCCGCCTTTACCTGCTGGCATACCAAACACTTGCCGACACTCCGAGCCACACTCCTCTTCATACCATGTCACCAATAGTTCAGACGAAGATCCTTGTACATCTTGGTACCACCAGGATGCACAGAATACGGCGAACTGTGTGCCTCCACCAATAATTCCTCTCTAATATCTCCAGCTGGCACACACAATCTGGCTCCAAATCTCAATGAACCATCCTCATGAATCAAGAAGTCAGTCCGCAAACCGGCTTCCACCTGCTCCCGAATCTTTGCCAGCTTAGCATCTTCAGCCTGTCCAGCCTTGATCATATCCATGATCGTCGACAGTATCTGCATACTCATCAACGAAGAGTCTCTCCAGGAAGAATAATCTCAATACCAGACTCGCAAAAATCCTGCTGTAATCTCCACTACGAAGTCAACATCATCACCGCTAGAAGTCTGCTCAGCGCATCTGGAACCACATTCACCTTGCCAGGGTGGTACTGCAAGTCGATCTCATAATCTGCCATGAGCTCCAACCATTGACGCTGTCACATGTTGAGCTCCTTCTGAGTAAAAATATACTTCAAGCTCTTGTGATCAGTGAAGATCTTCACCTTCTCACTCAGCAGGAAGTGCCTCCAAATCTTGAGCGTAAACACGACTGCAGCCAACTCCAAATCGTGTGTCGGGTAATTCTTCTCATGAGCCTTGAGCTGACGAGAAGCATATGCAACCACATGCCCATGCTGATGCAACACATAACCAAGACCCTTGCCAGAAGCATCACAAAAGATCTCGAATCCTCCACTCCGATCAGGCACAACAAGAACAGGGGCAGTTGTCAATCTCTCCTTCAGAACATCAAAAGCATTCCCACAATCATCAGACCAAACAAATGGTACATCCTTCCGCGTAAGTCTGGTCATCGGCTCAGCAATCCGAGAAAAGTCCTTAATGAAACGCCGATGATAACATGCAAGCCCAAGGAAACTCCTGATCTCAGAAGCTGACTACAGAACAGGCCACTCTCTGATAGCCTTAATCTTCTCGGGATCCACCGAAATTCCATCGCCTGACACCACATGCCCGAGAAAAGCAACTCTATCCAGCCAAAACTCGCACTTGGAATACTTAGCATACAAACGATGCTTCCTCAAAATCTCCAACACTGTCCTCAAGTGTGATGTATGCTCTTCCTCTGACTTTGAATAGATCAGGATGTCATCAATAAAGATAACGAAAAACTTGTCTAGAAAGTCGTAGAAGATCAGATTCATCAGGTTCATAAAAACTGCTGGCACATTGGTTACATCGAAAGGCATAACCACGAACTCGAAGTGACCATACTTCATCCTGAACGATGTCTTCTGAATATCTTCCTTCTTCACCTTAAGCTGATGATAACCACTCCTCAGGTCCAACTTAGAGAACACCCTCGAACCTCCAAGCTGATCAAAAATGTCATCTATACGAGGCAATGGATATTTATTCTTGATGATCACAGCATTCAGCTCCCTGTAGTCCACGCAAATGCGACGGGAACCATCCTTCTTGTTCAATAGCAGAACCGACGCTCTCCACGGAGACACACTGGGATTGATGTAACCCTTCTGCCAAAGCTCATCTAGCTGCCTATGAAACTCCTCCAACTCTGCTAGAGCCATACGATACGGTGCCTTCGAAATAGGCTATGCCCCTGGAATAAGATCGATCGAAAACTCGAGATCTCGATTGGTCGGCAGTCCAGACATCTCCTCGGGGAAGACGTCGTCGAATTCACGCACCACAGCTGGTCTACACTGCTCCATCTGCATAGCAACAATCTCCACCGGTCTGGCTCGAAATCTGACAGGGCCAAGCGAACTGCTACCTCGACTGAACTCAAGCACTGGATGTCCTGGGATCTCGAACACCACCTTCTTCCTCCGACAATCGATCGTAGCATAGAAACTCGCAAGCCAATCCATCCCGAGGACGGCATCATAGTTGATGATGTCATGGACAATAAAATCAGCGTAAAGCTCATGTCCACAGACCACCAAAGGGAAAGAATTGCAACCACGATGCACCGAGATCACGCCATTTCCTGTAACGATGTTCCAACTCTTGGGAAGAGGGGATGTCGTCAAGGAATGCTTCTCCACGAAGCTCCGGGATATAATGCACATCGATGCGCCAGTGTCAAAGAGGACTCGTGCAGGAAATGTGCAAACCAAAATCACACCTAACAAGCAGTCTAACAATCAAACCCTATTCTAACAAACAATCATATGCAAGCAACCAAACATAATCTAACAAGCCAAAACTAACTAAGGAAAGAAACAACTAGACTGAGAGTTACCTGCGATAACCTCATCCACAGCCTCGCTCTCCACTACCGTCATCAGAAAAGCCTGCCTCCTTGGCTGCATGGCCTGCTGAAATGCCTGCCTCTGTGGAACGAGGGCTACTCCACGTCCTGCAGGTACAGGTGCTCTCTGCTGCAACGGCTGTGCTGTAATTGGTTCCTTCCAAGGCTGCTTAGACTTCGGGCACTCCTTCATAGTATGAGTAGGATCTCCACAAATCAGGCACTGTCCCAACATCCTCCTACACTGCTCCTTGACATGCCCGGTCTTGCCGCAGAAATGGCAAGTCGTCTGAGTAGGCTCACCTGGCCTCTTGAACTGCACTGGCTGATTAGGCTTGAACCCAGGCCTAACCACTCATCTGACCTGCTCCATAGGCCTCTTCCCAGCTCCTGGTGTCTGTCCTCTCTTCTGCCTCGTAATCAGCTCCTGTCTCCGTGCAGCTACCAGCAACTTCTGATATGACTCCAGATCTGACGAAGACATCTGGCTCTGCAAGTCTAAGGAAAGACCCTACAGAAACCTCTGAGCTTTCTCCTCAGCATCCTCCACCATCTTCGGTGCGAAGCGACTCAGCCTGGTGAACTCCTGATTGTACTGGTCCACCGTCAGATTTCCCTGCTTCAGCTCAATGAAGCACTGCAACATCTCCCTCCTGGCAGCCTTCGGAAAGTACTCCTCATCAAACCTAGACTTGAAAGTAGCCCAAGGTATCGGCTTCACCAACAGCTCCTCTTCTGCATCCCACCAGTTGCGGGCATTATCCCTGAGCTGCTTCTTCACCAACTCAACCCATCCAGCCGAGTTGATCTTCGACATCTTCAGATTATCCTCAGTATTTCTGATCCACGATCAGCATCCAACGGTCCTTTAGATCCATCAAAGTAAGTCGGGCCCAGCTCCCGAAACTGCTTCGCTCCTGGCTCGAAGCGAGGGGCATTCTGGGTATTCTAAAGCATACCATGCCGCACCTACATCATCTGATGCATCATCTTCATGATCTCAGCATTGGTGGGCTCTCTATTCGACACTTCAACATGATTGGGCCCACCACCAGCTCGGGTCTGTCGTCTCCCATCCATCTAATGACATAGAAAACGAACGAAATTTAGACTCAAAGCTTATGACTTGGATGTTGTAATTTATTTACTGTACATTCTGTTATTATCGTTGTTCCGATAATTCGCAGTTGCAAGACAGGACCTGCATGGGCCACCAACAAAACCTGTCACGCCCCACTTCCCAAAAATATGGAGGCGAGGTGTGAGTAGGTCCGTTCAGACTTGAAGCTGTGAAGCTGCAAGTCAGATAAGCGTCAATAAACATCATATGGCAGGTCCTTGCAAATGTGATACGAAACAAAGATAATAAAAAGGAAATGAGACAAGAAGCAATCTCAGAATATCAATAAAATAAGTTCCAACATCGCAGAAAAAGCCACCAGGCTAAAAGAAAAGAGTCTAAAAGGCCCCAGCATGGCCAACAAAAGTACAACGTATAGAAAACAAAGTAATGGTGCTACGCACCGACAACTAACAACAACCTAAAGCAAGCAACTCAGAACAGTCTCTAAGACTGGTCACCGGTGTCCACCAACTCCTCGTCAAACGTAGGCTCCGGCTCAGCGCTAGCAAACACCTCGTCCTTAGCTATGGTCTCTGGCTCAGGGTTTAACATGTGACACCCAAAAGTGTAAGGGGCACATGTCAGCAAGTCTACAAGAGACTTGTGCAAGGAAACTGAAAGTAAAGGTAAAGCAACCTAGCAGTTCTAGTATGATGCAATGACATGGCAGATATAGCATGAGTGCAACAAGTAAAGTAAAGTACGAGCATGGCATGGCAACTGGCATTTAAATCATGGCATGGATAACAAGTTTTGCAAGAACAATCACAAGGACAAGGACAAGTCTAGTAAGCACGTCGTGCACAGAGATTACGCCTTTTGGCTAGAGTGGCTGCGCGGGCCAACTCCTAAGCTCAAGTGATCGCTTATCCCTACCCCTCCACGTGTATTGGGCATTGGCTTTTGACCAACACAAGTAGCCCGCTTCTGGATCACGAGCCAGGAAGTGTTTTTCAATATGGCATATGGGTGCACCTAGCCTGAACAAGGAAGTACAAGTATTGTAGCGTGTGCTACGAATGCAACATTCAACTTGGATGACATGTAAGATGCAATGCATGGCAAATAATAGTTTAAGTGCGTACAGATAAGGAATTTAAACGTGGCAGGCAACAATGCATGAATGACATGGCAGGGGGACAGATCTAGCTTCGTTGTCAAGCTAGATCTTAAAGTTGCGCCTAGACAGCTATCATTTCACTGTCTAGTCTCTTTTACGCTAAAAACAAGAAAGTGGCCTAAAACATGGCCCTAAGCAAAAGTTGGCAAGTTTCACTTGCCTGCAAGTATGCTGTCAGAAAAACACCATCCAAAAGAGTCCAAAGTCACAAATAACCTACGTGCACAAGTCCACCAGCCTACAGTCCCATATTATTAATCTTAATTAGTGATTTTAAAACACTTTAAAACATCAATTTTAGTCTTGATTAACAGGCTGTGGTTAGGGGGTCCTAGGGGTACAAAACGTTACCTCAACACGACGCGAAAGCTACACTGGCGTCGGGTAGCGACGCCAGGGGTTGAAATATAAGAACGCGCTCCTAGTCCAAATTCCAGATTAAATTCCTCGCTCGAATAGTCTGGGCAGCAACCAGATCAACGAACCAAGATTCCAACGCTAGGACGTGCGACGAAGGGATACGACGTATCGCAACGTCGTAATCGGCAAATCCACGAAGAAGAGACAACTAGGTGGGACCTACAATAGTGCTAGGGGGCAATGGGGGACCCACAACACCTCAGGAGAACTTGGGGGGCCCATGGTGGCAAGCAATGCGAAAGTTGCGACGTTGCGACGAACGTCGCTCGGTCAGACCGGGCCGCTGCGAGGGAATCTCTCGGTCAGACCGAGAGAACACAGCGCACGGTCGGTCGCAGCGCTGTAGAGCGCAATGCAGAGCTGGGACTCTCGGTCGCAGTGGGCCGGTCTGAGGGATTCCTTCGGTCGGGCGCTGCGGGGTGGGGTTGCAACGAAGCGGGTTGCAACGGAGCAGCGGCGCGGGGAGCGGGTCGGTCAGACCGATGGAAGGCGTCGGTCGGTCGCTGCAGGCTACAGCGGAGCGGGATGCGAGGCGATGCGGGTGGGGCTCTCGGTCAGACCGAGCGAAGTTCTCGGTCACAGCGGGGAGCGGGGCACGTTGCAACGTTACGGTTGCAACGTGTGGAGCGGAGCGGCGGTGCGGGGTTGAGCCTCGGTCAGACCGAGGGAAATCAAGGAATTCTCTCGGTCGGTCACGGGCGGCTGCGAGCTGCTGTTGCGACGAACGTCGCAAGTGGAAATTTGAGATGTGGGGACGGCTAGGGTTTGATTTCTTTGGAAAATAGGGTATCCTAGGGGTTGTTTATATAGTGTAGGTGGGTTGACTTGGTCTAGGTTTATTTCTATTAGGATTAGGATTTTAATAAACATTAAAACCCAATCTCTCTCTCTCCTACTCATGCATGGATAGGGTGCAGCCAAGAATGGGCTGAGTCAACTAGGGTTGGGTGATAAAACATGTAGGGAATATATATAGGGGTTAAACTAGAGGAACTAGGGTTTAAAGAATGAAAGATGAGCTGTGCTAAAAATGTAAAATAGGTCAAATGAACTCCGAAAATTGCGAAATAAATATTGGGGTGATTGGAACGACGAGAGAAAGGAAACTAAGAAGACGGATCTCAATTTCGACGTCGAGTGACGAAACTAAAAATAGAAACGTCTCACGTCAAAAGTGAAAATCACAACGTCTCTTCGAATAAGATCAAATCGTGGGAGAACGACCCGAAAATGTCGTTCCAAATTGGTACCACAATTTAATACTCTCAGAGACGTTCACATTGACATATCACATCAAAGTGGTCACAAACAAACAAAGTCTAAAATAAATACGTGCACGGTCAAAAGCACGTGCATGAACAAAGTACGATCGGAAAGCGACCGTTACAGGGATGGTGAAAGTGTATATGGACTCTCAATTTACTTCTAGATCTTGAAGTGAGATAGCTATCGGGTCGAAAGAGTTGTTTGGGGTGTTGTTGTTTTACCAATAAAAAGGACTAGGGCATTAGGGATCACCGCGAAGACCACCGGGGGTCGACGTTGGAATAGAATCGTTACGTTGCATTAGAGTTAGAGGATAAATCTCCCAATACGTACCACTCTCGTGGTATAAAATTGTGAGGTATTTCGGTAGCTCTCGTTGACGCAGTTGCGGTAGCCGTCAACGTAGCGGTATAGTTCGTCGATGGATCCCCTCAAGGCATGAGCCAGGCATGGTCACGAGCCTTGGTTGGATCCACCGATTTCCCTATTCGAATCCCGTAGATACCCCTTAAGCACATCAATTTCATAGACCATGGGTATGATCTCAGTACGGGTTATCTAGGGATTCGGTAGGATCAACCAAAATTCGTCCCTAAATCCCTAATTCAATGTGCAGATTCAGATCTACATCTTCCCCCTAGGATCTTAGGGCTAACCCATCAACCCTAGATGTTGGACGCAACGATCTAGGATCTTGGGTTTGATGATGACAAACGTGTCGTTATATCTGACGTGTGTGCTAAGTGTGTTTTAGGAATGGCAAAGCGATAAATTCTCAAAGTGATGACTTTGTCAACCGGTGGATGAATTGCTATACACAAAACTATTTGACTTGGTCAATATAAAGAGAGATGAAATCTATTTGGGATTTGGTCAAATCAATTTGAGATTTATTCCAATCATACTTTTCCCTATTCCAATTTCATATCCAACTTGAATTGCTATCAAATCCATCCAATTTAATATCTAATTTGAATTGCTATCAAATTCCACCTTGATCAAATCATATCTTCTATTTGTGGTGCAACATGATAGAACAAAATCTCCACCTCCTATTCAAAATAGGATTCTCCACAACCGCATCACCCTAGTGTCTCCCTATAAAAAGCGATCTTCTAGGGTTGAAGAAGAGAGCGGCACAAAAAAACCTACGCAACCCTCTACAAATACACACGGCCAAAAAAAATTAAGGAGCCGAAATATCCAAAGAGCTCAACATTTTTTTTGTATTCAGGTGTGCATCTTCTTCTTGAGGGAACGTAAAGGACGGCCAAACTTTATTCTTAAAAAACAACAGGTATTTGATGAAAGGCCGTAATATTTGATTATCTGCATAATATATGTTTAATATTTGATGAACTTACGTGTGTCTGATGTGCATGTATTTGATGGACTTTATAATATTTGTTTAATACTTGTTTTGTAGTGGAATCATTTGAATTACAGGGCAATATATTTTTTGTGGGTTCCTTTTGAGCCGTGAGTTTTTGTGAAGTGACTTTTGTGAAGTGCACAAACATTCCTTTGAGCCGTGAATTACAATCATCAAGAGTCGGCCGAATTTTTAAGTGTTTGTTCTGCCTTTTTTTAAGAGCTGCAAATTGAAGGAGCCGAAACACTTGAATTATCAAAGCTCCGGCCGATTTATTCTTGGGTGCTCATGTTTTTTTGAGGCAACAAGAAAACTTGCGGTTTGAAACAAATGGATCCAATCAAAGTATTACATTGTGCCATCAAATCAAGTTCATTGTGCTTGCAGGCTATGAGTGACCAAAGGTAAGCTTTTTGTGTTTCAAATCTAATCACTAATTCTTTGTTGCTTGGTCTCAGCCGCACCAAAGAGGACAAAGCCGGCCACCTTCTGATTGTTGTGCCAGGGTTTTTAAAGAGCCGCATCATCCTTGGGGAAATCATGTGCACAATTCTTTGAAGCCCTAACGCAGCTGCACTTCGAAATCCACCGAGGGGCCGAATCTTTGTTCATTGAGAAGCAGGCCGTTTTTTTTGGGTGCTTAAAAGAAATCTCCAAGAGCTTTGGGAGCCAATAAAAACTGAGGGCACATCTATAAATTCTTATATCTTGATGCTTTCCCCAAGGCCGAATTTTTATAAAAGCCGCAGGATTTTGGGGTGTTGCACTTTCATTTTTCTTTGGGCCGAAAGTTCTCAGTTTGATTGTTTCATCTCCAAGAACAAAGGCCATATGAGAGGAGAGACGCATCCTTCTTCAATGAATTAAAAATCTCCGAGAGCCCAAGCGAATTGAAGCAGACAACAAAAGGGAGTTGCATCATCTCTTTTTTTAATTTTTAATTCCTCACTTACTCTTTATTAGTTTGCATGCGCTTGGATATTTAATTCCCATACTTTTGTTTGCAGACAGAGAAGCTAATTGCCGCAAGCTTTGAAAAGGATTCATAAGCCGCAACCTCTTGGTGTCGTAGTTTCAAACTTACATCATTTACAAAGAAGCCGAGAGCACCTATCAAAGGGAAAGTGCCGCAATTTCAGTTGCCTACGGCAAGACGACGATATCTTGTCAGATTCAGATCTGACCCATGCTTATTGACGAAGACATCGCTGCTACACAATCTGAGCTTCCTAAACTCTATACCTTATTATTTTGTGTAGCAATTGTGATAGATCTTCGTAGGGGAAACTTTACCTATTCTTCTGTGACTATTTTGGGACTTGTCTAGTTGGGACTAGACAAGTGGGACCCAGCTAGTTTGGGACTAGCTGGTAGAAAGCATTACTAGGATTGATAGTGAGAGAAAACACTGTGTGTGGGGTACTGAGAGCCTGGAGAGTGTAGAGACGTAGAGGGTGCTCTGAGCGTGCTCTAACTTTAGGTTTTGTACCTATTGTGCTCTTCAATACTAGTTCTGCTTTGGGGGCTGGAGTAGGTCGTTGGGACGACCGAACCAGGGTAAATCTGATGTGTACTCTGTGTCTGCTTTTTATTTACCCTGTTGCTGCTATAACTGCGTGTGCTTATTCGTGGGTTGCACGAATTATTTTTATAAGCCTATTCACCCCCCCCCCCCTCTAGGCTAGGATCCAGAGCCAACAAGTGGTATCAGAGCCAGTTTAGTGATCTAGCCGAGTTTGACCATGGACCACATTGATAGTGCTTTTACTGAGGGTCAGTCTATTTTCCGACCACCTAGATTTAATGGAGTAGACTATGCTTATTGAAAAAATCGTATGAGAATCTACTTGATTTCTATTGATTATAAAGCTTGGCAAATTGTTGAAAAAGGCTATAAATCACCTGTTATTAAAATTGAAAACACTGAGATGCTTAAACCTGATGATAAATGGGATGATAATGATTGGAAGCTTTATTCTCTTAATGCTAAAGCTATGAATGCTCTCATTTGTGTATTAGATAAATCTGAATTCAATCGCATCTCACATTGTTTAACTGCGCAGGAAATATGGTATACTTTGGAGGTGACGTACGAGGGAACGTCACAGGTGAAGGAGTCTAGACTTGCACTTCTGAGCACGGAATACGAGGGATTTCGCATGCTACCATCAGAGACCATATCAGAAATGTTTGCGAGGTTCACCAACATTGTCTACAAGTCTAGTTCACTCGGTAAGCCATATTCTATCCTTGAGCAGGTAAGAAAGATATTAAGAGCACTGCCAAGCTCTTTCAGGCCTAAAGTTACTGCCATCCAAGAAGCGAAGGATCTATCGCAGATGAGGGTGGAGGACTTGATAGGTAATCTAATGTCCCACGAGCTTGAATTGCAAAACGTGGATAAAAGGGAGAAACCTGAGGAGAAGGAGAAAGCTACCAAGTCACTTGCTCTGAAAGCTGACGAAAGTGAATATGATGATGATGACATAGCGCTAATGGTTAGAAACTTCAGAAAGTATGTCCAGACCAAGCAAGGAAGAACAGAAATGGCACCCAGGTTTAATCGCTCTAACTTTTCTCAGTCTTCTAAGCAAACTTATGATCAGAATGCTACTAATAGAATGACTTGTTTTAAATGCAAGAAAAGAGGACATCGAATGAGGGATTGCCCACATGAGACAGCTCAGGTAGCTAAAGAAAAGGGAAAATCCAAGGTGCTAACTTGGGATATGGACAGCGAAGCTGAGAGTGAGGAGGAAGAACATGAAGCCCACTCATGCATCGCATTGATGGGAATACACGATGAGGTAATTTCTGGTAGTAAAACTGCTCTCCTTACTCTTTGTAAAGAAATGCAAGATAAAATAGTAGAGCTTGAATCCACTATAGATGATTATTAAAACGAGAACTTTGAAATGCAACAATCTGAATATGAAATGTCTAAAGAGATTGAAAAACTCAAAATTGATATTGTTGCTCGTGACTCTACTATTGACACTTTGAAAAAGGAAAAGTCTAGTTTTAATGATGAAGCACCATGCCTCTCTTGTCCTTCCTTGATGAATAATATTAGCATGCTTAAACTTGATTTGATTAAGCTCGAAACTGAAAAAGACTATGTGATTAGAGAGCTTAATGATAAATTTTGCATGTTGGATAGTGATTTAAAAAGAAAAATGATTGAATTTGAAAAGAAGGAAGATGAAAACAAGAGAGCTTTTATGAGTAAATGCACATTGCTTGTGGAAGAAAATAAATTGTTGAAATCCAAAGTCTCTAATCTTGAATTGGCCATTAAGAAATTCTCTATGGGAAAACAATCGTTGGATACTATTTTAGAGAATCAACTATATGGCAATAACAGAAGAGGACTTGGATTTGGTTTGAAAAATGTCGAAAAGCCAAAATTCAAAAAATTCCACAATGCACCCTCTATGCAAAGAACAAATATGCAAAGTGCTTTACTTGTGATAGTGTAGGTCACACTTCATATTATTGTAAATTTAGGAACACAAATATCAAGTTTAAACAAGTGTGGGTTCCTAAAACCATATTGGCTAACACTAGTGGACCTTGTTGGATTCCAAGGTCACACTTAACACCTTTCATGTAGGTGTGATGGATTTTTGGCGAGCAACGTTAAATTCAATGTCTCATTCTTTTAGCTCCTTCGTCAAAAAGCGACAAGAAGGTATAATTTTTATCCCTCTTTGCATTTCATTGCAGACCTTCATAGATTTATTTTGTGTGCTTGATTTATTTTGTTTGTGTGCTTGTTTGCATGTCTTTTAAATGTTTTTATTTCTGAAAAAAAATTCAAAAAAAAAAATTCAAGAAAAAATAAGCTTAAATGAATACCTTTTATGATCTATCTTAAGTGGTATTGTATGAATTTTCAAGTCTATCCCTTGTAGAAATTAATTCATTATTGCTGTAGCTACATGAACATGTTGTTCTCTTTTTAATAGCCATGACACGTCTCATAAATTTCGAATTTGACTTCTACACCTACATTTGCACTTTTACGATAATCGACTTTTTAGTGCTTTTGGAGATTCTTTTGAAGAATAATGGAAAGTGAATGTAGGAATGATTAATTTCTGAATTTTCTAAGGGATATGAAGTGTTTAGCCATGAATTAAAATTGAGCACAAAAGAATTGAAAAAAAACTATATTTGCTCCGTATGAAAAATGGATACACTTCATGGCTAATACACAACCCACGAGTATCCAACTTATGCTAAATGGGTAATCATTAGCGTTGGTGTATATAACTCGTCAAGCAATGTCACCCCACATTTAAAAGTCCTTTTAGGCCATGTTTTGGGGTTCGGTAACTTGAACTCATCTTTGATGAGGTGGGAAAAATCAATCCTAGTGTTATGCATGAAAATTGGAAAATGTGAATTGATTTGGTTGATTTTCTGAAATTGAATCTCCTTTTGTACTTTATTGTCTATGTCACTACACTTACACAAAGGTGGGAAGTCGTGTTATGAAATTCTATGAGCGTGAATTGTCTATTTTTTGGAAAACTCATGCAAATTGTATGCTACATTTAATAATGGTTTATTTTTGCATGGAATATTGTTGTGACTTCATTAATCCACTTTTGGTGATTACAAAGGGGGAGAAAAGGAATGAAAGATTTGTGTGTTGTCGGTATTATTTGTTGAAGAAGGAAGAAGGGGGAGCTTGAGAAAAATACTTGAATAAATGTTGAAGGGGGAGCTTGAGAGAAGGGGGAGCATGCTTTTATATTTGTTATAATGTTGTGCATGCTATGAATATCTCATTTCACGATTCATATTGCATTACACCCTTCAACACACTTCACACACACATCTGTTGCTCAAATCTTTTATGTGTTTGTCATCACCAAAAGGGGGAGATTGTTGGACGCAACGATCTAGGATCTTGGGTTTGATGATGACAAACGTGTCGTTATATCTGACGTGTGTGCTAAGTGTGTTTCAGGAATGGCAAAGCGGTAAATTCTCAAAGTGATGACTTTGTCAACCGGTGGATGAATTGCTATACACAAAACGATTTGACTTGGTTAATATAAAGAGAGATGAAATCTATTTGGGATTTGGTCAAATCAATTTGAGATTTATTCCAATCATACTTTTCCCTATTCCAATTTCATATCCAACTTGAATTGCTATCAAATCCATCCAATTTAATATCCAATTGGAATTGCTATCAAATCCCACCTTGATCAAATCATATCTTCTATTTGTGGTGCAACGTGATAGAACCAAATCTCCACCTCCTATTCAAAATAGGATTCTCCACAACCGCATCACCCTAGTGTCTCCCTATAAAAAGTGATCTTCTAGGGTTGAAGAAGAGAGCGGCACAAAAAAACCCTAATGTCTGCGCAACCCTCTACAAATAATACACACGGCCAAAAAAAATTTTAGGAGCCGAAATATCCAAAGAGCTCAACATTTATTTTTTGTATTCAGGTGCGCATCTTCTTCTTGAGGGAATGTAAAGGACGGCCAAACTTTATTCTTAAAAAACAACAGGTATTTGATGAAAGGCCGCAATATTTGATGATCTACATAATATATGTTTAATATTTGATGAACTTCGTGTGTCTGGTGTGCAGGTATTTGATGGACTTTATAATATTTGTTTAATACTTGTTTTGTAGTGGAATCATTTGAATTACAGGGCAATATATTTTTTGTTGGTTCCTTTTGAGCCGTGAGTTTTTGTGAAGTGACTTTTGTGAAGTGCACAAACATTCCTTTGGGCCGTGAATTACAATCATCAAGAGCCGGCCGAATTTTTAAGTGTTTGTTCTGCCTTTTTTTATGAGCCGCAAATTGAAGGAGCCGAAACACTTGAATTATCAAAGCTCCGGCCGAATTATTCTTGGGTGCGCACGTTTTTTTGAGGCAACAAGAAAACTTGCGGCTTGAAACAAACGGATCCAATCAAAGTATTACATTGTGCCATCAAATCAAGTTCAGTGTGCTTGCACGCTGTGAGTGACCAAAGGTAAGCTTTTTGTGTTTCAAATCTAATCAATAATTCTTTGTTGCTTGGTCTCAGCCGCACCAAAGAGGACAAAGCCGGCCACCTTCTGATTGCTGCGCCTGGGTTTTTAAAGAGCCGCATCATCCTTGGGGAAATCATGTGCACAATTATTTGAAGCCCTAACACAGCTGCACTTCGAAATCCACCGAGTGGCCGAATCTTTGTTCATTGAGAAGCAGGCCGTTTTTTTGGGTGCTTAAAAGAAATCTCCAAGAGCTTTGGGAGCCAATAAAAACTGAGGGCACATCTATAAATTCTTATATCTTGATGCTTTCCCCAAGGCCGAATTTTTATAAAAGCCGCAGGATTTTGGGGTGCTGCACTTTCATTTTTCTTTTGGCCGAAAGTTCTCAGTTTGATTGTTTCATCTCCAAGAACAAAGGCCATATGAGAGGAGAGACGCATCCTTCTTCAATGAATTAAAAATCTCCGAGAGCCCAAGCGAATTGAAGCAGACAACAAAAAGGGAGTTGCATCCTCTCTTGTTTTAATTTTTAATTCCTCACTTACTCTTTATTAGTTTGCATGTGCTTGGATATTTAATTCCCATAATTTTGTTTGTAGGCAGAGAAGCTAATTGCCCGAAGCTTTGAAAAGGATTCACAAGACGCAACCTCTTGGTGCCGTAGTTTCAAACTTACCTCATTTACAAAGAAGCCGGGAGCACCTATTAAAGGGAAAGTGCCGCAATTTCAGTTGCCTACGTCAAGACGATGATATCTTGTCAGATTCAGATATTATTTTGTGTTGCAATTGTGATAGATCTTCGTAGGGGAAACTTTACCTATTTTTCTGTGACTATTTTGGGACTTGTCTTGTTGGGACTAGACAAGTGGGACCCAGCTAGTTTGGGACTAGCTGGTAGAAAGCATTCCTAGGATTGATAGTGAGAGAAAACACTGTGTGTGTGGTACTGAGAGCCTGGAGAGTGTAGAGACGTAGAGGGTGCTCTGAGCATGCTCTAACTTGAGGTTTTGTACGTATTATGCTCTTCAATACTAGTTCTGCTTTGGGGGCTGGAGTAGGTCGTTGGGACGACCGAACCAAGGTAAATCTGCTGTGTACTCTGTGTCTGCTTTTTAGTTACCCTGTTGCTGCTATAACTACGTGTGCTTATTCGTGGGTTGCACGAATTATTTTTATAAGCCTATTCACCCCCCCCCCCCCCCTTTAGGCTAGGATCCAGAGCCAACAAGTGGTATCAGAGCCAGTTTAGTAGATCTAGCCTAGTTTGACCATGGACCACATTGATAGTGCTTTTGCTGAGGGTCAGTCTATTTCCCGACCACCTAGATTTAATGGAGTAGACTATGCTTATTGGAAAAATCGTATGAGAATCTACTTGATTTCTATTAATTATAAAGCTTGGCAAATTGTTGAAAAAGGCTATAAATCACCTGTTATTAAAATTGAAAACACTGAGATGCTTAAACCTGATGATAAATGGGATGATAATGATTGGAAGCTTTATTCTCTTAATGCTAAAGCTATGAATGCTCTCATTTGTGCATTAGATAAATCTGAATTCAATCGCATCTCACATTGTTTAACTGCGCAGGAAATATGGCATACTTTGGAGGTGACGTACGAGGGAACGTCACAGGTGAAGGAGTCTAGACTTGCACTTCTGAGCACGGAATACGAGGGATTTCGCATGCTACCATCAGAGACCATATCAGAAATGTTTGCGAGGTTCACCAACATTGTCTACAAGTCTAGTTCACTCGGTAAGCCATATTCTAGCCTTGAGCAGGTAAGAAAGATATTAAGAGCACTGCCAAGCTCTTTCAGGCCTAAAGTTACTGACATCCAAGAAGCGAAGGATCTATCGCAGATGAGGGTGGAGGACTTGATAGGTAATCTAATGTCCCACGAGCTTGAATTGCAAAACGTGGATAAAAGGGAGAAACCTGAGGAGAAGGAGAAAGCTACCAAGTCACTTGCTCTGAAAGCTAACGAAAGCGAATATGATGATGATGACATAGCGATAATGGTTAGAAACTTCAGAAAGTATGTCCAGACCAAGCAAGGAAGAACAGAAATGGCACCCAGGTTTAATCGCTCTAACTTTTCTCAGTCTTCTAAGCAAACTTATGATCAGAATGCTACTAATAGAATGACTTGTTTTAAATGCAAGAAAAGAGGACATCGAATGAGGGATTGCCCACATGAGACAGCTCAGGTAGCTAAAGAAAAGGGAAAATCCAAGGTGCTAACTTGGGATATGGACAGCGAAGCTGAGAGTGAGGAGGAAGAACATGAAGCCCACTCATGCATGGCATTGATGGGAATACACGATGAGGTAATTTCTGGTAGTAAAACTGAACTCCTTACTCTTTGTAAAGAAATGCAAGATAAAATAGTAGAGCTTGAATCCACTATAGATGATTATCAAAACGAGAACTTTGAAATGCAACAATCTGAATATGAAATGTCTAAAGAGATTGAAAAACTCAAAATTGATATTGTTGCTCGTGACTCTACTATTGACACTATGAAAAAGGAAAAGTCCAGTTTTAATGATGAAGCACCTTGCCTCTCTTGTCCTTCCTTGATGAATAATATTAGCATGCTTAAACTTGATTTGATTAAGCTCGAAACTAAAAAAGACTATGTGATTAGAGAGCTTAATGATAAATTTTGCATGTTGGATAATGATTTTAAAAGAAAAATGATTGAATTTGAAAAGAAGGAAGAGGAAAACAAGAGAGCTTTTATAAGTAAATGTGCATTGCTTGCGGAAGAAAATAAATTGTTGAAATCCAAAGTCTCTAATCTTGAATTGGCCATTAAGAAATTCTCTATGGAAAAACAATCGTTGGATACTATTTTAGAGAATCAACTATATGGCAATAACAGAAGAGGACTTGGATTTGGTTTGAAAAATGTCGAAAAGCCAAAATTCAAGAAATTCCACAATGCACCCTCTATTGCAAAGAACAAATATGCAAAGTGCTTTACTTGTGATAGTGTAGGCAACACTTCATATTATTACAAATTCAGGAACACAAATATCAAGTTTAAACAAGTGTGGGTTCCTAAAACCATATTGGCTAACACTAGTGGACCTTGTTGGATTCCAAGGTCACACTTAACACCTTTCATGTAGGTGTGATGGAGTTTTGGCGAGGAACATTAAATTCAATGTCGCATTCTTTTAGCTCCTTCGTCAAAAAGCGACGAGAAGGAATAATTTTTATCCCTCTTTGCATTTCATTGCAGACCTTCATAGATTTGTTTTGTGTGCTTGATTTATTTTGTTTGTGTGCTTGTTTGCATGTCTTTTTAATGTTTTTATTTCTGAAAAAAAAATTCAAAAAAAAATTCAAGAAAAAATGAGCTTAAATGGATACCCTTTATGATCTATCTTAAGTGGTATTGTATGAATTTTCAAGTCTATCCCTTGTAGAAGTTAATTCATTATTGTTGTAGCAACATGAACATGTTGTTCTCTTTTTAATAGCCATGACACGTCTCATCAATTTCGAATTTGACTTCTACACCTACATTTGCTCTTTTACGATAATCGACTTTTTAGTGCTTTTGGAGATTCTTTTGAAGAATAATGGAAAGTGAATGTAAGAATGATTAATTTCCGAATTTTCTAAGGGATATGAAGTGTTTAGCCATGAATTAAAATTGAGCACAAAAGAATTGAAAAAAAAAACTATATTTGCTCCGTATGAAAAATGGATACACTTCATGGCTAATACACAACCCACGAGTATCCAACTTATGCTAAATGGGTAATCATTAGCGTTGGTGTATATAACTCGTCAAGCAATGCCACCCCACATTTAAAAGTCCTTTTAGGCCATGTTTTGGGGTCGGTAACTTGAACTCATCTTTGATGAGGTGGGAAAAATCAATCCTAGTGTTATTCATGAAAATTGGAAAATGTGAATTGATTTGGTTGATTTTCTGAAATTGATTCTCCTCTTGTACTTTATTGTCTATGTCACTACACTTACACAAAGGTGGGAAGTCGTGTTATGAAATTCTATGAGCGTGAATTGTCTATTTTTTGGAAAACTCATGCAAATTGCACGCTACATTTAATAATGGTTTATTTTTTGCATGGGATATTGTTGTGACTTCATTAATCCACTTTTGGTGATTACGAAGGGGGAGAAAAAGAATGAAAGATTTGTGTGTTGTCGGTATTATTTGTTGAAGAAGGGGGAGCTTGAGAAAAATACTTGAATAAATTTTGAAGGGGGAGCTTGAGAGAAGGGGGAGCATGCTTTTATATTTGTTATAATGTTGTGCATGCTATGAATATCTCATTCCACGATTCATATTGCATTAAACCCTTCAACACACTTCACACACCCATCTATTGCTCAAATCTTTTATGTGTTTGTCATCACCAAAAGGGGGAGATTGTTGGACGCAACGATCTAGGATCTTGGGTTTGATGATGACAAACGTGTCGTTATATCTGACGTGTGTGCTAAGTGTGTTTCAGGAATGGCAAAGCGGTAAATTCTCAAAGTGATGACTTTGTCAACCGGTGGATGAATTGCTATACACAAAACGATTTGACTTGGTCAATATAAAGAGAGATGAAATCTATTTGGGATTTGGTCAAATCAATTTGAGATTTATTCCAATCATACTTTTCCCTATTCCAATTTCATATCCAACTTGAATTGCTATCAAATCCATCCAATTTAATATCCAATTTGAATTGCTATCAAATCCCACCTTGATAAAATCATATCTTCTATTTGTGGTGCAACGTGATAGAACCAAATCTCCACCTCCTATTCAAAATAGGATTCTCCACAACCGCATCACCCTAGTGTCTCCCTATAAAAAGCGATCTTCTAGGGTTGAAGAAGAGAGCGGCACAAAAAAACCCTAATATCTGCGCAACCCTCTGCAAATAATACACACGGCCAAAAAAAATTTTAGGAGCCGAAATATCCAAAGAGCTCAACATTTTTTTTGTATTCAGGTGCGCATCTTCTTCTTGAGGGAACGTAAAGGACGGCCAAACTTTATTCTTAAAAACAACAGGTATTTGATGAAAGGCCGTAATATTTGATGATCTACATAATATATGTTTCATATTTGATGAACTTACGTGTGTCTGGTGTGCAGGTATTTGATGGACTTTATAATATTTGTTTAATACTTGTTTTGTAGTGGAATCATTTGAATTACAGGGCAATATATTTTTTGTTGGTTCCTTTTGAGCCGTGAGTTTTTGTGAAGTGACTTTTGTGAAGTGCACAAACATTCCTTTGAGCCGTGAATTACAATCATCAAGAGCCGGCCGAATTTTTAAGTGTTTGTTCTGCCTTTTTTTAAGAGCTGCAAATTGAAGGAGCCGAAACACTTGAATTATCAAAGCTCCGGCCGAATTATTCTTGGGTGCGCATGTTTTTTTGAGACAATAAGAAAACTTGCGGCTTGAAACAAACGGATCCAATCAAAGTATTACATTGTGCCATCAAATCAAGTTCATTGTGCTTGCAGGCTGTGAGTGACCAAAGGTAAGCTTTTTGTGTTTCAAATCTAATCAATAATTCTTTGTTGCTTGGTCTCAGCCGCACCAAAGAGGACAAAGCCGGCCACCTTCTGATTGCTGCGCCTGGGTTTTTAAAGAGCCGCATCATCCTTGGGGAAATCATGTGCACAATTCTTTGAAGCCCTAACACAGCTGCACTTCGAAATCCACCGAGGGGCCGAATCTTTGTTCATTATGAAGAAGGCCGTTTTTTTGGGTGCTTAAAAGAAATCTCCAAGAGCTTTGGGAGCCAATAAAAACTGAGGGCACATCTATAAATTCTTATATCTTGATGCCTTCCCCAAGGCCGAATTTTTATAAAAGCCGCAGGATTTTGGGGTGCTGCACTTTCATTTTTCTTTTGGCCGAAAGTTCTCAGTTTGATTGTTTCATCTCCAAGAACAAAGGCCATATGAGAGGAGAGACACATCCTTCTTCAATGAATTAAAAATCTCCGAGAGCCCAAGCGAATTGAAGCAGACAACAAAAGGGAGTTGCATCCTCTCTTGTTTTAATTTTTAATTCCTCACTTACTCTTTATTAGTTTGCATGTGCTTGGATATTTAATTCCCATACTTTTGTTTGTAGGCAGAGAAGCTAATTGCCGCAAGCTTTGACAAGGATTCACAAGCCGCAACCTCTTGGTGCCGTAGTTTCAATCTTACCTCATTTACAAAGAAGCCGAGAGCACCTATCAAAGGGAAAGTGCCGCAATTTCAGTTGCCTACGGCAAGATGACGATATCTTGTCAGATTCAGATCTGACCCGTGCTTATTGACGAATACATCACTGCTACACAATCTGAGCTTCCTAAACTCTATAACTTATTATTTTGTGTAGCAATTGTGATAGATCTTCGTATGGGAAACTTTACCTATTTTTCTGTGACTATTTTGGGACTTGTCTAGTTGGGACTAGACAAGTGGGACCCATCTAGTTTGGGACTAGCTGGTAGAAAGCATTACTAGGATTGATAGTGAGAGAAAACACTGTGTGTGGGGTACTGAGAGCCTGGAGAGTGTAGAGACGTAGAGGGTGCTCTGAGCATGCTCTAACTTTAGGTTTTGTACCTATTGCGCTATTCAATACTACTTCTGCTTTGGGGGCTGGAGTAGGTCGTTGGGACGACCGAACCAGGGTAAATCTGCTGTGTACTCTGTGTCTGCTTTTTATTTACCCTGTTGCTGCTATAACTGGGTGTGCTTATTCGTGGGTTGCACGAATTATTTTTATAAGCCTATTCACCCCCCCTCTAGGCTAGGATCCAGATCCAACACTAGAAATATCTACTCACACATGGCAATATTCACGAACGAAAGCATCATTTTTAGAGACCAAGACATCATAGCAATCGAAAGAATAGAGATGAAAGACTTACAGTGGGAGATAGATAAGAATTACAGTTTATAGATCCCAGAAAAAATTCCAGATTTCCAAGCACAAGAACAATCGAGAACAAGAGTAATAATCCGAAAGTTTCGATCCACAATTCCTTAACAAAAATTAATCTAAAAGTAGTTCACTAAAAATTGCCTTCGCTCTCTACTAAAACTCTCTCTAAAATCCCTAAAATCAGTCGCTTCCAGATACCTCATGAGATCCAGCCTTCAGTCCCCAAAAATCACGCCCAAACCGCATCACAAAAACGTTTCCAAAAATGGCCCTAGAATCGTCGACCGAGTGGGTGACTCGGTTGATCAGTTCGTTGCTCGTTCAGTCACTCGGTCCGAGTAGCTATACTGCTCGACCGAGTACTACAGGGAATCAAAAATCGTCAAAATCCTCACTCTGCGTGCACAGGCCGAGTCAGCTCAGCTCGGTCCGAGCAGAGACTGACTCGGTCACTGAAGAGCTACACGGGCCCTGCGCTGGGATTGCTTCAGCTCTGAAATCTGACGCTACTCGACCGAGCAGGTGAACTACTCGGTCCGAGCGATCCCTGTATTTGCTCATTTTTCCTTCTTTGCTTCTGCTCAACCGAGCAGCTCCTCTGCTCGGTCGAGTCATCTGGGAAATCTTCTGCTGCTGCTCCTGCGGCAGCTCCTCCTCTCCTGCTCTCTTCTCTTCTCCTCCTGCTCTCTCTCTTTTCCTCCCATGACTCTAAAAGTATGGCGGACTACTGGGGAGCTTCGCCAATGAGCTCATAGACGCGTCGGATGTGTCCATACCCAAGTGGGGTCCCAAATCGCTCCAAAATCCCTGAAAACTCATAAGACACTACGAAACTCGAATATATCATCAGAAACGCGATATCGTAGTAAAATATGGGATTTGGAAGCGAAAATGACATGGGATGCAATGGAATGATGATATGAAAATAGTGAAAAATATGGACACATCAAAATCCTCCAAGCTTACCTCTTACTCGTCCTCGAGGAAGTCGAATAAGCGGTACACCGGGAGGAAAACAAAAAGCAAATAAGAAATAAAAAATAAAAAGAGAATAGAATAGAAGTGAGAGGAGGATGCTAAGGATGTTCAGTCAGATCTCTGGCCTAAATAGTAAATCACGATGCTCTGAATAATAAACATACATGCTATTGGCAATTTCTAGTTTTACAAATCATATGACTAGCATGCAATGCAGGAAAAGGATAGGGATCTACTGAAATAACACCATCAATTCATATCAATCTCATGCAATCCCTAGAGTCTAGTATAAAGAAGTTGGCAATGCCCTTTTCAATCACAGATACACAAGGAGCATATAGTAATCACACTACATGTAATAGAGAATAGAAAAAGTCATGCCATTCAGTTATTCATTTCGATTCATGAAAAATCTCCAAAAACTAAAGCACTTCCTAAAGTTTAAGCATTATTAAATCTCCCTGTTATGCATCGTCTCCACTCTACTGTCATGCTCACTCATGTGATAAGTTGGTTTACCCCCCCCCCCCCCCCAGCTTAGCTTGAGGCATCACATCTAGGAATATGATATGAAATTTTTCTTTTTCTTCCCAATATAAGTGATAGCTTCTAATGAAAAGATACAAAACAATATTAATTCTTTTTCTTTCTTTTTCTTTTCTTTTTCACATATGAATATGTACACTTTTTTTCATTCATTTAGAAGCTATAACTTTTTTTCTTTTTGGGTTTGGGAAGTGAGATGCGGTAAAGATAGCTGTGGGGGTGTAACCAACTGATATGTAGAGATATATATAGATATGTGGAGAAGGAAAACAGTATAACTATCGGTTTACTCATAAGAGGGTGCACAACGGTTTGATAGAATAATACCCTAACTAAACTCATAGATAGCATGGATATTTTCATTCCTCTAAACGAATACTGAAAAGGCATGCAGTAATAAGCACAATAGCAATATGCATGCAATCAGAAGTGAATAATATAAAAGCAGGTACTCCAAGTGTTCTAGTGATGCTTGAACCTAGATGCATTACCCAACATAGATCATACTAGATACTAATTCATGCATTCGATTTTCAATTCATTTTAAGCATTAAAGCAGATAGATTAGCAATAGAAATGCACGGATATATATAGTAAAACTGAAATTTACCCTAATAGCATGTCATCGAAAGTGAGCATCGTAAAAGACTAATTAAGCTACGAGAGGTATCATCATGCGGAACATCCTTAGCAAATAAAGATAAAAAGGCGGAGAAAATAGGAAAATAAAGAAAAAGAGATGCATGCATGGTGAAAATAGAAAATATGATGCAAAATGAGAAAAAAGAAAACGACGTGGAAAAGTGGTGAGAAAGTAAAATAAAAACTGAAATAAGGGAAGAAAATGTAAAAGAAAAATCAAAAATAAAGCGGTAGCGCTCATCCCCCAAGATAAACCTAGCAGTGTCCTCACTACTAAGAAAACGCTAGTATGCAGGAGATGATGCTAAATGGGTCAGGTGAGTGAGGGAATAAAATAAAAAACTGTGCAAAAAGAAAATAAAAAATAAAAACATGGAATGATGCAATGCTGAAGGAAATATGATGCATGGGTGGCTCCTCCCCAAACTATGTAAGTGCAAGGCACCGGACAGACAGATGGGCTCAATATAAGTAGGGGGAGGCAAAAAATGGTATGGACGACATCAAACAGAGGCACCACCCTCTGGGGGTGGTGATGGATCCCTCTGCTGTGGACCATGAGGTGTGGGAAGATCTGGCTGGAACTCGTGAGGCGGGTCGGTGGTGAGGTCAATGATGGCCGTGGAGGGCTCAGCTGAATACAACACCAGGGCAGACATGGGATCGATTGTGACATCCAACTCAGAAGTGGAAGAAACAGGCTCTGCAGTATCCTGAGGAAGTGGAGCACTGTGCGATGCAGTGGAAGTCACAGTAGATGGCCTGGGTGGTGGGGCATGTGCAAGGATTACTGGAGGTGGTCCACGTGTCCTGAGAAGATCTATGATGGATAACAAGTCGACTCACTCTCGAGTTGTGTGTCGCCGTGGAGCATACAAAGTCAGTGAAATCTCTTCGTAGGAGAGAAGTCGACTCCTCTAATGCTGTCAGGCGACCATCTGTAGTACGGGAGTCGGGTGGAGGGCGGGGGATGTGTCTGTGAGTCACCCTCTCGTGAATCGGTCCGGTGCAGCTGAGGCACGGTGCCTAGGGTGGAAGGTAGGAGAGGGTGAGCTCGATTGTAACTCAACGGTGCCAGAAGAAAGATCCGTCGTCGACACAGAAGAATAGACAGACGTCGACATGCTCTCGGTAAAAATGGCAGCGGATGATGTGGAAGTGGTGCCGGAAATTGGAATCTGGTGACCTAAAGAGAGAGGAAGTGTACCTATCAGGTCGCTGAGAGGAGGAAGACTGGGTGCAGGGTCGTGCACTAAAAAGTCTAGATCTGTGAGGTTAAGAGCAGACTGGAAATCAGTGCCTTCCGGTAAGGAAACAGTGGATAGAGAAATCCGAGTCTCGGGGCAAGAGGTGGAGATAGTCCCAGAAGACTCGACTATCGTGGGAGCGGTAGATACAACGGTGGTGGAAGAGACAGCTCTGGAGGATGATGGTGAGCAGGTGGTACTGGGAGGCCGGTAACTAAGGCAGCAATGTCATGCAACTCGAACTCCGGAGAGCGTTGCATCGTGTCATCGGCGGCTGCCTCGACGGGTGCTCCAGGGGGCTCGAGTACGTGTAGGGTAGGGAGTGGGTAGACCTGAGGAATCATCTATTTAAGATGAACTGGAGCAATATGGGTGAGGTGCATGACTAGAAGAACCAAATGTGTAGTGTGGTGAGTGCCAACGAGATAAAGCCAGTGACGATCCCCGTATGGTCTGATAATATGCATATACTCGAGCACGCCAAGGGTCCAGTGTGTAGGGCCAATAGGACGGTGAAGGTCATCTGGGATGTGAATATCAAGCATCCTAGAAAAAATGGTAAAGAAACCACCGCAGCAGATGTCAGTGGCAGAGTGGGTGATGGCTGTCTGGAGTAGGCGGTGACACAACCAGTGGGCTGCGTCAGAGAGCATGAAAGTGTGGAGTGAGCCATCAAGATGGAATCTCAGAAGTCAGTTCATGTCCAAGAGATGGGTGAGCTCTGGTAGGGACATGATCCTGACCTCAGGCCTGCAGAAGAGAGTGGTGGCTAAGTGCCGCTGGGCGTAACTAAGGCATGGGTGCACGATGCACGATGCCTTTGCCCGATTAGGTCGATACTGAGGAAGGCCTAAAATACGCTCCCAAAAGGCTCTGGCATCAAATGTGTCCACATCATAGTGTGGAGAAAAGGCTACTCTGGGCTCGGGGATGGCAGGGAAGTGGAAGTACTCACGAATCATGGCATGTGTAATAGTGCAATCATGATCCATGAGCCAAAAAGTGATGCCATCACCCGCTTGGGTGCTAGCGAGGGAGCCGAGTGCCTCGAGTGTAATGTGGTTGTAGGTGGGGGCGTGTACACCGAGGAAGCGATCGAAACCGATCGCTCGGTAGAGGTGATGGACTCCCTGAAGGAGACCAAGGGAGCGCAGGGTAGGCATGTCTATGAACAAAGTAGGTACGAGACGACGTTGAGAGATCTTAACAAAGAGCTCTCGGTGAGTGTCGTCTCGAAACGTGATGCATAGGTCCGTAGACGTGCAGGCAGGGCATCCCTGGTGCCTACTAGGTGTGGGTGATATGATGCAGAGGCGGTGGTGGCTGTGGAGGGAATGTGGGCAGAGGTGGTAGAGGTAGTGGTGGTAGTGATGGGTGTGGAAGGTGTAGATATAGGAGCTGTGGTGGAGGGGGTGATAGTGGTGGTGGTGGTGCTGGTGGTGGCGGTGAGTCGTGCACGACGCTGGGGTCTGGAGGAAGAGGCGCCTAGAGTGGGCCGCATCCCATGTATGGGTGGGGTAGGGGCACCTCGCGTGCGAACCATCCTATCAATGTTAATGTGAGATGCGGTATAAAAATAGGTAAAAGGGGAGAGTTTACCGAATATGCGAGTGATGCGAGCTATGCAAGTGCCAGAATATCCCCCAAGCTAGTCCCTATAGTCTGTGCTAACGTAGGCAACGAACACCTGCAATAGAAACGACTAAAACGTCAAAATAGGGCATTAAAAGTTGGGGACAAACTGATTTTGGGATGCTCGACCGAGCAGCGATACTGCTCGGTCTGAGCTGTGATACTCGATGGGGATGCACGGACCGAGTACTGCGCTGCTCGGTCAGTTGACCGAGTGGTGGCGGACGTGCCCTAGGGCACAGGAGATCGAAGCGGGGGGTTTCTGGCGATCGGTTAAGGGAGGGTGCGGGGGTAGTCAGGGGGGTTTTGAGTCGGTGAGGGGGGTTTCTTTGTAGTCGGATGGGCGACGCCGTCGGCGGCGGTGGCACCGTCGACGGTGTCGTCGATTAGAAATGAGGACGGGGGAGAAGAGATGGTCAGAGAGATAGAGAGAGGAGGGAGGGGAAGCGACTTACCGGAGATGGGCGGCAGACCAGCGGTGCAAGCGACAGACCGGTGGTGAAGGACGGCGGTGGCGGCGGGGGTGAACGAGTAGGGAGTATGAGGGGGAGCTCGGTTGAGGGTAAAAACTTTTTAGATTAGGTTAAAAAATTTTAACGGTGAAGCAAAAAATCGAAACGAGTTGGGGTTAAAACCCCAACTCATTTGAGGGTGGGGCCTGTTGGAATTTCATAATTCTATGTTTATATTCCCATATGGTTTTGATATGACAAACACATTCAGTGCTACTAACTCTATGTATGCAGATACAAATCAATGATGAGTTCCACACAATCAGATATCTTCATGCATACTCAATCAGATATATCATTCATGAAGCTGGAAAGACAAAGGCACCTAATCCATGACTTGGATATATAATCACTTGATAAGGATCTCCTGCAAAGACGTTTCTCAGATTCAGTTGTAGATGCAGTCCTATCTACGGCTTTATGTAATCAATGTCAAATTTACTTTATTAGAGTCACAAATCCTTGTGATAATATGTCTTAGTCATCTAGGTTCCATTACTCAGAGATCTACACTTCCCAATTTCGAAAATTCGCAACTTTGAAAATTGGCAACCAATAACCCCATTTTGGTCGACCAATTTTAAACCTTCGAACTTGACTATGGGATTACATATGCTAACTCCCATAACCATGTAGATTCTAGAATTGCCTTCCAACGGTCAAAATTCCCTCTCTAAATTTTGGTCGACCAATTGTCCTTTTGGTCGACCAATTTCAAAACTAGCCGTTTTGATTCCAAATTTTCAGGGACGGTTCTTGCCCGTTTTGCAACGTTAACTACAGTCCCCAACCGTCCCTAAACACTATAAATAGAGGGGTAGACCCTCTCTTTCTCTTCACTCACTTTCCTCTTCTTTACTCTCTTATTTGTTGAAATCAAGTCTTTCATTTTCTAAAGCTTTAGGCCATTAGTTGTTCTTTTCTTATTTGTAAGAAGAAATCATTAGATTTCTTTCTTCGTTTAAGAACGGAAGAACTTGGATTTTCAACATCATTTTGGAAAGTTGTTTATGTTCATAATTGAAAGAAGAAATCGATTGATCTCTCTCTTCTTTTATGAACCAGAGAACTTCAAGTGTCGCTCTTCATTACATATCTTATACATCTTGAAGTTCATCTTCTAAACACCATCCTTGAATTCTTTCTCTGAAAATTATACCAAGGCTATATGTGTTTTTCTATTTCATTATTTAACAGGTTTGAATCTCTGTTTAGAGATTGTACAAAGTTTGGGACACGTGGAGTGTCGCCATTTTTGTAAGTTTGTGCTTGCGGGGCAAGTGATTATAGTGGATTGAAAATCTCTACGGGGTAGAGGACTGGAGTAGGATCAAGAGAATCCGAACCAGGATAAATCTCTTTGTTTGCGATTGGTTTAAATTTCTTTACTTGTCATTTTATTTCTGTGCCATCTTTGCAAATATTAGTAACATTTTATTTGCAACATTTTTATTATATACACTATTCACCCCCCTCTAGTGTATTGATCCATATAGGCTAAAATTACATTTGGTATCAGAGCAAGGCTAAGATGGCAGCAAGGTCCTCAACATCAAACATGAACGCTGTTCCACGCAACTACAATCAGCATCCTGAAGGGCACTCTCAAGTTCGTCCTCCTCTATTTGATGGTTCTAATTACTCATATTGGGAAATACGAATGGAGATTCATCTCCAAAGTATGCATTATGAGATTTTGGACATCGTAGAGACATGATACACAAAGCCAGAAACACATGTTGCTGATTGGACCACCAACGACAAATCTGCAAAGACCAACAACTCAAAGGCCATGAATGCTTTATTCTGTGCCATGGATAAACATGAGTTTAATCGAGTATCTTAAGCCAAAAGTACAAAGGAGATTTGGCACATACTCAAGGTAACTCATGAAGGAACCAATAAAGTGAAGGAGACCAAGATTGCCTCTTTGGTTCATAAATATGAGTTGTTCAAGATACAAGACAAAGAGACGATTGGAGAAATGAACACCAGGTTCACTAACATTATTAATTCTCTTAATGCTCTTGGAAAAGTTTACTCTTCTCTTGATCAGGTACGCAAGATTCTTAAGGTACTCTCCCCAGAATGGCGTCCAAAGATCACTGCTATTGAGGAAGCCAATGATCTTTCCACATTATCCATTGAAGATCTAATTGGTAACTTAATGGCATATGAAGTCACATTACAAGATGCAAAAGATGAATCATATCAAAAGAAGAAAGTACTCGCCTTCAACATAACATCAGATGATGATGATTCAGATGATGACATGGCATTCTTTGCCAAGAACTTCAGAAAGTTCTTTCAAAAAGGTAAGTATAATAATAAATCTAAAAATACCGATTCTTCTCTTTGTTTCAATTGTAATAAGCCAGGACATATGAAGAAAGATTGTCCACTTCTCAAAGCAAAGTTCAAAACTTCCAACAACAATGATCAATCTAGAAGAGAAAGGAAGTTTGATAAGATGAAGAAAGCATTTGCAGCAACTTGGGATGAATCTTCAGATGATGAAGATGACCATGATGAAAGTGCTAATATGTGCTTTATGGCACAAGATAATGAAGATGTGGTAAGTGCTTGTAGTAATGAAGAATTATTAGATGCATTGAAAGATCTATATTCTCGTTTCAAAAATATATATAGTCAACATAAATCTTTGAAACAGAATAATGACGATCTCCTTATTAAATATCAAGAATTATCTTCTTCTAAGAACATTACACCTATTGAGAATACATCTTCTCAAAATTTAGATCTTAGTAAAGAAAATGATATTCTCAAAACTAAGAACCTAGAATTGCACACACAAATATCCGAAATGGATAAAAATATTTCATCACTAAAGATGAAATACGACGAGATGTCTTCCAATGTTGATAAATTTAACAAAGGAAAGACTAATCTCGATGATTTGCTAAAAATTCAATATCCAGCAAATCATAGACAAGGATTGGGATATTCTCATAAGGATGCACCCAAGTCTTGTAACACTTCTTCTTCTTGTGAAAAAACTATCTTTGTTAAACCACAAAAGAAGAATCACACATTTATTTACACGAAGAAAGTAAACATTCCTACTTCTTATTCATAAAGAAATGTTATAAACATTTCAAAATAATCTCCTAGGAAACCTAATACAATTAGTATATGGGTTCCTAAGGATTCTTGTTTAAAAGATAGAAATGGTTATATCTCTAATTATATGCATTCTATTATTTATTCTAGTGATTATCTTATAAAGCCAAATTCCAATTGGGTTTGGCTTCCAAAAATCTAATCCCAAGGACCCTAAAAAAGGGGTACCAATGCTTAATGTTTTATCTTTCAGGTACCTAAAAAGGAAAGATGGATTTTGGATAGTGGATGTTCAAACATATGACGGGAAATGTCAACTTGCTTTCAACCGTTAAATATAAAGATGGAGGCACAGTTACCTTTGGTGACAAAAACAAAGGCAAAATCATAGGCATCGGAACAGTTGGCAATACAAATCAGCCTATCATTGAGAATGTTCTCCTGGTTGACGGTTTGAAACATAATTTACTTTCCATTAGTCAGTTATGCGATAAAAATTACAAAATTGTTTTTGAACAAAATGCTTGCATCATTTATAATTCTGATATGTCATCTATTTTATTCCGTGGTACACGTAAGATTAACATTTATATCTTATGCATGTCTGTTACCACTAATAATCATTGTTTAATGATTACATTAGATGATACTCTTTTATGGCATAAACGTTTTGGACACACTAATTTCAAAAACCTTGCACATATTTCAAAACACAAGTTAGTAAATGGAATACCAAATATTTCTTTCAAACACAAACGTTTTTGTGATACTTGTCAACAAGGAAAAATGCACAAATATTCTTTTAAATCAAAGGATGTTATCTCAACAAAGAGACCATTAGAACTTCTACACTTAGATTTGTTTGGTCCTTCAAGAGTAGCTTCTTTGAATAGAAGTAGATATGCATTTGTCATTGTTGATAATTATTCAAGATATACTTGGGTTATATTCTTACAAAACAAGAATGATGCATTTGAAGAATTTTCAATATTTTGTAAAAAGATACAAAAGATCAAATCCTTTAACATTGTCACTATTCGTAGTGATCATGGAGGAGAATTTGAAAATGAATCTTTTACCCATTTTGTAATGAAAATGGCATTTCTCACAATTTTTCTTTTCCTCGTGCTCCTCCTCAGAATGGAGTAGTAGAAAGGAAAAATAGAACTTTACAAGAATGTGGAAGAACAATGCTTTGTGATAGTAAATTACCGAAATATTTTTGTGCTGAAGCTATCACAACTGCTTGTTACATTATGAATAAAGTTCTTATAAGGCCATTGCTTAATAAAACTTGTTTTGAATTATTCTTTAATCGCATTTCACGTGTATCATATTTTAAAGTGTTTGGATGTAAATGTTTCATTCTTAATACTAAGATGCACTTAATAAATTTGATTCAAAATCTGATGAAGGTATTTTTGTTGGATACTCAAAACGTAGCAAAGCCTATAGAGTATTTAAAAAAGAACTTCAACAGTTGAAGAATCACTGCATGTCACATTTGATGAGAACCCCTCATCTAATTCTCCCATCATTGATGATGAAGAGAATATATTACCTTTATCTAATTCTTTAGATAATATTAATCTTGATGAAATTGATGCTACTAAACCCTCTGTTGAGTCTATTTCAGATAATACAGATCTTCCCAAGGCATTTGCACAAGTTCCAAACCATCCATCAGAATTAATCATTGGAGATATTACAGATGGAGTTAGAACTCGTCGCCAAATAGAACGCATTGTGCTTTCCTTTCATCATTGAACCAAAGAACATCAAAGATGCATGTGAAGACAGTTCATGGATTATAGTTATGCAGGAAGAACTCAATCAATTTCAACGAAATGATGTTTGGGCATTAGTTCCCAGACCAACAGATCATTCAATTATTGGTACCAAGTGGGTATTCAAGTATAAATTGGATGAATCTGGTCAGGTAATTAGAAACAAGGCACGATTGGTTGCACAAGGTTATAATCAAGAAGAAGGTATTGATTATGATGAAACCTATGCACCAGTTGCACGTCTTGAGTCTATTAGAATGTTGTTATCATTTGCATGTTTTAAAGATTTTAAATTATTTCAAATGGATGTCAAAAATGCTTTTCTAAATGGTTTTCTCAAGGAGGAAGTTTATGTTGAACAACCTCATGGTTTTATTCATGAAAATTTAGAAAATCATGTTTTCAAATTAAAAAAAGCTTTATATGGTCTCAAACAAGCACCTCGTGCTTGGTATGAAAGACTTAAAAGTTATCTTTTAAATTCTGGTTATTCAATTGGTAAAATAGATTATACTTTATTTATTAAGAGCATTAAATCTGACATAATCATTATTCAAATATATGTTGATGATATTATTTTTGGTTCTACTAATGAATCTCTTTGTCAAGATTTCTCTAAGATTGTACAGAAAGAATTTGAGATGAGTCACATGGGTGAACTCAATTACTTCATCGATCTTCAAATCAAACAATTGAAGGAAAGCATCTTCATTCACCAAAGCAAGTATTCTAAGGAACTCATCAAGCGTTTTGGTTTAGAAAGTTCTGCAGAAAAACGTACTCCAATGAGTACATCTACCTCTCTCGACAAAGATTTAAATGGTAAGAGTGTTGATCAACGTCTTTACAGAGGTATGATTGGCTCTCTACTCTATTTAACTGCTAGTAGACCAGATATTATGTTTTCAGTATGTTTATGTGCACGTTTTCAGGCAGATCCTAAAGTTTCACATCTAACTGCCATAAAAAGGATTATTAGATATGTTAAGCACACTTCTGATTTTGGTTTATTTTATCCCAAATCAAGCACATTTGATTTATTATCATATAGTGATGCAGATTTTGCTGGTTGCAAATCAGATCGTAAAAGTACCAGTGGTACATGCCACTTTTTAGGTCATGCTTTAGTTTCTTGGTTTAGCAAAAAGCAAAACTCTGTTTCATTATCTACAACCGAGGCAGAATATATTGCCACCGGTTTAGCATGTGCTCAAATCTTATGGATGAAACAAACTATTTTAGACTATGGTATTAATTGCTTTACTTGCCCTATTATGTATGATAATATTAGTGCTATTAATCTTTCTAAAAATCCAGTGCATCATTCTCGTACAAAACATATTGATGTACGTCATAATTTTTTAGATGATCATGTTCAGAAAGGAGATGTAGTTCTTAAATTTATAGCTACTGAACATCAGACTGCTTATATTTTGACTAAACCTGTGCAAGAGGAGACTGTTATTAAGCTTCGTAGGAATTTAGGGATTATTAGTGAATCGGACTTATGTCACATTCTTATTTTTATTTTTAGAATTTTTCAAAATTTTCAAACTTTTTTGGCTGTTTTTTAAAATTGGTCGACCAATTCACCAATATTGGTCGCCAATTGTCGAATTTTTTATTATTTTAGGTAACTACTTTGTCTTTCCGCTTATTCTCATTACCCGTTCCCTCCATTTTTGTTTCTAAAACTGAACCCATCCTTTCGTTTTCAAATTTGCGTGGGATTCGTTTTCTAACTGATCTACCGATTGGAATTATTTCAGTTCCCCAAACTTCCCTTAACTGAATTTTTCTCTCTATTTAATTCTTATCCTGCCTAGGGACTCTCATTCACAAAAAAAAAATTTCCCAACGCCTCATTTCCCGAAGCCTCATTCCCCCTAAATTTTCGCCGGCCTTCAACCTACCCTCGCTCGCCGGCTTCCACCCTCAATCTCGCCGGCGCCTCCTTCAAATCCCCAGCCCCATCACCGATCCTCCGCCTCCTCTCCTCAATCGACCCTCCGCCCCTCTCTTAGACCGCCGACCGCCGATTTTCGAAGGCTCCGACCCGATTTCGCCGGCGCCCACCCCAAAATCACCCATCCGTCGCTGATTTTCCCTCGCACTGCTCCGATCTACCTTCGATCCACCGTATTTCGCCCTCCACACCGATGGATCCACGCTCCCTAGATTTCATTACGACGGCTTCCCCGGCTTACTTTCGTTCTTCGGCGGCTTCGCAGCACTTTCGCCTCCTGGAGAACCTCCCGTTCCATCCAGAACGCCATATCGACTTCAATGATCACGGCTTCTCCCAGATCTTCGGCCCTCTCTGCTCCGCTAGCCTCGTCTCCCTCTGGTTGACGACCAACCGTACTCCTTACTTCCCTACTCTCGTCCGAGATTTCTATGCAAATTTGGATTCATCCACCCAGGCTGGTATGCTCTCTATTACCACCATTGTGAATGTGTTTTACTTCAGGTTGACTGGTCCCATGCTTTCTAGGCTACTGAATCTATCCCCTACCCATGTCCAATCTCTACCCGAAAATCTCACTGACACAGCCATTAAGCTTCTGTTGTCCACTGATTTCCGCCCGAAGCGTTCTGCGGCCACCTTCATCCCCCTGCCCGCATGATGGTTAAAATAATCCTCACCAATCTCGCCCCAAAGATTGGCTCCCTCAATTACGTCAGTACCAAGACCGCACGTTGCCTTTATGCTTTGATGGGTGAGCTTCCCGTATATTGGGGTTCTGTTCTTTTGGAAACTTTGGTCAAGCCTGTACGCTCTCACATTTTCCTCCCTTCGCTTATCGCTCGGATCCTAGAAGCATTTCTGGTTCCTTTTTCTAATTCAGTTCCACTCCTTAACCCTATAGATTTCAACTCTAAGACGCTTACACATATGCAATTGGTTATTTCTGACACTTCTGATCCTGAGGAGGACGACGATGCCGACGCATCTGTCCACGATACCTCTCATGTTCCATCCCGTCCTACTACTCGGTCCATGTCTCGCTCTCCTCGCACCCGTACTCGCTCTCCCCGACCCCGTACCACTCCTCGCACCCGTACTCGCTCTCCCCGACCCCGTACCACTCCTCGCACCCGTCCCTCTCCCGGCACCCATACCCCCGGCTCCTCTTCTCACGCCTATGGTCGTGTTCCCGTTAGAAAGCGGTATTCCCATTCTGGTGCCTCTCCTAGCACTCCTGTTACACCCTCCTCCTCACATGGTGATGAATTGCTTGGTGACGTCCGTGCTTTACGCCATTCCATTACCCGTGGTTTTTCTGATATTAGAAATGAGACGCATGAGGGCTTCCGCGGCATTCAGTCTCACATGAGTTCGAGTGATCATTCCATACGCGATCATAATAAAATGATGGACTCTCTTCAGATCGCCGTAGCCACCATTGCCACTCATTTTGAGGATTTGCATTTTCGTGTTCATCGCCCGTCTTCCGACGCAACGACTTCTCCTCCTGGGCCTTCATCACGGCCTTAGCTCTTGGTTTCAGTGGTTTTCGATGGTTTTTTGGGCACTTTGGGTCCTCGTTTCTTAGGTGTCTGATTATATTCTGGTGTTAGTTTCTTGGTTTGTTGGTGTTGTTCTGTACGAACTTTGGTTTTTGTTGTTTTGTTGTTTGTGGTTGTTCCTATGTTCAGATTATGGGATATATGTTGTTTCCAGCAATGTGCCTATGCTGTCCAACTCAGTTCTGTACACACTTTGGGTTATATTTGGTTCCTCACTTCTGTTTTTAGAATGGTGTTGTTTGCATTCTTTTTAAGTGATGTTTCACTTGGCTAAATATTTTTTTGTTGCTACTTTATATGTGATGTTTCACTTGGTTGTTGTCTTGTTGTTCTGTACTTGTTATCACCTATTTCTTTTGCTATGTCCTTTGGTTGTCAATGGCTATTTTGTTTTGTGATATTCTGTTCTTTTTGTGATGTTCATAGGTTCTGTCACAACTCTGGTTTGTCTTTGATTGCTATGTTCTTTGTTTAGTATGTTCCTATTTGACCACTCTCTTGGACGTTTATTTCTTAGTTGTTTTGTAATGTTCGTTTTGCCTATGTAACCTTGGTATACATGGTTCTTTATTATGTGTTCTTTAGGTTCTATTATGTTGCATCACCAGCCCATTACAAATTCCTTGGGCTCATTGCACATATACTTCATTTCTACAGACATGACTTATTTTTCTTTGGCATGCTCTTACTATGTGAACATTTTGGCCAAAATATTTGGGCATATATTTTGTGGCCTTCCCACTAAATTTTTTAAATGATTTGCCAATTCAATTTTTACTAGCCTACTCACTTATTCGGCCTCCATAAAGTATTTTCCTCCAACTTTTTTCAGCCCATATATATTCTATTAGGCCTACACCTCATTTTTCCACCACTGACCCACTTTTGTTCATTATTTCCGGCTGTATACTTCTTATTTTGCCACTCATTATATTTCTCTCCCATTTTTTTATTACCTACTCTATTCTTTGCCTCTTTTTGAGGATTCCAAAGGGGGAGAATATATTTTATCTACTCAGGGGGAGTATCCACATATTCAGGGGGAGTATATCAGATATGTACAATTTTAACTATATATATTTTTCATGTTTGTCATCATCAAAAAGGGGGAGAATGTTGGAATTTCATAATTCCATGTTTATATTCCCATATGGTTTTGATATGACAAACACATTCAGTGCTACTAACTCTATGTATGCAGATACAAATCAATGCTGAGTTCCACACAATCAGATATCTTCATGCATACTCAATCAGATGTATCATTCATGAAGCAAGAAAGACAAAGGCACCTAATCCACGACTTGGATATATAATCACTTGATAAGGATCTCCTGTAAAGACGTTTCTCAGATTCAGTTGCAGATGCAGTCCTATCTACGGCTTTATGTAATCAATGTCAAATTTACTTTAGTAGAGTAACAAATCCTTGTGATAATATGTCTTAGTCATCTAGGTTCCATTACTCAGAGATCAACACTTCCCAATTTCGAAAATTCGCAACTTTGAAAATTGGCAACCAATAACCCCATTTTGGTCGACCAATTTTAAACCTTCGAATTTGACTATGGGATTACATATGCTAACTCCCATAACCGTGTAGATTCTAGAACTGCCTTCCAACGGTCAAAATTCCCTCTCTAAATTTTGGTCGACCAATTGTCCTTTTGGTCGACCAATTTCAAAACTAGCCGTTTTGATCCCAAATTTTCAGGGACGGTTCTTGCCCATTTTCCAACGTTAACTACAGTCCCCAACCGTCCCTAAACACTATAAATAGAGGGGTAGACCTGTTGGATCTGGATCTAAGCCTAGAGGGGGGGGTGAATAGGCTTATAAAAATTCTCGTGCAACCCACGAGAAATCACACGCAGTTATAGCCACAGGCAGGGTAAACAATAATCAACCACAGATACACAGCAGATTTTACCCTGGTTCGGTCACACCCATGACCTACGTCCAGCCCCAAAAGCAATAATAGATTATTAAAGATTACTGGTACAACCGGTAGCTAGAGCACCAACCCTACACTCACCTGGCCCTCAGTACCTGCACTCACCAAAGTGCCCAAACAATAACAATACTAGTAAAGCTCTCTTGGCTAGTCCCAACTAGCCAAGTCCCAAAAAAGATAAAAATGTTCTACAAAGTTCACAACACCAATATCACAAAATATAATAGAGTATGAGTTTAGAATTGCTCAGTTGTGATGGTGTCGATGTCTCTGTCGTTCAGCGCGTGGTCACAAGCAGGCTGACATGAAGTAGTCCCTCGTCTCTAGTCCCAAGTCCTGGATGATTATCTGAAAGTGTCGACCTCTGACGTTTCTACACCCTTTGATGTTGCTTGCGGCTTGTATGAATTTCTGACCGAGGTTCTTTTCAAAATAAAGCTTGAGGCATGTGTTTCATGAAATTCTCAAAGGAAAAACAACAACAAACAATTCAGATCTTTGAGATTTCTAAAGGAGATGAAGATGCGCCCTGTGCTTCAAGACTTGCGGCATGCAGAAAGATTTTTGCAAAGGGACCAAAACATGCGGCTTTCCCCTAAGAAATTCAAGACAAATCGATCTGACCTTAAAGAAAAAATTCGGCACCTATCCCCTTTTTTTTGCTAATGACAGAAGAAAAAAAAAACAACACAAAAAAAAGAACGGCATGCCTTCAAGCTTTTTGGAATTGAGATGAGAGAGAGGTGCTTTGGGAATTGTTTTATAAGAGAACATCAGGCTTGGAGATTTTCCCCTTTGAGAATCAAGTGTTTTTCGGCTGACAGAATTGTTTTTTTTGGGGAGATCAAGAAATCGGCTTCTCTCTCAAAAATGTGATGAAGGAATTTTTTTTCCTTCTACAAAACCTAAGTTTTTTTTTCTCTTAACACAAATTTCGGCTACTGTATGTTTTCTCACCCCTCTCTTTCGGCCACTAGGGTTTTCTTTTTGATAGGTCACAGCCAAATCAGAGATGCGGCTCTTTTTTTTAAAGCTAGGGCTGTAGGTTATTATTTGATGATGAAAAAAACATACGGCTGCACCTTTTTTTTGTCCTCGTTTTGTGCACTTGACCTCCCCTTTCAATGAAATATTGGCCAGCACCAGGTTCAATTGAGACATAAGAATTAGCTCTAATTGGTATGAATCAACCCAAGTGGATTGTCTCCTTCTTCCCATCATATTGACCAAGACTCGCATTAAGTATCCACACGCTCAACATTCCTGAAACACTTAACAAACACGTTAAAACTTTCACACACGTTTGTTATCATCAAACACGAAGTTCATATATCGTTGCTACCAACAATCTCCCCCTTTGGATGATGACAAACTCAGTATAAGATTTGAGCATTAAGTTTACAAATAGTGTGTGTGAAAGTGTGACAATAGTGGGTGACATGCTATAAGATGAAATGATGTGCGAACAATAATGTGTAAAGTTTAGCAATAAGCATGCTCCCCCTACTTTTGTGCTTCCCCAATCTTCATTAATGCTCCCCCTTACTCAAATAATCATATATTTGCAAGCATTACAAAGATAGTACCAAATGCCAAAATACCAAGCACACTGTCAAATACCAAGCATACCAAGTAAATACCAAATCTTCCAACTACCAAGCATACCAAGTAAATACCAAATCTTCACCAAGTAAATACCAAATCTTCCCAACAAATTTTTCTCCCCCTTTGTTATCATCAAAAGGCAGAACACGAAGTCAAAATCATATATTATGCAAAAAGAGTGTATTATTAACCATTACCAACAATTACATGCATATACTCATAGAATAATCACGTCAAAACCAATGAAATTAAACAACTACGACTTCAACACCAACGTGTTCGTGTGATGATTATAATTGAAGCACATAGGGAGAATCATTTAAGAGAGTCAACCAAAACCAATCCTCATTTTCCATGGAACATTCTATCACCTAGGATTGATTTTCCCCACCTCATTAAAAATGTGTTCAAGGTACCACACCCCTAAACATAGCCTATAAGGACTCTTAGATGTGGGGGTGGCATTGCTTGACGAGTAAGTACACCAACGCTAACGTTTACCCATAAAGCTTATGTTGGATACTCGTGGGTAACACCGTTGCCAAGGATTGTATCCATTTTTCATACAGAGCATGTATTGTTCTTTTCAATTTTTATACTTGTAGTAACATATTTTAATGCTCAATTTTTATCCAAGGCAAGGTATATCATATCCCTTAGATTTTCAGTTAAGTTTTCCTCCTACATTCACATTTCCAATTTCAAAAACGATATCTCCAAATGTGCAACAATAATAATATATGTGGAAGTGAAGTAGGTGGTGTAGAAATCAAGTTATTTTCAGTCATTGAACATGCCATGAATATTCACGATCCTCTCGGAGGCGTGATCGCACCGGTATCTTCTTTATAATTTTCGGATGTCGGGGATGCGTAGATGCTTATATGAGTTTTATTATTATATTTATTATTATTATATTTGAATTCAAGCAAACCTGTTCGTTTCTAAACACAATTTTAGCACTAATTAACATTATTTGTAAGCATAGCCACTTGTTGAAGCATGGCCGAAACGTCTGCACACAGCACATCACTTCTATTTGGTTTTTTTTTCAAATCTTTTAAAAATAAAAGGAAAAAAAAAGAGTTAAAGTTACCTATAACCCTATTAACCCTAGGACCCCCACGTGACAGCCCCTCTCCTATTTAATAATACCTAGGGTTATTTTCCCTGTTCTTCTCCCAGCAATCACGCGAGCGCCGCCCTGTTTCTTTCTTTCTCCACGCAACAGAGTCGAGCGCAGCAGCCCAAGCCCCTCGCATGATCATCTCGCTTCCCGACGGTCGTTCCTCGCCGGTGACAGCGCCTACGCGTGCCCCTGACGCACGCAGCAGCGCCGACCGGTGCTGTCACGGCCGTAGTCGACGTCTTCGTGCAGCCATCGCCCCAGCAGCGGCCCCCGTCACGGTGGTTCCATCGTCGGATCTCCATCGCCGCCCAGTGCCCCGCTAGTCCCCAGGCGTGCGATCGATGGCAGCGCCGCCGTATCTCTCCCCCTCGTCGCAGAGCTTTCCCAGACCGCCGCAGGCCGCCTTACCCCTCGCCAGCTTTCCCCGATGCCCACGGTCGCCGGTGCTCCGCTGCAGCCTCGTAGCAGCCCCGCCTCCGCATTGCGCTCTCCGCTGCGATCCCTCATAGCGGCCCGCATCCGTGCGAGCCTTCCCTCGCATCACGCAGCCGCCTGCTGCGCGTGCAGCTCAACCCCGTGCGCGGCCTCCTCCTCCGCGACGTGCTCTGAACGCTGACAGCCAAGCTTGCCTTCCTTGCGACCCTTCGTCGCCCATCTGCAATGAAATCAACATCAGTAAGCCTTTTATTATCATGTTATAATTATTATTGCCGATAGTTTATATGATCAGAGGTGTATAATAATCACAATGGGTATTAGGGTTGTGTACTGTGAGTCTTAGGCCTTAAGAATAAGCCATTTTTATACTACCCTAGAAGTCTACAAGTCTGCAGTTTGAGTTAACCCATGGACAGTTTGGTTGCATCTCATTTATAATAAAGGATATTGCTATGTATTATAATCCAGATATTAGCCTTGATATACAAGCACTCTAGCTTATAAAATAAATGTTTTTATGTGCTACTTGTTAGTACACAGATGACTTCTTTTGGCAGCCTGTTAATCTTATTACGCATTGCCTGTGTTGGATTAAGAAATAAGCCAGTACTAATTACTAATAAACATAGTACGTGAGCATGGCGATTAATTAGAAGTTAGTGATATTGATTATATGTTAGGGATGTCACCCCAGGGTAGTGAACCTATATAGAGAGAATGAATTACTGTTTAATTGATTTTTGGGGCGAACCTGATTCAAACACATGTTTAATCAAGCAGAGAACCGTTTGTCTCATACCGTTCGTGATACAGAAATCCAACCCATGTCGTCGCCACCCGACGTCAGAGTAGCTCCCGCGTCGTGTTGAGGTAAGATCTGCCCCGTAGGAATCACCATTTGCCTGTTAAATAACTAAAATTGGTAATTTCTCTTTGGTTGTGTTTCACTAATCAAGATAAATTAATTGAGATGTAGGCTGGACTGTGATCTGAGCACATAGGTAATTTGGACTCAGGTTGAACATGACTTCATCTTGGTGGTGCATGCAAGTGAAACTTGCCAACACTTCTTAGGGCCATGTTTTAGGCCAATTCTTTGTACTAGCGTGAAAGAGACTAGATCGTGAAATGATAGCGATCTAGGCGCAACTTTGAGATCTAGCTTGACAACGAAGCTAGATCCGACACCTTGACATATCATTCATGCATTGATAATTGCCATGTTTAAATTCCTTTAACTGTACGCACTTGAATTGTTAACTGCCATGCATTGCATCTTACATGTCATCCTAGTTAAACTTGCATCGTAGCACACGCTACACTACATGTACAAAAATCCATGTTTCCGTGTTACCCGGCTAGGCACCCGTTATGCGGGCATAACCCTACGCCATCCGTGTTAAAAACACTTCCTGGCTCGTGATCCAGAAGCGAGCATTCCGTGTTCGGGGGTAATGCCCTGGCTCGACACACGTGGAGGGGTAGGGATAAACGATCACTTGAGCGTAAGAGTTGGCCCGTACAGCCACTCTAGCCAAAGGGCGGAATCTCTGTGCACGACGTGATTACAATTCCAGTACTTGTCTTTTACTTGTTTACTTGCCATGCCATGTAACTTGCCATGCCATGCTATTTGTCATGCTATACCATGTCATACTTTACTTTAGAACTGTTAGGATTGCTTCCTTTTTATAGTTTCCTTGCACAAGTCTTTTTAGACTTGCTGACATGTGCCCCTTCTCTTTGGGTGATGCATGTTAGTTGTTGAGCCAGAGATTGCAGTTGAGGGTGACGTGTCCGTGGTGTACGTGCCCGAGCCGTTGTTGACGTTGAGTGCGATGCTTCCTGTGACTATTCTTAGTGACCTCTGCTGAGTTTCCTTTTGTTTAGATTTTGTTAAGTTGTCGGTGCGTGACACCTGTACTATGTTTTTATGTACCTTGTACCTTTGTTTGGCCATGCTGGGGCCCTTAGTTTCTTTCTCTATAAGCCTGGTGGCTTTTTCTGTGATGTTGTAATTTAATTCAATGGATATTCTGAGAATTCTTTTGTCTCATTTCCTTGTTTATTATTTTTGTTTCGTATTGCAATTGCAAGGACCTGCCATTTGATGTTTATTGACGCTTATCGGACTTGGAGCTTTGCAGCTTCAAGTCTGAGCGGACCTTCTCACGTCTCGCCTCCACATTTTTTTGGGAAGCGGGGCGTGACAGGTTTTGTTGGTGGCCCATGCAGGTCCATTTGCAAATGCGAACTATCGGAACAACGATAATAAATATAGAATGTCCATTAAATAAATTAGAACATCCAAATTATAAGCCCGGAGTCGGGGTTTTAGCGTTCCTATGTCTTAGGTGGCTAGTAGACGTGTTAGAGCACCTGTCCCAGCCTGATAGGAAATCCATTAGGTCAGAACTATAGTGAAACTTAGTTAGAAGTTTGTGCTTACTAGTTAGAGGCCCCTGATTGTTTGTTAGACTCCATGCTAGAGATTGATATGATAGTCTTAAGAGTTACCTTAGTGGTTCCTGTCTAGCTCTGACCATGATAGATTCCTAGGATTTCTTTAGCCGTTCGCTTGGGTTCATCGATATCGGGCCCAACACAATATGATCTCGATTCTCTTAGAACCTTCCCCGAGGCCTCTAATATACTCTAGCCACTAGGAAGCCTTAATGTTAAATTTTCCGTGACCTTTAGTCAACCGATGATTAGGACTCTCTGGTTCAATCTTTTCCTGGTCACTACACTTCTGTGTTACTGACCGTAGGTTTTTGTCGTAGTTTTCTTGAATCATAATTTAGGTGCATGCCTCACACAACCACATTCATTGCCCTCGATTCACATGATCCCCTCTTTACTATTATCGTTGACCTTTCAAATCTTTCCCGTTGCAAATCTTGATTCTTCCAAAGTCGTTTTCAAATTTTCCTCATTAAAAGTTTCCACTCGATTTAAATTTTGTTTTAAACCTCCTTTCAGTGTATTTCCATTACTTCCGTTTGAGCTAAAATTCATTCTTAGATTTTGAAGACTATTTGGTCGTAATTTTAAATTACTATCTTGTAACTGTCTTTCTAACATATATCGTCTGCACTTGATTTTAAAACTTTAGTACTATTTCGATAATTCGATATACCACCTTTTCTAAATCGCGAAATTTATTTTAGCTATTTATCATACGTACTTTAAGATACTTCCTTCAAGATAAATAGAACTCCAATTAATTTATGAATATATATTAATTACAAGTTTGTCGTACCCGTACTTCAAAGTCTTTATACCAACCCGTTTTGTGGCAAATCCTTGTTTCCCCCTAAAAGTATTTTCCGATGTCTCTATCGCTAAGTTTAAATTTGTTCAAAAAAATTTTAATATATATATTAGATTCCTTACGCTTTCGCGACTTAAATTTATTTGTTCTTTTCCTAAACATTGAAACTTTTGTCGAGATTTTTGATTATTGGTTTATAATATTTTCCAACCTATATTTTCATATCGATATAAATGTCTTGCCCCTTTTCATATACCGATTTATTTCTGAACCGTACTTCTGTTTTTCCTAACCTGAATTATAATTTTCTTTTCTTGCTTATGTCATTAAAACTTATTTGAATACCGCATCGTGTTTGTTTCTTATATACCTCCCGAGTCGCATGGGACTTCAGCTTTCAGCGAGTCGATTTTATGCTCAACGTTTTCCCTAGTTCAGATTTTCGTAAAATTACATTTCGAAACAATTTCCTCTTATTATTTATATTCGACTCAAACTTATTTCGAACAACTCATTTTATCGACTGGTTTCGCACTCTTCAATTTAACTTATACCTTTTACACACCGTTTTCCATGGATCCTAATGGAGCAACATTACATCATTACACGACCATTCTCATGCTTTTCGATCCTTCTATTCATTACGCTTTTGATTTCAGTTTCTTTCCTTTTGTCTAGCCAATAGAGCTGGTCGTCGCCCGTGTCAACCTTAGTATAGTTTGGTGGGCCCCATTAGTGTAATTTGATGTGTCGTCGTAGTGTATTAGATTCCGAGATGCATATGAAGTTGTTTGTGGTTGGTATTGGTATGTTGTGTGTAGGTAGTTATGTATTAGCTGCATGAGTATAAGTGTGATATACATATGATAGTAGGATTATAATTGTTTGATTGGTAGTACTTGTTTTATGGGATGTCGTATGCGTATACCATGAGGTATACCCGACTACAGCATATCTTAACTAATGGATGAAGTAAGTGTATTGATGTGCCAATTATAGATGGGTGGATATGGTATGAATATATGATACGTGTATGTGACCACATGATGACAACATTTATTCGGGAGAGTATTGTAATTTTAGGTGTGCTGATGTTTGTAATAATTTCATGGTATATGAGGTGTTTGAGATATGTGATATTACCTGATTAGATATTAAGGGTGTTTGACACTTTGATATGTATAATGGTTATGTTGGGAGACGTGTATGCATTAGATAGTATTGGTATATGTATGGATGCTGTGTTATGTATATGGAATTATTCAGTTATGGTTTCGAGTCTCACTCAAGCTTGAGTGGGTATACTCTATGTACGTTGGTGTATTTGTATGTGGTTGGTGTATAGTGATGGATGATGTAAGTATAATGTTTGGATTGTTTGTGTCCGGTTGTGTTACGCACATGATTGTGGGTCACTAAACCTGTATATAGTTATAGGTGTTGGTCTTGTGGTATAGTTATTTATTAGGGGGCTTGCCTGCGTGTATATATATATGTACTAGCTAAAACTAAGCGTGTAGATGTACATAGTTTATAATCGTATGATTGGTAAATATGAAATGAAAATGTTAGCGTGTGTGGGTGTGCACCATGCACGGGTAAGTATGTGCTTAGTTATAAGTTTTGGTGACTATGATATGTATGGCATGTCGTGGGTATAATGATAGGGCCGTATGTGATGTGAAGATATGGTGAAAAAAAAAATTCATACATTTGAATGCCTATATATACTGTGAAATTATAGTAGTGGTGCGTGTGAATTAGATATAGTAAGACTTGTATGAGTATTGGTATGGTGCGACTTTGTGTGTCGATGTGTTTGGTGTTGAATGTATGCTAAGAAATATTAGGGAGTATTATACCCTTGGATGCTCGATGCATAGGTAGCTATCTATACGTAGAGCGATGGTTGTAATTGCTAATGTGAGACTAATCCTATATGGGTATCCGAACTATTGTTTGTGCTAGGTAAGTAGTAGCTATATAATGAATGTTTATACATGATGGAAATTTATGTATGAGTGTGAATGTCTATGATAGGTATAAGAGGAAAATGAGCGTGAATGAAAACATGTTAATAGTGATAATATTTGACTACCTAGTGTATATATATACACGCACTTGTAATGACTATCTCTGGTTTGAAGTATGATGTGATATGATTTGGGTAGTTTTCTAGAGCAACTAGATATGTTAGAAAGTCCGAGGTCGGACTTTATTCTAAGGTGGGTAGGATGTAACGGCCACTTCTGGTCATACGTATTTTTGTGCGTATGTTGATCCATGTGCGTATTCCTGTATTTGGTTTTATTATTGTAATTCCGTAGTTCCGACATGCGATCGAACCCCGTATTCACGATCCTCTCGGAGGCGTGATCGCACCGGTATCTTCTTTATAATTTTCGGATGTCGGGGATGCGTAGATGCTTATATGAGTTTTATTATTATATTTATTATTATTATATTTGAATTCAAGCAAACCTGTTCGTTTCTAAACACAATTTTAGCACTAATTAACATTATTTGTAAGCATAGCCACTTGTTGAAGCATGGCCGAAACGTCTGCACACAGCACATCACTTCTATTTGGTTTTTTTTCAAATCTTTTAAAAATAAAAGGAAAAAAAAAGAGTTAAAGTTACCTATAACCCTATTAACCCTAGGACCCCCACGTGACAGCCCCTCTCCTATTTAATAATACCTAGGGGTTATTTTCCCTGTTCTTCTCCCAGCAATCACGCGAGCGCCGCCCTGTTTCTTTCTTTCTCCACGCAACAGAGTCGAGCGCAGCAGCCCAAGCCCCTCGCATGATCATCTCGCTTCCCGACGGTCGTTCCTCGCCGGTGACAGCGCCTACGCGTGCCCTGACGCACGCAGCAGCGCCGACCGGTGCTGTCACGGCCGTAGTCGACGTCTTCGTGCAGCCATCGCCCCAGCAGCGGCCCCCGTCACGGTGGTTCCATCGTCGGATCTCCATCGCCGCCCAGTGCCCCGCTAGTCCCCAGGCGTGCGAGCGATGGCAGCGCCGCCGTATCTCTCCCCCTCGTCGCAGAGCTTTCCCAGACCGCCGCAGGCCGCCTTACCCCTCGCCAGCTTTCCCCGATGCCCACGGTCGCCGGTGCTCCGCTGCAGCCTCGTAGCAGCCCCGCCTCCGCATTGCGCTCTCCGCTGCGATCCCTCATAGCGGCCGCATCCGTGCGAGCCTTCCCTCGCATCACGCAGCCGCCTGCTGCGTGTGCAGGCTCAACCCCGTGCGCGGCCTCCTCCTCCGCGACGTGCTCTGAACGCTGACAGCCAAGCTTGCCTTCCTTGCGACCCTTCGTCGCCCATCTGCAATGAAATCAACATCAGTAAGCCTTTTATTATCATGTTATAATTATTATTGCCGATAGTTTATATGATCAGAGGTGTATAATAATCACAATGGGTATTAGGGTTGTGTACTGTGAGTCTTAGGCCTTAAGAATAAGCCATTTTTATACTACCCTAGAAGTCTACAAGTCTGCAGTTTGAGTTAACCCATGGACAGTTTGGTTGCATCTCATTTATAATAAAGGATATTGCTATGTATTATAATCCAGATATTAGCCTTGATATACAAGCACTCTAGCTTATAAAATAAATGTTTTTATGTGCTACTTGTTAGTACACAGATGACTTCTTTTGGCAGCCTGTTAATCTTATTACGCATTGCCTGTGTTGGATTAAGAAATAAGCCAGTACTAATTACTAATAAACATAGTACGTGAGCATGGCGATTAATTAGAAGTTAGTGATATTGATTATATGTTAGGGATGTCACCCCCAGGGTAGTGAACCTATATAGAGAGAATGAATTACTGTTTAATTGATTTTTGGGGCGAACCTGATTCAAACACATGTTTAATCAAGCAGAGAACCGTTTGTCTCATACCGTTCGTGATACAGAAATCCAACCCATGTCGTCGCCACCCGACGTCAGAGTAGCTCCCGCGTCGTGTTGAGGTAAGATCTGCCCCGTAGGAATCACCATTTGCCTGTTAAATAACTAAAATTGGTAATTTCTCTTTGGTTGTGTTTCACTAATCAAGATAAATTAATTGAGATGTAGGCTGGACTGTGATCTGAGCACATAGGTAATTTGGACTCAGGTTGAACATGACTTCATCTTGGTGGTGCATGCAAGTGAAACTTGCCAACACTTCTTAGGGCCATGTTTTAGGCCAATTCTTTGTACTAGCGTGAAAGAGACTAGATCGTGAAATGATAGCGATCTAGGCGCAACTTTGAGATCTAGCTTGACAACGAAGCTAGATCCGACACCTTGACATATCATTCATGCATTGATAATTGCCATGTTTAAATTCCTTTAACTGTACGCACTTGAATTGTTAACTGCCATGCATTGCATCTTACATGTCATCCTAGTTAAACTTGCATCGTAGCACACGCTACACTACATGTACAAAATCCATGTTTCCGTGTTACCGGCTAGGCACCCGTTATGCGGGCATAACCCTACGCCATCCGTGTTAAAAACACTTCCTGGCTCGTGATCCAGAAGCGAGCATTCCGTGTTCGGGGGTAATGCCCTGGCTCGACACACGTGGAGGGGTAGGGATAAACGATCACTTGAGCGTAAGAGTTGGCCCGTACAGCCACTCTAGCCAAAGGGCGGAATCTCTGTGCACGACGTGATTACAATTCCAGTACTTGTCTTTTACTTGTTTACTTGCCATGCCATGTAAACTTGCCATGCCATGCTATTTGTCATGCTATACCATGTCATACTTTACTTTAGAACTGTTAGGTTGCTTCCTTTTTATAGTTTCCTTGCACAAGTCTTTTTAGACTTGCTGACATGTGCCCCTTCTCTTTGGGTGATGCATGTTAGTTGTTGAGCCAGAGATTGCAGTTGAGGGTGACGTGTCCGTGGTGTACGTGCCCGAGCCGTTGTTGACGTTGAGTGCGATGCTTCCTGTGACTATTCTTAGTGACCTCTGCTGAGTTTCCTTTTGTTTAGATTTTGTTAAGTTGTCGGTGCGTGACACCTGTACTATGTTTTTATGTACCTTGTACCTTTGTTTGGCCATGCTGGGGCCCTTAGTTTCTTTCTCTATAAGCCTGGTGGCTTTTTCTGTGATGTTGTAATTTAATTCAATGGATATTCTGAGAATTCTTTTGTCTCATTTCCTTGTTTATTATTTTTGTTTCGTATTGCAATTGCAAGGACCTGCCATTTGATGTTTATTGACGCTTATCGGACTTGGAGCTTTGCAGCTTCAAGTCTGAGCGGACCTTCTCACGTCTCGCCTCCACATTTTTTTTGGGAAGCGGGGCGTGACATGTAGAAATCAAGTTATTTTCAGTCATTGAACATGCCATGAATATTTAGAAAGATGGACATGCGCATGTAGCAAAAGAAATAATACAACAATTTCTACGTAGATATGACAATCATTCATGAACACTTCTTTTAATGAATCAAAGAGAAAGATACACATTGAAGCACCATTTTTTTCGTTTTTGTTTTTCATTTTTTTTTGTTTTTGTTTTTGAATGCATGAGATACTAAAGCAAATATGAGATGCAATCACACAAATAAAAAAATTCATACACACATAACAATGCAACTACTAGCACACAAACAAGAAAAAAGTTCAAGCATACAAAAAACATGGAGTCTCGTACTAAGTTTTATCAATAATACCAAGCTCAAGACGAAGACGACAAAAGCGAGCCTCAACCAAAGGTTTGGTGAATATGTCTGCAAGTTGAGATTCCGTAGGAACAAACTCCACAGACACATCCTCTTTTGTGAGGTGATCTCTAAGAAAATGGTGTCTTACGTCAATATGTTTACTAAAGAGTGTCCTAGCAAAAAACAAGTACCACTAGTGCTCTTTCTATCAGTTAAACTTCCTGCATAATCAGCATCAGAATAACCCACCAAATCAAAGTTACCACTAGAAGGATACCAAAGGCCTAAAGTAGGTGTACTGATTAGGTACCTAAAGATCCTTTTAATGGCTTTCAAATGAGATTCTTTTGGGTTTGATTGAAACCGTGCACACAAGCATACATCAAACATTATATCAGGCCTAGAAGCAGTCAAGTACAACAACGAACCAATCATACCTCGATATAGCTTTTGGTCCACTGCAACTCCTTGTTCATCTCTGTCCATTTTTGTGTTGGGACACATCGGCGTTCCAATTCCTTTAGACTTCTCCATCCCAAACTTTTTCAGAAGCTCCTTGATGTATTTGGTTTGAGATAGAAAGATGCCTTCCTTTCCTTGCTTTACTTGGAACCCCAGAAAATATTTCAGCTCTCCCACAAGGCTCATCTCAAACTGATCCTGCATGACTTTCTCAAACTTTTGACATAGAAGATCGTTAGTAGCACCATAAATAATGTCATCAACATAAATTTGCACAATGAGAAAGTCTTCAGATTCATGCATCAAGAATAGTGTATTGTCAGCACTCCCCTTTTTAAAATTATTTTCCAACAAATATGTGCTTAGACGGTCATACCAAGCTCGTGGAGCTTGCTTAAGACCATACAAAGCTTTTTCCAATTTATAAACATGGTTTGGAAAATTATGGCTTTCAAAACCTGGGGGTTGCTCAACAAATACCTCTTCTTTTAGGTAGCCATTAAGAAAAGCGCTTTTTACATCCATTTGTTTCAGTTTGAGCCCGTTATAACTTGCAAAAGCTAGCAAGATTCTAATGGACTCAAGCCTAGCAACTGGTGCAAAAGTCTCATCCACATCAATCCCTTCAATTTGATTATACCCTTTAGCTACCAACCTAGCCTTGTTTCTAATAACATTTCCAGATTCATCATGCTTATTCTTAAACATCCATTTAGTACCAACTACAGGATAATCAGTGGGTCTAGGTACTAGTTTCCAGACATTTATCCTGACAAATTGATTTAATTCCTCTTGCATGGCCAAAACCCAACTTTCCTCTTCTAAAGCAATATCTATAGTCTTAGGCTCTATTACAGAAATAAAGTCACCATAAATACATAGAGCGCAAAGATCTCTAAAAGAGGAACGTGTGCGAATACCTGCCGTAGGCTCACCTAGGATTAAGTCTGGTGGGTGGGTTGGAGTGAATCTCAACTCTCCTCTGGTAACTGCTTCATCTTGTATTTCTGTCGAATCAGTTTCGGCTTCTTTCTGTATTTCAGGTTGCTCCTCATTAACTTTTGGAATGACTTGTTGTTCTACATTTTCCTCTTCAATGTTCTGCCTGCAATCCAAAGAATTTATATCAGATTCATCAAACTTTACATTTATAGATTCAACAATTGCAAGTGTGCGTTTATTATAAATCATGTATGCTCTGCTCCTTGCTGAATATCCTACGAACACTCCCTCATCTGATTTTGATTCAAAGGTGCCAAGCTGATCTGCAGTATTTAATATAAAGCACCTGCATCCAAAAACTCTAAAGTAAGAAACTTTCGGGGTGTTGGCATGCCATAGTTCATAAGATGTTTTATTTAGTATAGGTCTAAGCATAACTCTGTTGCATACATGGCATGCCGTATTAATGGCCTCAGCCCAAAAAGACATAGGCAAGCTATATTCATTTAACATACTCATATCCATCTCTTTTAATGTGCGATTCTTTCTCTCGACCACCCCATTTTGTTGAGGTGTTCTAGGAGAAGAGAATTCATGTAAAATTCCTTTTTCAAAACAAAATTTTTCAAAAATAGCATTTTCAAACTCACCTCCATGATCGCTTCTAATTTTTACAATGGAAGAATTTTTCTCATTAGAAACTTGTATGCAAAAGTTTTGAAAATGGTCAAATGAGTCTGATTTTTTGGCTAGGAAGTATACCCATGTATATCTAGAGAAGTCATCCACCAATACTAAACAATACTTTTTACCTCCTAGGCCAGCAATATCTGTTGGACCAAATAAATCCATTTGCACTAATTCCAATATACGTGTGGTGGCAATTTCATTGATGCTAGAGAAAGTAGATCTAGTTTGCTTACCTTTGGTGCATACCACGCACAACTTACCATTCTCATATGTCTTATGCGGTAGTCCTCTTACCAAATTTTTGCTTTCGAGCTTCTTTATCAATCCCATGCTTGCATGTGCTAATCGTCTATGCCATAGTGTGGCCTCTGCTTCACCTACAAGCAAGCATTTATTAACAGTTAGTTCTTCAATCATAAGAGTATACACATTATTCTTTCTATTTGCAGTAATAATAATGTCACCTGTGGATCTATCAATGATTCTACAAAGTTTTTCATCAAATTCAACTTTCATACCTTTGTCACACAGCTGACTGATAGAAATGAGGTTATGTTTCAACTTTTCAACCAATAGGACATCTGTAAGCCGAAAGGTGTCGTTACCTACAACACCTTTACCAATTACCTTGCATTTTCCATTGTCCCCTAAAGTAACACTTCCTCCTTCATGCTTTGTAAGGCTAAGGAACTTTCCTCTTTCACCAGTCATGTGTCTTGAGCAGCCAGAGTCTAAGTACCACTCACACTTTTGTCCCTTAGCCGTGCCATGTACCTACACATAAGAAGAGCATGATATGTGTGACCTAGGAATCCAAATAGGTCCACTAGTGTTAGTCACTTTATTTTTTGGAACCCAAATTTGCTTAAATTTGATGTTGGTATTCCTATACTTGCAATTATAATAAGTATGACCAACACCACCACATGTATAACATTTAGCAAACATGCTTCTTCCTACACCAGTTTCTTTTTTATTCTTTCTATTAATTCTAGGCCTCTCATCAATTTTATTTCCATATCCCAAACCACGCATGTTATTTCCTTGTATCTGATTACCTAGAATAATGTCTAATGAATGCTTTCCAAAACCAAATTTTTTTATAGACAATTCAAGATCAGATATTTTAGACTTTAAAAACATGTTCTCATTAACAAGCATGGTACATTTACTAATGAAGGCCTTTTTGTTCTCTTCCTCACTCTTTTTCAGATTAGCCATCTTCTTTTCTAGCTCTTTATTTTCCTTTATTAGCATGCAAATCTTCTCATTTAATAATTCATTTTCAACTTCTAGCTTAACCATATTTAGTTTAAACATGCTAATGTCATTAAGCAAAGTAGAGCAATTCAGACACTCAGTTTCAGTAGGCATACAAGATTTTCCCTTTTCCAAAGAGCTAATAGTAGAATCACATGTAACAAGTTTCTCTTTAATTTCATCAACTTCTAATGACATATTATAATTGTCTTGTTGCAATTCAAAATTAGCATTTTTAAACTTCTCTACATGGGATTCTAGTAACTCAACAGTTGATTCCAATCTTTCAATTTCATTTTGCATTTCTTTAAAAGTATTCACAAGTTGAGCTTTAGTCAAAGATTTTACCTCATCTAGTTGTCACATCAGGCAAAGAGAGGAGTGTGCAACTTCCTCTTGAGATTCATCCTCGCTGTCCATATCCCATGTGAGCACCAAAGATTTTCCCTTTTGTTCCGCAGCGTTTTTCTTTCCTTGAGGGCATTGCTTCATAAAATGTCCCTGCTTTTTGCATTTAAAACATGTAACCGGATCAGTAGTATTCTGCTCAAAAGATTTATTATTAGAATTAAATTTAGAGCGATTAAACCTTTTCAGCATCTCTGATCTTCCGTTGCCAGTTCTGATATATTTCTTGAAGCTCCTCACCAAAAAGGCCTCCTCTTCATCTACATCTTCATCTTCTTTAGCTTGAAGGGCTATTGCCTTTGAAGTCTTCATTTCATCTTTATCTCTCAGTTCAATGCTCTGCAGCTCCAGCTCGTGGGACATCAGGTTCCCTATCAGATCCTCCACTTTCATCTGTGATAAATCCCTTGCTTCCTAAATAGCAGTAATTTTAGGGCGGAAGGAGCTAGGCAGCGCTCTCAAGATCTTTCTGATTTGTTCTAGGCTTGAGTACGGCTTTCCAAGAGAAGTGGATTTGTAGATGATGTCTGTGAACCTCGCAAACATCTCTTTGATTGACTCTGATGGAAGCATGTGGAAGCTTTCATATTCAGTGCTGAGCAGCGCAAGTCTGGACTCCTTAACTTGCGATGTACCCTCATGAGTCACCTCTAGAGTATGCCAAATTTCCTGCGCAGTTTGACATTGAGATATACGGTTAAACTCAGCTTTATCTAAAGCACAAATCAATGCATTCATAGCTTTATTATTCAATGAAAAGCGCTTCTTATCAAAGTCATCCCACTTATCTTCTGGTTTTATCATTTCATTATTAGCAACATTAATGGTGGGAGGTTTATAGCCTTTTTCTACAATGCTACATACATCATAATCAACAGCAGCTAAATAAATTCTCATCCTAGTTTTCCAATATGCAAAATCAACACCGTTAAACTTAGGGGGACGAGAAATAGACTGACCCTCAGCAAAAGCAGAATCAGACATATTCATAGACATGATCAACTAGGCTAGATCCTCTAAACTGGCTCTGATACCACTTGTTGGATCTGGATCTAAGCCTAGAGGGGGGGGTGAATAGGCTTATAAAAATTCTCGTGCAACCCACGAGAAATCACACGCAGTTATAGCCACAGGCAGGGTAAACAATAATCAACCACAGATACACAGCAGATTTTACCCTGGTTCGGTCGCACCCACGACCTACGTCCAGCCCCAAAAGCAATACTAGATTATTAAAGATTACTGGTACAACCGATAGCTAGAGCACCAACCCTACACTCACCTGGCCCTCAGTACCTGTACTCACCAAAGTGCCCAAACAATAACAATACTGGTAAAGCTCTCTCTTGGCTAGTCCCAACTAGCCAAGTCCCCAAAAAGATAAAAATGTTCTACATAGTTCACAACACCAATATCACAAAATATAATAGAGTATGAGTTTAGAATTGCTCAGTTGTGATGGTGTCGATGTCTCTGTCGTTCAGCGCGTGGTCACAAGCAGGCTGACATGAAGTAGTCCCTCGTCTCTAGTCCCAAGTCCTGGATGATTATCTGAAAGTGTCGACCTCTGACGTTTCTGCACCCTTTGATGTTGCTTGCGGCTTGTATGAATTTCTGACCGAGGTTCTTTTCAAAATAAAGCTTGAGGCATGTGTTTCATGAAATTCTCCAAGGAAAAACAACAACAAACAATTCAGATCTTTGAGATTTCTAAAGTAGATGAAGATGCGCCCTGTGCTTCAAGACTTGCGGCATGCAGAAAGATTTTTGCAAAGGGACCAAAACATGCGGCTTTCCCCTAAGAAATTCAAGACAAATCGATCTGACCTTAAAAAAAATTCTGCACCTATCCCCTTTTTTTTGCTGATGACAGAAGATAAAAAAACAACACAAAAAAAAGAACGGCCTGCCTTCAAGCTTTTTGAAATTGAGATGAGAGAGAGGTGCTTTGGGAATTGTTTTATAATAGAACAGCAGGCTTGGAGATTTTCCCCTTTGAGAATCAAGTGTTTTTCGGCTGACAGAATTGTTTTTTTGGGGAGATCAAGAAATCGGCTTCTCTCTCAAAAATGTGATGAAGGAATTTTTTTTCCTTCTACAAAACCTAAGTTTTTTTTTCTCTTAACACAAATTTCGGCTACTGTATGTTTTCTCACCCCTCTCTTTCGGCCACTAGGGTTTTCTTTTTGATAGGTCACAGCCAAATCAGAGATGCGGCTCTTTTTTTTAAAGCTAGGGCTGTAGGTTATTATTTGATGATGAAAAAAAAACATACGGCTGCACCTTTTTTTTGTCATCGTTTTGTGCACTTGACCTCCCTTTTCAATGAAATATTGGCCAGCACCAGGTTCAATTGAGACATAAGAATTAGCTCTAATTGGTATGAATCAACCCAAATGGATTGTCTCCTTCTTCCCATCATATTGAACAAGACTCGCATTAAGTATCCACACGCTCAACATTCCTGAAACACTTAACAAACACGTTAAAACTTTCACACACGTTTGTTATCATCAAACACGAAGTTCATAGATCGTTGCTACCAACAAGACCCTCTCTTTCTCTTCACTCACTTTCCTCTTCTTTACTCTCTTATTTGTTGAAATCAAGTCTTTCATTTTCTAAAGCTTAGGCCATTAGTTGTTCTTTTCTTATTTGTAAGAAGAAATCATTAGATTTCTTTCTTCGTTCAAGAACAGAAGAACTTGGATTTTCAACATCATTTTGGAAAGTTGTTTATGTTCATAATTGCAAGAAGAAATCGATTGATCTCTCTCTTCTTTTATGAACCAGAGAACTTCAAGTGTTGCTCTTCATTACATATCTTATACATCTTGAAGTTCATCTTCTAAACACCATCCTTGAATTCTTTCTCTGAAAATTATACCAAGGCTATAGGTGTTTTTCTATTTCATTATTTAACAGTTTTGTATCTCTGTCTAAAGATTGTGCAAAGTTTGGGACACGGGGAGTGTCGCCATTTTTGTAAGTTTGTGCTTGCGGGGCAAGTGATTATAGTGGATTAAAAATCTCTACAGGGTAGATGACTGGATTAGGATCAAGAGGATCCGAACCAGGATAAATCTCTGTGTTTGCGATTGGTTTAAATTTCTTTACTTGTCATTTTATTTCTGTGCCATCTTTGCAAATATTAGTAACGTTTTATTTGCAACATTTTTATTATATACACTATTCACCCCCTAGTGTATTGATCCATATAGGCTAAAATTACAGGGCCCAGTGCACAGGATAAATCAACTCGGCTCGAGCAGCAAAGCTGCTCGACTTAGTCAATCAGCTAAAAATTCAATAAATTGAGTTTGAATATACTCCCTCGCATGCTTGACCGAGCAGTATGATGCTCGGTCGTACTGTTCATCTCTCGGACCGTGCCAATTCCACTCGAGCCGTGAAGGCAGAGTGCTGTTTTCTCCTCAACATCAAAAGCTTGTAGTACTTGACCGAGTAATAGGTTGCTCGGACCGAGTCTTTTGCTGCTCGGACCGAGCCAAGGATGCTCGGGCCGCGCAACTAGATTGATGAATTCCTCTCTTTTCTTGTCTCTGCTCTGCTCGACCGAGCAGTATAGCTGCTTGGTCGAGTCACATGTGTTTCCCTTTTCTCCTTTTTCCTTTGTTTTCTCCTCAAGTTTGGTGCTCTCCTCCAACTTCCTTCCGTTTATAATGTCGATCTGCATGTCCCCACATGTCTAACCTGTACAAAACACGAACTCATAAAATTTTTGTGATTTTATAATTTTATCTCTAAAATATGAAATAAAAATGGGAATTTGAAAAAAGAAAATCCGAAATCTAAGAAATTGTGTTGCCTCCCAAAAAGCGCTCGTTTTTAGTCGTGAGCTCGAATCCCTCTGATTTATCAATGGTCGCTTGGTGCGCGTGGCGGTCGCACGTCATTCTTCGCGATGGTGCAATCCGACGGCATTTGGTTTCCACCTACTTAAAGACTCTCCTCTGAGTAGCATATGGTCTCCAGTTCTTCATGGTTCGGAGAATGATGTAGAAGTTCCTCATCCAATACTCGGATGTATGCGGTGACCGCTTTGTGGTAGGTTGGGTCGCCGTCATCGTCGATACCTGTTTTCACGGGGTCCTTCATGACCCCCTCAGAAGTGAAATCCTCAATGGCTTCGTCTTCAAGAAGCTCCAAATAGCTGGCCCCTTCCGCATGAGCGGGCTCTCTCGCGGCTTCTGTAGCCAGAACTCAGCTTCGATATTCCACACGTTGAGAGAGAGAGAGTCCCTTCTCGAACGTCGATCAGAACACCGGCCGTCGCCTTGAAGGGGCGGCGAGTATAAGCTGGGTGCTCCCTCCCTCGACATGTCCATGATAATAAAGTCGACAGGAACACATAATCCTGGGGTATCGAAAGAATGACATCCCTTGCTATACCCAACGGGTAGGTGATGGAATGATCTGCAAGCTGGATGGACATGCTTGTCGGCTCTAGCTCACTTCCAGTCCGCAGTCTCTTGAAAATGGAGATGGGCATCAAACTGATGCTAGCCCCTAAGTCAATTAAAGCTCTGCTGATAGGCATCCCTCCAATGGAGCACGGTACGGTAAAGCTCCCCGGATCCGGTAGCTTCTGGGGGAGATGATTTTTAATAACGGAGGTGGAGTCCTCCATAAGCTTAATTTCTTCCGGCTTCCTCTTTCCCGTGATAAGATCCTTCAAAAATTTGGCGTAGATTGGGATCTCTGTGATGGTGTCCATGAACGAGATGTTCAGCTGAATTCCCTTCAATAACTCCATGAACTTGGAGTATTTCTTTTCCATCTTGGCTAGGGCTAGCCACTGTGTGTATAGAGGGGGCTTGGGAAGCTTTACTCTTCGTAGCTTCAACAGGAGGCAGTGTAGCAGTAGGTATGATGGGCGTTGTATCCACCTTCTCCTCGACAATTATTGGCTCTTCAACAACCTCTTCTCTATCGCTGTCATCAACGGCTTCTTCAATAGCAACTCTCTCCTTACTCAACATTGGAATCATGACGGAGTCCGTCACCCGGCCACCACGCGTGGTAACAGAAACCATCGTTAGCTTGGGCCCTTGGGTTTTTCTCCGGCTGTGAGGGCAATCTACCCTGTGTCTTCAAGAGCTGAGGCATTTGACCTCTTAGTTCATCAAGTGAAGAGTTTATGCTCTTGAACTGGGTCGAGGTTTCCTGATTGAAGCGGGCATGACCACTCATAAACGTCTCCAAAGTGGCCCCAGATTTAACCGCGGCGGGTTTAGCACGTAGCCCTGCTGAGGCGGCCGGTTGAATTGATATCCATGCGGTCGGTAAGGCCCAGTTGGCCTAAATCCGACCTGTTGATGGTACTGTTGCTGCTGATGTTGCTGCTGATGCTACTGCTAAGGAGGGGGTGGCGGTCTTTGAAATTGTGGAGGTTGCAGCCCTCCACTTTGGTTTCCATAAGAATACCCCGGGTGATTCCAAGCAGCTGGATGCTGCCACTGATTCTGTCCCTCTCCTTGGACGTATTGAACAGATTCAGATAACTCGGCACCATCATAGTGTGCCTCGTTAGGAATATAGCTCTGATCTGCATACTCCTCTGCAGGATGATATCCCGATGTGATAGGTGATGCTGGGATGGAATCCAGGCGCTGTTCGATCCTGGCCACTTGTTTGCATAAGGTCTCGATGTGAGAATCCAAGTGGCTAGCAGCTTTGACCTCGGGAGTCTGGGTCACAATAGTCCTTTCTTCGCTCCATTGTTGATTGTTGGATGCCATATGCTCCAACAAATCAATAGCCTCTTCAGGAGACTTATCCAGTAAGGCGCCTTGCGATGCAGCATCGATGATAATCTTGGTGCTAGACTGTTGCTGGTTGTAAAAGCTCTGCACCAAATCCAGGGCTGGATCCCATGGTGAGGACATTGATGTTGGAGGTCCTTAAACCTCTCTCATGCCACATAAAGTGATTCCTGTGGGAGCTGCTTGAAGTTTGAAATCGCTCCCCTGATTCGCATCGTCTTCGAGGGTGGATAATATCCATAAAGGCAAGTTCTAGTTTCTCCCAGGTGATGAAATGGATGGGAGGGTGGGCCCGGAGCCAATACGAGGCTTTATCCCTCAAAGTGAACGGGAAAAGCCGCAGCTTCACATCATCATCACTTACGTCCTTGGCCTTGAACGTGTCACACTTCGCCAGAAAGTTGTCGATGTGGTGGTTGGGGTTTTCATGCGGATGCCCGTGAAAGGGATCCTGCTGCATCAAATTGATCATCCCCGTCTTCAGTTTGAAGCTCGCCGTCGCCAGTTGCGGTCTAAGAATGGAGGAGTTCTTCCCAAACGTCGGCTTCAAGTGGTCCCTGATGGACCCGGTGCGAGGAGGAGGAGGATTGTTTTCCGCCATTTGAGCGGAGGGAGATGAACTTCTACTTGAGGCTCTCAAATCCCTCGATGTCTTCTCGATCTTGGGATCGAATAATAATTCTCTAGTAGATCTCTTGAAGCGGGTGTTCATGCACCAATAAAACTCAAACAAATACCGTCAGTAGCACCGAAATAAATAAAAGAATAAAAATAGGTGGAAAGGTGAGAAACTATTAGAGTGCTAGCAAACTTCAAAGAATAAAAATAAACTGAGACAAACACTATTGTCGTCCCCGGCAACGGAGCCAAAAACTTGACGCACCCGAAACCTACACCTAGATTCCACCTGGCGGTGTCACGATCGCCAGGCATGGTATGGCCCCTAGGTTTCAATTCTGGGCTCAACCCGCAAGCGGACGGTGTCAAGTTGTAGTATAAATGATATCAAATCCCACAAGGACAGTGATAGTGTATATGGACTCTCAGTTTACTTTTAGATCTCGAAGTGAGATAGCTATTGGGTCGAAAGAGTTGTTTGGGGTGTTGTTGTTTTACCAATAAAAAGGAAAACCGAAATCTAAGAAATTGGGTTGCCTCCCAATAAGCGCTCGTTTTTAGTCGTAAACTCGACTCCCTCTGATTTATCAATGGTCGCTTGGTGTGCATGGCGGTCACGCGTCATTCTTTGCAATGGTGCAATCCGGCGGCATTTGGTTTCCGCATACTTCAAGACTCTCCTTTGAGTAGCATATGATCTCTGGTTCTTCATTGTTCAGAGAATGATGTAGAAGTTTCTCATCCAATACTCGGATTTATGCGGCGACAGCTCTGTGGTAGGTTGGGTCGCCGTCATCGTCGATACCTGTTTTCACGGGGTCCTTCATGACCCCCTCAGAAGTGAAATCCTCAATGGCTTCGTCTTCAAGAAGCTCCAAATAGCTGGCCCCTTCCACATGAGCTCGCTCTCTTATCGGCTTCTGTAGCCGGAACTCAGCTTCGTTATTCCCCACATTGAGAGAGAGTGTCCCTTCTCGGACATCGATCAAAACACCGGCCGTCGCCTTGTAGGGACGGCCGAGTATAAGCTGGGAGCTCCCTCCCTCGGGCATGTCCATGATAATAAAGTCGACGGGAACACATAATCCTGGGGTATCTGAAGAATGACATCCCTTGCTATACCCACCGGGTAGGTGATGGAATGATCTACAAGCTGGATGGACATGCTTGTTAGCTCTAGCTCACTTGCATTCTGCAGTCTCTTGAAATGGAGAGGGGCATCAAACTGATGCTAGCCCCTAAGTCAATCAAAGCTCTGCTAATAGGCATCCCTCCAATGGAGCAAGGCACAGTAAATCTCCCCGGATCCGGTAGCTTCCGGGGGAGATGATTTTTAATAACGGAGGTGGAGTCCTCCATAAGCTTAATTTCTTCCGGCTTCCTCTTTCCCGTGATAAGATCCTTCAAAAATTTGGCGAGATCGGGATCTCTGTGATGGCGTCCATGAACGGTTTGTTCAGCTGAATTCCATTCAATAACTCCATGAACTTGGAGTATTTCTTTTCCATCTTGGCTAGGGCTAGCCACTGTGGGTATGGGGGGTCGGGAAGCTTTACTCTTCGAAGCTTCAACAGGAGGCGGTATAGCAGTAGATATGATGGGCGGTGTATCCACCTTCTCCTCGACAATTATTGGCTCTTCAACAGCCTTTTCTTTATCACCGTCATCAACAGCTTCTTCAACAGTAACTCTCTCCTTACTTAACATCGGAATCATGACGGAGTTTTTCACCCGGCCACCACGCATGGTAACAGTAACCACAGCGTTAGCTTGGGCCCTTGGGTTTGTCTCCGGCTGTGAGGGTAATCTCCCCTGATTCTTCAAGAGCTGAGACATTTGACCTCTTAGTTTATTAAGCGAAGAGTTTATGCTCTTGAACTGGGTCGAGGTGTCCTAATTGAAGCGGGCCTGACCACTCATAAATGTCTCCAAAGTGGCCCCAGATTTGACCGCGGCGGGTTTAGCACATAGCCCTGCTGAGGCGGTCGGTTGAATTGATATCCAGGCAGTCGGTATGGCCCAGCTGGCCTAAATCCGACCTGCTGATGGTACTGTTGCTGTTGATGTTGCTACTGATGCTACTGCTGAGGAGGGGGTGGCGGTCTCTGAAATTGTGGAGGTTGCAGCCCTCCACTTGGGTTTCCATAAGAAAACCCCAGGTGATTCCAAGCAGCTGGATGCTGCCACTGATTTTGTCCCTCTACTTGGACGTATTGAATATATTAAGATAACTCAGCACCATCATAGTGTGCCTCACTAGGAATATAGCTCTGATCTGCATACTCCTCTGCAGGATGATATCCCGATGTGCTGGGCGATGCCGGGATGGAATCTAGGCGTTGTTCGATCCTAGCCACTTGTTTGCATAGGGTCTCGATGTGAGAATCCAAGTGGCTAGCAGCTTTACGTCGGGAGTCCGGATCACAATAGTCCTTTCTTCGCTCCATTGTTGATTGTTGGCTCCCATATGCTCCAACAAATCAATAGCCTCTTCAGGAGACTTATCCAGTAAGGCACCTTGGCTGCAGCATCGATGATCATCTTAGTGCTAGACTGGAGCCGGTTGTAAAATATCTGCAACAAATCCCAGGGCTGGATCTCGTGGTGAGGACACTGATGTTGGAGGTCCTTGAACCTCTCCTATGCCTCATAAAGTGATTCTTGTGGGAGCTGCTTGAAGTTTGAAATCGCTCCCCTAATTTGCACCGTCTTCGAGGGTGGATAAAAATTATCCACGAAAACAAGTGCCAGTTTCTCCCAGGTGGTGAAATGGTTGGGATGGTGGGCCCGGAGCCAATACGAGGCTTTTTCCCTCAAAGTGAACGGGAAAAGCCGCAGCTTCACAGCACATCGCTCACTTCCTTGGCCTTGAACGTGTCACACTTCACCAGGAAGGTGTCGATGTGGTGGTTGGGCTTTTCAGGCGGATGCCGGTGAAAGGGATCCTGTTGCATCAAATTGATCAGCCCTTCAGTTCGAAGCTCGTCGCCACCAGTTGCGGTCTAAGATGGAGGAGGTGTTCCTAAACGTCGGCTTCAAGTGGTCCCTGATGGACCCTGTCCGAGGAGGAGGAGGATTGTTTTCCGCCATTTGAGCGGAGGGAGATGAACCTCTACTTGAGGCTCTCAAAGCCCTCGATGTCTTCTCGATCTCAGGATCGAATAATAATTCTCTAGTAGATCTCTTGAAGCGGGTGTTCATGCACCAACAAAACTCAAACAAATACCGTTAGTAGCACCGAAATAAATAAAAGAATAAAAATGGGTGGAAAGGTGAGAAACGATTAGAGTGCTAGCAAACTTCAAAGAATAAAAATAAACTGAGACAAACACTATTGATGTCCCCGACAACAGTGCCAAAAACTTGACGCACCCGAAACCTACACCTAGATTCCACCTGGGGTTTCACGATCGCCAGGCATGGTATGGCCCCTAGGTTTCAATTCTGGGCTCAATCCGCAAGCAGAAGGTGTCAAGTTGTAGTAGAAATAATATCAAATCCCACATGGACGGTGACAGTGTATATGGACTCTCAGTTTACTTCTAGATCTCGAAGTGAGGTAGCTATCTGGTCGAAAGAGTTGCTTGGGGTGTTGTTGTTTTACCAATAAAAAGGACTATGGCATTAGGGATCACCGCTAAGACCACCGAGGATCGACGTTGGAATAGAATCTTTACGTTGCATTAGAGTTAGGGGATAAATCTCCCAATACGTACCACTCACGTGTGTTAGAATTGTGAGGTATTTTGATAGCTCTCGTTGACGCAATGGCGGTAGCCGTCAACGTAGTGGTATAGTTCGTCGATGGATCCTCTAAAGACGCGAGCCGGGCATGGTCATGAGCCTTGGTTGGATCCATCGATTTCCCTATTTGAATCCCGTAGATACCCCTTAAGCACATCAATTCCACAGACCGTAGGCATGATCTCAGTACAGGTTATCTAGGGATTCGGCAGGATCGACAAAAATACGTCCCTGAGTCCCTAATTCAATGTGGAGATTCAGATCTACATCTTCCCCCTAGGATCTTAGGGCTAACACATCATCCTTAGAAAGATCTACTCACACATGGCAATATTCACGAATGAAAGCATCATTTTTAGAGACAAATACATCATAGTAATCGAAAGAATAGAGATGAAAGACTTACAGCGGGAGATAGATAAGAACTTCAGTTTATAGATCCCAAAAAAAAATTCCAGATTTCCAAGCACAAGAACAATCGAGAACAAGAGTTATAATCCGAAAGTTTCGATCAAAATTCCTTAACAAAAATTAATCTAAAAGTAGTTCACTAAAAGTCGCCTTCGCTCTCTACAAAAACTCTCTCAAAAATCCCTACAATCAGTCGCTCCCATATGCCTCACGAGCTCCAGCCTTCATTCCCCAAAAATCGCGCCCAAACCGCATCACAAAAATGTTTCCAAAAATTGCCCTGGAATCGTCGACCGAGTGGGTGACTCGGTCAAGCAGTTTGTTGCTTGTTCAGTCACTCAGTCCGAGCAGCTGTACTGCTCGACTGAGTACGACAGGGAATGGAAAATCTTCAAAATCCTCACTCTGCCTGCACGGGCCGAGTCAGCTCAGCTCGGTCCGAGCAGAGACTGACTCGGTCACTGAAGAGCTACACGGGCCGTGCGCTGGGATTGCTTCAGCTCTGAAATCTGATGCTACTCGACCGAGTAGGTGAACTACTTGGTCCGAGCGATCCCCGTATCTGCTCACTTTTCCTTCTTTGCGTCTGCTCGACCGAGCAGCTCCTCTGCTCGGTCGAGTAATCTGGGAAATCTTCTGCTGCTGCTCCTGAATCAGCTCCTCCTCTCCTGCTCTCCTCTTCTCCTCCTGCTCTCTCTCTTTTCCTCCCATGACTCTAAAAGTATGGCGGACTATTAGGAAGCTTCACCAATGAGCTCATAGATGCGTCAGATGTGTCCATACCCAAGTGGGGTCCCAAATCGCTCCAAAATCCCTGAAAACTCATAAGACACTACGAAACTCGAATATAACATCAGAAACGCGATATCGTAGTAAAATGTGGGATTTGGATGCAAAAATGTCATGGGATGCAATGGAATGATGATATGAAAATAGGGAAAAATATGGACACATCATAAACCTCCTAGCCAGATATAGTTTAGCACCCACAAAGCGCCACTGGAACAGAGTGAATCACCATTTGTGCTACCTCCAAGGGTTAATCGATCTGGGATTATATTACCAGAAAGGTGTATCCTCCAAGTTAATTGGTTATGCAGATGCAGGATATAGATCAGATCCCCACACCGAAAAGTCCCAGACTGGTTTCTTATTCACATACGGTGGGACGACCATTTCATGGAGATCTGTAAAGCAGACCATGATAGCAAACTCATCCAACCACTCTGACCTCAATGCGATCCATGAAACTAGTAGAGAATGCTTTTGGCTGCATTCAGTCATTCACCACATCCTAGTAACGACCGGCCTGAAGACAGACGACCTTGAACCAATCATCATGTTCGAAGACAATGCATCCCGCATAGCTTAACTACGAGGTGGCTACATCATGGGTGACAGGAATGAAGCACATCTCTTCCAAGCTGTTATGCCAGAGTGACAAACAGATCGACATTCAGCAAATCCAGTCTTGCAACAACTTGGCAGATTTGTTTACTAAAGCACTACATCAATGTACTTTTAAAAATCTTGTAAAATGGATTAGGATGAGATAGTTGAGAGACTTACAAGCCCGAAGCTTGTACACAACAGGGGGAGTTAATGTTGTGTTGTACTCTTTTTCCTTAGCTATTGGTTTTTCCCACTGGGTTTTCATAGCCAAAGGTTTTAACGAGGCAACCACAGTAACCTATATCCAGAAGTATCCACCCCTAGTGATATCCAGCGATCGGGGGAAGTTAAGGAGACTTGTACTCTTTTTCTTAAGCTATTGGTTTTTCCCACAGGGTTTTCCATAGCCAAAGGTTTTACCGATGCAAAACCTCCTAACTGATGATCCAGAAGTATCCACATCCTCATGATCAGATAAGCTTTATGAATCACGAAGCATTCATATACCAAGCTCACAATGAAGGATGGATAAGGGAAAGTGTTATGAATGGGCTTTTGTAGACCCATGTGGAGCCCACTTAGAATTAGGGTATCCACCCATTATGTAATCTTTTCCTACAAATATATGGCTATGTGTTCTGTAGCCGCCACCTTCATAGCAAAGCCAAATGTTTTAACGAGGCAAGATCTACTATCTGAGTATCCAGAAGTTTCCATATCCTCTTGATCAGATAAGCTCTATGAATCCCGAAGCCATATATTTATAGGAAGTATCCAGATATGCCAAATGTTTTAACGAGGCAAGACCTCCTAACTGAGGATCCAGAAGTATCCATATCCTCAATTAGCTATTATCAATAAATAATTGAAAAATGTTAACTGTTATGAATCAACTACTGAGGGGAGAGCCCTCAAGTCTATATTTATAGCCAAAGGGGAGAATACAAGTGGGCTTATACAGATATGGGCCCAAACACTTGGGATGGCCCAATAACTCATCCAACCCAGTAAATACCCATTCACAACACTCCCCCTTATCCAGCCATAGTTGTGGACCCTGCTTATGAATGCTTCAGGATTCTGAGCCTGTATGGGTCTCACATGGGGTGGATACTTCAGGATCTTGAGTTGGTGAGATTTGCCTCGTTAAAACCTTTGGCTATGGAAAACCCAGTGGGAAAAACCATAGTTAAGGAAAAAGAGTACAAACTTTGCCAAACTCCCCCTGATCTGTACAAGCTCTCAAGCTTTCAGATCTCTTAGGCGTCTCATTCCAATCCTATGTACAAGTTTTCTAAAGGTAGCAGTAGGAAGGGCTTTAGTGAACAAATCTGCCAAATTGTCACATGACTGCACTTGTCTGATGTCGATCTTGCCATCTCTCTGTAGCTCGTGCGTCCAGAAGAACTTTGGTGAAATGTGTTTCATTCTGTCGCCTTTGATGAAGCCACCTCGTAGCTGAGCTATGCAAGCAGCATTGTCCTCGAACATGGTAGTGGGCTCGAGGTCTCCAGTCTTCAGTCCGGTCGTAGACAAGATGTGGTGGATGGCTGAGCGTAGCCATACACATTCTCTGCTTGCTTCATGGATGGCAATGATCTCCGAGTGATTGGATGAGGTCGCCGTCAATGTTTGCTCGATGGATCTCCAGGAAATGGCTGTCCCTCCGTAGGTAAACACGTACACAGTCTGTGATTTTGCTTTATGGTGATCAGACAAGCACCCTGCATCAGCATAACCTACAAGTGTAGAGGATGTTCCATTTTTGTAGAAGAGTCCCAAATCTGTAGACCCTTGGAGGTAGCGCAGAAGGTGCTTTACCCCGGTCCAGTGGCGCTGCGTAGGCGCTGCACTGTATCTGGCAAGCAAATTTACTGCGAACGCTATATCGGGACGCGTGCAGTTTGCCAGATATAGTAGTGCTCCGATGGCACTCAGATAGGGAACTTCCGGACCAAGTATATCCTCCCCCTCTTCCAGCGGCCGGAAGGGGTCTTTATGTGCATCCAGGGATCGTACCACCATAGGTGTACTCAATGGATGGTAATGGTCCATATGGAATCTTTGCAACATTTTCTTCATATATGTGGTTTGGTGTAATAGGATTCTGCCTTTCTGATGTTCAATCTGTAAGCCAAGGCAGAATTTGGTTTTGCCTAGGTCTTTCATTTCGAATTCTTTTGTTAGGCTTACAGATATCTCAGTGATCTCTTCGGGAGATCCTATGAGATTCAGATCGTCTACGTAGACAGCTATTATTACGAATCATTTTCCCTTTGTTCTTATGAAGATACAAGGGCAGACTTCATTGTTCGTGAATCCTTGTTGAACAAGGAACTCACTGAGTCTATTATACCACATTCTTCCTGATTGTTTGAGACCATACAATGATCTTTGTAGCTTAACAGAATAGACGTCCCGAGGTCTATCTTTCAGTTCAGCAGGCATTGAAAAGCCATCAGGAAGTTTCATGTAGATCTCCTTGTCGAGATTGCCATATAGATACGCAGTCACAACATCCATTAGCTGCATATCTAGGCCTTCCTTTGTTGTTAAGCTTATCAGGAATCTAAACGTGATCGCATCCATGACCGGGGAGTATGTTTCGTCATAGTCTATACCCGGTCTTTGGGAAAATCCCTGTACTACAAGTCTAGCTTTGTAGCGTGCGATCTTATTATTTTCGTTTCTTTTTCTGACGAATACCCATTTGTATCCCACAGGTTTGACACCGGTAGGTGTCTGGACTATTTGCCCAAAGACTTTTCGTTTCTGAAGCGAGTCCAGCTCGGCTTCTATTGCCTGATTCCACTTTGGCCAATCATCTCTACGTTTGCATTCAGCAACGGAGTGTGGTTCATAATCATCATCGCTTCCGGCGACGTGAATGGCAATGTGAAACGCGAAGTCATCGTCGACGACTGTACTCTTTCTGTCCAATACCTCCCCTGTACGTACATAATTTAGTGATATTTCTGTTTCTCCCGGCAGTTCCTCTGCAGTGGATTCCGGGAGGGGAGAGGGTATGGACACGAGCTCGTTTCTTTGTGGGGGTATTGTCCCAAGGTCTCCGGATATTTTTCTTTTTCTTGGATTTTTATCCTTGGAGCCTGGTGGTCTGCCTCTTTTCTGTTGAGGTGCAGCCACTTCTGCTGCAGGTGGATTGCATCCATCCTTCGGGATGTCAATCCTAGCTGGAGTATTCGCAGCAGGGATGTGTGATCTGACAATCTTCTGGTTGTCAGTGAACGAGTCTGGTAATCTATGGACTATGTCCTGGATGTGTAAGATCTTCCTGATCTCATCATCACATTGTCTTGTTACCGGATCGTAGTGGGTCAAGCTTTTTGTATCCCACGTCAACATTTGCTTTGCACTAGACTTTTCGATGTCTAGGCCCATTTTGGGGAAATACGTCTCATCAAAATTGCAGTCTTCAAGGCGTGCCTTGAAAGCGTCCCCCGTTTGGGGTTCTAGGTATCTTATAATGGAGGGTGAGTCAAACCCTACGTAGATACCTAGGCGACGTTGAGGGCCCATCTTGGTCCTCTGTGGTGGTGCAATGGGGATATAAACTGCGCAGCCGAAGATTCTCAAGTGAGAGATGTTCGGCGGCGTTCCATATGCGAGTTGCATTGGAGATAGACTCTGACCTCCTGAGGGTCTAATTTTTATTAGTGATGCAGCATGCAAAATTGCATGTCCCCATGCATCCACCGGCAACTGGGATTTCATCAGCAATGGTCGGGCGATCCATTGGAGTCTTTTAATTAGCGACTCAGCTAACCCATTTTGGGTGTGAACATGTGGCACCAGATGTTCAATTTCTATTCCCGTTGCCTGGCAATATTCTTGGAATGACTGAGAGGTAAATTCCCCCTCATTATCCAGATGTATTTTCTTTATTTGGTTGTCTGGGAAATGCGCCCGCAACTTTATTATTTGTGCCAAAAGCTTTGGAAAAGCTAAGTTGCGGGTTGAAAGTAGACACACATACGAGTATTTCGAAGATGCATCAATCAGTACCATAAAGTACCGAAAAGGCCCGCTAGGGGGGTGGATAGGTCCACATATGTCTCCGTGTATTCTTTCAAGGAAGCTAGGAGACTCAATATCCACTTTAAGTGGTGATGGCCTTGTTATTAATTTACCCTTAAAGCAGGGTACAAAAGGGAATTCTCCCTTCTGAAGAATCTTCTGGTTCTTCAGGTTATGCCCATGGGATTGTGCTAGGATGCGGTGCATCATCACGGATCCAGGGTGGCCAAGTCTATCGTGCCAAAGTAAGAATTTGGCCGATGTCGTACACTTCAGGTGCTCCGTCAGGTTTGCTTCCTCTCTCCGAATTTTTGTATGGTAGAGACCTAATGAGAGGCTCTCAAAACGTTTAAGAATGGTTTTAACTCCATTTTCTTGAGACGTTACATACAGTAATTCATTTTCTTTGACATTTGCTGTTTCCAAGTGGAATCCGTTAAAACGGATATCTTTGAAACTTAGTAAGTTTCTCTTGGAATTCGGAGAGTAAAGTGCATCTTTTATTTTTAGTTCTGTTCCATTGGGGAGCAACAAGGTTGCATTCCCAGAACCTTCAATTATGTCCGATGGCCCTGAAATTGTGTTTACATGGCTCTTATACGGGATAATGCTATGAAAATAGCATTTGTGTTGAAGGATCGTATGTGTTGACGCGCTGTCTACTAAGCAGACATGAGAGCATTCCATCTAAAAAAAGTTGAGTAAACGTTTGCATTCAGAAAAGAGAATTGAAGATACATAAAAGCTCTCATGAAATAAAATGTTCATACAATAGAAATGCTAAGATAAATGATAACAGGCTAATCAAGCAGATTATCTGACTCGAAGTCTTTTGCTGTAAATTTGACTGCATTGTTCGCAGTCACCAGGTTTGATTCAGCATTCTTTTTCTTGCTTTGTTTATAAAGCTCCTGGAGATGCAATGGGGTCCTGCACACTCTAGACCAGTGGCCTGTCATGCCACAGCTGTGGCACTGGTCTTCCCAGTCCCTCTTGGGTGGGTGTGCATTGTTTTTCTTGTTATCATTCCTGCGCCAGGTGAACTTGCGCTTCCCTTCATTCTTGCGCTGCTGTGGTGGGCCCTTGGCTCTTTTCTGTTGCCCCCCTTTCTGTGGTCTTTCTTTTCTTTTATTGTCCCTCTTCTTTTTGAAGGAAGAGGTATGGTGAGCTTCTGGTAGGGGGACAGTGCCGGGAGGGTGCATATTGTTAGTGGCGAGAAGAAGCTCTCTGTTTTGCTCGGCCATGAGAAGACATGACAGCAGCTCTGAATACTTGGTGAACTTACGTTCACGGTATTGCTGCATAAGTATCGCATCCTTTTCGTGGAAAGACGTATACGTCTTTTCCAGCATGCGATCTTCTGAGACTTTTTCACCACACAACTTCAGGCGTGAGGTGATGCTAAAAAGTGCTGAGTTGTACTCAGCAATAGACTTAAAGTCCTGCAGTCTCAGGTTCTCCCACTCATATCTCGCCCTTGGGAGTATAACATCTCTCTGATGTTTATACATGTCCTCAAGGGCGGTCCATAGCTCAAGTGGATCTTCGACCGTAAGGTACTCGGCCTTTACGGTCTTGTCCACATGGCGGCAAATATAGATGATGGCTTGCGCCTTCTCTATATCGCTAACATTTTCTTTTTCAGTCACAGCAGTGATGAGGGACTTGGCCCGCAGGTGAAACTTAACATCTAGCTGCCAGCTTAGATAGTTTCTGCCTGATGCATCCAGCACTTCAAAGTCAACGCTTGCAATTTTAGCCATTTATCTAGCAGAGCACAAACATGCATGAATTAATAATCAACCAGAAAAACATTTTCATGCGGAAGCAATATTTAATGAAAAGCTAAATGTGTGGATCGGCCAGTCCCACAAAAAAAAGTCCAAGAGTCCACAGTCCAAATTATACAAATTTGCAGCTTGAATTAAAATGAAAATACAACTTTGGAAACCCCGTGGGTCCCATTTAATATCTTCGTCTTCAAGCGTAGCTTCCGACTCCATGGAAGTAGGTCTTCTTTCTTTGACATTTACATAAATTCCTCACTACAATTTCTCTCAAAAATAAAAGAAAAGTGCGGGAGATAAACTGTGGGACTAAACGGCCGATCCAAAAACCACATTTAGCGATTCATGCAAGAATATTGTGCTCATCAACATTTTCATCCACAGACATCACAGGCAGTTTATTCATATGAGGATAAAGCAATATTTAATCACTTAATAATTATTGGACCACTGGGCAACGTCATACACCGTTAGGTTAGGTAACTAACGGCAGAGCGGTCGCAGGATCTTCCTAATTATTAAGTTTTTAAATAAAATGTACAACCACGCAAATAATATCCACATAATTTTGCCAGAGATGTAAAGCATGTAAAAGAGATTATGATGCATAGGTTGTAAAGTAAATGGGTTTAATCAATCAAATTGATTAAGAGCCCAAAATTAACATTTTCTTTGTCAGATGGAAAAGTCTCCCTCGTCATCCCAAAAAGTCCCCCAAAAATCCCCAAAACGCCATTGTCTGCCCGATATTAGTCCCGTAATTTACCGTGATTTTTCACGAATATTTTGCCTTTGAATCCCCATTTTAAATTAATTTTTAGGCTAATAGGTTGCCTTTTGAGGCACATTTATAGCCCTATTGCCTCCCCCCAAAAATTTTTTATTTTTTTTTGATGAAAATCTGTGGGCCTGAAGCCCACAGCTCTCTGCTGTGGGCTTCAGGCCCACAGATCTGAATAATAATATTATTATTTTTTTTTGAATTCTGTGGGCCTGAAGCCCACAGATCTGCTGTGGGCTTCAGGCCCACAGCTCTGTGCTTTTTTTTTTCGTTTTCGGTTTAGGGTTTACAGGGTGGGGGGGCGCCGCCGCCGCCCCCCCGGAGAGAGGGGGGGCGCGGCCAGGGGGCCGCAGCCCCCCGCTGCGGGGGGGAGCGGTGGGGGCCGCCGCCCCCCGCAGAGGGGGGGCGTGGCCAGGGGGCCGCCGCCCCCCGCTGCGGGGGGAGCGGTGGGGGCCGCCGCCACCCGCAGAGGGGGGGGGGGGGGGGGGGGGCGTGGCCGGGGGGGTCGTCGCCCCCCCTGTGCGGGGCGGGACGGCGGGCACGGGGGGGGGGGGGGGGGGGCGCCGCCCCCCTCTGCGGGGGGGACGGCGGGGGCCGCCTCCCCTGCAGAGAGGGGGGCGGCCACGGGGGCCGCCGCCCCCCCTGCAGGGGGGGAGCGGCGGCGGCCGCCCCCCCTGCAGGGGAGGGCGGCGGCAGGGGCCGCCGCCCCCCCTGCAGGGGGGGTGCGGCGGCTGCCGCCCCCCCTATGGGGGGAACGGCGTGGCCGGGGCGGGGGGGGGGGGGGTCGGCGGCGAGGCCGCCGGTGGGGCTTGATCTAGGGTTTGAGAGAAAAATCCAAAAAACCCTAAAAAAATTTGATTTTTGGGAAGAATAATCCGTCGTTTTCAAGGCGACGATGAATCCCCATGACGATCTTGTGAGATCTAGGGAAGGGGTAATCATACGTATGATTAAAAACTTTGTTTTTAGAGTTTTTACCTCTATATCCGTCCTCCGGATATAGCGACGGTTGCTCGAAGCCCTACGCGGATGACGATCCTTGATGGAGGAAGCCTTGCACCGCGCTCGTGGATCTCCCGTCTCGCCTTCGCCTTCGCCTTCGCAACGAACGGAAAAATTTGTGGAAAAAATTTTTAGAGGCTCGTGCTGATAACGTGTTATGAAACAACTACTGAGGGGAGCGCCCTCAAGTCTATATTTATAGCCTAAGGGGAGAATACAAGTGGGCTTATACAGATATGGGCCCAAACACTTGGGTTGGCCCAATAACTCATCCAACCAAGTAAATACCCATTCACAACATTAACGTTTTTTTTGCTATTCTTCAAAAAATATTAAAAATATTCTTTACAACATTTTTATTTTCGCCTAGGGAAAAAAATTCATGTTTATGCCATTGATGGCCAGTCCAATTTGACAGGCTACGCCGGGCCCCACTGCTGGTGGACCGCAGTTAAAATCAGTGTCTACAAGACGACTAAATATACCGTTGGCCAAAACTCTGTGTTGAAGCAAATATATGAAGAACTGCATAACATGGAATAAGGAGACAAATCTCAGAGTTAAAATATCCATCTATGCATACTGTTACGCCTATTTGGCCGAGGCCCGAAAGACACGAGCCCAGAAACCCGACCGCCGGTCAAGAGCCCATCTGCGCACTCAGGCCCACTCGATAAGGCCCTATGGGGGACCCCCCCCAAATGTCGATCCGACCCGGCCCCGGTAACACACTGGTCACTCACCCACTCCCGCGATAACCGCTCCCTCGATCCCGCTACCACTTAATGGCAGTTATGGGGAGATGCTGGCATGGCACAGGGAGCGGCGACGGGGGGGGCGGATTGAGGGGGCACGATTGAGGGCGGACGAGCGACGTGGGTCGGGGGCAATCACGACGGAGGTCTATAAAGGGGCTAGGAGGACGACAGGACAAGAGACCGCATCTCAGGTATCTAAAACCTAAGGCACTCCATCAACGACCTAGTTCCCCCATTTCTCCTCCTTCCTCCCCCGCTCGCGCCGTGAGACGCCGTACCGATCTCCTCTCGAGTCGTACCACCTCCGCCGGGCCTCCTCTTTCAGATCACTATCTGACTTAGGCATCGGAGGGGTTTTGGCCGGAACCAAGGTCCGGCCCCCCTGACGAGTGTTCTCGTCTACGCAGGAGGATATCCAATCCACGGGCCGAGGCTTCCCCTCCGCCCCTCGCCGACCACGTAACCAGCTGGACGATCGAGGCTTCCCCTCGTCGTCCGACCACCGAGGCCAAGCACAACCGACCGAGGCCGAGCGTCACAACCCAGGCCGAGGCTTCCCCTCGCCCTACAAACGACCGAGGACCCCGATTCGACCCAGCCGATGCGCTCCACGTCGTCTGCAGATCCGACTCGAGCCTCGCCTGCACCAACTCGACTCACCCGAGGGACCCAAATGGGCTCCTTGACCACGTTGACCGGGTTGTCCACGGTCAACGCTTCTATAGTGAGAAAACACTCTGAAACATCTGGCGCCGTCTGAGGGAACGAACTGTCCCACGAAGAAACAAACCACACCTGCAATGATGCAACCTCACCCGTCTCGGCGAAAGGAGAGCAAGGCCCTGACGCGAAGCGACAGGGCCCGCCATCGTTGGCAAGAATGGGCACGGGCCCGACGCGAGGAGGATCGTGAGGAAAGGGCCGGGTGACCCTCCCCGTCCCCACCGGTCGGGAGACCGAGTGCATCTGTAACGGCGCGCAGCTTGGACGTAGCTTTGGTGGTGTCGGTGGTCATAGACACTACCATGGTACGGCGACTGCTTGTCGACACCGGCAGCTCCTACGACGTCCTCTTCATGTCAACCCTGGAAAAGATGGGGCGGCGGAAAGAAGACTTACGACCTCGCTCGGGTCCCGTGGTAGGATTCACGGGTCACTCCACTCCCATCATCGGCACGATCCATCTCCCGGTGACGCTCGGAGACACACCAGACTTGGTGACCCTGGCGGTGGAATTCATCGTATTGGGGATCGGGTCGGAATACAATGGGATCATCGGCCGACCCCTACTCAACGCCGTCGGCGCGGTAGTCTCGACCCTCCACCAGACTATCAAGTTCCGAACGCCCGGGGGGATGGGGCAAGTCGAAGGCGACGCGGGGAGACCGAGTACCTGCTATCAACTGGCGGAGGAAGGCCCCGAAGACCGTCTAGCCGACCGAATGGCCGCGCTCGACTTAAGGAGCGGGCCGAGGCCCGCCCCCACGGAGGAGCAAGAGCAGATCCCGGTCACGGACGTCGAGGGCCGGTTCATCTCGATCGGGAGAGGGCTAAGCCAGGACCTGAGGGATCAACTGATCGAATGCCTGGAGGCGAACCTAGACATCTTTGCTTGGTCACCGGAGGACATGCCCGGCGTAGACCCCCAGGTGATCATCCACCAGATCAACGCCGACCCCAACTTCAAGCCGGTCAGGCAGAAGAAGTGGAACCTGGGCGGCGAGAAGATGAAGGCGGCCTCCGAGGAAGTGGAGCGTCTCCTTGACGCCGGCTTCATACGAGAGGTCTGGTACCCGGAATGGCTGTCGAACGTGGTGATGGTCAGGAAGCCCAACGGGAAATGGCGAATGTGCGTGGACTTCAGTGACCTCAACAAGGCTTGTCCCAAGTACAGCTACCCCCTGCCGCGCATCGATCACCTGGTGGACAACGCCTCGGGGTACGAGATGCTTAGCTTCATGGACGCCTACTCAGGGTACAATCAAGTCCAGATGGACCCCCGGGACGAAGAAATGACAGCCTTCACGACAGACCGGGGAACTTACTGCTACAAGAAGATGCCCTTTGGCCTGAAGAACGCAGGGGCCACCTACCAGAGAATGGTCAACAAGGTTTTTAGCTCCCAGATCGGGAGGAACCTAGAAGTCTACGTCGACGACATGCTTATCAAGTCAAGACGACCGGAAGACCACATCGCCGACCTGCAGGAGACCTTCGAGCGGTTGCGGTGACACCACATTCGACTCAACCCCGTGAAGTGCACGTTCGGGGTAAGATCTGGCAAATTCTTGGGGTTTATGATAACTAACCGTGGCATTGAAGCTAATCCTGACAAGATCGAGGCGCTGATCAACATGCGTGAGCCGACGACGATCAAAGAGCTGCAGAGGCTGAATGGGGCGCATCGCAGCCCTGGGGCGATTCCTTTCCAAATCATCGGAAAGATCGCTTCCCTTCTTCAAGGTCCTGAGGAAAGCGATCGCGGAACCTTCAGATAATAGGAAGGCGATACTATGGGACGAAGACTGCTCCACGGCGTTCGCGGATCTCAAGGAGTATCTCCGCAGCCCGCCTCTCCTGTCCAAGCCACGGGAAGGGGAGTCGCTGAGCCTTTACCTAGCGTGCGCGGAGGAAGCTGTGAGTTCGGTGCTGATCCGGGAAGACAGAGGGGTGCAGTGGCCGGTATACTACACGAGCCGGATCTTGAAGGGGGCGGAGGTGCGATACTCGCCCATGGAGAAACTGGCATACGCCCTCGTTCTCTCAGCACGAAGGCTCCGACCCTATTTCCAGGCCCACACCATACTGATCCTGACCGACTCGCAACTGGAGCAGAACCTCAAGAGATTCGATCGAATGGGGAGGATGCTAAACTGGGGAGTGGAACTGAGCGAGTTCGACCTCCGATTCAAACCACGCACGGCCATCAAAGGGCAGGCCCTGGCCGACTTCATCGCTGAGTGCACAACAGAAGGAAATGGCCCCCGGAGGAAGAAGGCTCAGCAACGGTAATTCCCCGACCCTTGTCCTTTCTTTCGACTGACCACCTCCAGCCAGGAGTTCCAGGAGCGTGGATCGTCCATGTGGACGGATCGGCCACACAGTCAGGAGGCGGGGCGGGGATTACGATCCGATCTCCGGAAGGGAACATTGTGGAATACGCGTTGCGGTTCGAGTTCCCAGCCACCAACAACGTGGCGGAATACGAAGCGGTGATCAACGGCCTAAGGCTGGCCCTGGAGCTCGGGGCCGAGTCCATCCGCCTCCTCAGCGACTCGAAGCTCATTGTCAACCAACTCCTGGGGAGTTACGAGGCGCAGGAGGAGGCGATGCAGAGGTATCTCACTGTCGCCAGAGCGGCGTTGTCCAAGTTCAAGAACGTGGAAGTCTTGCACCTCCCGCGATCGGAGAATGCACGGGCAGATGCGTTGTCGAAGCTAGCCTCGTCCTCGCCAAAGGAGCTGGGCCGCACCATCTACGTGGAGAATCTGCAGTCCCCCAGCACGGAAGAGCAGGAGATGATGGTGATCGACCAGGAACCCACCTGGAGGGACCCGATCATCCGGTACCTCACTCATGGGGAGGTGCCGACAGATGGGGACAAACGCCGAACCCTGGAGAGAAAGGCGCTCCGATACGTGATCCATGAGGGGACGCTCTACCGGAGACGCTGGACCAAGACGGATGTCCTCCCATACTTGAAGTGCATCGGACAGCAGGAAGTGGACTACGTCCTACGGGAGGTTCACGAAGGGATCTGCGGGAATCACCACGGGGGTAAGATGGTCGCATAGAAGATCTTGAGGCAGGGATACTACTGGCCGACCCTGGCCCAAGACGCAACAAGTTACGTCCAAAAATGCCAAGAATGCCAGAGGTATGCCCACCACACCTCGACTCCCCCGTCAGAACTCATCCCTATCGTGAGCCCCATCCCCTTTGCAAAATGGGGGCTCGACATCCTCGGACCGTTTAAACCGGGCCGAGGGCAGCGGAAGTATCTGATTGTGGCGGTGGACTACTTCACCAAGTGGATCGAGGCCGAACCGTTGGCCACCATCACGTGGAAGAAAGCCAAAAGCTTCGTGTGGAATTCCATCATCTCCAGATTCGGAGTGCCACGGGCCATCGTCACAGACAATGGGAAGCAGTTCGACTCCGCAGGGTTCAAAGATTTTTGCGAGGAATGGGGAATCAAGCTTCTCTTCGCCTCTGTAGCGCACCCCCAGACCAACGGGATGGCGGAAGCGGCCAACAAGCGCATCATAGAGCCCCTCCGAAAGAAAGTGAAAGACGCCGAAGGGAACTGGCCGGAGGAGCTCCCCGGGATACTCTGGTCCTACCGGACGACCCACAAGGAGGCCACTGGCGAGACCCCGTTCATGCTCACCTACGGGGCTGAGGCGGTGGTGCCGGTCGAATTGGGCGAAGAATCTCTCCGCCTCAAATACTTTGACGAAGACAGGAACTCGCAGGGTCTGGGGCTCAGTCTGGAGCTCCTCGGCGAGCGACGGGAGCAGGCATTGGCCACCATCATCCGCCAGAAGCAGAAGGTGGCCCGATACTACAACGCTCGGGTACGGGGAAGAAGCTTCCACCTTGGAGACCTGGTCCTCCGGAAAGCGGGCTTCAACTCTGATACCGCTCGCAAAGGGAAGCTCGCGGCTAGATGGGAGGGGCCCTACAAAGTCATCGAGGTCCTCGGACCTGCAACCTACCGACTAGCCGATATGGAGGGGAGGATTCTCACTCAAACCTGGAATACGGAACATTTACGCAAATACTTTCAATAGATGTATCGTTTCTTATGAAATAAATTTACTTTGAATTCATTCCTTTCCAGATAAAACAAAAAGATATATAGAGAGACGCACGAAGAGGCCGAGGGGCATTCCCCTCCCTCATTCTTCTCCGGGGGCACCGGTGGAGCCACAGGCTGGCAGTCCACTAGGGCCTTCCCCCATACTCCGTTCGACGTCAGGGTACATCCGAAGTTCCTCGAAGTTGACCCTCGAGAGTGGGAACTTCTTTTGGATCTCGGACTGACACCGGGCGAAGCCCTTCTCGAACGCCTCCGATAAGGCGGTCTCAATGAAGGAGGTGGCATACTCAGCCACGGCATCCTGAGCGATCCGGGCCGGATCCACCTCCTCAAGCCCACGCATCCGGGCCTCTAAGGTCTCGATCTGGCGTTGGTGCTCCGCCCTCTCCTTCTCGATCTCCTGGGATCTCTCGCCAAGTTGAGCAAGGAGGATCCTCGCCAGCTCCTCCGCCGCTTCCAGACGATCGGAGAGCTCCAAGGTCTCGAAGGCAGCAGCAGGGATGGGGATCTGTCCGGCTCCCCCAGACATGTCGGCGCCTCTTAAAAGCTCGGCGACCCGTGCCTCGGCCTCCGACTTGGTAGTCAGAACCAAGGCTCTCTCCCGGTCCGCCTCCTCCAGGGCAGAGGACAGCTCAGTTACGCGAGACTCCAAGGACTGGACCCGCGCTTCCTCTAACTGACCTGCCTCCCCCTCCTCATCGGGGGCCTCAGGGCCTCGCCCGGCATCGGATTTGGCTTTGGGAGGAGCCGCGAATTGGCGCCTCATTGAGAGGCCCACCGAGGACAACTGCACCAAGGCAACGAAGGTAAGGCAGCGAAAGCAGCTGGAGGAAGGGAGGGCAAGCAGAGACACACTACCTGTTGACCAGCCTGAATCACGAAGGTGGCCAAACAGTCACCTCTGACTCCGTCCAACACTACCTGATCGGGGAGGGAGACTACAGTTCTCGGCCACTCGTGCGGCGGCTCCACGGCTCGAAAACACAGATTCCTTCTCCCCCACCGGGAAGCGTGGACGAAGAAGACCCTCCCCTGACGAAGGGAACTCGCCAGGAGTGGAGCGGAATGCGCCAAGATACCGATCGTAGGCATCGGGGAGAGAACCGTCCGGGAGAGGTGAAGGGCCGACCCACGGCCAAGCAACCTCAACGGGGGCGGGTTGAGGTTGATCAGCAGTCGGCAGGACATCAACCCCCTCGACCCCCTCACGGACCCTCTTGGAAGACCCCAGCAAGGGGAGAGAGGGGGATGACACCCTCTTCCTTTTTGAGCCTCCGGTCGTGGTCACGACCCGCTGCTTCTTCCGGACCTCCAGCACATGATCCCTTCTGTGCGGATCCGGATCTGGGACCTCCACATGAGCGCTGGCGGGAGAAGGACCGAGAGGGAATCCACCTGCACTCAAAGGAGAAATGAGAGACCAAGCAGAGCCCGGGCGACCTCGAATGGCGAACACTCGGAGACGCTTACCTAAGGGCCACACCGTCTTACGCAAGTTATGGTCACTAAAGAGGACGTCGATCGAGCGCTCCCTCGTAGGAATCGCCAGCATGTCCTTCGCCGTCTGCTGCTCGGCGACCGTCGGCTCACCCAGATCGAGGATGACTGCACCGGCCGCCTCCCACCTAACCAGGAAGGGTACACTCGACGGGAACGTGACAAACACGTATTCCCCCTTCCAGCGTTTCAGGGAGCTCGGCAACCCCAGCACCAGGGTCATCTTCGGGCGGGCGCTGATGTAAATCCACACCCCTGATTGGTGGTGGCTCAGGCGGTAGAACTGGGCAAAGAGACGAAGAGAGGGCGCCACTCCCCTCAGCATGCAGACAACAATGAACCCGACGAGGAGCCCGACGGCGTTGGGGCAGAATTGACACAGGCACACGTTGTGGGCCTGAAGGAATTCAACGATAAAAGGATGGAGCGGGAAACGAAGCCCGAAGCGGAAACACTTCTCGTATATTCCGACCTCGTTGGAGCCAGGAAAGCAGATCCGCTCGTCAGCCCCAGGGGCACGAGCCGAGTAAGGCGGAAGCAGGTAGGCGGAGCGCATGCTCCCGATGGCGGTGGCACAGATCGACGAAGGCCACGACAAGACCTCTGGGGGGCACCCCTGAAAGATCATCCCCGTGCCGACAAATCGCCGAAGGAGGGCTACCCGCCAGGCCCGGAGCCGCGTCGCGCTCCGGCCGACCCGAACCCGTGGCAGAGGAAGACGACATGAGGCAGAGCTCAGGCAGAATAGGGATCAGCGCAAAGAAGAAAATGACGGGATGGCGGCTCACGAACCCCTCGGCTTCTCAACTTAAGACGACCCCGCGAGCGGTGGGGATAAGCTTGCAGCTACACGTGGCAACATCAAAGGACCGACGGCGCTTCGGAGCCCGCGCCTTAAAAGTATCGAACGGGCCAACTCATGATGACGACTAATAAATGAGTCGACATCGACTGGCGAGCCTGTCAAAGTCGGCGGAAGTCACATCGGCCGAGCCGAACCGGCCGAAGCCGATCGACCCGACCGATGGGGGCAATTGTTACGCCTATTTGGCCGAGGCCCGAAAGACACGAGCCCAGAAACCCGACCGCCGGTCAAGAGCCCATCTGCGCACTCAGGCCCACTCGATAAGGCCCTATGGGGGACCCCCCCAAATGTTGATCCGACCCGGCCCCGGTAACACACTGGTCACTCACCCACTCCCGCGATAACCGCTCCATCGATCCCGCTACCACTTAATGGCAGTTATGGGGAGATGCTGGCATGGCGCAGGGAGCGGCGACGGGGGGGGCGGATTGAGGGGGTACGATTGAGGGCGGACGAGCGACGTGGGTCGGGGGCAATCACGGCGGAGGTCTATAAAGGGGCTAGGAGGACGACAGGACAAGAGACCGCATCTCAGGTATCTAAAACCTAAGGTACTCCATCAACGACCTATTTCCCCCATTTCTCCTCCTTCCTCCCCCGCTCGCGCCGTGAGACGCCGTACCGATCTCCTCTCGAGTCGTACCGCCTCCGCCGGGCCTCCTCTTTCAGATCACTGTCTGACTTAGGCATCGGAGGGGTTTTGGCCGTAACCAAGGTCCGGCCCCCCTGACGAGTGTTCTCGTCTACGCAGGAGGATATCCAATCCACGGGCCGAGGCTTCCCCTCCGCCCCTCGCCGACCACGCAACCAGCTGGACGATCGAGGCTTCCCCTCGTCGTCCGACCGCCGAGGCCGAGCACAACCGACCGAGGCCGAGCGTCACAACCCAGGCCGAGGCTTCCCCTCGCCCTACCAACGACCGAGGACCCCGATTCGACCCAGCCGACGCGCTCCACGTCGTCTGCAGATCCGACTCGAGCCTCGCCTGCACCAACTCGACTCACCCGAGGGACCCAAACGGGCCCCTTGACCACGTTGACCGGGTTGTCCACGGTCAACGCTTCTGTAGTGAGAAAACACTCTGAAACACATACCAATTAATTTTAAGCAACACAAAACAAACTTTCTTGTCCATATTTCATTATACATGACAATGTATTTGATGGACAGATGCATAACCGAGTTACAAAGATTCATAAACAACCTTCTAATGTAAGAGCTAGTATCACAACCGAAGGACACACAGAATACAAAATAATAATAATAATAATACGAAAATAATAAGAAAACGTGACGGCTTCCTTATTATGTTCTTCTTGAATTAGCCGTGATCAAAACAGAGCCTTACATGCATGCATCATAACAGAAACCCCTATAAGTTGGCCATCATTATATAAATGTGCCACTCTGTCCTTACTTTTTTCTGATCAAAGAAGGGAGAGGCCTTCGAAGATGAGAGAACTGGCCAGCACTTGGTTCGCAGCCTCTGTTGGATGCACGCTGTCCCAAAAGACGTAGCCAGTCGCATTTGCGCATGTTCCGACCGATTTCGGATTGCAGAGCACCGATGTCTCCACCGTCCCTGTACCGCAGCACCCCTTCCTTGCCTCGAAGAATCCTGTATCAGTTTCATGTATCAGCCTGACATTTCTTATATATGTCGGCAAATATTGTCCCCATGTATGCCTATGTGTAAGCATATTTGATGGTTGGGGGCGTAATTATCAAAGTTAAACTTGAAAGCTAGATTGAATTCATTCAGTGATCGATAATGATTGGTTCGTTATCAATTTACGATATGCACTTCTCCATAGAAGTTGGCATGCAAGTTTTTATGAGACATAGGCAACAGACCGTTGCTGGATGGATCGTTGACAAGATCAAGGAGAGGCTGGTAGATGTCGAAGATGGCAATCTTGAGATTAGGTAGTTGCTTGGCAAGAGATTCGGAAGCTGCAGTGAGCTTCTTGTTGAATCCTTGAGCATCCACATTGAGGCTGCTGACACACTTGTTGCTTCCATGTCCGAAGAGTGTGATCGCTGCAGGAACACACCCCAACGGGGGTAGCGATGTAACCCCGATTTTCCTAGCACCCAATCCGTACAAGTCCTGCACAAAATTCAACATGACAAGTTGGTAGAAACGAAACAAGCTAACAAGAGATATACAGAAAGTGATCAATGGAGTAGGATTTGTTAAGGACATTGATGAGGTTGGTGAAGATGGAGACGAGGAATGAAGAGAACTCGTCGGGGGAGTAAAACTTGTTGAGATACGGGTTGATGTAATAGTTTTGAATGAAATCACTGCTCCCTGCACACACTAAGTAGAGTGCGCCGGAGAGAATGGATGAAGCTTTTTCGCTGCCGGCCACCTGCGCTAGCTTCGACTGGTACTCTTTGTAATACTCCAGCTGCTGGGACAAGGGGATGACATGCTGCACAAAGGTTCAAAGAAAGAGATGAACCTATTGGGTTCTCGTATGGTACTAGAAACAACGGGTTTGAAGCATCTAGCTAGTAATAATGACTCTATTCTAAAAAAGTGAAGAAAAACAAGAGAGAAAGGAAATGTTTTTGATTCATCTCAAGCATGTTTAACCCTTTTTTTTTTGGAAACGAAAATATTTGACTATCAGAATTGTTTAATAATTAAAACTACTTACTTTTCAGTGAATTTTTTAAATCGTGGACTAAAAACATTGCTTGATCTACACCAATTTATCCATCATGTAATCTATATAGAGCGTGCAAAAGTTAGACTGAAAATTGAGCATCATGTGTTAATATTAATTGAACCCTTTGTTGAATATAATTTATGCACAAAGAAGTTAGACACCAGATCATACGAAATTTTAACATACGTCATTGAATTTTTCTTTTAATTATCATTAATTTGTTGTTGTAGAACGTTTCATGTTTCAACTCAATTCACCAACTATATGATTACGCTTACATAGTTATTGATGTTTTATTCCATCTATTTTTTTCTACTAAAATTGTTTGTTAAGCATCAATATTCTCTATTTTATGTATTTTACTAGAAGTTTATCCTCATCGTAACAAGTTCAGGATTGAATGGAGGACCTCTATAATATAACAACAGTAACAAATCTAGCTTCGTATACTCACAGACATGAGTGCAGTATGATCGTAGTATCCTGACCCAGCCGACGCGAAATTCGCACCAATCAGAAGGTTCTCCCCCGAAGCCTGAGGGCTAAGGTATGCCGGAGGGAAGCTTGTGAACCCCAGAGTCTCAGCTGAACACATTCACGCAAACATACACCAACTCAAAATAAAGAACACGAGAGATTAACGCTATGCGCGGCAGGATAGAAAGCTAACCGGTGATGTCGGTGGCCAGCTTCCCGTTGCAGAACCGGCCGGTGGGCTGGTGGTTCTCGAAGTCCCGCCCGTACGGCGGGAAATCAGCCTTGAACAAGGTGTGTATGTAGTCGTTGTTGCCAACGTCGACTGTGGAGTCGCCAAAGGTTATGATTGCAGGGAAGAGGGCGGTGGACCCCTGGGATTGGCCACCGACGATAACGGACATGAACAGCGCCAGGGCTGCTGCAAACCCCACTTGTTTGATCAAATCTCCATTGCCGTCTCTCATCGCCATCTTAACTTCCTATGCTTAGCACTAATGCAGTGTCCAATGCCGCAAGGCCAGGCTCGTATTTATGCCTTAGCGCGGAGTGTTTTGGTTAAGGAGCATTGAAGGGATGCATGTGATAAAGACGCTGACTGTAATTACTGAATCTAATTGTTTTAGCCCCCACATTGTCCACTGATCATTTCCAACCACAAAGGAGGCCCTTTAATGTTACTGTACCTGGATGGCCGGAGGTAGTTGATGTGTGTTGGCAAGAGTTAACAGAACTAGGAATTTGTTGTGTGAGGCGGAGTCCAGCTCTGTAGATACATGCGCAGTGGAATACTCAAGATCGAGAGGATCGAGGACGAAAGATCTGCGGCAAACAAAACAAATAGAGCACAAACAAGATTGCTTTTAAGACGTGGACGGCCATGGGGAACACCAACTTTAACATATCATTGGGAATTTTCGGTGCCTCATATTAAATAAAATCTCAATTGGCAAGGCATGAAACATTTAGGCTGTTTGGTTGAATGAAATATGTGAAACTCATTATGGTCTTTTCTACGAATCTCAAGTATTTTAAGAGACTTGATGTATTTCAATAAACATGTTTTCAGCACGCATTCTGAGCCTTTTACATGCTTTCAAATGCTGAAGTGATCTTGCATGACGAGAGCCGCATAGAATTCATGTTACATTTACCAAGTCCTTTCAATTTCTTTTGACATCTTCTTCAAAGGAAAACAAACTTGGAAAGAACCGAAAAAACGAGCCACTTCAAGGACATTGGGATTCTCTGGTGCATATTGTTGAATTCTGATGATTCAACTCTCATTCCACACATCCAGGTCGCTCGGTCGAGTTGTGCCAGTCGCTCGACCGAGCTGGAGGGACTCAACAAAGGGCCAGCAGCTAAGGTTCATACTCGATCGAGTAATCTACCGCTCGACCGAGTTACTGTCTGCTCGGTCGAGCGGTTTGAGTGCTCGACCGAGTTTAATTAAACATAGAGTTTGGCGTTTTCGTGCTCTCTGTAAGGATTGTTAGCTCGGTCGAGCGAATAAGTCGCTCGACCGAGCACCCTTGATCATCCACCCAGCGGTAGCAGCAGTGGAAATACCGCTCTGTCGAGCGATGAACTCGCTCGACCGAGCGGCGCAGGCCTGTTAGTCCTGAAAGGTATGAGCTATGACGCTGCCACAACAAACATGGAGATAAAAGATTAGAGAGTAAACCGAGGAGCAAATAGAGGAAGAAAAGAGGAAAACTTAGCCAGAGAAGAAGAACTGCGCCGTGGACATGCCACTGCCTTGAAAACAACTACGACCCGACCGTGGTGGAAATCGGATGACGCCGGTTGCTCCCTAAGGTTAACGCAGTTGCGGCTGAACGCGTCCACTCGCGGCCAGCAGCGTGGAGTTTGCACAGAGATCGATACCCAGGAGGAAGAAGGAGGAAAGGACGATTTTTTCTGTTGTTTGATATTTCGAAGTAATGAGAAAAACTCTACACAAAATAGTTTATAAGGAGGAAAAGAATGACTGTTGGAATTCTGCCATGAATACCATTAATAACGCAGCCATTAACAGCCATTAAAAGAAAAATAACTGTTGAGACATTAAACCACAATTTAATGAAAAAATGGCTGTTGGGAAAATTAAAAACGTAATGGGCTTATTGAATTCTAAATAAAATGGCCTAAAAATACGAGTCAAAACTCGGGCACTCCGCGCATGCACCCGTGAACCCCCCTGCGCAGGCACAACGTCAGCGCACACACGCTAAGGGTTTCCGGATCCGTCGCTCAGATTTTCCATTCAGCTCAACCCGGTTTGGGCTCGGCCCCTTGCTTGAGCTCATGTCCACGCGAGCTACCCCCAATTTCTAGCCCATTAACAAGTCCAATAGCCCATATGAGAGTAGCCTATTATGTACCCACACAAGGGTGTCTGCCTATCCAATGTGGGACTAAAAAAGAGAGAGTAGGAGTGAACAAATGGCTAAAGAGCCATTAATTCCAACAATCCCCCACTTAATGGCTCAAGAAAGAGAAGAGAAAGATCCTGGGTAAAGAGGGATGAAATACTTAAGTATCAATGTCTTTCGATTGAATTGATACGTAGTGAAGTGAGGCAACAACTTACTTTCTAATGAGTGAATTGCTCTTGAACTTATTAGAGTTCGATTGAGAACCCCCACAACACATATTGTCCCCTTGAGTTTGTGCAAACTCCGCGATACATCACAAGCGCAATAGGCCATGCGCACACCTTGGGTCTCGTGAGTGCTCTAGAAAGACTGCCCTTGTCTTTCATAGAGGGCGGCCAAACCCTCACACCCACATATGTGGTTCATCAAGTGCTTCTCCATAGCACCACCAAAACTGGTTATGAAAGCATTAAGAGCATACAGCTCAACCTCTGCTTAATTCCATCAAGTGCTTCTCAATAGCACCACCAAAACTGGTTATGGACTTGTCTCAAAGTGAATCCATCAAGTGCTTCTCAATAACACCACCAAACTTGGCTATGGATTCAGAGAACACTATCACACGCCATAGGGATGGAAATGTAGTGTCTGTTAAGGATCATATGGCTTCGTTAGACCACACTGGGTATCAACCATATAACCTTAACTCATGGGCTTTAGCCCTATCCCCCTCGAGAATCAAGAACCACTTTCCTTGGAAATCCTTTGGTTGGTGGATCTGTAAGATTTCTTTCAGACCTTACATATTTTTAAAGAAATGACTCCATTTTTAGGAGTTGTTTAACCACACTATGTCTGAACCGAATGTGTCTTTTCTTTCTGATGTAGACACTATTTTTAGCAACACCAATGGTTGCCTGAGAATCATAGGAAATTTGCTGAAATTCTAACACCAATCAACCGTCCCTTTCAGGTACTTTAATAAACGATGTATAGCAGTCCAGTGTTCATTACTAGGGTTATGAGTATACCGACTTAGCCTCCTAACAGCATATGATATATCAAGTCGAGTACAGTTCATAAGGAACATCACACTTCCTATGATCTTACATATTCAGATTGAAAAATACTCTCTCCTAAATTCTTTTTCAGATGTATGCTAGGGTCATAAGGAGTTCTGGCAGGCACAACATCAAAACAGTTGAACTTCTATAGCACTTTTTCAATGCAATGAGATTAACTCAAGGAGATGCCACTTGAGTTTCTAATAACTATAACTCCTAACATCTGCTTCTCATAGGTCTTTTTCGTCTCAAATTGATATAACAAGAAAATCTTGGTATCTTCCCCTAATCACAAGTCTAGCCTTGAACTTTTCAATTGAACCATCAGGTCTCATCTTTCCCTTGAAGATCCATTTACTACTAATGGGTCTACTACCTTTAGGTAAATCAGACAATTCCCAAGTTTGGTTAGAAATAATAGAATCAAGTTCTCTTTTAATAGCATCTTTCCAAAAACTAGTATCAATCGAGCTCATTGCCTCATCATAAGTTTTTGGGTCTTCTATCATAAAGGCAGACACACTCTCATCACCTATGATGAGAATAATCTATGAACAAATTGTCATAGGTCATAGGTCCAATGTTAGAGTTCTTAAAGTCAGGTAGACTTACTTTAGCCAAACACACCCACACACACACACACACACACACACACACACACACACACACACACTAAGAAAATTCAGGTTGGGAGTATAACCTTTCCACATCTCATAAGGTGTCTAGTCTTGTTTCTTATGGGTACACTGTTAAGAATATGATAGGCCGAAAGAACAGCTTCTCCCCCACAAGTTATTAGACATCTCTGAACTCAAAAGTCTAGCAATCATCATAGATAGAACCCATATGAAAAACCATTCAAGTGTCTTACGAAACTGAGGATTTCAAAGTAAACATGTTATGTTTTATTTAGAAATTAATGATTTTATATATTCAACCAACAGATCAACCAAAACATCACTCAACTCAAATACCACTATTTATTCTTTTCATCTCTTCAGCACAGCAAAAAGCTAATCAGTTAACAATCCCAATCATAATAAATTCTATAGTTTTCATGGTTAAAAACCAAATTTAAATCCAAATCTGAAACAAGAACGGGTTATGAATTTACTTTTGGTTTTTTACTTTCATTCTTTAAAAATCTTCAAAGAAATGTCTGCAGCTAGCAACTGAATCACAGCCTAGAAAAATACATGCAAGATTTCATGATGAATAACTGCTAATCGAACTCCAAAAAACCTAGCCTAAACAGTTGGCACAATTCCCAATGCAGTCACGACTTCATGGTTTTACAAAATATTGCAACTTTCTGGGAGAACGCTTCTTAGAAAAGCCCAATCAATGACCAAATTATAAAACTCCTGTCAAATTTGGAACTTTTCATTTCATCTCTAATCTCGGGTTACCCCTCGTTATCAAAAAACACAAGGTTAATTGAACTCTGCTCCAAATCAAACCCAAAAAGATTGATGTCGGATAAAAATCAAAGCTAAAAAGATATCAACTTTTTCGTTTAAATAACATGCGTATTATAATGTTGATTAATAAATTTCAACCTTTTCTGAGGCAAAATGAAATATGCCTCTAACCTTGTCTGAATAAGCTAAAAAATAGCTTCTCTAACAAATTTATAATTTGTTAATCATTTTAAGATTTAAAAATTTTGTATTGTTCATCATTTCCAACAAATACGTTAAAAATTTCCTCAACAAGCTACGAGCTCAGAATATTAAAGAAATCAATATTAATGAACAATTAGCAGGAAAAAATTATTTTTGAAAAAAAAAACAGATTGAAAATCTTACAGGTAATGATGAACGACCGAATAATCGAGACGAGGGGGATATCCATCAAAGTCCGCCCAAATCCATATCTAATCACGTGCTCTCTCAACCATAGCACCTCCCACATGCAAATCTTGTTACAAGCCCCATGGAGACAGCGCCGAAAAAGATTCTGTTGTGCCGTACATGAATCAGCGGCCTCTAGCATAGCTCGGAGTTGATCGGAATCGCCATGGCTAGGGTTCCCACCGGCCCCAAATAGTTGTTTTCAAATTGTTAGTCCTGAAAGGTATGAGCTATGACACTGCCGGAACAAACAGGGAGATAAAAGGTTAGAGAGTAAACCGAGGAGCAAATAGGGGAAGAAAAGTGGAAAACTTAGCCAGAGAAGAAAAACTGTGCCGTGGACATGCCACTGCCTTGAAAACAACCACGACCCGACCGTGGTGGTAATCGGATGATGCCGGTTGCTCCCCAAGGTTAACACAGGTGCGACTGAACGCGTCCACTCGCGGCCAGCAGCGTGGAGTTTGCACAGAGATCGATACCCAGGAGGAAGGAGGAAAGGACGATTTTTTCTGTTGTTTGATATTTCGAAGTAATGAGAAAAACTCTACACAAAATAGTTTATAAGGAGGAAAAGAATGGCTGTTGGAATTCTGCCATGAATACCATTAACAACGCAGCCATTAACAGCCATTAAAAGAAAAATAGCTGTTGAGACATTAAACCACAATTTAATTAAAAAAATGGCTGTTGGGAAAATTAAAAACGTAATGGGCTTATTGAATTCTAAAAAATAAAATGGGCTAAAAAACACGAGTCAAAACTCGGGCACTCCGCGCGTGCACCCGTGAACCCCCCCGGCGCAGGCACGACGCCAGTGCACACATGCTAAGGGTTTCCGGATCTGTCGCTCAGATTTTCCATTCGGCTCAACCCGGTTTGGGCTCGGCCCCTTGCTTGGGCTCATGTGCACGCGAGCTACCCCCAATTTCTAGCCCATTAGCAGGTCCAATAGCCCATATGAGAGAAGCCTATTATATACCCACACAAGGGTGTTTGCCTATCCAATGTGGGACTAAAAAAGAGAGAGTGGGAGTGAACAAATGGCCAAAGAGCCATTAATTCCAACAAGGCCATGCTGTTTTAGCCGACGTCTCAGATGCTTTCCAAGCTTGTTTTGGGAGCCTTTTTTAAACTAAAGGGTTGATTTCATTAGGGCTAATGCTGATTTCGAATCTGGAGCAAGATAGGAGCTGTAGCCGTCGCTATTAAAGATTTTTGTCGAGAGATTTGGGCTAAATGTTTGTATAGGAGTTGAGCGATTATCTCTATTGTCTCCTTTGATTTCTTCTTCCTTGAGTGAGTTTGTGAGGGCTTGTGCGTTCAGCCAAGTTATTGTAATGTCCTACAAACTATTGCACAAGTACTAGAGGGGGGGGGGGGGGGTTGAATAGTACTTTAAAAAATAACAAGGAGTATAATTCCTAATTATAGTGCAAACAACTACCAAATCAATTTGCGGAAGCTTAAATTGAATGACAACAACAAATTTAACAAAGCTAACAAAAGATGTTACTGGGTTCGGATCCACCCAAGTCTCCCCGACTTGTTCCCGGTGATCTTACGTCCCAACCACCCGGATCCCCTCCGGATACTTATGTTAGAAACCATAACCCAAGGTTTCCACTATGATATCTTGTGAAAAACCTTCACAAGATCAAATCATACATGCAATGGCAATAGTGAATCCCACAACCCGGGATCACAACCTTCTCTCACAACCGAGAGAATCAATAAGCAATATAAAAAAGTTTATAATGAAATAAACAATCTTACCACCAAAATCCTATACCTTGAGTTTTTCTTACCCAATAGGTGAAAGGAAGGATTTGAGGAAGATGAAGTCACCAAGACCTAGCACCAAGGAAATGACCAGCAATAGGTGCCTAGGAGTGATTTGGAGACTTGAATCAAGCAAGAGCTTGAAGAGCTCACCAAGAACAAGCTTCTCTCAATATGGATTCTAGATCTAGAAAGTGAGAGAATGTGTTTCTTGTGAGGAAGAGAGCTTTGGAAATGAGTGAGAATGGCTATCTCTTTTAATCTCAATGAATCTCTTAATGGCAGCTCTAACCTAGAGAGAAAAGACCTAGGTTCGTATTTATAGGGTCCCATAAAAACAAGTTAGGTCAATTTCCAACTGATAGAAATCTGAGGCAACTAGTCGGTCAAAGAACAACCACTGACCGACTAGTTCATCAACTAGTCGGTCAGTCAAACAACATGGACCGACTAAGTGAGGAACTGAGAAGAGATAGAAATTCAGACCTAGAAATCTAGTCGGTCCAAGAAGACATTCTGACCGACTAGTTTCACAACTAGTCGGTCAGTCAGTGAACGTAGACCGACTAAGAGGCAAAATGAAATAGTCTGAATACAAATTGACTTAGTCGGTCCAAGAACAAAAGTTGACCGACTAGATTGTCAACTAGTCAGTCACCAAATGTTCTTAGACCGACTAACGATAAACAGTAGCTTAGGAGAAATTTAGTATGAACAGTAAGTCATAACTAGTCGGTCAAAGAAGCATCACTGACTGACTAGTTCACAAACTAGTCGGTCGGTGAGTCAACGTAGACCGACTAACTGTAAACAATACTGAACAAGAAAAGATGAGCACAAACTAGTCGATCCAAGAAGCTCAGCTGACCGACTAGATCACCATCTAGTCGGTCAGTACTTCTTCTTGTACCAACTAATATGCACAAACAAGTCCGAATCGAAGCGCGACGCTTCGAGAAAGTTAGAATGAATTTGTACTAAGATCCTAGAGCTACGATATGAGCGATATGAAGATAGAATCGTAAGATATACTCAAGGCTTAACATTCTATAGATCGAAGCTTAAAAGACTATAAATAAAACCGTAAAGAACGGTCTTCGAGAGCTTCGATTAATTCTTCATGACTTCCAAAACGGTCCAAGAGCTTCAACGAAGCTTTAGGCAATGAATACGAGCTTTGAGAAGTCTTGAGATGTCGCTTTGATTGTTCTCGTGAATTTGGCGACGATCTCCAAAACTGCGCTCACAAATTGTTAGTTCATGAATTATTTATGTTTGCTCATCATCCAAAACCAAATCCGGGGAGTCCAATATTCAACATTCTCCCCCTTTTTGGTGATGACAAACCAACATAAATAATAATCAAAAATAATGATTCAAATGAAAAATACTTACTCCCCCTGCATTGATGACACGTTAATTCCAAAATGAATATATATAAATTGCATCAATCAGACGAGTAAGATATATAACGAGAATCGATTTTTGAAATATCGGATTTTGAAAAATCCTTATATATATCTTAACTCCCCATGAATCTAACATATCAAACTAGATTCATGGAAATTGAGTTAAATTTTCATTTGCCCTATTTATTATCATTATCTCTCCCCCTTTGGCATTATCACAAAAATGGGGGGCATACAACGACAACAACTAGGGAAATTAAAATCCAACATCGGGAGTCGTAGATGTTGACGATGGACCCAATTGACACCAAGGGAAAAACGATGAAATCAAATAAAGGTGTGCCCAAATGTCCATCATCTACAAGCAAAAATCAAAATCATCAAAAATACCAAATATTAATTCATTTATTGAGTAAAGGAACATACTCTCAAATATTCAATATTCTTGGTTAAATTTGTGCATGGAAAACAATTCTATACAATCATAGAAATATAATCTATTTAACCAAGCTTCCAAGCGTCGAGCGATGAATTTACATTTCATATGCGTTGAACGAATAGTAAATGTGCACGACGAATTAAAATATAGAGAACATCGATGTATATATATATAAACATCATGAGTACATCCAAAAAGATATCACATAGAGTACATCAAGTATAACATACCATGGATATCAACAACAAAAAGGAAAATACATCATACATCATCTAACCATCAGCATATCCAAAGTACATCAAAATACAACACGGACATCCAGAAAAATCAAAATACATCAAAATAACCCTCAAACTCCATCCTAACCCAAAATACTCTCAATAAGATGCATCATCCAAAGAGCAGTGGAGAGTCCTCGATACTAACGATCACGAGGGAGTGGCTGGATCTGCAGTCTCTGTGGGTCCAGTCGACGGAGTGGACTCAGGCTCTGCAGGGAGGAGAGGCGTGTCAACAGACGGGATCGTCGGGGCAGGATTGGAAACGACGACGTCGGGCTCAACAGCAGGGGTCTCAACAGGAGTATCAGCAGGCAAGACAGGAGCAGGGTCGTCAACAGGAGCAGCAGCAGACTCAGAAGTCTGAACTACTGGTGCAGAAGTCTCTGGAGCACCGGAAGTGGTGCCATCTCTAGGAGCAGATGTGGTAGCAGCAGCAGCAGCAGTGGCCTCATCGCCACGAGCCAAGGATGTGACAAGCTCATCAAACTCCTCATCGTCCATCTCCTCGTCCTCAGAAACAGGAGGAGGAAGCTGGACGCCCATTGATCACTCCTTATTTTACACCCTTTTTCCGCATATTTGCATGCCATTTAGATCGCCCAAATCATGTTTTTCACGATATATCGACGATATTGCGATGCTTTTCACGATTTGTTGTTTTTGTCGCATTTCAGGTGATTTGGCACGATTTGGAGTGATCTCGAGATGCGCTTACTCTAGACGGTCACCAACGACCTCCCCGAGGGGTATTTTGCTGTTGGAGAGGAGCAGAAGAAGAACGGACGTCGCAGGAGCGACGAGGAGGCCAAAATAAGCAGATTGGGCATTTTTTGTGTCCCACTCGGCCGAGTGGAGGAGCCACTCGGCCGACCAGCGAGACACTGCTCGGCCGACCAGAACAGACACGATTTATGTGTGCACTCGGCCGAGCACTGAAGAACACATCGGCCGAGTGACGAGACCCCGTCCGCCCGAGTGGCGCCCAGACGAAGCCCTTCCAAAACATCCAAGTTACTGTTTTTCGGCTGCCTGAACTTCAGAAGACCCACTCGGCCGAGTGGTTAATCCCGTCCGCCCGAGTACTATGAAGCCATCGGCCGAGTGACGACAACTCACTCGGCCGAGCCGCCCCCGAAGTAGAGACCCCTGAAAGCCCCGACTTACTGGAAAATTACAGGGTTTTCACTCGGCCGAGCGACTTTTGTCACTCGGCCGAGTGCGATGCGCTGCCTGTAGCGAAAACTGCGGAAAACAGGCTGTGCAGGGGTATTTTGGTCACAGTTTTTGGACGATTTTGAGGGCTATTTAAACCCTGTTTTTACCCTAGTTTGGAGAGCTTCTCCTTAGATTTTTTGCAGCTTTTTAGATTAGCTTTTTAGTTTTATTCTTGAGATTGGAGAGGAGAAAAAGTTTGATTTTTGTTGGATTAATTGAAGAACTCCATTGGTTTGCATCTCTTTCCCTTAAAAATTCTATTTTTATTGCTTATCTCAATATTGTGATGAATTCCATTGCTTATTTCAACGATTATTTTTGTGATCTTGCTATGATTTGTGAGTAGTCTCCACGTCTTGGGGCGTGGGGATGAACCCTACAAGCCCATTTTCATATTTGTGATGAATTGGTAGAAATTGTGCTAGAATTGTTATTAGGGATTAGATTGGGATCAATTTACTACGGATGACTAGGTATTCATATCAATTGGGATTTGCAAGAGATTGGATCCCAAATTGATAGGAAACCCTAGAAATCCGAATTGGGTTGGAGTCGGATTTTCGAAGCATCGGTTTGCAAGAGATTGGACCGATACTAGGATTTCCGGTTGCAATCCCGTGCCAATACCCGTTTGCAAGAGATTGGACGGGCAGGAACTATCCCAATCTAGGTCGTGGACCAAGTTTGCAAGAGATTGGGCTAGGTGCGCGATTGGACGATGATGTTGACCCTAATGCTAGCTTTCCTAGGCTAGGGTTTGCAAGAGATTGGACCCAAACCTAGGATAGCTATAGACCGGCAACAGCGCGAGAGCGTGAGCTTGGTTCTACATTCAGTTGCAACTAGTTCATCCAAATTCTCATTCAAGCAATTTGATACCGATAAACCGCATTTATGAAATACGGTGAGTAGCGGGGATTCCCCATTCCCTAGACATTCTTTATTTGATTTGATATTTCCGCATTTTTGTCTGACGATTGTGACAGGATCGCCAAAGGCAAATTTCTATCTTAAATAGCCAGGTTGATTTGAACAAGCACGGTCATTCGTCCTCCCTGTGTTCGATAACCCGCTTGCCGCTATACCGTGCGCTTGCGGTAAAACTACAACCGTTCTTTGGGTCACATCCCGGAGCGATCAAGTTTTTGGCGCCGTTGCCGAGGAGGCGATTGCGTTTGATTATTTCTCACCCTAGCTATTTCCTTTTTTTTATTATTATCATTATTTTTATTTCTTATTTCTTACCTAACCCTTCCACGGTACTAATCATTTCTTTGAAACTCTGTTTTCTCTGTGCATGTACACAAGATCTACGGCGGACCCTGAAGCTATATTATTTGATCCCGAGATTGAACGTACCGCGCGGAGACTTAGAGCGGAAAGGAGACAAAATCCGGAAGGGCGGTTTATGACCAACCCGGAAACTGCTGAACAATTAGCGGCAAGAATGGCGAGGATAATTTCTATTCGAGATAGGCTTCGGCCTAAGACCTCTTCCACTACCTCATCCATTGCCATGCCGGAGTTGGCGGCTGACAAGAACTTCGAGCTAAAGACTGGATTAGTGGTTCTGATGCAACAAGACCCATTTCATGGGAACGCCTATGAGAACCCCCACTACCACATCCAATTATTCTTGTCGAAGTGCGCCACATTTCAGATACCGGGGGTCTCCATCGATGCCATCAGACTGCGTCTCTTCGCTTTCACGCTAAAGGACAAGGCACTATACTAGTTGAGGACGCAAGCTGAGGGTGTCTTCACCACTTGGGACGAGTTGGCGAGTGCATTTATTGACAAGTTCTATCCGCCATCCAAGACGGTGAAGATCCGGAGCGCTCTCATGTCCTTCAAGCAAGGACCACAGGAGACGCTCTATGAAGCTTGGGAGCGTTTTAAGGATTTGCAGCATCAATGCCCGCATCATAGCATTGAAGACTGGGAGTTAGTTCATAGCATCTACAACGGTCTCCAACCGGGGACCAAACAAATTATTGATGCCGCGGCGAATGGTGCTATCTTTTCAAAGACTCCCGAGGAAGCTACGGCCCTAATTGAGGAGATGGCCTCAAATAATCAACAATGGGGCGATGAGCGAGGACACTCCACGTCCTCCTTAAAGCCAACTAGCATCTACAAGGCGAAGGCCGTAGCGGAGCTTACGAGCAAGTTTGATTCTCTCCACAAGGTAGTGGAGAGATTGGAGAAGTTTATCACGGAGCCCCAAGGAGCCCCATCCACCTCCGCACCGACTAACCAAATGTGTGATTGGCAAGACCAATCTCAAGCCATGTACGTGGGAGGAGAGCAAGGAGAAGGATCCTTGGAGCAAGTACAATATGTCGCGGGGAACCAAGGATATTGGGCCAATCCGGCCGCAAGAAATCATCCCGGATTCTCCTACGCCAACAATGAAGGAGCTTTGAACCCGCCACAACCACCACCTCAACAAGCTCGACCACCACCACCCCAACAACAAAACTATCCACCTAGGGGGCCCACTCAACAAAATTTTCAACCAAAGCAACAAGTTCCACCATATAGGCCACCCGGATACAATCAAGGGTGGAGGAATCAAAATCAAAACCCTCCACAAGCTCAACAACGATCCGACTTCGAAGCTAGAGTGGAGGCGTTCATGGTCGAGCAAAATAAGGTAAATGCTACCTTGAAGGCGGGGCAAGACTCCCTTAATACCGTTGTGGCTCAAATATCGGAGCAATTGGCGTTGCTCAATCGGAACACTCAACGATTGCCGGCGCAACCCGAACAAAACCCACGGGGCAACACCGGCCACATCAATGCCGTAGTTGCCGTTACCACTAGAGGCAGAAAGGATACCACCCCCGCCATGATTCCTACCGAGGAGCCCGTGGAGGAAAGCTTGGATCCAATTGAGCCGGTAGTTGAAGATGATAAGGAGAAAGAGCCACAAGAAAAGGAGAAATCTAGAGCGGAACAATTGATTGAGGAAAGGCGCTTCATGCCCCTGGTCCCATTTCCCCAAAGGCTTGCTAGAGCGAAAATGGAGAAAAGGCTAGCGAAGTTTCTCGAGTATCTTAGAGGAGTTAGCCTTAACATTCCCTTCCTCGACGCCATCGTGGAAATCCCCACATATGCTAAATTATTAAAGGATTTGATTTCGGGGAGAAAGAGGAAGGAGAAGATTATGCTAGCCGAGGAGGGCTCTTGGTTTACTAAGAGAGAAAAAGAGCCGGCCAAATTCAAAGATCCGGGGAGTTTTCGGATTCCTTGCACCTTGGGCGGCGTCCCTCTTCAAAAGGCGTTGGTTGATCTAGGGGCTAGTGTGAGCCTCATGCCTCTCTCCATGTTCTTAAGGCTAAACACCGGGACAAAGTTGAAACCTACCGACATGCGCATTCAATTGGCCGACGGGTGAATAACAAGACCGGTAGGGATCGCCGAAGACATACCGCTACAAGTCCCGGGTGGAATATGCTTACCATGTGACTTTGTGATCATGGACGTTAAGGAGGAGGGAGATACGTCATTGATACTTGGACGCCCGTTCCTCGCCACCGCCGGAGTAATTGTTGACGTGCGCGAAGGTACCCTAACTTTAAACGTCGGCAACATCAAGGTGGAGCTCCACATTCCTAAGGCTATGAAGCACATGCCTTACCACGAGGAACTTGACTACATGGACCTCCTTGATGAGGTGATTGAGGAGGCGATCCCCCACTCTATTGGCGCTCTATTCGATGAAGATTTCGAGGAAGGCCTGGATTTAGGCCAAGATGAGAAGATAGATGATTCCCCCAACCTCTCCGCTGAAAATGATGAAGGCGACGCTGATGTCGCAAGGATTCGAGAGCTCTGCAAGCTCTCGAAATTGGAGTCTCCGAAGAAAGCTCCGCCGACACGGAAATCGGCGTCACCGGTAAAGCCGTTGACCGGAGCAAATGCTAGCTTAGGGGAGCCTCCCCCCAACACTATTCGAGACGGGAGACCACCGCGGGAGAACACGCTGCCACGTCCAAATCCAAGCGCGCTCCCCGGAAAGTTTGATGGGTGCATCTCATATGCACCAAACATCCCACATTAATTGAAAATCATAGGGGGTCGAGCTCACGACCTTAAACGAGCGCTTGTCGGGAGGCAACCCGACGGTTTTTGCTTTATTTTTACTTTTTCTTTAATTTCGTTTTAGAAATTTTTAGTGTTTTGAGTCGTTCGCCCAAAAATTTTGTGATAACGGGTCCTATTTTTCTTGACAGGAGAGGAGATAGGTAGATCCATCATGAGGAGGATGAACGAGACGACGAGGAGCGCCCCAAGAAGGCGCTCGACGCTTAGGAGGAAGATGGAATCGACTGGAGGAAGAAAGACGGAGTTTAGAGCCCAAACGAAGACAAACAGCAGAACACAAGGCTCACTCGGCCGAGTATACTAGTCACTCGGCCGAGTACATAAGTTCGTCCGGCCGAGCCGCTCACGAATGAGGGAAGTCTGCTGTACCCAACTCTCTGTTTATTTTCCTGATTCCAATATAACTGCTACTCGGCCGAGTATATATATTCACTCGGCCGAGTAAAACGGATACCCTCCTAGGGCGAGTCTTGCCGAGTAGCTTGAGTCACTCGGCCGAATGGACTTACTCCACTCGGCCGAGGCTGGCAAGGCCACTCGGCCGATGCGTAAGCGGGGAGGAATTTCCATTGATTCCACTCGGCCGAGTGACCTAGTCACTCGGCCGAGTCGTAACTTCTGCTATATAAGAGGTCGAGGGGGACACGTTTTTCGAAACGCTGAAACCGATCGCCCCCCCGACCTTTCAGCTTCCCTCGCCCGCTCGCACCCCTAACTCGCCCGACCGCCGTCGTCGAGCCACCGCTCGGCCAGCCATCGCCGGCCGACCCCCCGCCGTGACTCGCCCGAGTCGCCGCCGGCGGCCGCCGCTCCGACCACCTCCGGTATCGCCTTTATTGCCTTTTTCTCCTCTTTTTGAGTATATTTTGAGGATCCATGTGTTAAACGACCCCCAAACCCAAATCAATTTCTATATCTATCTGTTATACCCATAATGCCCCATACGTTTTGATTATTACCCGATGATATCTCCATTTCATGCGCAGGTTGTTTTTGGGAGCTTAGGGGAGCCCAGGGGAGCTTCTCGGGACAGATTTGAGCTTCGTGGAGGCGCTGACTTCGCACACTTCCATTGCTGAGCACTCGCGGCGTGTCTGGGTATACTCCTTCCACTCTTTTACACACACCGTACTTTTTTCACTTTTTCGGCGCGCTCGGGGCCGATATGCCGCCCCGGACAGGCCGCGGTCGAAGAGAGCTTCCGCCAAGCGGAAGCGGTCGGATGATGCCGGCCCCTCCCACGAGCTGGAGGACTCTCCTCCACCGTCTACCACACACGCCGTCCACCCAGCACAGCCTGCAGGCCCCGCACACCCCGCACAGCCTGCAGTGCACCCACAACCCGCACAGCCTCTCCCTGCCGCTGCACAGCCACCACCTCCGGCTCCACTGGTCGGGCCGCTCGGGATTACGTTCCGAGACGACGCACACCGCGCCGTCTTCGACCGTATCTCCCAGCGCTCGATCGTACCCTCCAGGTTTTCACACCTCACTGACCTAGGACGCCTGGGGGTACTAGAGGGGATGCTCACGTTGTACGACAACATGGGCTGGCGAGATTTTCTGCAGGTGTCGGCGGATACGTTCACCCGCCCGACACTTGAGGTTCTGAGTTCTATCACTCGGACCGACGAGGGATGCTCGTTTTGGTTCATGGATCGAGAGTGCCAGGTCACTCTCGATATGATGAGAGCGTTCTTCTCGTGGCCCGCTGTCCCCCGGTGCCGATCGCGGTTATGGCCCCACCCATATCCCCCCACCTTCCTTCGACGCCGGTGCCTTCTGGGCCCGGATTACGGGTCTCCACGCTGCCTTTGACCCTAGTAGGGCCAAGGCCTCGGCCATTGTCCATCCCTGCCTCCGCATTGCTCAGCGCCTTATGGCGACGACCTTCTTGGCCAGATATGAGCCGGGCACGATGTCTACGCCAGAGCTCTACATGCTCTACGCGATGACACGTCCCAGAGCTCTATCTAGGGATGGCGATGAGCTGGTCCCCGCCGTCGTGATTGATGTCGCGGCTTGGTTTTTAGACCGCATCATTGTATCGGTGGGCGCTCGCTCACCGATATGCTGCGGCGGCCTGATCACCTTGCTTGCTCTTATGACCGGCGAGGACTTCCCCGACGACTTGCGACGCGTCCCGGGCCCCACTTCTCTGTCGATAGATGTTATGGCCCGGATGAAGATGCTTCGTCCGCACGGTGAGCGTCACTGGGTCTGGTTGCACGGCCCTTATGGTGCCGATTACATGATTCTCCCGAGCCCAGCTCGGACTCAGATTGCACCAGCCTAGGCAGACTGGCTCCCTGCGATGGATGTTCTCATCCCCGCTGCTTACGTGCTCGAGGCCGAGGAGGCCGAGCAGGCCCACGCTGCCCCTGTAGACCCTGTTGAACACCCTGCCGAGCCTGCTGCCGAGCCTGTTGACCCTATGGCCCCTCGCCCATACCTGACGTTTCCACTGCTCCTGACACCTCTGTCGGTGTCGAGAGCACCTCAGCTGAGCCCACTTCCACCATCTCCACCACTTCCGAGGCTGTCACCACCACTCCCACCACCACCACTGGCCCTCTGTCCGTCGAGCCTCTTTGCTCCGCACTCCCCGAGCGCCCATCGACCTTTGTTGAGAGTGGAGAGCCCTCGTTTGCCGCGGTCGTGGAGACCATGGCTAGCATGATCTCCACTGGGGTTGCGCCTTTTGGTCCACACACTTCCACCCCAGCGGTAGTCACCTCTGTCTCCACCCCTGCTGTATTTTCCGAGAGCGTCGTGGCGTCTGTCCACACTTCTGTGCCACTGACCTCTCCGGCCACCTCGCTGCCATTTTTGCACTCTTCTTTCGTTGCTGCTGCCTCCACTTCCCACCAGCCGGTGCCCCGGCCTCACACTGAGGCCAGGCCCACATTCGCAGGTGCAGCACCTTTTGTTCCCTTCCCCGCTGAGCCAGTCACCTACGCGACCCGAGTTCGCCAGCCACGCCCTGCACAGCCCCGACCGGTGCGTCCCTCTGCACCACCGCCCCCCGACACTGTACTTCAGAGCATTCGTGCTCTAGAGGGGTCGGTGAGTGGCCTCCGAGGAGACCTTAGGACCCTGTCCGCCACCGTCTCTGCGATGGCTGGCCGCTTCGAGCTGCTACTGCATATCCATTACTGTCTCACCTAGGTTCTGGAGCGTCTCCCGTGCGTACCCCCACCCACCCAGCAGGTTCCCGCCCATACTTCCACACACACCCGACCTGCTGCCACTCCCACACCCACCCCCGCTCAGCAGCCTGTCCAGCCAGCACCACCCACACGACCTCCACCTCAGGACGGAGACGGCGCAGCACCACCTTCTTAGGCACCCTTGATGCCATCGATTATCCTTGCCGTTGTGCTGCCCGTTTCTGCTGGGTCCTGATGCATTTTTGTCCACCCCCCTCCCCTCACTTATTTTGGGATTCTCTTTTTGATCATATCTTTCTATATCTTTCTGGGAGAGAGGGAGAGTTTTGGTGCCACCTTTATATCTGTATCACTCCTATCTTTGCATGCATCATGTCCGCATCATATTTTTCATTTCTTTATTTTTCTTTTTTTATTTTCATTTTTCATGCATGCATCCTCACCTGCCCCTCACATTTCTTGTCTTTCGGTGTGCCACACTTTGCACATTGAGGACACTGTGCCATTTAGCTTGGGGGAGTGAGTTCTCACGTTCTTTTTCGATTTGCCACCTTTATTTTTAGTTTTTCACACCATTTTTCGCAATTGCACTTATTTTTCATCAATTTTCTTTTATTTTGCCATGCATCACGTTTTTCTTATTTTTTCTGTGTGCCGCATTGTAAATAGTTCTATTTTCCCTTTATCTTTATTTCTTTTTCATCTCATGCTAGAGATGACTTTTCTATGATAATGATGACGTTGGATTTAGCTTACTCTATATGCATGCTATATTTGTCATGTCTTAGATTTTATTCCTGATATCATATGCTATGACTTGCCTTGCATTTAGAGATAATAACCCACACTTTTTTTCCGCATGAAAATGGATGAAATTTTATTATTAGCTGAGTCTGAATATTCATATGTATGCTGTCACAGAAAACACACCAAGATTCACGCATTGAATGCCTATATCTGGAGTACTGATTTCTTTTCCTATATCACTTCTATATGCATGAATTGTACACTTCACTTCAGGATGATTGAATGATGTTAGCTATGATAAATCTGGATTAGTTAGCTTTTTTGTGATCGAAACTGAGTATATTAGATTACCCTGCTGAAGTTGTCGTGCATATCTTATAGAGTGAACCGAGAGATACATTTATTTCTTTCTCCACAAATCTTGAACATCATTTCTCTACTTTTAAAATCATTGGTGAATCTCCCCTTAGCGATTCTATTTTATGGCATTTCCCCCGCTACTAATTCCTAGCTCCAAATCTCTTATTCTATAAAAAAAGAGAGAAAAAGAGAAAATATTCTTGTATATCATTATCTCTCTTTGAGTTGGGATCGTTGTGTACATATGCTATAACAAAAAAAAAGAGAAAAAGAGGAAAAATCCTCAATAAAAGATCCCATCTCACTTTCTTCCTTTTTTCTTTCTTCTTATTACATTTGGAGCTATATATAAAAATGGGGACGTGAATATTTTTTATCCCACCACGCTTATAGATAAGCTTGGGGGAGGGGATCCATTGATGTGTGAGAGAGTGACTACTTGACGTTGCACGACAACCTAGGCTAAGTAATATTCTATACTCGGTGAGATTATTTTTAGCTTTACGAAATCCAGAATTCTAAGCCTAGCGTTCATTTCATGAAATCCATACTTTTCTATTCTCTCTATTCTATAGTGTGATGCTCTTATACTCCTGATAGAAAGCGTTCAATTGAAAAGTGTGTGATCTGTGATTCGTATACCGCTTTAAATGATTCAGACGATGTTAATTTTAAAATTATTCCGTTTTTCATGATTATATCGTTGTTCGTGGGTTTTCTATTTCTATTTGCACTATTATACTATGATATCAAAATAAAATCTTTTGACATGTATTTTTCATTCAGTGCATGCTATACGAGTAAGTGGAACCCATGTCCTGAGAAAATGATCTAGTATCCTACCTCTTCGCTTCTTTCTCTCTTCTTTATTTTCATTTCGTTTTCCATTCTTCTCCGTTTTTCATTTTTCATTTTTTTTCGCCATTTTCGTTTTCCAAATTCCACCGGGTTCGCCTTTTACTTATCTTCCTCGAGGACGAGTAAGAGGCAAGCTTGGGGGATTTTGATCACTCCTTATTTTACACCCTTTTTCCGCATATTTGCATGCCATTTAGATCGCCCAAATCATGTTTTTCACGATATATCGACGATATTGCGATGCTTTTCACGATTTGTTGTTTTTGTCGCATTTCAGGTGATTTGGCGCGATTTGGAGTGATCTCGAGATGCGCTTACTCTAGACGGTCACCAACGACCTCCCCGAGGGGTATTTTGCTGTTGGAGAGGAGCGGAAGAAGAACGGACGTCGCAGGAGCGACGAGGAGGCCAAAATAAGCAGATTGGGCATTTTTTGTGTCCCACTCGGCCGAGTGGAGGAGCCACTCGGCCGACCAGCGAGACACTGCTCGGCCGACCAGAACAGACACGATTTATGTGTGCACTCGGCCGAGCACTGAAGACCACATCGGCCGAGTGACGAGACCCCGTCCGCCCGAGTGGCGCCCAGACGAAGCCCTTCCAAAACATCCAAGTTACTGTTTTTCGGCTGCCTGAACTTCAGAAGACCCACTCGGCCGAGTGGTTAATCCCATCCGCCCGAGTACTATGAAGCCATCGGCCGAGTGACGACAACTCACTCGGCCGAGCCGCCCCCGAAGTAGAGACCCCTGAAAGCCCCGACTTACTGGAAAATTACAGGGTTTTCACTCGGCCGAGCGACTTTTGTCACTCGGCCGAGTGCGATGCGCTGCCTGTAGCGAAAACTGCGGAAAACAGGCTGTGCAGGGGTATTTTGGTCACAGTTTTTGGACGATTTTGAGGGCTATTTAAACCCTGTTTTTACCCTAGTTTGGAGAGCTTCTCCTTAGATTTTTTGCAGCTTTTTAGATTAGCTTTTTAGTTTTATTCTTGAGATTGGAGAGGAGAAAAAGTTTGATTTTTGTTGGATTAATTGAAGAACTCCATTGGTTTGCATCTCTTTCCCTTAAAAATTCTATTTTTATTGCTTATCTCAATATTGTGATGAATTCCATTGCTTATTTCAACGATTATTTTTGTGATCTTGCTATGATTTGTGAGTAGTCTCCACGTCTTGGGGCGTTGGGATGAACCCTACAAGCCCATTTTCATATTTGTGATGAATTGGTAGAAATTGTGCTAGAATTGTTATTAGGGATTAGATTGGGATCAATTTACTACGGATGGCTAGGTATTCATATCAATTGGGATTTGCAAGAGATTGGATCCCAAATTGATAGGAAACCCTAGAAATCCGAATTGGGTTGGAGTCGGATTTTCGAAGCATCGGTTTGTAAGAGATTGGACCGATACTAGGATTTCCGGATGCAATCCCGTGCCAATACCCGTTTGCAAGAGATTGGACGGGCAGGAACTATCCCAATCTAGGTCGTGGACCGAGTTTGCAAGAGATTGGGCTCGGTGCGCGATTGGACGATGATGTTGACCCTAATGCTAGCTTTCCTAGGCTAGGGTTTGCAAGAGATTGGACCCAAACCTAGGATAGCTATAGACCGGCAACAGCGCGAGAGCGTGAGCTTGGTTCTACATTCAGTTGCAACTAGTTCATCCAAATTCTCATTCAAGCAATTTTGATACCGATAAACCGCATTTATGAAATACGGTGAGTAGCGGGGATTCCCCATTCCCTAGACGTTCTTTATTTGATTTGATATTTCCGCATTTTTGTCTGACGATTGTGACAGGATCGCCAAAGGCAAATTTCTCTCTTAAATAGCCAGGTTGATTTGAACAAGCACGGTCATTCGTCCTCCCTGTGTTCGATAACCAGCTTGCCGCTATACCGTGCGCTTTCGGTAAAACTACAACCGTTCTTTGGGTCACATCCCGGAGCGCCATCAAGCTAGCCATACGGCAGACGACCTCTTCGGTACGAGCCAAACACGACTCGTGCCGACGAAGTAGGCGTACGACATCATCTAATGTGGCAGAAGGAGTGGAGGCTGCAGCAGCTGAGGGAGTGGCCTGGGAAGCAGATGTGGTCGACCTCTGCACGTGACGAAGCGCCGCAAGAGATTTCTTAACGGCCGTCGCGTTCAGAGGAGGACACAAGGGACGCTCATCATCAGGAGGCAGGGGAACACCGAAACGACGGAAAACCAAGGTCAACAGACATGGATATGGGATATGCGTAGATTTAGTGGTCTTGCGTATACACTCGAAAGAGTCCATCTTATCGAGTATAATGCGAGCCCAATTAATCTCGCTACCCATCAACAGAGCGTATATCAGTTTCAAAAACGGCTGAGATGGAAGAGATGAAGATCCATACTTGGGAAGAAGGCATGACTTCAAGATAAGGTTAAGCACCCAAGCATTTGATTTGAAAGATTTGGAAGGGACTCCTATAAAAGCTGGGGGGATAACCTGGAAGATTTTGCCTAGGGTCCGCTGATCTAAGGAGGAGATATCATCGACAGAGATGTCAGAAGGGAGGAGGCCACACGACGAGCAACCTATCAACTCCCCCAAGATTTCTGCCGTGAGGACTATAGGAGTCCCCAAAACAGAAGTCTCGATGGAGTGAGACTCACCGTACTGGCCCGGACACGATTGGCATAGAATAATTTGACCAGGCGAGGATATGGTCTAGGGTTCGCCTTAGCATCAAATCGAAGGTAGTCCAATAGGCCACTATAGGAGAGAAGATCAGCAAGGCCAAGAAAATCAGAAAACTGAACGTAATGCTCTAACAGCAGTGGGCAGTGCTCTATACGGTTGTACGCCGTGAGACACTGAGGGTCGTCGCGGCACAACGATATATCGACACCGCCGACTGGCATAGGAGCTTTACCCTTAGCCTTACGGGTCTTAGGAGGAGGTGGAGGAGGGGGTGGAGTGGGTGCCTTCTCGGGATGTTCAGGAGTGTATTCCTCATCGGTATCATCCTCGGAATCACTAACTGAACGCTCACCGGGAGGAGAGGGAGCACGAAACTTTTTAGGCTTAGGATTTGGCTTGGACGATTGGCCGGTAGGTTTAGGTTTGGACGTCCTCTTCCGCTTCAACGGAGTCGAAGACGAAGAGGGGGGACGTGAGGTCTTGGCCCTACGTTTAGGAGGGGTCGAAGCGGTACCGGTCTCTACGGTCATGGGGGATGCCCCAGAAGATGTAATCAGGATTCTCATTCGTGCCATGATCGCGGCACAACGAGTACAACCAAATGTCGGGATAGGTTCAAATACCCTAAGCACAAACCCTAGAACCTTACACACAAGCCCTAAGAGAGAAAAATCCGAAACCCTAGGTCAAATTCCGAAACCCTAGAGCTTATAGATGAAAATGAGATCTAGAACACACCCTAGGGATGAAAATAGAGATCTAGGAAGGGGGGTTATACCTAGGAGAGAGGGCGACGGCGTCGGACGGCGGGGATGGCCGGAAAATTGGCCGGAGACGACGGGAATACGAAGGGGTTTCGGTCGGGGAGAGGGAGTTTTCGAGTGGGAGTGTGAAATAGACCGACTAAAACGAAGAATAGTCGGACAAAACTTGATTAAGTCGGTCGGGAAAGCGAAAAGACGCGTTTGCCCTAACACACTTAGTCGGTCACAGTTCAAGAACTGACTGACTAGATTACGATCTAGTCGGTTGGTCAATGAGCTTGAACCGACTAAGTCGAAACAGAGGCAAACAGAAATTTTTAGGGCTAGAGTTAGTCGGTCGCAGTATACTCACTGACCGACTAGTTTTCAATCTAGTCGGTCGGTACGTGTAATGTGACCGACTAAAGAAAGAAAATGACAATAAATAGATTAAAGCTTGATATAGTCGGTCTGAGTTCACTAGCTGACCGACTAGATGAGCATCTAGTCGGTTGGCTAATGAACTGAAACCGACTAGAAGAGTCCAAAAATTGATAAATGAGTTCTCTTCATAAACCACTTAGATGAAACATCTTAACCCGCTCATTAGTCATCTAAACTACCCCATAAAACATCGAAATCTTAAATATGACGTTCAAATGAGAATTCGAGCAAAACGTCAAACATATCACATAAAATCCCCAAAAATTCAATAAATCTAGCATGAATGAAATATCGTAAAATATAAAAGCATGCAAGATAATTGAATGAGATATGAATCCTATATCTCGGATTCACCCATAATCCCCAATTCTCGACGCAACCGCACAAAGGAGTCCTCCTTTAGGGGTTTCGTGAAAATATCGGCGATTTGCTTTTGGGTTTCAACGTACACTAAAATGATGTCCTTTTTAGCAACATGATCATCTAAAAAATGGTGTCGGACATCTATGTGTTTAGATCGGGAATGGTGCACTGGATTCTTTGAAAGACAAATAGCACTTTGGTTATCCACCATGATATGGCTAGTATCACAATGAATACCAAAATCCTTCAGTGTGTGTCTCATCCAAAGAACCTGGGCACAAGCGGCACCGGCGGCAATATATTCCGCCTCGGTGGTTGAAAGTGATACTGAATTTTGCTTCTTGGAAAACCAAGAGACAAGAGAATTTCCTAGAAAATGGCAAGTGCCACTAGTACTTTTCCTGTCGGATTTGCATCCCGCATAATCAGCGTCACTATATGAGACTAACTCATATGTGCTAGATTTCGGATAAAGTAATCCAAAATCTAAAGTGTAACTTAGATAGCGAAAAATACGTTTAACCGCTACTAAGTGAGACTCCTTAGGTTGAGACTGATAACGAGCACATACGCATACGGCAAACATAATATCGGGCCTACTTGCGGTAAGATAAAGTAAACTACCTATCATACCTCGATATAGACGAATGTCTACATCCTTACCGCACGTATCCTTGTCAAGATGCGTAGTCGTGCTCATTGGAGTCTTTTCCCTGAAGCACTCTCCATTCCAACTCGCTTAAGCAACTCCACCGTATACTTCGTTTGGTGGATGAAGATTGCATCGTTCAATTGGCGAATTTGGAGACCTAAGAAATATTTGAGTTCGCCCATGTGGCTCATCTCAAATTGTTCCTTCATAACATTAGAAAACTCTTCGCAAAGAGTGAAGTTAGTGGCACCGAAAATGATATCATCAACATAAATTTGAACTAATAAAATATCATTATTCGCATGCTTAACAAAAAGTGTAGAATCGGCTTCGTCCATTTTAAAATTCAAATCCAAAAGAAAATTCTTTAGGCGATCATACCAAGCTCGAGGAGCTTGTCTCAAACCATAAAGAGCTTTCTTTAGTTTAAAAACATGATTTGGAAATTTTTCACTTATGAAGCCCGGAGGTTGAGAAATGTAAACTTCCTCAACGACATCTCCGTTTAAAAATGCACTTTTAACATCCATTTGAAATAATTTAAAATTTTTATAGCATGCAAAAGACAATAATAGTCTAATTGATTCTAATCTAGCTACCGGAGCGAAGGATTCTTCGAAATCGATACCTTCCTCTTGTCGATAGCCTTGAGCTACTAACCGAGCTTTGTTCCGGACGACGACTTGGTTTTCATCGGTTTTGTTCTTGAAGATCCACTTTGTCCCTATGACGGTGTGGTTCTTCGATGGCAAAGGAACAAGCTCCCATACCTCATTCCTCTCGAATTGAATGAGTTCCTCCTCCATGGCAAGGATCCAAGCACTATCTTCGCACGCTTCAACTATATTCTTTGGCTCTATCGATGAGGCAAAGGCACAATTGGCGAAGTGGTGGACTTGAGATCTCGTCTTGACACTATCATGAATATTGCCAATGACTTGCTCATGGGGATGGTCGCGGACGGTATGAAGCCGCTTGGGAATACCTTGATCACTAGGCACATTCTCAACAACTTCATTAGTCGGGTTAGTATCAATAGAATCAATTGAATCAATAGACTTAGAATTTTCAAACGAATCACATAAAACATCCATAGAATCATTATCATTTGAAATTCTAGAATTAGTAAAATTCTCATTAAAAGAGACATGAAGTGATTCCTCGATCGTAGAGGATCTTTTGTTGTATATCCGGTAGGCTTTGCTACGTGAGGAATACCCAACAAATATCCCCTCATCCGATCTCGGATCAAACTTGTCCAAATTATCATATGTGTTTTTAATAAAACATTTTGCGCCGAAAACACGAAAATGTTTAACTTGAGGCAATCTACCAAACAACAATTCATAGCAAGTTTGTTTGGTGCCGGGCCTCAAAAGTATTCTATTAAACACATAGCAAGCGGTGTGTACCGCTTCCGCCCAAAATTGATAACCAAGTTGACTATCTTCGAGCATAGTGCGAGCACACTCCACAAGCGTTCCATTCTTCCTCTCAACAACACCATTTTGAGGAGGTGCGTGAGGGAAAGAAAACGTGTGAGTAATTCCAAGATCATCACAAAAATTTAAGAAAGACTCATTCTCAAATTCACCCCCATGATCACTACGAATAGTGACAATGGTGGTTCCGATGAGATTTTGTACTTTCTTCACAAATATTGTGAAGTTTTCAAAAGCTTCATTTTTATTACATAAGAAAAATACCCATGTAAATCTAGAATAATCATCGATGATGACAAGTCCATATCTTGCATTTTCTAAGGAAGCAACTCTAGTTGGCCCAAATAAATCTAGATGTAATAGCTCTAGTGGCCGTTTCGTAGAAATGCTTTTCTTAGGTTTAAATGAAGAGTTAGGAAGCTTGCCACGTTGACAAGAATCACAAAAACTTTTCTTTTCAAAAACGAGCTTCGGAAAACCTTTAATGGAATTTAATTTTGAAAGCTTATAAAGTGTTCCAAAGTTCACATGTCCAAAGCGTCGATGCCATAAGTGTTGTTCACTTGTGTTGGCAACGAGACATTGTTCATATGACTTAGGAAGATCCAAAATATAGATATCTTTATGGCGTGTGCCGGAAAATAATAATTTATTATTATCATTTGAAATATGACACAATCCTTTCGCAAAGCTAACTTTGTAACCTTTGTCACAAAGTTGGCTTATTGAAATAAGATTATGATTTAAACCATTAACTAGATAGACATCACTAATTAAGGGTTTAGATGGGTTACCCACTTTACCAACACCGATGATGGTTCCGCTCTCGTTGCCTCCAAATACGACGCGGTTTCCATTTGCAATGGGAACTACTCCGGAGAGCAATTGAGCGTCACCCGTCATGTGTTTTGAACACCCGCTATCGAGTATCCAATTCCATTTGGAGCTAAATTTAAATTTGTTGCTCCTTTTCTTTTTCTTTTCCTTGAGTACCTAAAGATAGAGAATTTCATATCACGGTACCCAAGGTCATTGAGTCCTCAAAGGTTAGACCTTTGGAAGCCAAGTCCAATTGGACTTAGACTTCCCCACATAATTTCTACTATGCACAACAGCCGAAAAATAAGCATTCATATACACTTGTTTTTCATCCATGCTTGTGTCCTTTGGGCTCTAAATAGTGAAAATCTTGGGAGCCCTCATCCTATTGGGTGCATGCATGCGACGTTGATTTCTATGTGATGCATGTTATGGATAGGCATACGGAACATGATGGAATGGTGCACGACGAGAATTATTCATATGATGAGGTGGGTGAACATATGCATGTGTGGGAACACGTGCCTGAGGGTGTCTCACATGGTGTGCACGTGCCCGTGAACGTGTAGCATAGAAATCATCATATGTGTGAGCCGGTGGAGTAGGACGTGTGTTCCTACGTGGCATAGTATTTGTGTACATATAAGCATGCCCCTTCTTTGGAGGTCCACCCAAAGTGGGTTTCTTTCCGAAAGAGGGTGTGGACGATGTGGAAGCACCATTGGTAGATGAACTACCAATAGAGTGTTTGCTACCACTCGTAGAGTCACCGAAAGTTGGCCTAACAAAAGTAGTGGCCGCTTTGGATGGACATCCCATCGTATACCCCAAACCAATGTGGTGATTGGCTGGAAGTAAGTCACTTAGGATTTTATCCAAATGGTCCTTACCCTTATTGAATTTATTAATTCGGCCTAATGTGTTCTCATATTTCTCTTTGAGAGAACGCATAGAAGTATCCAAGTTTGATACTTGCGATGTGAGCACATAAACACGAGATTTAAGATTCTCATTCTCAATACTCAAAGTCGAGTTTTGAGAAGTCAAATCCGCTATCCTATGTTCTTTCAGATCTTCAATGCTAACATGTTCAAGTTTAGATTTGAGATTGACAATCTCATTTCTTAACTCTTCAACAACGGTGTCGTTGTTGGTGATGATAGTCTTAGGCGAGGTTTGAATGCTAGCTAGGTCATCTTTTACTTTAGTATATCTATTTACTAATTTAGTGTATTTAGACCATAATTGAGAGTTAGCATTCCTAAGATCATCCATGGTTACCTCATCGCCTTCGTTGTCGCTATCATCGTAGGAGGAAGATTCTTGATCATGCTCCTCTCTCGCCATGAAGCACATGTGCACTTGCTCCACTTTCTCATCGTCCGACTCTCCACTTGAGGAATCCTCGAAGTCGGTGAATGTTGCTCCGACAAGTCCCTTTTGTACCCCTTTTTGTACTTCTTCGACTTGTCGAATTTCGGAGCCTTCCACTTCTCCTTTTGCTTGTTTTGAGGACAATCCGCTTTGATGTGTCCTGGCTTATTGCATTTAAAGCACAAAGGTGGAGATGCGTTAGTAGAAGTAAATTTTGATTTTTGTTTGAAGTTACCCTTTCGGAAGAAGCGATTGAACTTCTTTGCCATGAGTGCAATGGATTCCATGTCCATTTCTTCTTCCGAGTCCTCATCATCGGTAGAGGTGGATGAAGCCGCCTTGAATGCAATCGCCTTTTTCTTAGGCGCGTCTTGGTTCAAATAGGACTTCATCTTTTCTTGTAACTTCACCTTGCTATCTTTGCGTACCTCGTATGACATCAAAGTACCCATCAATTGAACTACGGTATACTTATTCATGTCATTACCTTCCTCGATGGCGAAGGTACGTTTCTCCCAAGAAGAAGGAAGTCCTCCGATAAGCTTCGAACACTTCTCCTTTTGGGTGTAGGTTTTGCCGAGAGCTTCCAACTCGTTCATTATGTCGACGAAGCGAGCATAATACTCCTTCATCTTTTCTCCCTGTTCCATATGAAACAATTCGTAATCTCTATTGACTACTACGAGTTTAGAATCTCTTACCCGACTCGTTCCTTCATGCAAAATGAGGAGCGAATTCCAAATTTGATATGCACTCTTACATGTGCATATCTTATTAAAATCTTCGGGTTCCAATGCGCATTGTAAAGCATTCATAGCTTTGGCATTTGCAATCTCCGCGACGACCTCCGCGGTAGTCCACTTGTCGAAATCCTCTTCGGTAGGCACATTGTACTCCGACATGGTAATCTCCACAAGGAAGCGCTCCGAAGGAACGTTTCCATCCGGCATTTCCAATATCCATAATTGACGCCGTTGAAGAATGGAGGCCTTGTCGAGGAATGTCCTTCCATGACCGAAGACGCTCCTTCACGGTTCCTGAAGGTGCCATAGTCGGAAGGTGGACGCACAGTTTTGTTGTCGTTGGCAGACATAGCTAAGTATCTGGCTCTGATACCAAATGTAATGCCCTACAAGCTACTGCACAAGTACTAGAGGGGGGGTGAATAGTACTTTAAAAAATAACAAGGAGTATAATTCCTAATTATAGTGCAAACAACTACCAAATCAATTTGCGGAAGCTTAAATTGAATGACAACAACAAATTTAACAAAGCTAACAAAAGATGTTACTGGGTTCGGATCCACCCAAGTCTCCCCGACTTGTTCTCGGTGATCCTACGTCCCAACCACCCGGATCCCCTCCGGATACTTAGGTTAGAAACCCTAACCCAAGATTTCCACTATGATATCTTGTGAAAAACCTTCACAAGATCAAATCATACATGCAATGGCAATAGTGAATCCCACAACCTGGGATCACAACCTTCTCTCACAACCGAGAGAATCAATAAGCAATATAAACAAGTTTATAATGAAATAAACAATCTTACCACCAAAATCCTATACCTTGAGTTTTTCTTACCCAATAGGTGAAAGGAAGGATTTGAGTAAGATGAAGTCACCAAGACCTAGCACCAAGGAAATGACCAGCAATAGGTGCCTAGGAATTATTTGGAGACTTGAATCAAGCAAGAGCTTGAAGAGCTCACCAAGAACAAGCTTCTCTCAATATGGATTCTAGATCTAGAAAGTGAGAGAATGGGTTTCTTGTGAGGAAGAGAGCTTTGGAAATGAGTGAGAATGGCTATCTCTTTTAATCTCAATGAATCTCTTAATGGCAGCTCTAACCTAGAGAGAAAAGACCTAGGTTCGTATTTATAGGGTCCCATAAAAACAAGTTAGGTCAATTTCCAACGGATAGAAATCTGAGGCAACTAGTCGGTCAAAGAACAACCACTGACCGACTAGTTCATCAACTAGTCGGTCAGTCAAACAACATGGACCGACTAAGTGAGGAACTGAGAAGAGATAGAAATTCAGACCTAGAAATCTAGTCGGTCCAAGAAGACATTCTGACCGACTAGTTTCACAACTAGTCGGTCAGTCAGTGAACGTAGACCGACTAAGAGGCAAAATGAAATAGTCTGAATACAAATTGACTTAGTCGGTCCAAGAACAAAAGTTGACCGACTAGATTGTCAACTAGTCAGTCACCAAACGTTCTTAGACCGACTAATGATAAACAGTAGCTTAGGAGAAATTTAGTATGAACAGTAAGTCATAACTAGTCGGTCAAAGAAGCATCACTGACCGACTAGTTCACAAACTAGTCAGTCGGTGAGTCAACGTAGACCGACTAACTGTAAACAGTACTGAACAAGAAAAGATGAGCACAAACTAGTCGGTCCAAGAAGCTCAGCTGACCGACTAGATCACCATCTAGTCGGTCAGTACTTCTTCTTGTACCAACTAATATGCACAAACAAGTCCGAATCGAAGCGCGACGCTTCGAGGAAGTTAGAATGAATTTGTACTAAGATCCTAGAGCTACGATATGAGCGATATGAAGATAGAATCGTAAGATATACTCAAGGCTTAACATTCTATAGATCGAAGCTTAAAAGACTATAAATAAAACCTTAAAGAACGGTCTTCGAGAGCTTCGATTAATTCTTCATGACTTCCAAAACGGTCCAAGAGCTTCAACGAAGCTTTAGGCAATGAATACGAGCTTTGAGAAGTCTTGAGATGTCGCTTTGATTGTTCTCTTGAATTTGGCGACGATCTCCAAAACTGCACTCACAAATTGTTAGTTCATGAATTATTTATGTTTGCTCATCATCCAAAACCAAATCCGGGGAGTCCAATATTCAACAGTTATTACTCACGTGAGTGGAAGCTAGAGTGTAACCCCTTTGAAGATCTCTCTGATAGTGTAATCATCTCGGAAGTTGCTGGATAGAGGTTGTGCACAACCGAACCAGTGTAAACTCTTGTGTGTCTGTGATTGATTTAATTATTGTTGTTATTTCGTTTGATGCTTCACTTTGCAAGGTCGTAGTGATTTTGTTGGGTTATTTAAGAATCCATTTTAGCTAGTCCTAGATTCCTGATCAGCTTTTAGGATTGGTTGTTTCCGTACGGATCTCAATTTGGCCGTCATCATTCCCAACAAGTGGTATCAGAGCTTGTGTTCATTTGTAAAGGAAGTTTGTGGTGAAGATGGTATCATTAGCAACATTGAACATAGAGAATTTCGGCCGGAATGATTTTTGGATCTGGCAAATGAAGGTGAAGAATGTTTTGATGTATACAGGTTGTTACCAAATCGTATTCGATGAGGCGAATATCGATAAGGATGTGAAGGAATCCGCTAGGGCAGAGATGGAAAGAAAGGCATACAGTGCGATTTAGTTGTCATTGGCAGATAATATTCTGAGAGATGTCTTGGATGAAGCAACAACGTCAGACATTTGGAAGAAGCTTGATGGTCTGTATATTGAGAAGTCATTCACGAGTCGTCTCTATTTGCTTCAGTAGCTGTATACTCTCAAGATGAAGTCTGGATCCGTGGGGAAGGATCACATGGATGAATTGAACCGAATAGTGCTAGAGCTGCGAGGTATGGATGTAAAGATTGAAGATGAGCAACAGGCAGTCATCTTGTTGTGTTCATTGCCTGACGAGTTTAACCAGTTTTTTCGGTCGATGATTTATAACCAAATGACTCTCACCGTGGAAGATTCAAGGTAGAGATTATGTGAGTAACCGTGAGGAGGCCCTATATGTGAGAGGTCGACAGGAAAGGAGAGGAGGTCACAAGAAGAACAATGATTGCTCAAAGTCGAGACGTTCGCAGGATAGATTTACGAAGATCACATGTTACAATTGTTAGCAGAAGGGCCATTTTGCGAACCGGTGTCCTAACAAGAATAGGAAGAAAGGAAAGGATGCCGATAAAGAGTCCGGTTCAGCATCATTGGGAATAGATGGTATGCATTGCGTTGCGTTATGGATAGTGGATGCTTATACCATATGACTCCGCGTAGGAGTTGGTTCACGACTTACCATCCCAAGGAAGATGGAGGTTCAATCCTCAATGGGAACAATGTAGTGTGCAAGAATGCAAGTATTGGAACAATCTGGATCATAATGCATAATGGCATAGTACGTACACTAGCCGATGTGAGGCATGTCCCAGATCTGAGGAAGAGCCTAATCTCCATAGGTGTTTTGGACAATGCCGGATGCAAGTTGGTCTTTGAGAAAGACCAATTGAGAGTGTCTAAAGAAGCCATGGTTGTGATAAAGGGAAGGAAAGTGTGAAACTTATATGCCCTTCAAGGTACCAACGTGGAAGGAGATGTAGATGTTGGCGCTACTAGCACAAGTTTCGAAGATTTAGCCAAATTGTGGCACTATCGCTTGGGTCATCCGTGTGACAACACCCTTGACTTACTTCGGAGGAGAAATTTGATTGATTCAACAAATGAGAGCGTAGAGTTCTGCGAATCCGGTGTGTACGGAAAGACGACAAATGTGCAGTTCAACACGGGAAAGCACACTAGCAGGGGACCACTTGACTATGTTCACACAGATGTGCGGGGACCATGCCCGGAGTCGTTAAGAGGAGGAGCTAGATACATTTTCCTTTGCATAGATGTACTTGATGAAGTCGAAGGACTAGACATTTGATTTTTTTCAGAGAGTGGAAGATCATGGTAGAGAATTAAACCTGAAGGCATGTAAAGGTGCTGAGGTCCGACAATGGAGGTGAGTATACCTCAAGAGAATTTAGGAATTTCTGCAAATGCCATGGAATTCGCCGTCATTTTAGCACACCTGGAGATCCGTAGTCGATTGGTGTAGTGGAGCGAATCGGACGTTGTTGGAGCGAGCGCGATGCTTGAGGCACTCTGTCGGTTTGGGGAAGGAATTTTGGAGAGAGATCCTCACCACTGCAATGCACAACGTGAACAGAGTTTCGTCAGTGGATATTGGTTACAAAATTTCGGAAGAAATGTGGAGCGGTGAAGCTAGAGACTATTCGTACTTATGCATAGTGGGTTGCCTGGCGTAGTGCATGAGAGGGGCGACAAATTGGATCCAAGAGCAAAGAAGTGTATCTTTCTTGGATATAGCCACGGCATAAAAGGACATCGCTTATAGGATACAGAGGGTCAGAAAGTGATTGTGAGCTGACATGTCACTTTTGATGAGGATGAAATGCTCAGGGCAGAGCATTCTCATTCAAAAGGGGGACACATCAGCAGAGAAGACATTGACATACATTGTCAACCTTCCAGTCCAGCCCACTCAACGACCAGTCAAAGAGTTGATGGTCGACGTCCTAGTTGAAGGACGTGATGAGGTTCGTTTTGAGGACCATGAGAAAACACATGGTCCATCTCAGGTAAAAGTATGCAGGTGATGAAGGAACGCAGAAATCTAAGAGGGTGAAGAAGGCGCCCGATAGATTTAGAGCATGGGACTATGCGGGATATTCTTTCGATGACACGGCATCATATACACTCAACCTGGAGCATGAGGAGCCGGTGACATATGGTGGAATCATAGACTCAGGAGATGTCGCTCAGTGGTAAGGAGCTATGAAGGAGGAGATGGAGTCCCTTCACCGAAATGACACTTGGGAGTTGGTGTCATTACCTAGTGAGAAGCGTGCCATTGGATGTCGTTAGATTTACAAGGTAAAAGAAAGCTCAAACCAAGATGGCAATGATGTTAGGTACAAGGCGAGACTAGTGGCCAAGGGATTCGTACAAAGGAAAGGAGATGACTACAACGAGATATTCTCAACTGTTGTGTGACACACATCCATTTGGGTGTTGTTGGCACTAGTAGAAAGTATGGACTTGGAGTTGGAGCAACTCGATGTCAAGACCGCCTTTCTGCATGGCGATCTTGATGAAGAAATATACATGCAACAGCCAGAGGGGTTCAGAGTTGAGGGGAAAGAAAATTTAGTATGCTGGTTGAATAAATCGTTGTACGGGTTGAATCAGTCACCTAGGCAGTGGTATAAGCGATTTGACAGCTTCAGGATAGGGAGTAGCCTTTAAGAGGAGTATCAAGGATCAGTGTGTGTATGTGCGCACACTAGAGAATGGCATGAAGATTTACTTGTTGCTCTATATGGATGACATGCTTATTGCTTCAAATAGCATGTTGAGGTGAGGAAGCCGAAGGCCAAGCTGGGGCAAGAGTTCGACATGAATGACTTAGGTCCCGCAAAAGAAGATTCTTGGAATGGAGATTATCCGAGTAGAAAGAAGAATGAGCTCAGGTTGTCACAGCAGGGGTACATTCAGAAGGTGTTGATCCGTTTTGGGATGGAGACCGCAAAGCCCATGACAACACCGCTAGGAGCTCATTCTCAGCTGTCTGCAACACAGTCACCTAGCACTAAAGATGAGAAGAAGTACATGTCTCAGGTGCCATATGAGAGTGCAGTAGGGAGTTTGATGTACTTGATGGTTTGCACGCGTCCAGATATTTCACAGGCTGTAGGAGTGGCTAGCAGGTATATGGCCAACCCAGGCAAGGAGCATTGGCAAGCTGTCAAGTGGATTTTGAGATATATGCGAGTCACAGCTAGTGTCGGGATCCTCTATGGGAGAGGAGAAGGAAAGGTGCTGACGGGATATTACAACAGTGACTATGCAGAAGACAGGGACATGCGGCGATCTACCATGGGGTATGTGTTCACTTTGGGCACTGCCGCTGTATCGTGGAGATTGGTCCTACAGTCGGTGGTATCGTTATCGACCACAGAGGCCGAGTTGATCGCAGCAGTGGAAGCTGTGTAGGAGGCCAAATATTTGAGGAGTCTGCTTAGAGATTTGGGCGTGCCGCAGAGTTTGTCAAAAGTGTACTATGACAACCAGAGTGTCATCGGGAAAAAGCACCAGGCATATAGTTCGAGAACGAAGCACATTGAGGCGTGAGATTCCTTCCTAGAGTTAGAGAAAAAGGAAGTGGAGCTTCAGAAGATCCCAACTGAGAAGAACCACGCAGCCATGTTTACTAAGCCAGTTTCCATCGTCAAGCTCCAGGTGTGCCTGGAGTTGATCTCCTTATTGGCTTAGGCGGTGCCAGAGGGCGCGTATTCCGAGATAATGAAGAAACCCGGGGAGAGGGTCAAGGCGAGCAGCGTGGATGTGCATGAGCATGTGTGAAGAGATTTGAATCAAGGTAGAGTGTTGAATTTTGATGATTCAAAGCTCTCATTCCACACACCCAGGTCGCTCGACCGAGCTGTGCCAATCGCTCGACCTAGCTGTATGCACTCAATAAAGGGCCGATAGCTAAGGTTCATACTCGACCGAGTATTCTACCGCTCGACCGAGTTATTGTCTGCTCGGTCAAGCGTCTTGAGTGCTCGACCGAGTTTAATTAAACAGAGAGTTTGGTGTTTTCTTGCTCTTCGCAGGGATTATTAGCTTGGTCGAGCGAATCAGTCGCTCGACCGAGCACCCTCGCTCATCCACCCAGCGATAGCAACAGCAGAAAGACCGCTTGGTGAGCGATGAACTAGCTCGACCGAGCGACGGGGCCAGGCTGTTTTAGCCGATGGCTCAGATGCTTTCTAGGCTTGTTTTAGGATCCCTATTTAATCTAAATGGCTGCTTTCATTAGGGCTAATGCTAATTTTGGATCTGGAGCAAGAAAGGTGGTGTAGCCATCGCCATTGGAGATTTTTGTCAAGAGATTAGGGCTAGGAGTTTGTGATTGGAGTTGAGCATTTATCACCATTGTCTCCTTTGATTTCTTCTTCCTTGAGTGAGTTTGTGAGGGCTTATTCATTCAGCCAAGTTATTACTCACGTGAGTGGAAGCTAGATTGTAACCCCTTTGAAGATCTCTTTGATAGTGGAATCATCTCGAAAGTTGCTGGATGTATGTTGTGCGTAACTGAACCAGGGTAAAATCTTGTGTGTCTGTGATTGATTTGATTATTGTTGATATTTCGTTTGCTACTTCACTTTGCAAGGTCGTAAGGATTTTGTTGGGTTATTTAATAATCCATTTTAGCTAGTCCTAGATTCCTGATCTGCTTTTAGGATTGGTTGTTTCCGCACGGATCTCAATTTGGTCGTCATCATTCCTAACACAAATAAACAAACCCTGACACATTATTTTTTGCAACATGTGTTGGCTGGGCTAAACCCGAATAGCTCAATCTCACCCAAACAACCAAAAGAGAACGTGTGACGAAGAAAAATGGTAAAGGGAAAATATGATATTTTGAAAAAAAAAGTAAATAAACACGTTTGCCTTTACCTTGGAGTGCTTCTAGTCACATTACACAGTTTGCTAAATGCATTAAATTTATTTACAACCTTACAATTATCTTTTAGAACTCCAAAAGGAATGATAGATTTCTAAATGTTTGCAATTTATTCAGCAAAATAGGTATCGTGACTAGCGGTATTTCTTCCTTCCCTTCGGTAGTTAACATGTGCACAAACCAAATTGCAGTGCACACATGACATTTTACACACTGCCAAACAAATGTAAAAATTATTATTATTTACTTACCACACAACAATATATGTCAGATTTACCTCTCTTTTCTTTTCACCCTCGTCCCTCAGCCTCATGTTCTTATCCGTCACTGGCGTCGACCGCAGTTGCACCCACTCCCCTTGCCCATAGCCGCACCATGCACTTCACATTCTTCAACCCACATCTCTCACTCATTTTCCGTCTCCCTCTCTTCATCCCCCCCCCACAAAAAACACACACCCCCCGAGGTGCACACCACCCCTTCCACCACCACGATGGTGGCCTGGGTAGGGTGGGTAGGTGGGTGGGTGGGTGACGCCCCCCGCTGGTGCGTGCTAGATGTGTGCAATAATACGATCGGGGGCGTGAGATTTAAATATTTGTAACCGCAAGCGTACGGTGTTGTAGCGTGGCTTGTGGGTCGAACTCAGGGAGGCGTGGATGTACTTGTGTCAAAGAGGATCAAAATCACCCCATGGGCGAGCTAGCCCAGATCAAATGATGGGTTGTGTAACGACCACTTTTCGTTGTACGTTGTTCGTGCACGTGCTTTTGACCGTGCACGTATTAATTTTAGACTTTGTTTATTTGTGAACACTCTAGTGTGATATGCCATTGTGAACGTCTCTGAGAGTAGTAAATTGTGGCACTAATTTGGAACGACATTTCTCGAGTCGTTTTCCCACGATTTGATCTTATTCGAAGAGACGTTGTGATTTTCACTTTTGACGGGAGACGTTTCTATTTTTATTTTCGTCGTCCGACATTGAAATTTAGATCCGTCTTCTTAGTTAGCTTTCTTTCGTCATCACGATCACACTGATATTTATTTTATAATTTTTGGAGTTCATTTGACCACTTTTATATTTTTAGCAAGGTTTAAAATATTTTTAATAGCTACGTTTTAAATTATTTTTGGCCCAACAAAATTTTATTACGTTCTAAATACTTCAAAATATTTTTGAGCCAAATCTCAGCTCATTTGGGCCGCACCCAAGCCTTGTGCGAGTGGGAGAGGGTGAGATTCAAATTTTAAATTATTTTAAACTCCTAATCCCATTAGGATTAGCCCTAGACCAAGTCAACCCCTCTACACTATATAAACAACCCCTAGGAAGACCTATTTTCGCAAGAAAATAACCCTAGCCGCTTCCAAAACCCAATTCAAACTTGCGACGATTCGTCGCAACATTGCGACGGTCGTCACCCGCACCGACCGAAGGAATCACCCTAGTTTGCCCGCTCCGACTGAAGCCCCGCCCGTACCAAGCTTCGCACAGCCGCTCTACATCGCTCCCGCTCGCATCCCCGTGTCCAACCGAGAGAATCTCTCGGTCAGACCGATAGCCGCCCCCGCTCACGCCCGCATCCCCGCACCGCACCAAGCCCCGCTCAGCGCCCGCTCCGTTCGCCCGCTCTGCACCATGCCCGACCGAAGCAGCAGCCCGCTCATGCCCGCTCTCTGCAATGTTGCAACGTTGCAACGTTGCAGCGCCCCGCTGCAGCGCCCGTCCCCGCTTTTCCCCCGCACCGACTGACGGTTTGCTCCGCACCGACCGAGAGCCCGACCCCCGCTCCGCATCCGCAGCTGCACAGGCCCGTTCCCCTGCACCGACCGAGCAAAACCCATGCACCAAGCGTGTCTGACCGAGAGCCAATCGTCGCAACCCCGCACCCGTCGCACCACATGCCACCGTGCCCCCCCAAGTTCTCCAGAGGTATTGTGGGTCCCCTATTGGTCCCTAAGACTACTGTGGGCCCCACCTAGGTGCTTTCTCTCCGACGATTTACCGCATACGACGTTGCGATACGTCGTAGCCCGACGTCGCACGTGCTAGCTTTGGAATCTGGATTCGTTGCTCCGGTTGCTGCTCTGAACTTTCCAGCAAGGAATCTATGTTGAAATCTGTAACGACCACTTTTCGTTGTACGTTGTTCGTGCACGTGCTTTTGGCCGTGCACGTGTTTGTTTTAGACTTTGCTTGTTTGTGAACACTTTTGTGTGATATGCCGTTGTGATCGTCTCTGAGAGTATTAAATAGTGGCACTATCTTGGAACGACATTTCTCGAGTCGTTTTCCCACAATTTAATCTTACTCGATGAGACGTGACGATTTTCACTTTTGACGGGAGACGTTTCTATTTTTAGTTTCGTCGACCGACGTTGAAATTAAGAACCGTCTTCTTAGTTAGCTCACTTTCGTCAACACGATCACCCCGATATTTATTTTATAATTTTTGGAGTTTGTTTGACCACTTTTATATTTTTAACAAGGTTTATAATATTTTTAATAATTAATTTTTTTATTAATTTCGGCCAAAGAAAATTTATTTGAGTTTAAAACGTTTTAAATAATTTTTGAGCCAATTTCCAGCTCATTTGGTCCCCACCTAGGCCTTGGGTGAGTTGGAGTTGATGAGATTTGAATTTTAAATTATTTTAAACTCCTAATCTCATTAGGATTAGCCATAGACCTAGTCAACCCATCTACACTATATAAACAACCTCTAGGAAGACCTATTTTCGCAAGAAAATAACCCTAGACACTTCCAAAACCCAAATTTGACGTTGCGACGATTCGTCGCAACGTTGCGACGAACAGCTGCCGCACGACCGAAGAAACAGGCCCGAATCCCCCGCTCCGACCGCTAGCCACCCCCGCTTTTCGCTCCGCACCGACCCGCCGCTACCCGCCCACTCCGTTCGCCCGCACCGACCGAGAGAAGTTCTCGGTCAGACCGAGAGCTTCGCCCGCTTTCCGCTTCGCACATCGCCCGCTTTGTCGCCCCGCCTCCGCTAGCGCCTGACCGAGGGGATCGCCCGCCCTCCGCAACATTGCAACGGCTGCAAAGTTGCAGCGGTCGCACCCCCACATCCAAGGCGCCCGACCGGTGCTGTCCCCCGCACCGACCTACAGATCTCCCCGCATCCAAGGCCCGCACCGACCGCAGCGCTGTGCAGCGCCCGTTCCTAGCGCCAGACCGAGAGAGCTCCCCGCATTTGGCTGTGTACGACCGAGAGCAAACGTCGCAACCCCGCACCCGTCGCACCACTTGCTACCGTGGGCCCCCCAAGTTCTCCAGAGGTATTGTGGGTCCCCCATAGGTCCCTAGGACTACTGTGGGCCCCACCTAGGTGCGTTCTCTCCGACGATTCGTCGTGCACGACGTTGCGACACGTCGTAGCCCGTCGTCGCTCTGGTTGATGCTCTGAACTTTCCAGCGAGGAAACTAATTTGGAATCAAGACTTGGAGCGCGTTCTCTTATTCCAACCCCTGGCGTCGCTACCCGACGCCAGTGTAGCTTTCGCGTCGTGTTGAGGTAATGCTTCGCACCCCTAGGACCCCCAACCCATTGCCTGCTAATCAAGACTAAAATTGATGTTTTTAAAATGTTTTAAATGTTTTAAATTCACTAATCAAGATTAATAATATGGACTTTAGGCCGGTGGGCTTGTGCACGTAGGTTATTTGTGACTTGGACTCTCATTGGACGGTGTGCTCAGACGTTGTACTTGCAGGCAAGTGAAACTTGCCAACTCTTGTGTAGGGCCATGTTTTTAGGCCACTTCCTTGTTTTCAGCGTAAAAGAGACTAGTCAGTGAAATGATAGCTGGCTAGACGCCTACTTGATCTAGTTTGACAACGAAACTAGATCCGTCACCTAATTGATATGGCTTGACAACGAAGCTAGATCCAACCCTTTAAACTTGTTGTTCATGCATACTAAACTGTCACGTTTACTTTCCTCATCTGTACGCACTTTTTAACTGCCATGCATTGCATCTTACATGTCATCCCAGTTGATTGTTGCATTCGTAGCACACGCTACATACTTGTACTTGCTTGTCCCGGGCTAGGTGCACCCCTACGCCATACTTGTTAAAAACACTTCCTGGCTCGTGATCCAGAAGTGAGCATTCCCGTTCGGGGGTAAGGCCCTGGCTCGATACACATGGAGGGGTAGGGTTGAGCGACCAATCAGCTTAGGAGTTGGCCCGATCAGCCACTCTAGCTGTAAGGCGTGAACTCTGTGCACGAGGTGCTTACTTTACTTGTCTTGTACTAGTGCGTGTTACTTGTATAACTTGTCATCCAAGCCATGTTTAAATGCCATGCTCGCACTTTACTTTACTTTACTTTACTTTACTTTACTTTACCTGTTGCACTCATTACTTTAAACTGCCATGACATTGCATTCATGCTAGAACTGCTAGGTTGCTTTACTTTTGCATACTTTCAGTTTCCTTGCACAAGTCTCTTGTAGACTTGCTGACATGTGCCCCTTGCTCTTTTGGGTGTCACATGTTAGACCCTGAGCCAGAGACCGTTGTTGAGTACGTGGTGTCTTACTGACGCTGAGCCTGAGTCCATGTCTGCCCAGGAGGATTTTGTGGACACCGGTGACCATTCTTCGAGTCCTTGTTGAGCTTTCTTTTGTTTTAGGCCTTCTGTTAGTTGTTGGTGCGTGGCACCTATACTTTGTACTTTGTACTTTTGTTGGCCATGTTTGGGCCTTTAGACTCTTCTTCTTTTCAGACTGGTGGCTTTTCTGCGATGTTGAAATTTATATTTATGGATATTCTGAGATTATTCTTTGTCTCATTTCATTATTATTATCTTGTTTCGCTCGCGTTGCAAGGACCTGCAGTTTTAAATTTGATTGACGCTTATCAGACTTGCAGCTTTGCAGCTTCAAGTCTGAGCGGACCTTCTCACGCTTCGACTCCATATTTTTGGGAAGCGGGACGTGACAGGTTTTGTTGGTGGCCCATGCAGGTCCAGTCTTGCAATTGCGAATTAACAAAACAACGATAATAACGGAATGTCCATTAAATAAATTGCAACATCCGAGTCAGAAGCCCGGAGTCTAGTCATTTTCCTATGTCACTAGGTGGTAAAGACTTAGTTAGACGTCTGTGCTTGCTAGTTAGAGGCCTCTGACTGTTAGTTAGACTCCCTGCCAGCAATTGATTTAATTATCGTAGGAGTTACCTTAGTGGTCCTTGTTTACCCCTGACCATATTAGACTTCTAGAATTTCCTTTAGTCGTTCGCTTGGGTTCATCGATTTCGGACCAAGCTGAAAGCATTTCTTTACCGTCCAGCCCCTTAGAAGGTCTTAGCGCCTAGTTCATAATCTTTAGTTGGTCGACCGTAGGAGTTTTCCCCGTAGACTCTCCTGATTCATATCCTAGGCGTATGTATGTTTTGATCATCCGACCAATTTCCTTGCCTCGATTCACGAGATCGCCTCATGACGATCATTGTTAATCCTCGAACCTCTCCATTACAAACTTTGAATCTTCCGAAAGTATTTTTCGATTTCCTCTTTCCCTAAGTTTAACTTTGTTCAAAATTTTAATATACTTATACTTCATACTCTTTCATTGATTTAAATTTTTAAAACGTTGTCGGAATTTTTGAATACTAGTTTATAGTATTTTCCCAGCCTATGTTTTTCGTACTTATGTAAATGCGTCGTCCCTTCATATATTAATTTTATTCTGAATCGTACTTTTATTCAACTTGTAATTTTCCCTCCTGATTTATGCCATTCATATACTTTTCAAGGCACTTGGGATTTCAGCTTCCCGCAAGTCAAAGTTATGCTCATCGTTTTCCTTAATTCAGATTTTGTAAAATACTATTTCATAACCATTTCCTAAATCTGGACCTTCCATAGTTTGGTTTTAAAGCTTTGCTATCGATTTCGATAATTCTACTACTAAGTTACTATTATTTTTCCGTGCACCATACATACTTTCAATTATTTTTATATCCGTACTAGACTTGTTGTGCTCGTATATTAAGAACCTTGTGTAAATTAGCTTCTCATTTTTGGCAAACCCTGGTTCTCTAAAAGTAGTTTCAGTATTGATTATTTTAAATTTTCCATAGCCTAAAAGTTTTGAAAGCATTTAACATGAGTTTAAATTCTTCCGTTAATTAATTTCATTCTTTAACTTTCAAAACTGTTGACAACATTATATTAAATTACTGACGTATAAAAATTTTCTAAACTACGTCCTTAATATTCGTGTAAATGATTTTACTTCCTTTTATAATGATTTTTTTAACCAATAGACCATTTTCTCTTATTATGAATGTTCGACTCAAATTTATTTTGAACAGCTCGTTTTATCAATCCCCAAATATTTCTTTACAGATGAGGATTTTAACTTTGAAGTACGACAGTTTTCAAACTCCACGTATTTTAGCTTATGCTATTTACCCTATTTCTTTTCCCCCTCCTATATAAGCATCACTACATCTCCCTTTTCCCTCAACTTAAACATCACCATTGAGTCAAAGTTTCGTCTAACCAAGTTGTCCCCTTGCATTCGTCCTATCTGAACTCATGCTTATCGATCCTTCCCTCGTCACGCCTTCGACCTCGACCTCCCTTTGTTGCTTAGACTTTAGTGCCCGTCAAGGTCTGTGTCAACTCTAAGTTGTTAGTAGACCCTTGGACCTTTGTAAGGTGTCGTAGTGCACGTACCCAAGTTGTGTACGTGGGCTTGAATGAGTATACCCCCATAGTATATTGATGCTTGCCTATTGTGTAATATATATATATATATATATATATATATATATATATATATATATATATATATATATATATATATATATATATATATATATATATATACATACATACTTGGAGTTATTCGTGATATTATGAAGTTGTTTATGTGTTAGTATTTATAGATTTGGGTGTGGATAGCTATACCATACTAGGGATGCTTGTGTATATAAGAATTAGTGTGGGGATATCTAATGGAATGTATGTAGTTAGAGATACTTGTGATGGTTGAAATAAATGATTGGTAAAGCTATGTGTATGTTAGGTGTGATAATAATAGGTGTACGTATGGTTAAGAGGGTAGGCCTATTATATGACCCATATATTAGTACGTGTGAGTTTGTGCTCGTAGGTAGATTTGTATTGTGCTTAGACGTAAGTAGTTATGTTTTGTTGCCTGAGTATATAGGTGATATGCATATGATAAGAGAATTATAATTTTGATTGGTATTGCTTGTTTTTGCGGGATGTTGCATGCGTGCATACCGTGAGGTATATACGACTATTGCACATCTTAATTATGTATGTGTGGATGTGTTAATATACTAATTATAGGTAGTAGGCTATGTTGTGAATATATACATTACTTATGTGTGACTATACGGTGAATGTTTGTACTAGGGAGGGTATTATAAATATGTGGGTGCTGATGTCTGTAATGTTATTATTATGGTATATAGATTGATTTAACTATGTGGGTGTTACCTAACTAAATATTAAGGGTGATTGACTTAAGGTATGTATATGGTTGTATTGATAGATGTATAAATATTGGAGTGATATTGGTATAGGTATGAATGCCGTGTTACGTATGTAGAATATTTCTGATGTGTGTATTGAGTCTCACTCAAGCTTGAGTGGGTATACTCTAAGTAAATTGAATGTATGTCTGAATATAGCAATGTTTGATGTATGTATAGTGATAGAAGTGTTTGTGCCTGGTTGTGTTACACACATGATTGTGGGTCGCTACACCAGTATATAGTTATAGGTGTTGGTCTTGTGGTATAGTTAATTACTAAGGACTTGCCTGTGTGAACGTATGTGTACTAGTTAAACTAGGTGTGTAGATGTACTGGATATATGATGGTATAATTGGTGTATGTAAATGAAAAGTTAGCGTGCGTGGGTGTGCACCATGCACGGGTAAGTATGTGCTTAGTTATAGTTATTGGTGACTATGGTATATGTGGCGTGTCGTAAATACAGTTATAGGACCATATGTGATGTGAATATATGGTGAACTATATGCATGCATTTGAATGACTATATATATTGTGAAACTATAGTAGTGATGAATGTATATTAGATATAGTGAAACTGGATTTAATTATGGTATGATGTGACTACATGTGTTGATGTGTGGTATGGAAGGTACACTAGGAAGTATTAGAGGGTAGTAGACCCATGTTGTTTGTGCATAGGTAGCTACCTATATGTAGAGCAATGATTGTATTTGCTAAGTGTGAGACTATCCTTATATGAGTATCTGAACTATTGTTTTGTGCTAGGTATATAAGGGTGTATGCTTATATATACGAATGAAATACGTGTATGATTTTGACTGACAATAATAGTTATAAGCATATAATGTACGTGAATATAAATATATGTTGGTAGTGTTAATGTTTGACTACCTAGTGCATACATAAGCACTTGTAATGACTATACCTGGTTTGAATTATAATATGACTTGATTGGGGTAGTTACTAGAGCGACTAGCTATGTTAGAGAGTCCGAGGACGGACTTTATTCTAAGGTGGGGAGGATGTAACGACCACTTTTCGTTGTACGTTGTTCGTGCACGTGCTTTTAGCCGTGCACGTGTTTGTTTTAGACTTTGCTTGTTTGTGAACACTTTTGTGTGATATGCCGTTGTGATCGTCTCTGAGAGTATTAAATAGTGGCACTATCTTGGAACGACATTTCTCGAGTCGTTTTCCCACAATTTAATCTTACTCGATGAGACGTGACGATTTTCACTTTTGACGGGAGACGTTTCTATTTTTAGTTTCGTCGATCGACGTCGAAATTGAGAACCGTCTTCTTAGTTAGCTCACTTTCGTCAACACGATCACCCTGATATTTATTTTATAATTTTTGAAGTTTGTTTGACCACTTTTATATTTTTAACAAGGTTTATAATATTTTTAATAATTAATTTTTATATTAATTTCGGCCAAAGAAAATTTATTTGAGTTTAAAACGTTTTAAATAATTTTTGAGCCAATTTCCAGCTCATTTGGACCCCACCTAGGCCTTGGGTGAGTTGGAGTTGATGAGATTTGAATTTTAAATTATTTTTAACTCCGAATCTCATTAGGATTAGCCCTAGACCTAGTCAACCCATCTACAATATATAAACAACCTCTAGGAAGACCTATTTTCGCAAGAAAATAACCCTAGACACTTCCAAAACCCAAATTTGACGTTGTGACGATTCGTCGCAACGTTGCGACGAACAGCTGCCGCACGACCGAAGAAACAGGCCCAAATCCCCCGCTCCGACCGCTAGCCGCCCCCGCTTTCCGCTCCGCACCGACCTGCTGCTACCGCCCACTCCATTCGCCCGCACCGACCGAGAGAAGCTCTCGGTCAGACCGAGAGCTTCGCCCGCATTCCGCTTCGCCCGCCTCTGCTAGTGCCTGACCGAGCGGATCGCCCGCCCTCCGCAACGTTGCAACGGCTGCAACGTTGTAGCGCCCGCACCCCCACATCCAAGACGCCCGACAGGTGCTGTCCCCCGCACAGACCGACAGATCTCCCCGCATCCAAGGCCCGCACCGACCGCAGCGCTGTGCAGCGCCCGTTCCTAGCGCCAGACCGAGAGAGCTCCCCGCATTTGGATGTGTACGACCGAGAGCAAACGTCGCAACCCCGCACCCGTCGCACCACTTGCCACCGTGGGCCCCCCAAGTACTCCAGAGGTATTGTGGGTCCCCCATAGGTCCCTAGGACTACTGTGGGCCCAACCTAGGTGCGTTCTCTCCGACGATTCGCCATGCACGATGTTGCGACACGTCGTAGCCCGTCGTCGCACGTGCTAGCTTTGGAATCTGGACTCGTCGCTCCGGTTGATGCTCTGAACTTTCCAGCGAGGAAACTAATTTGGAATCAGGACTTGGAGCGCGTTCTCTTATTCCAACCCCTGGCGTCGCTACCCGACGCCAGTGTAGCTTTCGCGTCGTGTTGAGGTAACGCTTCGCACCCCTAGGACCCCCAACCCATTGCCTGCTAATCAAGACTAAATTGATGTTTTTAAAATGTTTTAAATGTTTTAAATTCACTAATCAAGATTAATAATATGGACTTTAGGCCGGTGGGCTTGTGCACGTAGGTTATTTGTGACTTGGACTCTCATTGGACGGTGTGCTCAGACGTTGTACTTGCAGGCAAGTGAAACTTGCCAACTCTTGTGTAGGGCCATGTTTTTAGGCCACTTCCTTGTTTTCAGCATAAAAGAGACTAGTCAGTGAAATGATAGCTGGCTAGACGCCTACTTGATCTAGTTTGACAACGAAACTAGATCCGTCACCTAATTGATCTGGCTTGACAACAAAGCTAGATCCAACCCTTTAAACTTGTTGTTCATGCATACTAAACTGTCACGTTTACTTTCCTCATCTGTACGCACTTTTTAACTGCCATGCATTGCATCTTACATGTCATCCCAGTTGATTGTTTCATTCGTAGCACACGCTACATACATGTACTTGCTTGTCCCGGGCTAGGTGCACCCATACGCCATACTTGTTAAAAACACTTCCTGGCTCGTGATCCAGAAGCGAGCATTCCCGTTCGGGGGTAAGGCCCTGGCTCGATACACGTGGAGGGGTAGGGTTGAGCGACCAATCAGCTTAGGAGTTGGTCCGATCAGCACTCTAGCTGTAAGGCGTGAACTCTGTGCACGAGGTGCTTACTTTACTTGTCTTGTACTAGTGCGTGTTACTTGTATAACTTGTCATCCAAGCCATGTTTAAATGCCATGCTCGCACTTTACTTTACTTTACTTTACTTTACTTTACTTTACCTGTTGCACTCATTACTTTAAACTCCTATGACATTGCATTCATGCTAGAACTGCTAGGTTGCTTTACTTTTGCATACTTTCAGTTTCCTTGCACAAGTCTCTTGTAGACTTGCTGACATGTGCCCCTTGCTCTTTTGGGTGTCACATGTTAGACCCTGAGCCAGAGACCGTTGTTGAGTACGTGGTGTCTTGCTGACGCTGAGCCTGAGTTCATGTCTACCCAGGAGGATTTTGTAGACACCGGTGACCATTCTTCGAGTCCTTGTTGAGCTTTCTTTTGTTTTAGGCCTTTTGTTAGTTGTTGGTGCATGGCACCTATACTTTGTACTTTGTACTTTTGTTGGCCATGTTTGGGCCTTTAGACTCTTCTTCTTTTCAGCCTGGTGGATTTTCTACGATGTTGGAATTTATATTTATGGATATTCTGAGATTATTCTTTGTCTCATTTCATTATTATTATCTTGTTTCGCTCGCGTTGCAAGGACCTGCAGTTTTAAATTTGATTGACGCTTATCAGACTTGCAGCTTTGCAGCTTCAAGTCTGAGCGGACCTTCTCACGCTTCGCCTCCATATTTTTGGGAAGCGGGGCATGACAAAATCAGGACTTGGAGCTCGTTCTCTTATTCCAACCCCTGGCGTCGCTACCCGACACCAGTGTAGCTTTCGCGTCGTGCTGAGGTAACGTTTTGCACCCCTAGGACCCCCAATCCATTGCCTGCTAATCAAGACTAAAATTGATGTTTTTAAAGTATTTTAAATGTTTTAGAATTCACTAATCAAGATTAATAATATGGACTTTAGTCCGGTGGACTTGTGCACGTAGGATAATTGTGACTTTGGACTCGTTGGACGATGTGCTCAGACGTTGTACTTGCAGGCAAGTGAAACTTGCCAACTCTTGTGTAGGGCCATGTTCTTAGGCTACTTCCTTGTTTTTAGCGTAAAAGAGTCTAGACAGTGAAATGATAGCTGTCTAGACGCAATTTTAGGGTCTAGCTTGACAACGAAGCTAGATCCGTCACCTTGCCATGTAATACATGCATTGATATCTGTCACATTTAAATTCATTATCTGTACGTACTTTTAACTGCCATGCATTGCATTCGACATGTCATCCAAGTTGATTGTTCCATTCGTAGCACACGCTACACTACTTGTACTTCCATGTCCGGCTAGGTGCACCCCTATGCCATCATGTTAAAACACTTCATGGCTCGTGATCCAGAAGCGGGCCTCATGTGTTGGTCAAAAGCCAATGCCTGATACACGTGGAGGGGTAGGGATAAGCGATCACTTGAGCTTAGGAGTTAGCCCGATCAGCCACTCTAGCCATAAGGCATAATCTCTGTGCACGAGGTGCTTACTTGACTTGTACTTGTCTTTGTGAATGATTCATGTAAAAACTTGTCATCCATGCCATGTTTATATGCCATGCTCGTACTTTAATTTAATTTACTTTACTTTACTTTTTGCACTCATTTCATTAACTGCCATGTCATTGCATCATGCTAGAACTGCTAGGTCGCTTTACTTTTACCTACTTTCAGTTTCCTTGCACAAGTCTCTTGTAAACTTGCTGACATGTGCCCCTTGCTCTTTTGGGTGTCACATGTTAGACCTTGAGCCAGAGACCGTAGCAGAGTACGTGGTCGTTGCTGACGCTGAGCCTGAGCCCAAGCCTGTCCAAGAGGAGGTTTGCAGACACTGGTGACCTTTCTTTGTGACCTTGCTGAGTTCTCCTTTTGTTTTAGGATTTCTGTTAGTTGCTGGTGTGTGGCACCTTTGTTTTGTACGTTGTAATTTTATCGGCCATGTTTGGGCCTTAGACTCTTTTTCTTTTAGCCTGGTGGTTTTTCTGCGATGTTGAAATTTATTATGGATGTTCTGAGATCTCTCTTTTGTCTCTTTTCCTTATTATTATCTTTTTTTCGTTTCACGTTGCAAGGACCTGCAGTTTTAAGTTGATTGACGCTTATCGGACTTGCAGCTTGTAGCTTCAAGTCTGAGCGGACCTTTTCACGTCTCGCCTCCACATTTTTTGGGAAGCGGGGCGTGACAGGTTTTGTTGGTGGCCCATGCAGGTCCGTCTTGCAATTGCGAATTAACGGAACAACGATAATAACGGAATGTCCATTAAATAAATTGCAACATCCGAGTCATAAGCCCCGAGTCTAGTCGTTTTCTTATGACACTAGGTGGTAAGAAGACTTAGTGAGACGTCTGTGCTTGCTAGTTAGAGGCCTCTGATTGTTAGTTGGACTCCTTGTCAGCAATTGATTTAATCGTCGTAGGAGTTACCTTAGTGGTTCTTGTCTAACTCTGACCATAGTAGACTTCTAGAATTCCTTTAGTCGTTCGCTTGGGTTCATCGATTTCGGACTAAGCTGAACGTATTTCATTACCGTCTAGGCCTTAGAAAGTCTTAGCGCTTAGTTTCTTAATCTTTGGTGGGTCGACTGTAGGAGTTCCCCGTAGATTTTCCTGGTTCATATCCTAGGCGTTTGTATGTATGATCATCCGACCAATATCCTTCCCTCAATTCACGAGATCGCCTCATGACGATCGTCGTCAATTTTCGAACCTCTCCATTACAAACCTTGAATCTTCTGAAAGTATTTTCGATTTCCTCTTTCCCTAAGTTTAAATTTGTTCAAATTTTAATATATATATCTTATATTTCATACTCCTTCGTTGACTTGAATTCTTAAAACTTTTGTCGAAATTTTGAATACTAGCTTATGATATTTTTCCAGCCTACACTTTTGCACCTATGAAAATACACTTTCCTTTCACATATTTATTTTATTCTGAACCGTACTTTTATTTTGTCCAATTCGACTTATAATTTTCTTTTCTTATGACACATCGCGCTTACTTTTAATATACTCTTCAAGTCACATAGAAATTCAGGTTTCAGCAAGTCGATTTTATGCTCATCGTTTTCCCTACTTCAGATTTTTGTAAAATTACTATTTCATAACCACTTCCTGATTTAGACCCTCCATGATTTGATTTTAAAGCTTTGCTATCAATTTGATAATTCTTCTACTAATTCATTATTATTATCTTTCCGCTCACCATACATACTTTTAGAAAATTTCTAAACTAAATTGAATTTCAATTATTTTTATCCGTACCAGGCTCGTTGTGCTCGTATGCTAAGAGCTTTGTGTAAACCAGTTTTATTTTTGGCACATCCTGGTTCCTCTAAAAGTAGTTCTTGTTGGGAATTGGCGGTCCCTTAGGGCACAAAAAACTCTAGTCCCGTCCTAAGTCGGACGGAACATAGACAGAAAAACAATAGCAGCGGAATAAAAACTATGTTAACTAATTAACATGCAGTTAAAAACAATTTTTAACTTAGCCCTAAGGTCCAAGACCCTATGCCAAGATCTATGCCGACTTGGGATGGATCTGACCATCCCAAGAAGGATCTAGCCTACTGCGATTAAACTAAACTAATGCTAATAAAATACTTTAACCACATACCCGGAATCTCAGCCCTGGAGCAGGCGAGATGTTCCGTGCCGTCTTCCGAGCTGCTCCCGCCCCACGCCGAGCCGCTCCTTGAACCGCTCCCCGAACCGCTCCGCATCCCGAGGCGATCAATCCCCGTGCCGCCGAGCCAACCACGCGCCGAAGAAAGTTTCATGCGAGTGAAACCTCCGCCAAGATTTCGGATCCAGAATCCGAACTCCTTTGTGGCTTTGCTAGAGCCCGCAGGAGTAAGGAAGAAATTTAGGGAGAAGAGAAAATATTAATTTAAGCTTAGATCCGAGCGTGCTCCAACATTTAAGAGAGCCGCTCAGATCTATAGCTTGGGACGAGTTTTGAGGAAGGGGGAGACCCCTATTTATATAGGCGGCGGACTCTCCCCATTTCTCAAAATCCGATGTGGGACTAAATATTTGGGTTAGTTAAAATCAAGTTAGTTTGCACTTCACAAAGTGCAAACTTCCGTGAATTTTAACTCACTCACCGTTGAGCTTCAAGATTGATACAACCTATCAATACGACAAGCGTTCAACGGTGAACGCATAGGAAAAAAACGTTCGTCAATCGGAGTTCGTTTGACCCTCCAATTGAGTGTCCAAAGATCAGCCTACGGCTAGTTTTTCGCAAAAACCAGCCGTCAAATCTGCCATCAAACCTAGGGTTCAACACCCTAAGGTGGGGCCCAATCTTTGGGCCCCACAGCCTCTAACCCAGGCTGACTGGGTGCCTGCTAGACCTGGGCACGGGCGCCCAGGTCTAGCACGGGCGCCCAGGCGCTTGCCTGGCGCCTGGCGCCAGGCAGGCGCCTGGCGGGCGCCAGGCAGGCGCCTGGCGGGCGCCTGGGCTCCCTGGCGCCCAGGCCCGCCTGGGCTGCCCGCCTGGGCGCAGGCCCAGGCGCCCTGCGCCTGGGCAGCCCGCCTGGGCGCAGGCCCAGGCGCCCAGCGCTTGGGCCTGTGCCCAGGCCTGCCTGCCTGGGTTCCTGGCTCAGTCAGGTCTGGCCAGGCACCCAGGCCAGACTTGGTCTGGTCTGGGTCAGCCTGGTCTGACCCGGTCTGATCTGTTTGGCTGTTTTGGCTATAACTTTTGCGTTTGGCGTCCGTTTTGGACGCCGTTTGAACCTGGGTCTAGACCGGGACATTCCCATCTTACCCGTGAATGTTTCCTTGCGTTTATATTATTAAATATTGTATTAAACAATTTAATTCACATTTAATCGCTTTCGCATCAAATGCAAAATTGTCCCTATCTAAGCTTAAATTACCATATTGCATCAAATGCAATTGTTTCATCCCTTGCATCAAAAATGCAATTATTCTCCCTAACTAATTTCTACCTATTACTAGACGAAGCGTTGCACTCTGTGTGAGACCCTACAGCCTGACCCTTACAATAGGTTGGGCTCGAAGCCCTATACGGCAGTGACCACGAGCAGTGGTTACCGTCCCTGCTTCAGGAATCATCATTATGTGGTTAACTCATTGACATGAGTATTTTCGGGACCACCTGACTGTTTCCGTGATGAATTCCGCAGTTATAGTCTCTTCGCCTTAAATATGTCGTGTAGAACAAGTCTGGGGTATGGTCAAACTGTCAACCCCAATAACTTGACTCCGGTTAGTTTCTATCGATCTTTAGTCAACTAATGTTGGAGTTCTTCCAACACACTCTGCGCAGAGTTTTTACTAAAGACCGAACTAACTCTACGACACTAACTCCCATTGACCGGGAGAGACGAATCCTCTCTAGGTCATTACTCGCCTCGTACGTTTCAAGTGACACCCAATCAAAAGACCTTTCGACAGGCCTTGCCTCGAAGCTAGGTCAGTTGATATAAGTGGCACCGTTCACGCACAGGTTTGTCAAAATGACCTCAAGTCAAAAGACCAACTATCCTATCATCACTCAGAGTTATCACTGACAGATTGGTCAATATAACCATATGATAACTCTAGTGGATCGTTCAGTGAACTCATTCTAATGAGCACCTGTGTCTCGTCTTCGACTTCGCCACGTCAAGCGATCATGAGATCATCGCCACCGCTAAACGGTGAAGACTAAGACACAATGGTCTATCCGATGTTTCGATATCCTTGTCTCGGAACATCTACGACCACGAACCATTTTAGACTTATGCTACAGACGGTCAAACGTTTCTCCATGATCGAGATACTCATCTTGATACCCGTTTGACCTTGCATAAAGTCTCAGGACTTTACCTAAGTTGATATCTAATGTTGACTACATTACAATATAACTTAGATAAATTATTACCAAACAGCTTACTGTTATTTCGAACAAGATGTTTGTGCTATTCACACAGGAATAAATGGCCTCGAGGGCATCATATTCCTACATCTCTCACTTGCACTCAGGCCCATTTATCTCGATATCTAATATCGTTTTTACACATAAGTTTTCCCGACTTCATGTGATAGAGCCTTCGTGAGTGGATCTGCCAAAACCGTCTACACTATAGACTTAAGGGGTTTTATGTTCATGTCAGACCAACCATTTGAATCTCATTCAAATAATTCATTTGGTCTGTCGGAATCCATAATATTTTATTTCCCTGGATCTTATCCAGTTCATCGTAACTTATGATAATAATTTTAAATTAGTAATTGGTCATTACAAATGGCTCATATGTATTTCTGATAAAGTATCAAACTTTTTGATTACTTTGTCAAAATATATGTTCTATTTCTTTGATGCCTCGCATGTAATTTATACGCTCCCACTGATCTTGAAAACTCTCTGGCTAATTCATACAAGTTGGTCCGTCTAAATCATATTTAGAAAAACGAACTTATAAGTGAATGCTCCAATTTTCATGGTCAACTTAAGCGTTTTACATCGGCTTTGGTCCGAGTAGATCTGTACACATCTGTTGGCGAAACCGGTTTCATCATAATCCGTTTTAAAGAAATTAGGATGAAAACCGTTCCCGTCCAACATTATTGTACTTCACTATTTTCTTTTCTGCACCAATCTTTCAACTTAAAGATTTACTTGCAGAAAGTGAGGAAACATTTTCCTTGGGCACGTAAACTAAATTCTCAAATTTATTTACGCACATGGACCTGCATCAAGTTTTAAATCGGAGTTACTACTCTGAATTTCATCCTAGAAGTTGACTAAGTCATCATCAGTTATGATGTCTAACTCGACAATCCGTCTCACGAGATTCGAGTAATAATACAACTTTCTTATGATTGATTTATTGAATATATTATTGATAATGTCTTTATAGAACATTATCAAAACCTAGGCATTACTATCTGGGACTTAACCCAGAGGGAGGAGTTAACTCAGAGTCACTTATTTATGGATCGCACCAAGTCTAACTAAGTGTGATTCATACCTTTTAACACACCGATGTGTTAACAGACTTGATCTAAGAGAAAATCACATTTTCTTTTAATTACACAAGATTTTATTTAGCTAAGTATTTGACCATTCGATCTAAACGAATCAGTTTAAATACTTTAGTCATTTCGTTCTTTATTTTATCAGACTTGTGTTTCATCAAGAACACGTGTCTTAATAAAACATACGAATAACTTATTTTGGTTAATCTAGACTCGGGTACATCAGTATGTACTAGACTGAGTTCGACAACTCATTCTCCCACTGTCTCATAGATGGGTTTCGGCCATTGTATCTAAGAGGCTAAGACTCACAAGTGTCCATAGACTTCATAATACGAGAGGTCAGACCCCTCTTTATGTGACTTGTGAAGCTTAATCTCTTGATACGGCCGAGTCTAATTTTACCATATAAGTTTGCTACTATCTTGTGTATTTATATATTAACTTTTAATATATATATATAGTTATTTACAAATTACTTAACACAAAACATTACTTCAGAAGCAATGTGACGACATTCGTCAAAATGTGTTAAACGTCTTTTGTATAACAACTTATTCCGAAATGTGACTTCAAAATATTTCACGTTATCATTTCCTCCTACTTATGCCTCTACTAATGATAAATTAAACTAACTTTCTCAATTGACTTTCCGAAGTGCCTTCTTCCTTTTCTAAATCACATTTAGATATCAACATAAATAAATAGCTATGCAAGCAACTTATGTATCCAAACGCTTGAGCTTTGCAATCTTGAGTGTAGCTCAAGAAGTTGCTTGTCTCAAGATCCGGTTGGGATACATAGTCTTGCATCGCTCATGCACTCGTATTCGACTCAAACGGTTTGATCGAATTCTCGAACTTTGCGGATCAAAATTGTTTGTCCATACAACCTTGAGGGTAGCTCGACAAGTTGTAGGGAGAAACATACTTTGAATGTCCTATATGTTCAAGCTGCCTCATATAGAGACGAGTGACATGTAGCTTTAATTTATTTGTTGGACCCAGAACTTAATGAAATCATATTTCTTAAGTTTGTTCTTTAGAAGGTCATTTAATGTCAACGAGAATATAGTTTTAATTCTATCAATTAGAATTTAACTCGATATTCAATTAATCAACTTATTGACCAATTAACTTATTAAAATATTATATTTTAATTCCTACGGTAAACATAGTCTTGCCCTAGTTTCAGCATATGTTCAATATTAAATATAGGTAGATTGGCTTTTATCTATCTATATTCTCCCACTCTTTTTACGAACGTTTTAAAGCTTAATAACGAACGATTTAATCGAATTAAAATTAATGGGTAAGAGTTCCAATCACCTTGAGTCTAAACAACCTTGAGTGTAGCTCAACAAGTTGATTGACTCTGCGATCGGAAGATGACTCTTCATCGATCATATCGGATATGACTCTCTTAATCGGTTTTTGCCCCTAGCCATTCGTGATCATGAGTGTGGTCATCCAAATCACAATGTCTAGTCTAGTCGGACCCTTGTTTTCGTGTCTAGCCTGACTTGCCCCGCAGCTCGGTGTATGCACGACACGTTGGTTAGGGTCAGGTCTTAGACTACATCTTATGTATTGAAGAAGTTGGTTCCTATAAGATTGCCATGTTACAGCTTGAGTGTATCTCAACAACTATAACGCGGGTCCTATAGTTGCTAACCCCTAAAACAAGGAGGGCTACGGCTAATCTTGAAAAAGATCATTAACGTATTTGACTTAGATATAGTCCAGGGTGTCATACAATCATGATTCACGACATTGCGGTCCAGCGGAACTCAGCCAGGGAATTGACTAAGCCAGGATCACTATCCCTTAAAGGGTGATCCAGAACTCTTAGCCAAGCACATTGACTGGATCATGGTCCATTGAATGAAGCTTGTCATTCTTGTATGTATGCCATAGACTAAACAGCTTTTATTAACAACTAATTAATCCTATAAACTAGTTGAATCCTTAAATTCAAAATTTTAGGATTTGTTTAATAACTTTTATTAAGTCCTTATCAACTATAAGGTTCACGTGCTACCCTAATCATTATCAGGATTTTAATAAATTTTATTAACAACGCTAGAAGCGAAGTCCTTTAATGAAAATTATTTATAACAATTAGAATTGAAAAATCATTTAAAGGACTACCCTAATCAGGAATTAGGTCTTAATATTGTTGTTAATGATTTATTAAAACATAGCATGTCATTAAAATTCAAGTAATAAATTTTAATCATTTTTAATGGCTAACCTAAAGGGTTGTCTTGTGTTATCAAATAAGGGACAAGATAAACAAGCCATTAAAATAAAGCTACACTAATTTTATCAACATAAAATGAAAGTGTATATCTATTTAAAAATTAAATAAACTAAGTTTATCGCATAAACAATTTTTAGATTTTTTAAATTCAGTTTTAAAAAAAATATCTTATAAATTTAAAACATTACTTTTAAAAATTTTCTATGTTCAAAAATTTATCATATACAATTTTTAAACATCTAAAACATTTTAAACTTATCGCATAAAGTTAAAGCCTTAAAATCAATTTTAAAATTTATCACATAAATTTAAAAAACACCATTTTAAAATTTCCATGCTTAAAAATTTATCATATAAAAATTTTTAGGCATCCAAAATAAATTTAAACTTTTAAGTATTTAAAATTAGTTTTAAAATTATCACATAAATTTTAAAACGTCATTTAAAAAAATTTTCATGTTCAAAAAATTTATCACATAGAATTTTGAACTTCAAAAACATTTTTAAAATTATCTAATAACTTTAAAAAATTTAAAAGTATTTAAAAAGCATTAATAAGTTTATTGAAATCGCAGTATCTAGATCGACTACGCAAACCTAGGCTCTGATACCACTGTTGGGTATCACTCTGATATCATTGTGACGCTATTAAGGCCCATCATCCATGGCACCCTAGACCCGTCACAAGATACCTCAGAAACTTGTTTTACGGCATGCCTCTCGACAATGCCCAACCCATTATAAGATCACCATCTTATCGGGACTTGGTACGGTAAGAGCGATTACTTCGGGTCGGCTCATAACCCGAGAACCCGTACTCAAAATCAACAAGCTCTGATACCACTGTTGGGAATTGGCGGTCCCTTAGGGCACAAAAAACTCTAGTCCCGTCCTAAGTCGGACGGAACATAGACAGAAAAACAATAGCAGCGGAAGAAAAACTATGTTAACTAATTAACATGCAGTTAAAAACAATTTTTAACTTAGCCCTAAGGTCCAAGACCCTATGCCAAGATCTATGCCGACTTGGGATGGATCTGACCATCCCAAGAAGGATCTAGCCTACTGCGATTAAACTAAACTAATGATAATAAAATACTTTAACCACATACCCGGAATCTCAGCCCTGGAGCAGGCGAGATGTTCCGCGCCGTCTTCCGAGCTGCTCCCGCCCCACGCCGAGCCGCTCCTTGAACCGCTCCCCGAACCGATCCTCGAACCGCTCCGCATCCCGAGGCGATCAATCCCCGTGCCGTCGAGCCAACCACGCGCCGAAGAAAGTTTCACGCGAGTGAAACCTCCGCCAAGATTTCGGATCCAGAATCCGAACTCCTTTGTGGCTTTGCTAGAGCCCGCAGGAGTAAGGAAGAAATTTAGGGAGAAGAGAAAATATTAATTTAAGCTTAGATCCGAGCGTGCTCCAACATTTACGAGAGCCGCTCAGATCTAGAGCTTGGGACGAGTATTGAGGAAGGGGGGAGACCCCTATTTATATAGGCGGCGGACTCTCCCCATTTCTCAAAATCCGATGTGGGACTAAATATTTTGGTTAGTTAAAATCAAGTTAGTTTGCACTTCACAAAGTGCAAACTTCCGTGAATTTTAACTCACTCACCGTTGAGCTTCAAGATTGATACAACCTATCAATACGACAAGCGTTCAACGGTGAACGCATAGGAAAAAACCGTTCGTCAATCGGAGTTCGTTTGACCCTCCAATTGAGTGTCCAAAGATCAGCCTACGGCTAGTTTTTCACAAAAACCAGCCGTCAAATCTGCCATCAAACCTAGGGTTCAACACCCTAAGGTGGGGCCCAATCTGTGGGCCCCACAGCCTCTAACCCAGGATGACTGGGTGCCTGCCAGACCTGGGCACGGGCGCCCAGGTCTAGCACGGGCGCCCAGGCGCCAGGCGCCCAGGCGCCAGGCGCCAGGCGGGCGCCTGGCGGGCGCCTGGGCCGGGCGCCTAAGGCGCCCGGCCCAGGGCGACTGGGCTCCCAGGCGCCTGGGCGGCCCGCCTGGGTGGCCCGCCTGGGCGCCGGCCCAGGCGCCCAGCGCCTGGGCCTGTGCCCGCTTGGGCCTGTGCCCAGGCTGTTGGAACTTGGAATTTCCATCCTCTCTTCCATAAGGTTTTGATGTGACAAATCAATATATTTCATGTTACTAACTTTATCTATGCAGATGTGCAGCTTCAACGCAAATTCATTCACATCACGCATATGATCAAAGTACAAGGAGATTCTGCAAAAACAACCTTGCTACTCAAATTACGTGTGAAACACGTATCTACGGAATGATGTAATTTTTACTTTTTAGATAGCTTCAGGGCCTTGGTTATATCTTATCATATATCCCTAAAGCTCAAATCTACATCATCTCCTAACTCATTTCGGTCCTAAGTCAAAATTCGTATTTTTCAGTACTAGCCTACTAGGAATTCTCCTAGCCTACCAAAACAGTTATATTTTTGCTTGATACTTTCAGAAAAGTATCTATCCGTTGTCTATTCCACGTCACCAAAATTTTGTGACCGTTTGTTACCGTTTCAAAATTGGCAGGCTACGACTTTCCGTAGCATGCCAAAATGCTTTTGGGACTGAAATTTTCCAGAACAGTTTCTGACCGTTCTCCAACGTTCCTCTCAGTTTCTGAACGTTGTGCAACGTCTCTTTTAGAGCCGTTCACAACCGTTTCTAAAACCTATAAAAGGAGGGGTACCCCCTCTCATTTTCTACACACTTTCCTCTTCTTTATTCTGATTTTGTTAAAAGCAAGTCCTTGATTTTCTTAAGTAATTCTGCCATTAGTTGTTCTTTTCTTATTTGTAAGAAGAAATCATTAGATTTCTCTCTTCATTTAAGAACGGAAGAACTTGGATTTTCAACATCACTTTTGGAAAGTTGTTTGTGTTCATAATTGCAAGAAGATATCAATAGATCTCTCTCTTCTTTTATGAACCAGAGAACTTCAAGTGTTGCGCTTCATTACATATCTTTTACATCTTGAAGTTCATCTTCTAAACACCATCCTTGAATTCATTCTCTGAAATTTATAACAAGGCTATAGGTGTTTTTCTATTTCTTATTTAACAGGTTGGAATCTCTGTTTAGAGATTGTACAAAGTTTGGGACACAGGGAGTGTCGCCATTTTTGTAAGTTCATGCTTGCGGGGCAAGTGATTATAGTGGATTGAAAATCTCTACGGGGTAGAGGACTGGAGTAGGATCACAAGGATCCGAACCAGGATAAATCTCTGTGTTTGCGATTGGTTTAATTTTCAGCACTTGTCATTTTATTTTTGTGCCATCTTTGCAAATATTACTAACATCTTATTTGCGATAATTTTTTAATATACACTATTCACCCCCCCTCTAGTGTATTGATCCTTACAGGCTAAAATTACATTTGGTATCAGAGCAAGGTTAAGATGGCAGCAAGTTCCTCAAACATGAACGCAGTTCCACACAACTACAATCAGCAACCTGAAGGGCACTCTCAAACTCGTCCTCCTCTATTTGATGGTTCAAATTACTCATATTGGAAAATACGAATGGAGATTCATCTCCAAAGTATGAATTATAAGATTTGGGACATCGTAGAGTCAGGATACGAAAAGCCAACAACTCCTGTTGCTAATTGGACCGCCAACGACAAAGCTGCAAAAACCAACAACTCAAAGGCCATGAATGCTTTATTTTGTGCTATGGATAAACATGAGTTTAATCGAGTATCTCAGGCCAAAAGTGCTCAGGAAATTTGGCATATACTTGAGGTAACTCATGAAGGAACCAGTAAAGTGAAGGAAACCAAGATTTCCGTTTTGGTTCACAAATTCGAGTTGTTCAAGATGAAGGACCAAGAGACAATTGGAGAAATGAACACCAGGTTTACTAATATTATAAATTCTTTAAATGCTCTTGGAAAAACTTACACTTCTCTTGAACACGTTCGCAAAATTCTTAAAGCTTTAACTCCAGTATGGCGTCCAAAGATCACCGCTATTGAGGAAGCCAATGATCTTTCCACATTAACTATGGAAGATCTTATTGGTAACTTAATGGCTCATGAAGTTACACTACAAGATGAGAAAGAAGAATCAGATCAGAAGAAGAAAGTACTTGCCTTCAACGCAACATCAGATAATGAAGATTCCGATGATGATATGGCATTCTTTGCCAAAAACTTCAGAAAATTCTTTCAGAAAGGTAAGTATAATAATTTTAAATCTAAGAATACTGATTCCTCTCTTTGCTTTAATTGCAACAAGCCAGGACATATGAAGAAAGACTGTCCACTTCTTAAAGCAAAGTTCAAAACTTCCAATAATGATCAATCCAGAAGAGAAAGGAGATTTGACAAAATGAAAAAGGCATTTGCGGCAACATGGGATGATTCTTCAGATGATGAAGATGATGCTCTAAATGAAAGTGCCAATATGTGCTTTATGGCACACGATGATGAAGATGAAGTAAGTTCTTTTAATAACGAAGAATTACTTGATGCTTTAAAAGATCTCTATTCTCGTTTCAAAAAGTTGAATAATCAACATAAATCATTGAAACAGAATAATGATGATCTTCTTTCTAAATATCAAGAATTATCATCTTCTAAAAACACTGAGAATACTGCTTCTCAAGTTTTGGATCTTAGTAAAGAGAATGTTATTCTCAAAACTAAGAATTTAGAATTACATACACAAATATCCGAAATGGATAAAAGTATTTCATCACTAAAGATGAAATACGACGAGATGTCATCCAATGTTAATAAATTTAACAAAGGAAAGACTAATCTCAATGATTTACTTAAAATTCAATATCCAGCAAATCATAGACAAGGATTGGGATATTCTAAAAAGGATGCACCCAAAACTTATAACACTTCTTCCTCTTGTGGTAAAACAACTTTTGTTAAACCACAAAAGAAGAATCATGCATTTATTTACACGAAGAAAGTAAACATTCCTACTTCTTCTTCACAAAGAAATGTTACTAACATTTCAAAAACATTTCCTAGGAAACCTACTACAATTAGTATATGGGTTCCTAAGGATTCATGTTTAAATGATAGAAATAGTTATATTTCTCATTTTATACATTCTATTGTTCATTCTCATGATTACATTAGAAAGCCAAATTCCACTTGGGTTTGGCTTCCTAAAATCTAATCCCTAGGACCCTCAAACAAAGGGTACCAATGCTTAATGTTTTATCTTTCAGGTACCTAAGAAAGAAAGATGGATTTTGGACAGTGGATGTTCAAAACATATGACAGGAAATGTCAACTTGCTTTCAACCGTTAAATATAAAGATGGAGGCACAGTTACCTTTGGTGACAACAAGAAAGGAAAAATCATAGGCACTGGAACTGTTGGTAATACAAATCAACCTATCATTGAAAATGTTCATCTGGTTGACGGTTTGAAACACAACTTACTTTCCATTAGTCAATTATGTGATTAAAATTATAAAATAGTTTTTGAACAAAATGATTGCATAATTTATGATTCTGATATGTCATCTATTCTATTTCGTGGTAAGCGTAAGAATAACATATATATCTTATGCATGTCTGTTACCACTCATAATCATTGTTTAATGATTACATCAGATGATACTCTTTTATGGCATAAACGTTTTGGTCACACTAATTTCAAAAACCTAGCACGTATTTCAAAACACAAGTTAGTTAATGGAATGCCAAATATTTCTTTCAAACACAACCATTTTTGTAATGCTTGTCAACAAGGAAAAATGCATAAATCTTCTTTTAAATCAAAGGACGTTATCTCAACAATGAGACCATTAGAACTTCTTCATTTAGATTTGTTTGGTCCTTCAAGAGTAGCTTCTTTGAATAAAAGTAGATATGCATTTGTCATTGTTGATGATTATTCTAGATATACTTGGGTTATATTCTTACAAAATAAGAATGATGCTTTTGAAGAATTTTCAATATTTTGTAAAAAGATACAAAAAATCAAATCCTCTAACATTATCACTATTCGTAGTGATCATGGGGGAGAATTTGAAAATGATTCTTTTACCAAGTTTTGTAATGAAAATGGCATTACACACAATTTTTCTTTTCCTCGTACCCCTCAACAAAATGGAGTAGTTGAAAGGAAAAATAGAACTTTACAAGAATGTGCTAGAACAATGCTTTGTGATAGTAATCTTCCTAAGTATTTTTGGGCAGAAGCTGTTGCAACTGCTTGTTACATTATGAATAAAGTTCTTATAAGGCCATTACTTGATAAAACTTGTTTTGAATTATTCTTTAATCGCATTCCTCGTGTATCTTATTTTAAAGTGTTTGGATGTAAATGTTTCATTCTTAATACTAAAGATGCACTCGACAAATTTGATTCTAAATCTGATGAAGGTATTTTTGTTGGATACTCAACACGTAGCAAAGCCTACAGAGTATTTAACAAAAGAACTTCAACAGTTGAAGAATCTTTACATGTCACATTTGATGAAAATCCTTCATCTAATTCTCCCATCATTGATGATGAAGAGAATATTTTACCTCTTTCTAATTCCTTAGATAATATTAAACTTGATGAAATTGATGCTACTAAACATTCTGTTGAGTCTATTTCAGATAATACAGATCTTCCTAAGGCATTTGTACAAGTTCCAAATCATCCATCAGAGTTAATTATTGGAGATATTACAGATGGAGTAAGAACTCGTCGTCAAATAGAGCAAATGGCACATTGTGCATTTCTTTCCACCATTGAACCAAAGAACATCAAAGATGCATGTGAAGACAGTTCATGGATTATAGCGATGCAGGAAGAACTCAATCAATTTCAACGAAATGATGTTTGGGAATTAGTTCCCAGACCATCAGATCATTCAATTATTGGTACCAAGTGGGTATTCAAAAATAAATTGGATGAATCTGGTCAGGTAATTAGAAACAAGGCACGATTGGTTGCACAAGGTTATAAGCAAGAAGAAGGTATTGATTATGATGAAACCTATGCACCAGTTGCTCGTCTTGAATCTATTAGAATGTTATTATCATTCGCTTGTTTTAAAGATTTTAAACTTTTTCAAATGGATGTGAAAAGTGCTTTTCTAAATGGTTTTCTTAAAGAAGAAGTTTATGTAGAACAACCTCCGGGTTTTATTCATGAAAATTTTGAAAATCATGTTTTTAAATTGAAAAAGGCTTTATATGGTCTGAAACAAGCACCTCGTGCTTGGTATGAAAGACTTAAAAATTATCTTTTAAATTCAGGATATTCTATTGGTAAAATAGATTCTACTTTATTTATTAAAAACATAAATTCTGATATTATCATTATTCAAATATATGTTGATGATATTATTTTTGGTTCTACTAACGAATCTCTTTGTCAAGATTTTTCTAAAATTATGCAGAAAGAATTTGAGATGAGTCACATGGGTGAACTAAAATATTTCCTCGGTCTTCAAATCAAACAAATGAAGGAAGGAATATTCATCCACCAAAGCAAGTACTCTAATGAACTCATCAAACGCTTTGGTTTAGAAAGTTCTGCAGAAAAACGTACTCCGATGAGTACATCTACTTCCCTCGACAAAGATTTAAATGGTAAGAGTGTTGATCAACGTCTATATAGAGGTATGATTGGCTCCTTACTTTATCTAACTGCAAGTAGACCAGACATTATGTTTTCAGTTTGTTTATGTGCAAGATATCAGGCAGATCCTAAAGTTTCACATTTAACTGCCGTAAAACGGATTATTAGATATGTTAAATATACTTCTGATTTTGGTTTATTTTATCCTAAAACAAACACATTTGATTTATTATCATATAGTGATGCAGATTTTGCTGGTTGTAAATCAGACCGTAAAAGTACTAGTGGTACATGTCATTTTTTAGGACATGCCTTAGTTTCCTGGTTTAGCAAAAAGCAAAACTCTGTTTCATTATCTACAACCGAGGCAGAATATATTGCCGCTGGTTTAGCATGTGCTCAAATTTTATGGATGAAACAAACTATTTCAGATTATGGTATTAATTGTTCCACATGTCCTATAATGTGTGATAATACTAGTGCTATTAATTTGTCTAAAAATCCAGTTCATCATTCACGCACTAAACATATTGATGTACGTCATCATTTTTTAGATGATCATGTTCAGAATGGTAATATTATTTTAAAATTTATTTCTACTGAACATCAAGTTGCCGATATTTTGACTAAGCCTTTGAAGGAAGAAACTTTTCTCAAGCTTAGAAGAAATCTAGGCATTATTAGTGCATCAGAATTTGATATATGAGTATATTCATTTATTTTTGATTTTTGTGAATTTTTCTATAATTGTTTGGTTACTATTTATTTTTGGCATGCTACCAAATTTCGTAGCATACCAATTTAACCAATTTTTTAAACAATTTTAATTTTTTTTCTCTGTTCTCCGTTTTGTACCTACATTGATCCCTGGAATTTGAATTTTTTAAATACTTCTCCTATATTTTTCTCTCAAAATCAAATTTCATATCGAAATTCTTACCCGTTCTCTTCCACTCTGTCTCTATCTTTTTGATTCCTGTTGCTTTCTGCGTTCTCTTTATTTGCACTCTGTCTTTCCCAATATCCCCTACTTTTCACGTTGGTCAAGACACTGCCATTCATTCTCAGTCTTCGAACTTTCCATTTGCACTCTGTACTTTCGTTTCTCTATTGGTTTGGACTTCACGAAAACAACTTTAATTCTTCTGACTGTACTTTCAATATCAAAACCCGCAACCCAATGGTATATCCTCCCGTTGGAAATTGTTTTCTAAAATTTTTTTTAATTCTACCACCTACCCTGGCCAAAACCGAAACCCAATTTCATTCGGCCAACTACCCAATTTAATTCGGCTTTCACACCCGACACTTGGGTCTCTCTTATTGGTCCACATCATCACTTCATTTTCCATTCGGGTTACTCTCTTTGGATTCACACGGCACACTTCACATCTGTTGACTAATTTTCTCATACTTTACTTCTCAACATTCATTTCCACCTACCCCATTTAATTCTTATCCTCCACTTGGATGCCTCTCATTGGTCCAAGCCACCAACCCGCCTCCTCTCCCATACGGCATCTCCTCGGAACTTTCACCATATTTTTTATTATTAGTTTTTTAATTTATTTTATTCTTTTAATTTAATATATCCCCTATTTCGAGAGAATCCCCTGACATTATGCCTTGCTCTTCACATTTCCTTCGGCCAGCATTTATCTCTCTTTATTGGTCTTTAATTTTTTGTTCATCTTCCAATTTTTTTTACCTACCTTCTTAATGTCAACCTACCATTCATTATTTTTGTTACCTTCCCCATGTCACTCGGTTTTCACAGTCTTTCCTATCTCCTTACTTATTTTCGGATCTCTTCAACTGCCTCTTATTTTTTAAAAACCAACGGGTACACGTCTTCTCCAACCGTTGCCTCTTCTTCTTCCCATCTGTTCGGATTTTTGTATTTTGAATTTTTCTGGTGTTCCAACTTCTTTCAGTTCTAGCAACCGCTTCCACTTCTCATCATGGCAACCGCTTGGGCTTCTGCTTCTTTCTATTTAATTCGAACTCATTTCCTTCTTTTCTCATCCTCAGTTCCTTTTCTCTTCCACTCTTTGTTTTCATCTTCTTTCTATCATTCACCATGGCCGATCCCACTTTCCCGTCGCCCTCAGATCGGTTCCGTTCGGCCGCTGCTCAGGACCGATATCTTCGCTCGGAGGCTACTCGATTCCATCCCGAGCGTTATCTCGACTTCGGCACACCAATGATGATGCAGGTCAAGAAGCTTCTCGCCATTGTTGGGCTTCACCAACTCTGGTCGCTCACCAACAAGACTCCATATTACCCTACCCTCGTGAGAGAATTCTACGCGAATCTTGAGACTGCGGTCCACCGCGGTCAAAAATCTTTCTCCACTCAGGTTCGGGGTGTGTGCTTCACCGTCAACAGCACCAAACTCGCCACCATTATCAATCAGCCGCCGAACAATCTTGGTCTTCTCTCTTTTCCAATGACAGATTCTTCTATCAATTCTCGTCTCGCCCCAAAATTGACCCCTCATATGTCTGCATCCAAACTCAGCCCAGAAGCCCGCATCCTCCATAAAATCGTCATTTTTAATTTGATGCCAAAGGCTGGCTCTGTTAACTATTTGGGCAATGCCCATCTCCACTGTCTGTATGCAATCATGGCCGGCTATCCCATTCATTGGGGGCATTTGCTTCTGCGTTATATGATGCGTCCTGTTTCCACTCATTTTTATTTTCCCAGTCTCATCACCCTCATACTTCGGGCTTTTGGCGTTCCCACTGATGGAGAACTCATGCTTCAGAATGACGTTCATATTGATGAAAACATCCTTCACAGCATGGGCCTACCGGATGATGTTTCTTCTCCTGACGATGACGCCGATGATGACGACACCGTTGCTTCTGACGATGACTCCTCACATCCTGCTGCTCCGGCTTCATCCTCTCGTGGCAAGGCTCCGTTTCCCGGATCTTCCTTCTCTCGCTGCGGCAAGAAGATTCAAACGTCGAAGGATGGCGTTAGTCCTTCTAGGGAAACGAATGCGGTTCACTTCGCTCGTCTTTCCACTCAGGTCGCCGAAGGGTTTGCGGGAATTCAGATTCAAATGAGCAAGTACGACGAGGTTCTTCGTCACCACTCCGATGTTCTTGAGCAAATTCAGGTGGAGCAGTCTTCACTTCGTTCCTCACTGGAATCCGCCGAAGTCCTCCCTACTCGCCGAACTCGTACCCGTCGTTCTTCTCCGGGTTCCTCATCATACCATCCCCGTTGATTCCGTTGGTTGACTCCGCACAATGCTTGCTATGACCTTCATCTATCCGTGGTTTATCCTCTGCCGTATGCTGGTTGCTCTTTATGATCGGTTGTTTTATCACTGGTTCTGTCTGTTGGTTGTTTATGGGGTTCTTATGTTGTTTCAGTCTGTTAGTTGTCCCTGCCGTTAGCATGTTGGTTCTGTACTTTGTGATGCATGTTGTTTTTAGTGGGTGTTTTGTTTTCAGATGCATATGATGTACTTGGCTTTTCTTGGGTTATCCTCACTGTTATGCTTAATATATGATAGTTCTTTTGTGTATTTCATCTCTCTGATTTGGTGTTCGTTACTTTACGTATTCATTACTTTTGTTCCTTATATGCTCCCTACATAACCTATTTCTGTTCATTTTTTTAATTTCTCCAGTTTTCAAATATGGCCTGCTACGAAAAATCGTAGCCTGCCAATTTCTCTTTTCCACTTTTTGTGGATGACAAAGGGGGAGAAATCTGGCATATATTCAGGGGGAGTTTATATTCATATACTCAGGGGGAGTAATATTTCATTTAAATCTTTATAACATATCAACATCACACTTTAATACATATTATACTTATTTCACATTTGTACTTCATTATTTGTCATCATCAAAAAGGGGGAGAATGTTGGAACTTGGAATTTCCATCCTCTCTTCCATAAGGTTTTGATGTGACAAATCAATATATTTCATGTTACTAACTTTATCTATGCAGATGTGCAGCTTCAACGCAAATTCATTCACATCACGCATATGATCAAAGTACAAGGAGATTCTGCAAAAACAACCTTGCTACACAAATTACGTGTGAAACACGTATCTACGGAATGATGTAATTTTTACTTTTTAGATAGCTTCAGGGCCTTGGTTATATCTTATCATATATCCCTAAAGCTCAAATCTACATCATCTCCTAACTCATTTCGGTCCTAAGTCAAAATTCGTATTTTTCAGTACTAGCCTACTAGGAATTCTCCTAGCCTACCAAAACAGTTATATTTTTACTTGATACTTTCAGAAAAGTATCTATCCGTTGTCTATTCCATGTCACCAAAATTTTGTGACCGTTTGTTACCGTTTCAAAATTGGCAGGCTACGACTTTCCGTAGCATGCCAAAATGCTTTTGGGACTGAAATTTTCCAGAACAGTTTCTGACCGTTCTCCAACGTTCCTCTCAGTTTCTGAACGTTGTGCAACGTCTCTTTTAGAGCCGTTCACAACCGTTTCTAAAACCTATAAAAGGAGGGGTACCCCCTCTCATTTTCTACACACTTTCCTCTTCTTTATTCTGATTTTGTTGAAAGCAAGTCCTTGATTTTCTTAAGTAATTCTGCCATTAGTTGTTCTTTTCTTATTTGTAAGAAGAAATCATTAGATTTCTCTCTTCATTTAAGAACGGAAGAACTTGGATTTTCAACAACACTTTTGGAAAGTTGTTTGTGTTCATAATTGCAAGAAGATATCAATAGATCTCTCTCTTCTTTTATGAACCAGAGAACTTCAAGTGTTGCGCTTCATTACATATCTTTTACATCTTGAAGTTCATCTTCTAAACACCATCCTTGAATTCATTCTCTGAAATTTATAACAAGGCTATAGGTGTTTTTCTATTTCTTATTTAACAGGTTGGAATCTCTGTTTAGAGATTGTACAAAGTTTGGGACACGGGGAGTGTCGCCATTTTTGTAAGTTCATGCTTGCGGGGCAAGTGATTATAGTGGATTGAAAATCTCTACGGGGTAGAGGACTGGAGTAGGATCACAAGGATCCGAACCAGGATAAATCTCTGTGTTTGCGATTGGTTTAATTTTCAGCACTTGTCATTTTATTTTTGTGCCATCTTTGCAAATATTACTAACATCTTATTTGCGACAATTTTTTAATATACACTATTCACCCCCCCTCTAGTGTATTGATCCTTACAGGCTAAAATTACACAGGCCTGCCTGCCTGGGTTCCTGGCTCAGTCAGGTCTGGCCAGGCACCCAGGCCAGACTTGGTCTGGTCTAGGTCAGCCTGGTCTGACCTTGTCTGATCTGTTTGGCTGTTTTGGCTATAACTTTTGCGTTTGGCGTCCGTTTTGGACGCCGTTCGAACCTGGGTCTAGACCAGGACATTCCCGTCTTACCCGTGAACTTTTCCTTACGTTTATATTATTAAATATTTTATTAAACAATTTAATACACATTTAATCGCTTTCGCATCAAATGCAAAATAGTCCATATCTAAGCTTAAATTACCATATTGCATCAAATGCAATTGTTTCATCCCTTGCATCAAAAATGCAATTATTCTCCCTAACTAATTTCTACCTATTACTAGACGAAGCGTTGCACTCTGTGTGAGACCCTACAGCCTGACCCTTACAAGAGGTTGGGCTCGAAGCCCTATACGGCAGTGACCACGAGCAGTGGTTACCGTCCCTGCTTCAGGAATCATCATTATGTGGTTAACTCATTGACATGAGTATTGTCGGGACCACCTGACTGTTTCCGTGATGAATTCCGCAGTTATAGTCTCTTCGTCTTAAATATGTCGTGTAGATCAAGTCTGGGGTACGGTCAAACTGTCAACCCCAATAACTTGACTCTGGTTAGTTTCTATCGATCTTTAGTCAACTAATGTTGGACTTCTTCCAACACACTCTGCGCAAAGTTTTTACTAAAGACCGAACTAACTCTACGACACTAACTCCCATTGACCGGGAGAGACGAATCCTCTCTTGGTCATTACTCGCCTCGTACGTTTCAAGTGACACCCAATCAAAAGACCTTTCGACAGGCCTTGCCTCGAAGCTAGGTCAGTTGATATAAGTGGCACCGTTCACGCACAGGTTTGTCAAAATGACCTCAAGTCAAAAGACCAACTATCCTATCATCACTCAGAGTTATCACTGACAGATTGGTCAATATAACCATATGATAACTCTAGTGGATCGTTCAGTGAACTCATTCTAATTAGCACCTGTGTCTCGTCTTCGACTTCGCCAAGTCAAGCGATCATGAGATCATCGCCACCGCTAAACGGTGAAGACTAAGACACAATGGTCTATCCGATGTTTCGATATCCTTGTCTCGGAACATCTACGACCACGAACCAATTTAGACTTATGCTACAGACGGTCAAACGTTTCTCCATGATCGAGATACTCATCTTGATACCCGTTTGACCTTGCATAAAGTCTCAGGACTTTACCTAAGTTGATATCTAATGTTGACTACATTACAATATAACTTAGATAAATTATTACCAAACAGCTTACTGTTATTTCGAACAAGATGTTTGTGCTATTCACACAGGAATAAATGGCCTCGAGGGCATCATATTCCTACAGTTCCAATATAGATCATTTTAAATTTCCTTTCCCTGGCTTAAAGACATTGAAATTGTTTAACACGAGCTTAAATTCTTCAGTTACTTCAATTTCATTCTTTGAATTTCCAAAAATTTTGCCAAAATTATATTAAATTACTGTCGTATAATATTTTCTAAAAAAACTACGTCCTTAATGTCCGTGTGAGTGATTTACTTCCTTTTCTTAATGATTTTCGATAAGCCAATAAAACATTTTCTCTTATAATGAATATTCGACTCAAACTTATTTTGAACAACTCGTTTTATCGACCTCCAAATATTTTTATACAGACGGGGATTCCAACTTTTGAAGTACAACAGTTTTCAGATTCCACGTATTTTAGTTAAGTTATTTACGCTATTTCCTTCCTCTATCCTATAAAAGGATCACTACATCTCCCTTTCCTCTACCTAAACATTCACCAATGAATCACTGTTTCACCTAACCAAGCTGTCTCCTTGTATTCGTCCTATCTAAACTCGTGCTTATCGATCCTTCCCTCGTCACGCTTTCGACCTCGACCTTCCTTTATTGCTTAGGCTTTAGTGCCCGCCAATGTCTGTGTCAACCCTAAGTTGTTAGTAGGCCCTTGGACCTTGTGATGTAGTCGTAGTGCACGTACCTAAGTTGTGTACGTGGGCTTGAATGAGTGTACCCCCATAGTATATTGATGCTTGCCTATTGTGTGATATATATATATATATATATATATATATATATATATATATATATATATATACTCGGAGTTATTCGTGATATTATGAAGTTGTTTGTGTGTTAGTATTTATAGATTTGTGTGTGGTTAGTGATCACTCCGTATTTTACTCCTTTTTTCTGCATGTTTGCATGCCATTTAGATCGCTCAAATCGTGTTTTTCATGTTTATTCGACAATATTGTGATACTTTTCACGATTTGTTGTTTTTGTCGTATTTCAGGAGATTTGAAGCGATTTGGAGTGATTCTGAGATGCACCCACTCCGGAGTGTCACCGACGACTCTCTTGAGGGGTATTCTGCGATTGGAGAGGAGTGGAAGAAGAAAGAACGTCGTAGAAGCGACGAGGATACAAAAATAGGAAGAATGGGCATTTTCAGCATGCCACTCGGCCGAGTGAAGGAGTCACTCGGCCGAGCATAGACAGCCCGCTCGGCCGGCCAGATCGGACACGCAACAGAGCGAATATCAGCGTGCACTCGGCCGAGCATCGCTAGACCACTCGGCCGAGCACCGAGTCATCCCTCGCCCGAGTGGAGCCAAGATGACGGCAACCAAAAATGACCAACTCTCTGGAATCCGTCAGTCATCCCCAAAGACTGACTCGGCCGAGTGACGAACAACCGTCCATCCGAGTGAAGAACACCCATCGGCCGAGTGAAGAAAAGTCACTCGGCCGAGTGACTCCCGAGGAGACGACCCCAAGACCCCCATCTCTTTGGAATCTGTCAGGGTCTCTCACTCGGCCGAGTGACATTTGTCACTCGGCCGAGTGAGCCGCGCTGCCTGTAGCGTAAACTGCGATTTTGAGGCTGCACAGGGGCATTTTCGTTAGGATTTTTTGGGCGATTTTGGGGGGTATTTAACCCCAGTTTTTAACCTAGTTTAGAGAGCTTTTTCAGAACTTTTTACAGCCTTTTTTAGATTACTTTTTAGGAATTAGATTTAGCTTTTAGGGAGGAGAGAAAAGTATTGGTTTGTTGGATGCTCTTTTGTTCTTCATTGGTTTGTCTCTCTCCCCCTCAAAAACTCCATTTTTATTGATATTTTGAATATTGGTATGAATTCTATTGATTTTGATTGTGAATTTCTATTGCATTCCATTATGAATTGTGAGTAGTTTTATCGTCTTAGGGCATAGGGATGAACCCTAAGAACCCTATTTCTAATTTGTGATGAATTGGTTAAATTATTGCTAGAATTGATTAGGGTTAGTTTGGGATTGATTTAATACGAATAGCTAGGGATTCATACCGATTGGGATTTGCAAGAGATTGGATCCCAACTCGATAGGAAGCCCTAGAAATTCGAATTGGGCTGCGATTGAATTTCTCCGGAATCGGTTTGCAAGAGATTGGACCGAAACTAGGGTTTTCGATTGTAATTCTATACCAATACCCATTTGCAAGAGATTGGACGGGTAGGAACTATCCCAACCTAGGTTGTAGCTCGAGTTTGCACGAGAGTGGGCTCGAGATACGATTGAACGATGACGTTGTTCTTCACGCTAGTTTGCCTAGGTTAGGTTTCGCAAGAGATTGGACCCTACCCTAGGTTTGCTATAGACCGGCAATATCGCGAGAGCGTGAGCTTGGTTTTACATTTAGTTGCAACTAGTTCACCCGAATTTCAAGTCTAGCAATTGGGAAACCTACGAATCACAATGATGAGATACGGCAAGTAGCGGGGATTCCCTATCCCTAGACGTCTTTATTAATTTGATATTTTCTTTTGTATAATTGAACGACTGTGACAGCATTACTGCGAACATTTCTGTAACGACTCGTTTTCATGTATCTGGATTTATTATACTATATTATATGTTTTGGTGGATTTTCTCCTTATGTGCGGTTTTCTTCTCCGTAGCTTTCATTTTCGATCGTTTCGTCGCGTTTTCCTAGCTTCTTCCGTTGATCGTCGATTTTGGAGTAAGTCATTCGTGACATGCTTCATATCGGTCATATCTTATTGTTAGATCAAGCATAGGAGTCTTAGGAATCGATCCCGGAGCTTCGCGCTCCATTTCGGAACTTTTGGTGCACGTTAGCCGATACAAGAAGGGGAACCGACCGACTAGATGACGATTTAGTCGGTCGGCAAACCTTCATGGACCGACTAGTTGGCTTTGTAAATTTCTCAGGAGTTACTGTTTATCGTTAGTCAGTCTAAGAACGTTCGTCGATCGACTAGGTTGCAAACTAGTCGGTCAACAAATGTTCTTTAACCGACTAGCTCTAGGATCATTTTTGATGCCAGGTACTATTCATTCTTAGTCGGTCTAAGAACGTTCATCGACCGACTAGATGACAAACTAGTCGGTCAGTAGTTGTTCTTTGACCGACTAAATCTAAATCCTATTTTTGTATATGAGTTACTGTTTGGACTTAGTCGGTCTGCGTTGGTCAACCGACCGACTAGTTTCCAAACTAGTCGGTCAGTGGTTGCTCTTTGACCGACTAATTCATTACCCAGATTTTTCCCTAATTTCTCTGCTTGGTGTTAGTCGGTCACAGCTAATCGACCGACCGACTAGTTGCTAAACTAGTCGGTCATCCAACCTTCTTTGACCGACTAATCAGTACAGGAAACCCTAGTTTTGCCCTAGCCGCCACCAAACCCTATATAAACCCCTCCAAACGTTTTCTTCTTCTTCTTCTTCAACTCTAAACCTAATTTCTCCCCCATTGAGCCCCCTACTATCTCAAACCCTTATTCCTTCATCCCAAGCCCAAAATCCATCATCCAAACCCTCACTTAACACATTCTACCTCTCATCTTCCTCAAACATTCATCAAACCCCCAAAAATCCCCAAAACCCCATTTCTCCAGATTTTCCCCATCCATTTCAGATCTGAACCCTAGGTTTCCCGGAGCATTTCTTCCGTTGCCGTGCTTGCTCGGCATCATTCTTCCGCTTCCGATACGGTAATAATCGATCTCTTAATATTTTCATAACCTGTTGTGTTTTTGTAAAACCCTAATGAAATGAATGTTGTTTTGATGATTGTTTCTCCATAACAGCGACTTCCCCGTAGATTAGCGTGTGTGAGACGAACCTTTGTGATCGTCATCCTCGGTGCTAGGCAAGTGAAACTTGCCACTTAGGGTTTGGGCCATGTCTTAGGCCATTTGCTTGTTGTTGGCGTAAAAGAGACTAGGCGACGAAATGATACTCGCCTAGGTGTAATTTCAGGAACTAGCTTGACAACGAAGTTAGGACCGCCATTTATCATGTTGCATAACTATCATGTCATGTTTAATTTTGATTAACGGTACGCGAATTAATTGTCATCCATGCTATCCATGTTGTATGTCGCATTCGTAGCACATGCTACAATACTTGTGTTTCCTGGCCCGTGTTCCAGAAGCGGGCTACGTGAGTTGGTTGATAGCCAATGCCCGATCTACTTGTTTACCGGCTAGGCACCTGCGTTGCAGGCATAACCCTACGCCATACTTGTTAAATACACTTCCTGGCTCGTGTTTCAGAAGCGAGCATTCCGTGTTCAGGGTAATTCCCTGGCTCGATACACGTGGAGGGGTAGAGATAAACGGTCACTTGAGCTTAGGAGTTGGCCCGATCAGCCTCTCTAGCCAACATGCGGAATCTCTGTGCACAACTTGCTTACTTGAATGTTCACTTGACGTGAACCACTTGACTTGTACTTGTCCGTGTTTTACTTGTTATCCATGACATACTTGCTACTTGTACCTCCATTTACTAGTCACTTCCACACTATACTTGCCATGCCATGCATCATACTATAACTGCTAGGTTGCTAGTTTACCTTACCTCCAGTTTCCTTGCCCAAGTCTTTTAGACTTGCTGACATGTGCCCCTTCACTCTTTTGGGTGACACATGTTAGATCCTGAGCCTGAGTCCGTTGTTGTGGACGAGGTGTTTGTGGACGCCGTGCCCGAGTCTGTGTTTGGCGAGGATTACGTGGACACTGGGGACCAGTCCTAGTGGTTTCGTTGAGCTTTCCCCTTTTTGTTTTAGACTGTTTTGTTGTCGGTGCATGGCACCAATACTTTGTTATGTTGTCCCTTTTGTTGGCCTTGTTCTGGGCCTTTAGACTCTTTCTTTTAGCCTGGTGGCTTTTCTGGATGTTGAACTTAATTTTAATGTTGGACATTTTCTGAGATTGAGATTTTTGTTTCTGTCTATCCTTGTGTTATTATTATTGTTGTTCCGTTTGTGTTATTATTGTTAGTATTTTTGTTTGGGGCTTCACAGCTCCACTCTCGTACGTACCTTCTCACGTCTCGCCTCCATTTTAGGGAAGCGGGGCATGACAGGTTTTGTTGGTGGCCCATGTAGGTCCTTCTGTACCTGCGAATTATCGGAATAGCGATAATAATATTAGAATGTCCAATAAACTAAGTTCGATGTCCGAGTCATACGCTATGAGTCTAATTGTTTCGTTTTCTGTGTCATTAGATGGCAGGAAGGCGAATCACCCGTGGTGGAGGTAGTGGTGCGCCCCCTCATGACGAGGAGCCTGAGCGGGAACCCACCAATGGGGAGATGATGTGGATGATGCTTCAGATGATGCAGGTACCGCAAGGCGTGCTCCTGCAAGTCCAGAATGCTCCGGCTGGTCGAGCTCCTCGGGCGGCTCAGGAGGCCCCTCGCTCCGAGCCGGGAGCGAAGCAATTTCGGGAGCTGGGTCCCGCATATTTTGATGGGTCTGAGGGTCCTCTGGCTGCTGATGAGTGGATTCAGAACATTGAGGATAACTTGAAGATGGCCAAGATCACCCCGGCTGGATGGGTTGATTTGGCAAAGCGGCAACTCAAGGATAACGCTCGGAACTGGTGGGATGCGGAAGAGAAGATGTTGGTGGAGCTGATAGCTTGGGCTACCTTTATGTCCAGGTTTGATGAGGAGTTCTTTTCGAAGGCTGCTAAGAAGGAGATGCTGCAGCGTTTCATTGATCTGAAGCAAGGGAGCTTGACGGTGGACCAGTACCACCAAGAGTTCACTAGGCTGAGTCGGTTCGCACCAAAGATGGTGCAGGATGCTGATGAGAGGGCTCAGAGGTTCCTACAGGGACTTTCTTTGGAGCTCTAGAGTTTTGTGTCTTCCTCTGATCTGGACTCTTATCAGAAGGTTCTGGTCGCTGCAAGGAGGCAGGAGCTGAACCTGAGTCAGAGGAAAGGACATGTTCTGGTGCTGGGAAGAGGCCTATGGAGCAGGCCAAAGTGGTGGTTAGGCCTGGTTTCAAGCCTAATTAGCCAGCTCAGTTCAAGAGGCCAGGAGGGCCTATTCTGAAGACTTGCCATTTCTGCGGCAGGACCGGGCACGTCAAGGATCAGTGTAGGAGATTCCTGGGCCAGTGTGTCGTCTGTGGGGATCCTACCCATGCCATGAAGGATTGTCCGAGGTCGAAGCAGCCTTGGAGGGCACCTGTTGCTGCTCAGCCACTGCAGCAGAGAGCCCCTGTGCCCGCTGGACGTGGAGGCCCCTTGTTCCACAGAGACAGGCCTTTCGGCAGGCTGTTTCACCGAGAGGGCAGGCCTTTCTGATGACTGAGGAGGAGAGCATGGCCGTGGATGAGGTTATTACAGGTAACACTCATTCTAGCTATTTTTCTTCCTAAGTTAGTTTGATTGTTGATTATGTTGGTTGCTTGCTCATGTTTGTTGCTAGAATAGGATTTGATTGTTAGACTGTTTGCTAGGTGTGGTTTTGGTTTGCACATTTCCTGCACGAGTCCTCTTTGACTCAGGTGCGTCGATGTGCATTTTGGCCCGGAGCTTCGTGGAGAAGCATTCCTTGTCGACATCCACTCTTCCTAAGAGTTGGAATACCGTTACAGGGAATGGCGTGGTCTCGGTGCATCGTGGTTGCAATTCTTGCCAGTTAGTGGTTTGTGGATGTGAGCTTTGTGCTGATTTCATTATCCACGACATCATCAACTACGATGCAGTTCTTGGGATGGACTGGCTTGCGATCTTCTATGCTACGATCGACTGTCGGAGGAAGAAGGTCGTGTTCGAGATTCCCGGACACCCAGTGTTTGAGTTCAGCCATGGTAGCAGTTCGCTGGGTCCGGTCAGATTTCGGACCAGACCGGTGGAGGTTATGGCTATGCAGATGGAGTTGGAGAGGCCAGCTGTGGTGCGAGATTTTGATGACGTCTTCCCCGAGGAGATGTCAGGATTGCCACCTGATCGGGCTTTGGAATTTTCTATTGATCTTGTTCTGGGAGCGCAGCCGATTTCAAAGGCGCCGTATCGTATGGCACCCACTGAGCTGGAGGAGTTGCGGAAGCAGCTGGATGAGATTTTGCAGAAGGGTTACATCAACCCTAGTGTGTCTCCGTGGGGAGCACCGGTGTTGTTGGTGAAGAAGAAGGATGGTTCGCGTCGTATGTGCGTGGACTATCGGGAGTTGAATGAGGTGACCATTAAGAACAAATACCCGTTGCCTCGCATCGATGATATTTTCGATCAGCTTTGAGGATCGAGGGTGTTTTCAAAGTTGGATTTGAGGAGCGGTTACCATCAGTTGAAGGTGAAGAAGGATGATGTGCCGAAGACAGCTTTCAAGACGAAGTATGGACACTACGAGTTTGTGGTTATGCCTTTCGGTGTAACCAATGCACCCGCAGTTTTCATGAATCTGATGAACCTGATTTTCTACTACTTTTTAGATAAGTTTGTCGTTATCTTTATTGACAATATTCTGGTCTATTCTAAGTCGGAAGAGGAGCATGCATCGCACTTAAGGACAGTATTGGAGATTCTGAGGAAGCATCGGTTGTATGCTAAGTTTTTGAAGTGCGAGTTTTGGTTGGACAGAGTTTCTTTTCTCGGGCACGAGGTGACCGGAGATGGTATTTTAGTGGATCCCGAGAAGATTATGGCCATCGGGGAGTGGCCTGTTCCGTCGTCTGCGTCTGAGATTCGGAGTTTCCTTGGTTTGGCGGGATATTATCGGCGTTTCATTAAGGACTTTTCCCGTATTGCGGAGCCGATGACCAGGTTGACGCGGAAGGATGTTGCTTTTGTTTGGTCGGGTGATTGTGAGGATGCCTTTGGTGTTCTGAGGGAGAGGCTGACGACTGCCCCTGTTCTTGCTGTGCCTGATCGCAGTGGAGGATTTGAGATCTTTTGCGATGCTTCTGGCAAGGGTCTTGGTTGTGTTTTGCATCAGCATGGACATGCTGTAGCTTACGCTTCTCGTCAGCTCAAGGTTCATGAGAAGAATTACCCGACACATGATTTGGAGTTGGCTGCTGTTGTGTTTGCTCTTAAGATTTGGAGACACTTCCTGCTGAGTGAGAAAGTGAAGATCTTCACCGGTCACCAAAGCTTGAAGTATATTTTTACTCAGAAGGAGCTCAACATGCGACAGCGTCGGTGGTTGGAGCTCATGGCGGATTATGAGATTGATTTGCAGTATCACCCTGGCAAGGTGAATGTGGTTCCCGATGCGCTGAGTAGGCATCCAGCGGTGTAACGACTGGTTTTCTTGTATCTGGATTTATTATATTATAATATGTGTTTTGGTGGATTTTCTCCTCGTGTGTGGTTTTCGTCTCCGTAACTTTCATTTTCGATCGTTTCGTCGTGTTTTCTCGTTTCTTCCTTAGGATCGTCGATTTCGAAGTATGTCATTCATGACGGGCTTCATAACGGTCTTATCTTACTGTTAGATCAAGCCTAGGAGTCTTAGGAATCGATCCCGGGGCCCCGCGCTCCGTATCGGAACTTTTGGTGCTCATTAGCCGGTGTAAGAAGGGGCACCGACCGACTAGATGACGATCCAGTCGGTCGGCAATCCTTCTTGGACCGACTAGTTGGCTTTCTAAATGATTCAGGAGTTACTGTTTATCGTTAGTCGGTCTAAGAACGTTGGTTGACCGACTAGGTTGCAAACTAGTCGGTCAGCAATGCTTCTTTAACCGACTAACTCGTCATCTAAATTTTAGTATCAGTACTGTTCACTCTTAGTCGGTCTAAGAACGTTCACCGACCGACTAGATGCCAAACTAGTCGGTCAGTAGTTGTTCATCGACCGACTAAATCTAAATCCTATTTTCGTTCAGGAGTTACTGTTTACACTTAGTCGGTCTGCGTTGGTCGACCGACCGACTAGTTGCCAAACTAGTCGGTCAGTGGTTGCTCTTTGACCGACTAATCTGTGTTAAAACCCTAATTTCTGGGCAGCCGCCAGCCCATCCTATTTAAACCCCTCCCAAACGTTTTCTTCTTCCTCCACTCGACCCAAAACCCTAGTTTCTCCCCCATTGAGCCCCCTTCTTCCCCAAACCCTTATTCCTTCATTCCAAGCCCAAGATCCATCATCCAAACCATCCATCAACTCATTCTACCTCTCATCTTCCCCAAAATCTCATCAAATCCCCAAAATCCCCCAAAAACCCTAGTTCTCCAAACTTCTCCATTCGTTTCCAGATCTGGTCCCTAGGTTCTCCGGAGTGTTTCTTCCGCCTCCTCTCGGTAAGAAATCGATCTCTTGATGTTTTCATAACCTATTTGTATTTTTATGAAACCCTAATGAATGAATGTTGTTTTGGTGATTGTTTCCCCATAACAGCGATTTCCCCGTAGATTAGCATCCGCGAGACGAACCTTCGTGATCGTCATCCCCGGTGCTAGGCAAGTGAAACTTGCCACTTAGGGTTTAGGCCATGTTTTAGGCCATTTGCTTGTTGTAGGCGTAAAAGAGGCTAGGCGACGAAATGATACTCGCCTAGGCGCAAATTGGGGAACTAGCTTGACAACGAAGCTAGTTCCGACATTTAGCATGTTGCACAATTACCATGTCATGTTTACTTTCCATTAACGGTACGCAAATTAATTGTCATGTCATTGCATCCTTTAAGTATTTCCGTGATTGCGTAGCTTCGCTACAATGCTTGTGTTCCTGGCTCGTGTTCCAGAAGCGGGCCATGTGTTGGTTGATAGCCAATGCCCGAATTGCTTGTTTCCGGCTAGGTGCACCCCTACGCCAATTGTTTATGAATCGTGAACTAGAATGCGAGCTCATGTGCGGGGCAACCCCGGCTCATTTACTGAGCTCATGTGCGGGGACCCTGGCTCGATTACTTGTGGGTATTGGGGGTAAGAGTTAAGCGGCCAATCAACTGGGAGTCTGCCCGATCAGCAACTGCAGTGGTAAGGCGTAAACTCTGGGTTTTGGGGTAGTGTTAAGCGGCCAATCGGCGTGAATGTTATACCATTCAGCCGTAAGGCGTAAACATCTACAAACAACAGTGAAACGTGAATAGTGAATTGATTGAGATTGTTAGTAGCTTGGCTACTCTTGTCTTGTCCCGTTAATTGTTCTCTTGTACTTATTGTCTCGCCATGCCTTGCTCGTGCACTCATGTTATAACTGCCATGTCATGCATACTAAACTGCTAGGTTGCTAGTTGCCTTACTTTCAGTTTCCTTGCCCAAGTCTTTTAGACTTGCTGACATGTGCCCCTTTACTCTTTTGGGTGACACATGTTAGATCCTGAGCCTGAGTACCTTGTTGAGGACGAGGTGTTTGCTGACGCCGAGCCCGAGCTTGTGTTTGACGGGGAGTACGTGGACACTGGGGACCAGTCCTAGTGTTTTCGTTGTGTTCCCTTTTGTTTTAGACTGCTGTTTTGTTGTCGGTGCGTAGCACCTATACTTTGTTATGTTGTTGGTTTTGTTGGCCTTGTTCTGGGCCTTTAGACTCTTCTTTTAGCCTGGTGGCTTTTCTGGATGTTGGACTTATCTTTCATGTTGGACAGTTTATGAGATATGAGAATTTTATTTCTGTCTCTCCTTTTATTATTATTGTTGCTCCGTTTGTGGTTACAGGGACCTGCTTATGTTTTATTGACACTTATCGGGTTTGGGGCCTCACAGCTCCACTCTCGTGCGGACCTTTTCACGTCTCGCCTCCATTTTAGGGAAGCGGGTCGTGACAGGTTTTGTTGGTGGCCCATGCAGGTCCTTCTGTAACTGCGATTTTTGGAATGACGATAATAATATTAGATGTCCAATAAACTAAGTTCGACGTCCGAGTCATAAGCTATGAGTCTAATCTGATTCGTTTTCTGTGTCATTAGATGGCAGGAAGGCGTTTCACCCGTGGTGGGGGTAGTGGTGCGCTCCCTCATGATGAGGAGCCTGAGCGGGAACCCACCAACGGTGAGATGATGCGGATGATGCTGCAGATGATGCAAGTGCAGCAGGGCGTGCTCCTGCAAGTCCAGAATGCTCCACTTGCTCGAGCTGCCCGGGCTCTTCCGGATGCCCCTCGCTCTGAGCCGGGAGCGAAGCAATTTCGGGAGCTGGGTCCTGCATATTTTGATGGGTCTGAGGGTCCTCTGGCTGCCGATGAGTGGATTCAGAACATTGAGGACAATCTGAAGATGGCCAAGATCACCCCGGCTGGATGGGTTGATTTGGCGAGGAGGCAACTCAAGGATAATGCTCGGAATTGGTGGGATGCGGAAGAGAAGATGCTGGTGGAGCCGATAGCTTGGGCTACCTTTAAGTCCAGGTTTGATGAGGAATTCTTTCCGAAGGCTGCGAAGAAGGAGATGCTGCAGCGCTTCATTGATCTGAAGCAAGGGAGCTTGACGGTGGACCAGTACCACCAAGAGTTCACTAGGCTGAGTCGGTTCGCACCGAAGATGGTGCAGGATGCTGATGAGAGGGCTCAGAGGTTCCTGCAGGGACTTGCTTTGGAGCTCCAGAGTTTTGTGTCTTCCTCCGATCTGGACTCTTATCAGAAGGTTCTGGTCGCTGCGAGGAGGCAGGAGCTGAACCTGAGTCAGAGGAGGGGGTCTATTGTTGGTGCTGGGAAGAGGCCTATGGAGCAGGCCAGAGCGGTGGTTAGGCCTGGTTTCAAGCCTAATCAGCCAGCTCAGTTTAAAAGGCCAGGAGGGCCTATTCTGAAGACTTGCCATTTCTGCGGCAAGCCTGGCCACATCAAGGATCAGTGTCGGAAGTTTTTGGGCCAGTGTCTGGTTTGTGGTGATGCTTCCCATGTCGCGAAGGATTGTCGGCATGCGAATCAGCTGCGGAGGGCACCTGTTGCAGCTCAGCCGTTGCAGCAGCGAGCGCCTGTTCCTGCTGGTCGTGGAGCAGCTCTTGTTCCACAGAAACAGGCTTTTCAGCAGGCTGTTCCGTCGAGGAGGCAGGCTTTTCTGATGACCGCTTTGGAGAGCGAGGCTGTGGATGAGGTTATCGCAGGTAATCCTCAATCTAGCTATTACTTTCCTAGCTGGTTTTGATTGTTAGATTGTGTTGTTTGCTTGAACATGATTGTTTGCTAGACTAGGGTTTGATTGTTAATTGCTTGTTAGGTGTGGTTTTGGTGTGCACATTTCCTGCACGAGTCCTCTTTGACTCTGGTGCATCGATGTGCATTATTTCTCGGAGCTTCGTGGAGAGGCATTCCTTGTCGACGTCCCCTCTTCCCAAGAGTTGGAATCGTTACAGGGAATGGCGTGGTCTCGGTGCATCGTGGTTGCAATTCTTGCTCGTTGGTGGTCTGTGGACATGAGCTTTTCGCTGATTTCATTGTCCACGACATCATCAACTATGATGCAGTTCTTGGGATGGACTGGCTAGCGAGCTTCTATGCTACGATTGACTGCAGGAGGAAGAAGGTGGTGTTCGAGATTCCCGGACATCCAGTATTTGAGTTCAGTCGTGGTAGCAGTTCGCTTGGTCCTGTCAGATTTCGGGCCAGGCCGGTGGAGGTTGTGGCTATGCAGATGGAGCTGGAGTGGCCAGCTGTGGTGCGTGATTTTGGCGACGTCTTCCCCGAGGAGATGTCTGGTTTGCCACCTGATCGAGCTCTAGAATTTTCTATTGATCTTGTTCCAGGTGCGCAGCCGATTTCGAAGGCGCCGTATCGTATGGCACCTGCAGAATTGGAAGAGTTGCGGAAGCAGATGGATGAGCTCTTGCAGAAGGGTTATATTAATCCTAGTGTGTCTCCGTGGGGAGCACCGGTGCTGCTGGTGAAGAAGAATGATGGTTCGCGTCGCATGTGCGTGGACTATCGGGAGTTGAATGCGGTGACCATTAAGAATAAATACCTGTTGCCTCGCATCGATGATATTTTTGATCAGCTTGGAGGTTCGAGGGTGTTTTCTAAATTGGATTTGAGGAGTGGTTACCATCAGTTGAAGGTGAAGAAGGATGATGTGCTGAAGACAGCGTTCAGGACGAAGTATGGACACTATGAGTTCGTGGTTATGCCTTTCGGTGTAACTAACGCACCCGCAGTTTTCATGAATCTGATGAACCTGATTTTCTACGACTTTTTGGATAAGTTTGTCGTTATCTTTATTGACGACATTCTGATCTATTCGAAGTCGGAGGAAGAGCATGCCTCGCACTTGAGGACGGTATTGGAGATCTTGAGGAAGCATCGTTTGTATGCTAAGTTTTCGAAGTGCGAGTTTTGGCTGGATAGAGTGGATTTTCTCAGGCATGTGGTGACTGGAGATGGTATTTCAGTGGATCCCGAGAAGATTAGGGCCATCAGAGAGTGGCCTGTTCCGTCGTCTGCATCTGAGATTCGGAGTTTCCTTGGACTTGCTGGTTACTATCGGCGATTCATTAAGGACTTTTCCCGTATTGCTGAGCCGATGACCAGGTTGACGCGGAAGGATGTTGTTTTTGTTTGGTCGGGTGATTGTGAGAGTGCTTTTGGTATTCTGAAGGAAAGGTTGACGACTGCCCCTATTCTTGTTGTGCCTGATCGCAGCGGTGGATTTGAGATCTTTTGCGATGCTTCTGGCAAGGGTCTCGGTTGTGTGTTGCATCAGCACGGGCACGTTGTGGCGTATGCGTCTCGTCAGCTCAAGGTTCATGAGAAGAATTACCCGACGCATGATTTGGAGTTGGCTGCCGTTGTGTTCGCTCTTAAGATTTGGAGGCACTTCCTGCTGAGTGAGAAAGTGAAGATTTTCACCGATCACAAAAGCTTGAAGTATATTTTCACTCAGAAGGAGCTCAACATGCGACAGCGTCGATGGTTGGAGCTTATGGCAGATTATGAGATTGATTTGCAGTTTCACCCTGGCAAGGTGAATGTGGTCCCTGATGCGCTGAGTAGGCTTCCAGCGGTGATGATTTTGACCTCGCAGTGGAGATTGCAGCAGGATTTTTGCGAGTCTGGCGTGGAGATTGTTCTTCCTGGGGCGGCTTCATCGTTGATGTACATGCAGGTACAGTCGACGATCGTGGATCGGATTAAGGCTGGCCAGGCTGAGGATCCGAAGCTGGTGAAGATTCGGGAGCAGGTGGAAGCCGGTCTGTGGACTGACTTTTTGATTCATGAGGATGGCTCGCTGAGGTTTGGAGCCAGGTTGTGTGTGCCGGCTGGGGATATTAGAGAGGAGTTGATGGTGGAGGCACACAGTTCGCCGTATTCTGTGCATCCTGGTGGCACCAAGATGTACCAGGATCTTCGTCTGAATTATTGGTGGCATGGTATGAAGAGAAGCGTGGCTCGGAGTGTGGCCAAGTGCTTGGTTTGCCAGCAAGTGAAGGCGGAGCATCAGCGTGCGGCCGGGTTGCTACAACCGCTTCCGATTCCGGAGTGGAAATGGCAACACATCACTATGGATTTCGTGACTGGACTACCTCGGAGTCCGAAGCAGAATGACGCGATTTGGGTGATCGTAGATCGATTGACCAAATCCGCGCACTTTATTCCGTTCCAAGTGGGACAGTCCACTGAGGCGCTGGCAAGGAGATATATGGAGGTAAAATTCTTTTACTCTCCGGTTTGGATAGTGATGTAACGTGAATCGTGCAGGAGGTCGTGCGGCTTCATGGAGTCCCCGTGAGTATCGTGTCAGACAGAGACACGAGGTTCACATCTCAGTTCTGGCAGAGTTTGCAGAAGAGTTTGGGTACGCGTCTGAGTTTCAGCACGGCGTACCATCCGCAGACGGATGGCCAGTCCGAGAGGACGATTCAGATTTTGGAAGACATGCTGAGGGCGTGCATGTTGGATTTCAAGGGTTCGTGGGAGGACCATCTACATCTAGTAGAGTTTTCTTACAACAACAGCTTCCAGGCGAGTATTGGCATGGCGCCTTTCGCCGCTCTTTATGGGAGGAAATGTCGATCGCCATTGAGTTGGGATGACGTTGGTGATCGGGAGGTGTTGGGACCTGAGATGATCGTGGAGGCCGTGGATATCGTCAGGAATATTCGGGAGAGGTTGAGAATTGCTCAGGACCGTTTTAAGCATTGGGCGGATGCTAAACGTCGTCCTTTGGAGTTTCAGCCGGGTGACCATGTGTTCTTGAAGATTTCCCCGAATCGAGGTGTGATTCATTTTGGGAAGCGAGGGAAGTTGAGCCCGCGATACATTGGATCGTTTGACATTCTGGAGAAAGTTGGCGAGGTAGCTTATCGCTTGGCCTTGCTGCCATCTTTGGAAGGAGTTCACAATGTTTTCCATGTGTCGCAGCTTCGTCGATACATTAGCGATCCATCTCATGCGGTGGATTTTTCGGAGATTAGCGTTCGCCCCGATATGACGTATGACCAGCATCCAGTGCAGATTCTGGACAGGAGTCAGAAATCGCTTCGGAACAAGATTGTCAATCTTGTGAGGGTGATGTGACGACACGGCTCACCTGGAGAATCTACTTGGGAGAATGAGGATGAGATGCGAGAGCGTTTCCCACTTTTGTTTCCGGACACGTGAGTGTTTGGAAATTCCGAGGGCGGAATTTTTCTTAAGTTGGGGAGGATGTAACGACTGGTTTTCTTGTATCTGGATTTATTATATTATAATATGTGTTTTGGTGGATTTTCTCCTCGTGTGTGGTTTTCGTCTCCGTAACTTTCATTTTCGATCGTTTCGTCGTGTTTTCTGAATTCTTCCTTAGGATCGTCGATTTCGAAGTATGTCATTCGTGACGGGCTTCATAACGGTCTTATCTTACTATTAGATCAAGCCTAGGAGTCTTAGGAATCAATCCCGGGGCCTCGCGCTCCGTATCGGAACTTTTGGTGCTCATTAGCCGGTGTAAGAAGGGGCACCGACCGACTAGATGACGATCCAGTCGGTCGGCAATCCTTCTTGGACCGACTAGTTGGCTTTCTAAATGATTCAGGAGTTACTGTTTATCGTTAGTCGGTCTAAGAACGTTGGTTGACCGACTAGGTTGCAAACTAGTCGGTCGGCAATGCTTCTTTAACCGACTAACTCATCATCTAAATTTTAGTATCAGTACTGTTCACTCTTAGTCGGTCTAAGAACGTTCATCGACCGACTAGATGCCAAACTAGTCGGTCAGTAGTTGTTCATCGACCGACTAAATCTAAATCCTATTTTCGTTCAGGAGTTACTGTTTACACTTAGTCGGTCTGCGTTGGTCGACCGACCGACTAGTTTCCAAACTAGTCGGTCAGTGGTTGCTCTTTGACCGACTAATCTGTGTTAAAACCCTAATTTCTGGGCAGCCGCCAGCCCATCCTATTTAAACCCCTCCCAAACGTTTTCTTCTTCCTCCACTCGACCCAAAACCCTAGTTTCTCCCCCATTGAGCCCCCTTCTTCCCCAAACCCATATTCCTTCATTCCAAGCCTAAGATCCATCATCCAAACCATCCATCAACTCATTCTACCTCTCATCTTCCCCAAAATCTCATCAAATCCCCAAAATCCCCCAAAAACCCTAGTTCTCCAAACTTCTCCATTCGTTTCCAGATCTGGTCCCTAGGTTCTCCGGAGTGTTTCTTCCGCCTCCTCTCGGTAAGAAATCGATCTCTTGATGTTTTCATAACCTATTTGTATTTTTATGAAACCCTAATGAATGAATGTTGTTTTGGTGATTTTTTCCCCATAACAGCGATTTCCCCGTAGATTAGCATCCGCGAGACGAACCTTCGTGATCGTCATCCCCGGTGCTAGGCAAGTGAAACTTGCCACTTAGGGTTTAGGCCATGTTTTAGGCCATTTGCTTGTTGTAGGCGTAAAAGAGGCTAGGCAACGAAATGATACTCGCCTAGGCGCAAATTGGGGAACTAGCTTGACAACGAAGCTAATTTCGACATTTAGCATGTTGCACAATTACCATGTCATGTTTACTTTCCATTAACGGTACGCAAATTAATTGTCATGTCATTGCATCCTTTAAGTATTTCCGTGATTGCGTAGCTTCGCTACAATGCTTGTGTTCCTGGCTCGTGTTCCAGAAGCGGGCCATGTGTTGGTTGATAGCCAATGCCCGAATTGCTTGTTTCCGGCTAGGTGCACCCCTACGCCAATTGTTTATGAATCGTGAACTAGAATGCGAGCTCATGTGCGGGGCAACCCCGGCTCATTTACTGAGCTCATGTGCGGGGACCCTGGCTCGATTACTTGTGGGTATTGGGGGTAAGAGTTAAGCAGCCAATCAACTGGGAGTCTGCCCGATCAGCAACTGCAGTGGTAAGGCGTAAACTCTGGGTTTTGGGGTAGTGTTAAGCGGCCAATCGGCGTGAATGTTATACCATTCAGCCGTAAGGCGTAAACATCTACAAACAACAGTGAAACGTGAATAGTGAATTGATTGAGATTGTTAGTAGCTTGGCTACTCTTGTCTTGTCCCGTTAATTGTTCTCTTGTACTTATTGTCTCGCCATGCCTTGCTCGTGCACTCATGTTATAACTGCCATGTCATGCATACTAAACTGCTAGGTTGCTAGTTGCCTTACTTTCAGTTTCCTTGCCCAAGTCTTTTAGACTTGCTGACATGTGCCCCTTTACTCTTTTGGGTGACACATGTTAGATCCTGAGCCTGAGTACCTTGTTGAGGACGAGGTGTTTGCTGACGCCGAGCCCGAGCTTGTGTTTGACGGGGAGTACGTGGACACTGGGGACCAGTCCTAGTGTTTTCGTTGTGTTCCCTTTTGTTTTAGACTGCTGTTTTGTTGTCGGTGCGTAGCACCTATACTTTGTTATGTTGTTGGTTTTGTTGGCCTTGTTCTGGGCCTTTAGACTCTTCCTTTTAGCCTGGTGGCTTTTCTGGATGTTGGACTTATCTTTCATGTTGGACAGTTTATGAGATATGAGAATTTTATTTCTGTCTCTCCTTTTATTATTATTGTTGCTCCGTTTGTGGTTACAGGGACCTGCTTATGTTTTATTGAAGCTTATCGGGTTTGGGGCCTCACAGCTCCACTCTCGTGCGGACCTTTTCACGTCTCACCTCCATTTTAGGGAAGCGGGTCGTGACAAGCGGTGATGTTGTTGACTTCGTAGTGGAGATTGCAGCAGGATTTTTGCGAGTCTGGCGTTGAGATTGTTCTTCCTAGGGAGGCTTTTTCGTTGATGAGTATGCAGATTCAGTCGACGATCGTGGATCGAATCAAGGCTGGCCAGGTTGGAGATCCGAAGCTGGTGAAGATTCGGGAACAGGTAGAAGCCGGTCTGCGGACTGACTTTTTGATTCATGAGGATGGCTCACTGCGGTTTGGAGCTAGGTTGTGTGTGCCAGCTGGGGATATTAGAGAGGAGTTGATGGTGGAGGCACACAGTTCGCCGTATTCTGTACATCCTGGTGGGACCAAAATATACAAGGATCTTCGTCTGAACTTTTGGTGGCACGGCATGAAGAGGAGTGTGGCTCGGAGTGTAGCCAAATGCTTGGTTTGCCAGCAGGTAAAGGCGGAGCATCAGCGTACAGCCGGGTTGCTACAACCGCTTCTGATTCCGGAGTGGAAGTGGCAACACATCACTATAGATTTCGTGACTGGACTACCCCGGAGTCCGAAGCAGAAAGACGCGATTTGGGTGATCGTAGATCGATTGACCAAATCCGCGCACTTTATTCCGTTCCGAGTGGGACAGTGCACTGAGGCGCTAGCGAGGAGATATATGGAGGTAAATTCTTTTACGCTCTGTTTCTATTTCCTTTTCCTAGTTTAGATAGTGATGTAACGTGAATCGTGCAGGAGGTCGTGCGACTTCACGGAGTCCCCGTGAGTATCGTGTCGGACAGAGACACGAGGTTCACATCTCAGTTCTGGTAGAGTTTGCAGAAGAGTTTGGGTACGCGTCTGAGTTTCAGCACGGCGTACCATCCGCAGACGGATGGCCAGTCCGAGAGGACGATTCAGATCTTGGAGGACATGCTGAGGGCGTGCATGTTGGATTTCAAGGGTTCGTGGGAGGACCATCTACATCTGGTAGAGTTTTCCTACAATAACAGCTTCCAGGCGAGTATTGGCATGGCGCCTTTCGCCGCTCTTTATGGGAGGAAATTTCGATCGCCATTGAGTTGGGATGACGTTGGTGATCGGGAGCTGTTGGGACCTGAGATGATTGTGGAGGCCGTGGATGTTGTCAGGAACATTTGGGAGAGGTTGAGGATTGCTCAGGACCGTTTTAAGCATTGGGCTGATGCTAAACGTCGTCCTTTGGAGTTTCAGCCTGGGGATCATGTGTTTCTGAGGATTTCCCCGAATCGTGGTGTGATTCGCTTTGGGAAGCGAGGGAAGTTGAGCCCGCGATACATTGGACCGTTTGACATTTTGGAGAGGGTTGGCGAGGTAGCCTACCGCTTAGCCTTACCGCCATCTTTGGAGGGAGTTCACAATGTTTTCCATGTGTCGCAGCTTCGTCGATACATTAGCGATCCATCACATGCTGTGGATTTTTCGGAGATTACCGTTCGCCCCGATTGACGTATGACCAGCAGCCAGTGCAGATTCTGGACAGGTGTCAGAAGTCACTTCAGAACAAGGTTGTCAATCTTGTGAGGGTGATGTGGCGACACAGCTCGCCAGGAGAGTCTACCTGGGAGAATGAGGATGAGATGCGAGAGCGTGTCCCACTTTTGTTTCTGGACACGTGAGTGTTGGGAAATTCCGAGGACAGAATTTTTTCTTAAGTTGGGGAGGATGTAACGACTGGTTTTCAGGTATTTGGATTTATTATATTATATTATATGTTTTGGTGGATTTTCTCCTTATGTGTGGTTTTCTTCTCCGTAGCTTTCATTTTCGATCGTTTCGTCGCGTTTTCCTAGCTTCTTCAGTTGATCGTCGAATTTGGAGTAAGTCATTCGTGACAGGCTTCATATCAGTCATATCTTATTGTTAGATCAAGCCTAGGAGTCTTAGGAATCGATCCCGGAGCTTCGTGCTCCATTTCGGAACTTTTGGTGCACGTTAGCCGATACAAGAAGCGGAACCGACCGACTAGATGACGATTTAGTCGATCGGCAAACCTTCATGGACCAACTAGTTGGCTTTGTAAATTTCTCAGGAGTTACTGTTTATCGTTAGTCGGTCTAAGAACGTTCGTCGACTGACTAGGTTGCAAACTAGTCGGTCAGCAAATGTTCTTTAACCGACTAGCTCTAGGATCATTTTTGATGCCAAGTACTATTCATTCTTAGTCGGTCTAAGAACGTTCATCGACCGACTAGATGACAAACTAGTCAGTCAGTAGTTGTTCTTTAACTGACTAAATCTAAATCCTATTTTTGTACAGGAGTTACTGTTTGGACTTAGTCGGTCTGCGTTGGTCAACCGACCGACTAGTTTCCAAACTAGTCGGTCAGTGGTTGCTCTTTGACCGACTAATTCATTACCCAGATTTTTCCTTAATTTCGCTGCTTGGTGTTAGTCGGTCACAGCTAATCGACCGACCGACTAGTTGCTAAACTAGTCGGTCAGCCAACCTTCTTTGACCGACTAATCAGTACAGGAAACCCTAGGTTTGCCCTAGCCGCCACCAAACCCTATATAAACCCCTCCAAACGTTTTCTTCTTCTTATTCTTCAACTCTAAACCTAATTTCTCCCCCATTGAGCCCCCTACTACCTCAAACCCTTATTCCTTCATCCCAAGCCCAAAATCCATCATCCAAACCCTCACTTAACACATTCTACCTCTCATCTTCCTCAAACTTTCATCAAACCCCCAAAAATCCCCAAAACCCCATTTCTCCAGATTTTCCCCATCCATTTCAGATCTGAACCCTAGGTTCCCCGGAGCATTTCTTCCGTTGCCGTGCTTGCTCGGCATCATTCTTCCGCTTCCGATATGGTAATAATCGATCTCTTAATATTTTCATAACCCGTTGTGTTTTTGTAAAACCCTAATGAAATGAATGTTGTTTTGATGATTGTTTCTCCATAACAGCGACTTCCCCGTAGATTAGCGTCCGTGAGACGAACCTTCATGATCGTCATCCTCGGTGCTAGGCAAGTGAAACTTGCCACTTAGGGTTTGGGCCATGTCTTAGGCCATTTGCTTGTTGTAGGCGTAAAAGAGACTAGGCGACAAAATGATACTCGCCTAGGAGTAATTTCAGGAACTAGCTTCACAACGAAGCTAGGACCGCCATTTATCATGTTGCATAACTATCATGTCATGTTTAATTTTGATTAACGGTACGCGAATTAATTGTCATCCATGCTATCCATGTTGTATGTCGCATTCGTAGCACATGCTACAATACTTGTGTTTCCTGGCCCGTGCTCCAGAAGCGGGCTATGTGAGTTGGTTGATAGCCAATGCCCGATCTACTTGTTTACAGGCTAGGCACCTGCGTTGCAGGCATAACCCTATGCCATACTTGTTAAATACACTTCCTGGCTCGTGTTCCAGAAGAGAGCATTCCGTGTTCGGGGTAATTCCCTGGATCGATACACGTGGAGGGGTAGAGATAAACGGTCACTTGAGCTTAGGAGATGGCCCGATCAGCCTCTCTAGCCAACAGTCGGAATCTCTGTGCACAACTTGCTTACTTGACTGTTCACTTGATGTGAACAACTTGACTTGTACTTGTCCGTGTTTTACTTGTTATCCATGACATACTTGCTACTTGTACCTCCATTTACTTGTCACTTCCACACTATAGTTGCCATGCCATGCATCATACTATAACTGCTAGGTTGCTAGTTTACCTTACCTCCAGTTTCCTTGCCCAAGTCTTTTAGACTTGCTGACATGTGCCCCTTTACTCTTTTGGGTGACACATGTTAGATCCTGAGCCTGAGTCCGTTGTTGTGGACGAGGTGTTTGCGGATGCCGTGCCCGAGTCTGTGTTTGGCGAGGAGTACGTGGACACTGGGGACCAGTCCTAGTGTCTTCGTTGAGCTTTCCCCTTTTTGTTTTACACTGTTTTGTTGTCGGTGCGCGGCACCAATACTTTGTTATGTTGTCCCTTTTGTTGGCCTTGTTCTGGGCCTTTAGACTCTTTCTTTTGGCCTGGTGGATTTTCTGGATGTTGAACTTAATTTTAATGTTGGACATTTTCTGAGATTGAGATTTTTGTTTCTGTCTCTCCTTGTGTTATTATTGTTGTTCCGTTTGTGGTTACAGGGACCTGCTTACGTTTTATTGACGCTTAACAGGTTTGGGGCTTCACAGCTCCACTCTCGTGCGGACCTTCTCACGTCTCGCCTCCATTTTAGGGAAGCGGGGCGTGACAATTTCTCTACCATTCTTATAGCCAGGTTGACTGAAGAAGACACTGTCATTAGGCCTCCCTGTGTTCGATACCCACTCGCCACTACACCGTACACTTGTGGTAATACTAGCGAGTCGCGTGCCCGGGACGTGTATCCGGGCTCCGATCAAGTTTTTGGCGCCGTTGCCGTGGAGGCAATAGTGTTTGATTCTACCTACCTAGCTATTTTTCTTTTTTGTTCGATTATTTCTGTTTTTTATTTTGACCTTCCGTTGTGCTAACTATTTCTTTGAAACTCTGTTTTCCTTTGCATGTACACGAGATCCTCGACGAACCCCGAAGAAATACTATACAATCCGGAGATCGAGCGTACATTGAGGCGGATCCGAGCGGAGAGGAGACCCGTTTCGGAAGGAAATTTTATGACCTATCCTGAGACACCCGAAGAATTGGCGGAGCAAATGGCGCAGATTATTTCCATAAGAGATAGGCTTTGGCCTAAGACTTCTTCCACGACCTCGTCCATAGCCATGTCGGAGTTGGCGGCTGACAAAAATTTCGAGTTGAAGACCGGATTGGTGGTTCTTGTGCAACAAGATCCTTTTCATTGGAACTCCCATGAAAACCCTCATTACCACATTCAGCTCTTCCTATCAAAATGTGCCACCTTCCAAATTCTGGGCGTCTCCGTAGATGTTATCAGACTGCGTCTCTTCCCTTTCACACTCAAGGACAAGACATTATATTGGTTGAGGATGCAAGCTGAAGGAATCTTCACCACTTGGGATGAATTGGCGAGTGCCTTCGTCGACAAATTTTTACCCGCCCTCCAAGACGGTGAAGATAAGAAGTGCTCGCATGTCCTTCAAGCAAGGACCACAGGAGACTCTCTATGAGGCATGTGAGCGCTTCAAGGACTTGCAACATCAATGCCCCCATCATAGCATTGAGGATTGGGAGCTTGTCCAAAGTTTCTACAATGGACTCCAACCGGGCACGAAGCAGATTATTGATGCCACCGCAAATGGAGCCATTTTGTCGAAGAATCCCGATGAAGCTACGGCCTTGCTTGAGGAGATGACCTCGAACAACCAACAGTGGGATGACGAGCAAGGACACTCTTCGTCCTCCTTGAAGCCGTCTAGCATTTATGAGGCCAAGGCCGTCGCGGAGCTAGCCAACAAATTTGATTCTCTCCACAAGGTAGTGGAGAGATTGGAGAAGTACATTACGGAGCCTCAAGGAGCCCCTTCTACATCCACACCGACAAATCATATGAGCGATTGGCAAGACCAATCCCAAGCCATGTATGTAGGAGGAGAGCAAGGAGAAGGAGCTTTTGAGCAAATTCAATATGTCGCGGGAAATTCTGGATATTGGGCCAATCCGGCCGCTAGAAACCATCCGGGCTTTTCTTATGCTAATAATGATGGTGCCTTGAACCCCCCGCCTCAACAACCTCCTCAAGCCCGAGCTCCACCACCATAACCTAATTATCCACCACGGGGGACACCGCAACAAAACTTCCCACAAAGGCAACAAGTGGGACCTTATAGGCCACCCGGGTATAATGAAGGGTGGAGAAATCCCAACCCTCCACAAGCTCAACAACGTTCGGATTTTGAAGCTAAGGTGGATGAGTTTATGGCGGAATAAAGAAATATTAACGCCACGTTGAAGGCGGGACAAGATTCTCTCGCCACCGTCGTCGCTCAAATTGGGGAGCAACTTAATTTGCTCAATAGAAACAACCAACAATTGCCGGCTCAACCCGAGCCGAATCCACGGGGCAACACCGGCCATATCAATGCGGTCGTTGCGGTTACAACAAGAGGAGGGAAGGATACCACTCCCCCATGACCCAAATCAAGGAACCCATGGTGGAGAATCTACAAGAGAGCGAGCTGACAATTGAAGTTGAAAAAGAGAAGGAGCAGCAAGGAGAAGTGAAATCTAGAATGGAGGAGCTTATTGATGAGCGCCGATTTATACCACCGGTGCCCTTCCCTCAACGGCTAGCTAGAGCCAAGATGGAGAAACGGCTAGCCAAATTTCTCGAGTATTTGAGAGGGGTGAGCCTCAATATCCCCTTCCTCGACGCTATGGTGGAAATCCCATCCTACGCCAAGTTCTTAAAGGACTTGATAACGGGAAGGAAGAGAAAAGATAAGATCATGCTCGCGGAGGAAGGGACTTGGTTCACAAAGAGGGAAAAGGAGCCCGCCAAATTTAAAGATCCAGGGAGTTTTCGGATTCCTTGCACTCTAGGCGGCGTCCCCCTACAAAAAGCATTGGTAGATTTGGGGGCTAGTGTTAGCCTCATGCCTCTCTCCATGTTCCGGAAGTTGAATACCGGAACAGATTTAAAGCCTACCGACATGCGGATTCAACTAGCGGACGGGCAGATTACAAGGCCGGATGTGATCGCAGAGAACATCCCACTCCAAGTTCCGGGAGGCATATGTTTTCCATGCGATTTCGTGATAATGGACATCAAGGAGGAGGGCGATACATCGCTCATACTTGGACGCCCATTCCTCGCCACCGCCGGTGTCATCGTCGATGTGCAGGAAGGGACTCTTACCTTGAACGTCGGCAACATCAAAGTGGAGCTCCATATACCGAAGGCAATGAAGCACATGCCGTATCATGAGGAGCTAGATTACATGGACCTCCTCGATGAGGTCATCGAAGAGGCGATCCCCCACTCCATCGGCGCACCCCACGAAGATAGCTTCGAAGAAGGCCTAGATTTGGTCGAGGAAGAGAAGATGGAGCACTCCCCCGATATCTCCATGATGATTGATGATGGCGATGCTGATGTCGCAAGAATACGGGAGCTCTGCAAGCTCTCAAAGTTAAGGACTCCGAAGAAAGCTCCACCGATACGACGATCGGTGTCACCGACAAAGTCGAAGACCGGAGCAAGCTCTAGCTTGGGGGAGCCACCCCCCAACATTGCCCGTGACGAAGGGGCGGTGAGGAAGACCACACACCACCATGATCCAAATCCGAGCGGTCTTCCCGGAAAATTCGACGGGTGCATCTCATATGCACCCAACATCCCGTGCTAAATTGAAAATTTAAAGGGGTCGAGCTCAAGACCTTAAACAAGCGCTTTTCGGAAGGCAACCCGACGGTTATCGCATTATTTTTATTTTGGTTTTTATTTTTTAAAGAATTTATTAGTGTTTTTGAGTCGTTCGCCCGAAAAATTGTGACAACGGATCCTATTTTCTTTGACAGGAGGAGGAGGAAAGGATATCTATCATATGGAGGATGACCGAGGCGAAGAAGAGCGCTCCAGGAATGCGCTCGAGGCTTAGGAGGAAGAAGAAACCACCTGGAGGAAGAAAAACAGAGAGTAGAGCCAAAACGGAGCACCAAAGCAGAAAACAGAGTATCACTCGGCCGAGCAGCATATGATACTCGGCCGAGCAAGGACTCCACTCGGCCGAGCAGAGCACGAACAAGGGAAGTTTGCTGTACCCAACTCTCTGTCATTTTTGTGATTTCAGTATAAACTGCCACTCGGCCGAGTGTATTTCTTCACTCGGCCGAGTGAAACTGATACCCTCCTAGGGCAAAAATTTCCGAGTAGCTTGTGCCACTCGGCCGAATGGACTTTTTCCACTCGGCCGAGGGTGGCAAAGCCACTCGGCCGAGTCGTAAGCGGAGGGAGAAGATTTAAAAATTGTTTCGTTACGATCACTCGGCCGAGTGAGATAGTAACTCGGCTGAGTCGTAACTTCACTTATATATTAGGAACGGGCTCGGTGCGAAATTCGAAGCAACATTTTCCCCAAATCACCCGAACCCCGCGCCTGTTGCTCTCCCTCGCCCGCGATCGACACCCACTCGCCCGAATCGCCACGTCACTGGCCCCCGCTCACCCGACCCCCGTCGGCCGAGCATCCGCCGCCTCCGGCGAGCTCCGTCGCCACCGGCCGACCGTCGGAAACTTCAAAAACGCCCCTTTTGCTCCTTTTCCTCTATTTTTGACGATCCGTACGCCCATTGAGCCCCTAACTCAAATCGATTTCTTTACTTATCTGTTATACCCCATCTCCCCATGTATTTTGAATTTTATACGCTGATATCATTTTTTGATGCGCAGGCTATCTTGGGGGAGCTTAGGGGAGCTTTCGGCCGCGCTATTGGCTTCGTGGAGGCGGCGTCTTCGCACTTATCTGCTATTTTGCTCTCGCGATGTGTTTAGGTACATTCGTTCCATCTTTTTAGCACACCGCATTTTTCATTAATTGGGTGAGCACTCGGGGCAGACATGCTGCCCCGTACATGGCCACGCACTCGGGGAGCTTCCGCCAAGCGGAAGCGGCAGGATGAGCCCGGCCCCTCCCATGCTAGGGAGGACTCCCCTCCACCTTCACCACCTCACCCCACATAGCCACTTCCAGTCGACCCCATCCATCCGCAGCCACTTCCAGCCGATCCCGTTCATGCACAGCCACCACCGGCTCCAGCCGTCAGGCCGCTGGGCATCAAGTTCAGAGACGACGCACAGCGCGTCCGATTTGAGTGTATCACCCAGCGCCCGATAGTACCCTCCAAGTTCGCTCATTTAGCAAACCTAGACCGCCTGGGGGTACTTGAGGGGATGCTCACGTTGTACGACAACGTGGGTTGGTGAGATTTTCTGTCTGTATCGGCGGACACCTACGTCCGTCCGACACTCAATGTACTTAGCTCGATCGCCCGGACCGATGAGGGATGCTCCTTTAGACTCATGGATCGAGAGTGTCAGATCACTCTCGATATGCTTAGAGCATTCTTTCAGTGGCCCACAGTCCCCGCGCCCGACCGAGCCTACGCCCCCACACACATCCCTCCCCCATCTTTCGATTCCCACGCCTTTTGGGCCAGGATCACGGGTTTACCACACGCCTTTGACCCTAGTAGGGCCAAGGCCTCAGCCATAGTCCACCCCTGCCTCCGCATAGCACATCGCCTTATGGCGACCACCTTTCTAGCGAGGTACGAGCCTGGGACGATGTCTACGCCTGAGCTCTATATGCTCTACGCGATGACTCGCCCCAGATTTCTGGATAGGGATGGTGTTGCGATGGTCCCCGCCGTTGAGATTGACGTCGCTAGCTAGTTTTTGGACCGCATCATAGTATCGGTGGGTGCTCGCTCCCTGATATGTTGCGTCGGCCTGATCACCCTGCTAGCCCTGATGACCGACGAGGACCTTCCGGCCGACCTACGTCGACATTCGGGCCCTACTTCACTTTCGATAGACGTCATGGCCCAGATGAAGATGCTTCGTCCGCACGGCCAGCGGCACTGGGTATGGTTGCACGGTCCCTTCGGTGCTGACTACATGATCCTTCCGAGCCCCGCTCAGACACACAGAGGACTGGCACACGAGGACTGGCTTCCGGCGATGGATCTCCTGATCCCTGTCGCCTACGTGCTTGAGGCCGAGGAGGCTGAGCAGGCACCCCCTGCACCCGTAAACCCTGTGATCCCTCAGCCTGAGCCTGCACTTTTTGCCGCTCCCGACACCACTGTCCACACTTCTGCCGGTGTCGAGAGTACACTTGCTGAGTCGTCCTCCACTTCCACCACGTCTACCACCACCCCCACCACTGCTGTGCCCTGTCAGTTGAGCCCCTCACCTCTTAGATACTCGAGCGTCCACCCACCATACTTGAGAGCGGTGAGTCTTCCTTCGCTTCTGTCGTGGAGACCCTATCCACTTTGATCTCCGCTGGGGTCTCACCTTTTGGACCCCACACTTCCTCCCCAGCGGTTGACCATTCTGTCTCCACGGAAACCGTCCTATCCGAGAGTGTCGTGATGTCTGTTCCCACGTCTGTGTCACTGACCTCTCTTGCTGCCTCGTCACCGATTTGGCTTCCACTTCCACTGCTGCTGCTTCCACCTCACACCAGCCTGCGTCCCAGCCTTGCACTGAGGCTGGGCATCCACTAGTGAGCACATCCCCCTTCCACACAAGCCTGCTGGCCCGATTGTTTACACCGCCCGTGTCCGACAGCCCCGACCTGCTCAGCCTAGACATGTCCGTCCTTCCGCTCCACCACCCCCTGATGCATTAGTTCAGAGCGTTCGTGCTCTTGAGGGGGCGATGAGTGGACTCAGGGGCGATTTTAGGGCTCTGTCTTCCACAGTCACCGCCATGCAGCACCGCCTCGAGCTACTTCCCGGCATTCACTTTTGCCTGACCCAGATTCTCGAGCGACTGCCACGACCACCACCACCCACCCAGCAGACTGTTACCCAGCCACCACCTCCACCTCCTCCACCTCCGCCTCAAGACGGAGATGGCGCAGCACCACCAGCTTAGGCACACCCTTGATGCCATTGATATTTTTTGCTGTTATGTTGCCCATTCTCTGCTTGGTCCTGATGATTTTTGCCCACCCCTCCTCCCCTCACTATTTTTGTCCCCATTTTGATCATATCATTCTATATCCTTTTTCGGGAGTGAGGGAGAGTATTTTTGGTGACACACACATATCTACAGCACTCTTATCCTTGCATGCATCACATCCGCATCATATTTTCATTTTGTTATTTTTTTTCTTTTTATCATGCATGCATACCCACCCCCCCACCTATTACACGTCTCTCGGTGTGCCACAATTCGCACATTGAGGACACTGTGCACTTTAGCTTGGGGGAGTGAGTTCTCACGCTTTCCGCTTTTATCACCTTTATTGTTAGTTTTTCCACGTTTTTTTCCACTTTTGCACCCATTTTTCATCACTTTTTCATTTTTTTACCATGCATCACGTTTTTCTTATTTTCTTTGTGTGCTGCATTGTAAATAGTTTTTATTTTTCTTTTGTCTTTATTTCTTTCATCTCCTGCTAGAGATGACTTTTCTGAGATGACGACGACGTTGTGTTAGCTTTTATCTATATGCATGCTATATTTGTCGTGGCATAGCTTTTTATTTCTGATATCATATGCTATGTTCTGCTTTACATTTAGAAATAGTAACCCACCCTCTGTTGCTGTATGAAAATGGATGAAATTTTATTATTAGCTGATGTCTGATGATTCATATGTATGCTATCGTAGAAAACACACCAAGATTCACGCATTGATGCTTATATCTGGAGTACTGCTTTCTTTTCTCATATCACTTCTTATTGCATGCTTGGTACGCTTCACTTTGGGTTGATTGAATTATTGCTAGCAATGATAAATCTGGACTAGTTTACTTTTTGAGATTAAACTGAGTAGATTATATTACCCTGCTGAAGTCGTCATGCACGTCTTATAGAGTGAACTGAGAGTTACATTTATTTCTTTCTCCACATATCTTGAACATAATTTCTCTATTTTATATTCATTGGTGAATCTCCCCTTAGCAATTCTATAATTGGCATCCCCCCGTTATTATATCACATGGTCCAAATTCCCCAAAACCCAAAGAAAAAAAATACTTGTATATCCTTATCTTTGATTTGGGATCATTTGTGTATATATATTATGAAAAAAAACAGAGAGAGAGAGAGGAAAAGAAAAGACTTGAGAATAAAGAAAAGAAAATAGAAAAGAAGTTTAAAAACGATCACATCTCATATCCTTTCTCTCTTTCTTCCCTCTTTAGCTTTTTTTTGTTTTCTTTTACTTTTGGAGCTTCATAAGAAACGGGGATGTAAATATTGTTTTGTATATGCCACCACGCTTATAGATAAGCTTGGGGGAGAGAATCCAATGATGTGTGAGAGAGTGACTACCTGACGGTGCATGACAACCTAGGCTAAGTAATATTTTATACTCGGTGAGATTGCTAAAGTTTTACGAAATCCAGAAATCTACGCTTATCATTCATTTCATGAAAACCACACTTTTCTATTCTTACTACTCTATCGTGTGATATCTCTTATACTCCTTATAGAAAGCATTCAATTGAAAAGTATGTGATCTACGATATTGTATACCGCTTTAGATGCTTCAGACGATGTTAATCCTAGAATTATTCCATTTTTCATGCTATAATGATATTCTTGGGTTTTCTATTTCAAATGCACCATTATACTATGATATCAAAATAAAAGTCCTTGATATGTGTTTTATATTCGATGCATGCTATATGAGTAAGTAAAACCCACGTCCTGAGAAAAATGATCTAGCAACTTCCCTCTTCGTTTTCTACTTTGTTTTTCATTTTTCATTTTCCGCCTTTCCATAGTTTTTATTTTATCTTTATCCACCGGGTTCGTTTTTTACTCATCTTCCTCGAGGACGAGTAAGAGGTAAGCTTTGGGGATTTTGATCACTCCGTATTGTACACCTTTTTTCTGCAAGTTTGCATGCCATTTAGATCGCTCAAATCTTGTTTTTCACGTTTATTCGACAATATTGCGATGCTTTTCACGATTTGTTGTTTTTGTCGTATTTCAGGAGATTTGAAGCGATTTGGAGTGATTCTGAGATGAACCCACTCCGGAGTGTCACCGACGACTCTCTTGAGGGGTATTCTGCGATTGGAGAAGAGTGAAAGAAGAAAGAACGTCGTAGGAGCGACGATGAGGCAAAAATATGAATAATGGGCATTTTCAGCATGCCACTCGGCCGAGTGAAGGAGTCACTCGGCCGAGCATAGACAGCCCGCTCGGCCGGCCAGATCGGACACGCAACAGAGCGAATATCAGCGTGCACTCGGCCGAGCATCGCAGACCACTCGGCCGAGCACCGAGTCATCCCTCGCCCGAGTGGAGCCAAGACGACGGCAACCAAAAATGACCAACTCTCTGGAATCCGTCAGTCAACCCCAAAGACCGACTCGGCCGAGTGACGAACAACCGTCCGCCTGAGTCTAACGCCCATCGGCCGAGTGAAGAAAAGTCACTCGGCCGAGTGACTCCTGAGGAGTCGACCCCCAAGACCCCCAACTCTCTGGAATCTGTCAGGGTCTCTCACTCGGCCGAGTGACATTTGTCACTCGGCCGAGTGAGCCGCGCTGCCTGTAGCTCAAACTGTGATTTTGAGGCTGCGCAGGGGCATTTTCGTCAGGATTTTTTGGGCGATTTTGAGGGGTATTTAACCCCAGTTTTTAACCTAGTTTAGAGAGCTTTTTCAGAACTTTTTGCAGCCTTTTTAAGATTACTTTTTAGGAATTAGATTTAGCTTTTAGGGAGGAGAGAAAAGTGTTGATTTGTTGGATGCTCTTTTGTTCTTCATTGGTTTGTCTCTCTCTCTCTCCCTCAAAAACTCAATTTTTATTGATATTTTGAATATTGATATGAATTCTATTGATTTTGATTGTGAATTTCTATTGCATTCCATTATGAATTGTGAGTAGTTTTATCGTCTTAGGGCGTAGGGATGAACCCTACGAACCCTATTTCTGATTTGTGATGAATTGGTTAAATTATTGCTAGAATTGATTAGGGTTAGTTTGGGATTGATTTAATACGAATAGCTAGGGATTCATACCGATTGGGATTTGCAAGAGATCAGATCCCAACTCGATAGGAAGCCCTAGAAATTCGAATTGGGTTGCGATTGAATTTCTCCGGAATCGGTTTGCAAGAGATTGGACCGAAACTAGGGTTTTCGATTGTATTTCTATACCAATACCCGCTTGCAAGAGATTGGACGGGTAGGAACTATCCCAACCTAGGTCGTAGCTCGAGTTTGCACGCGAGTGGTTTCGAGATACGATTGAACGATGACATTGTTCTTCACGCTAGTTTGCCTAGGTTAGGGTTTGCAAGAGATTGGACCCTACCCTAGGTTTGCTATAGACTGGCAATAGCGCGGGACCGTGAGCTTGATTTTACATTTAGTTGTAACTAGTTCAGCCGAATTTCAAGTCTAGCAATTGTGAAACCTACGAATCACAATGATGAGATGCAACAAGTAGCAGGGATTCCCTATCCCTAGACGTCTTTATTAATTTCATATTTTCTTTTGTATAATTGAACGACTGTGACCGCATTACTGCGAAAATTTCTCTACCATTCTTATAGCCAGGTTGACTGAAGAAGACACTGTCATTAGGCCTCCCTGTGTTTGATACCCGCTCGCCACTACACCGTGCGCTTGCGGTAAGACTAGCGAGTCGCGTGCCTAGGACGTGTATCCGGGCTCCGATCAGTTAGCTATACCATACTAGGAATGCCTGTGTATATAAGAGTTAGTGTTGGAATATGTAATGGAGTGTACGTAGTTAGAGATACTTATAATGGTTGGTAAAGCTATGTGTATGCTAGGTGTGATAATAATAGGTGTATGTATAGTTAAGTGAGTAGGCCTACTATATGACCTGTATGTTAGTACGTGTGGGTATGTGCTCGTACGTAGATATGAATTGTGCTTAAATGTAAGTAGTTATGTTTTGTCGCATGAGTATGTAGGTGATATACATATGGTAGTAGGATTATAATTTTGATTGGTATTGCTTGCTTTACGGGATGTTGTATGCGTGCATACCGTGAGGTATACACGACTATTCCACATCTTAACTATGTATGTATAGGTGTTGGTATACTAATTATAGGTAGTAGGCTATGGTGTGAATATATATGTTACATGTGTGTGACTATACGATATCAAAATGAGCCAATTGTAAATCATGCGTGCGTTGTCAACAGTTGGGGGGGATTACCAAAAGAAACATGATGCCATTGAATCCCATGCTAGAAATCGAATTATTTGATTGTTGGGGTATTGATTTCATGGGGCCTTTTCCACCATCTTTTGGGTATATATTTGTATTGGTTGCCATTGATTATGTTTCTAAATGGGTGGAAGCTATTCCTTGCAGGTCCAACGACGCTTCCATTGTGCTGAAATTTTTGAAAGAGAACATCTTCTCGCGCTTTGGAGTGCCAAAGGCCATTATCAGTGATGGAGGTTCTCATTTCTACAATAGGCTCTTTGCAAATCTAATGAAGAAATTTGGGGTGACACATAAAGTTTCTGGCGTATCACCCCCCCAACTAGCGTTTTGCTAGTCTCTAGCAAAATGAGCGAGATACGATATCAAGTATACACCTAGATCTCCTTATCAGGTCTCAAATAATTCATCAACATACTACAAAGACGAAAGAAAATGTCCACACACTAATGCTAAGATTTCATGCTCATTATATAATGGTACTCATGGGTTTACAATGAAAAGCAAGTATCTCTAAAATGGTCATTAAATCAACTTAACCTCACTTTACATTACTTCATAGCGAATGGTATGCAAAATCAATGGCTCACACCTTTCAATTAAAGTTTACAACTTGGAGCGTAGATGTATCATGCAAAACAAGCAAAAATAGATTGGCATCAAGACATACACACGTCAATTTCATTCATAGGAAATCACACCATATCTTGTGCTTTCTTTAAGCTTTGGAAGTTCTCTTGCCTTGCTAATGATGCACACCTTTTCTTGCTCTTCTTTTCTCATTTTATTGGTTCTGCGTAACGCGCATCAAGCAACATTTGCAGAAAAAATGAAAAATGTATAACTTGGATCGCTCCATCAAATGATTGAGGTTCCAGTCAATGGCTCCCAAATCAGACGATAATAGGGCATTAGGCCAAGAAGGACCCCTCGGACTGTACTAATCGAGCCAACCAAGCTATTTCTTTAATGACACATTTATTCGTCCATACATTTTTCTTCATTCATCTTATTTCATTCTTTCTTTTGTGCGTGCATAAGTAACTTAGCAAGATAGCTTCCTTTTCTTTATTCTTTCACAAGAATGGGTTATCCTAATCATTTCAAAAGACAGTGTAGACTTTCCACCCAAGATCACACAAAGCATGCAAATAGCAATGAATATGAGATAAAAAAACAATGCTCAAGTCATTTTGTGATGGTGTGTTCCATTGAAAGCATACGACTTGCTAATTCATAACTTTAAGATTCATTAAGTCATCATTCAATCCTACCATAGAGATATATCAAGAGAGATTTACCATGAGTAATAGCATTCATATCGAATGAGAATGAAATATTTAACAATAGCGGTGGAGGAAAATAAATCATATGTGAACAGTTGTGAATAGACTTCGAGAATTGTCATCACATGAGGTTCATTTCTAGGTGTAATAAGCATTGGTGATAATTGTTGACTCAACCCCTTTTTTTATAAAAGAAAAAAAAATTGAAAAGGGAGCTACTTAAAAAATCATAAGAAAGACTAAAAAAAATCATAAAAAAAACTAAAAGTTTATACCCTCCCCCCAACTTAAAATAAGCATTGTCCTCAATGTTAAGGAGAGTGAATCATGTAAAGAACACACCTGATTAGTGACCACCCGAAGGTGGATCTGTAAGATCAATGGTGGTATCCTCTCTGGCCCAAAGCTCTTGAAAATTTTTCAGACGTTGTCCGTTGACTTTGAATTCATGGCCATCCTTTTCATTCACTAAGACCACCGCTCCATGTGAAAAGACTTCTTTGACAAAGTATGGTCCCGTCCATTTTGAGCGCAGCTTTCCTGTAAATATATGGAGTCTTGAATTGTACAGCAGAACCTTGTCTCCAATTTGGAATTCCTTTCGCAGGATCATTTTGTCGTGCACAGCTTTCATCCTTTCTTTTGCGAGCTTTGCATTTTCATATGCCTCACGTCGTATCTCATCAAGCTCCATGATCTGCAATTTACGAGAAACATTTGATGAGTCATCAAGCAAATTAAGTGTTTTAATTGCCCAAAAAGATTTATGCTCTAATTCAACAGGAAGATGGCAATTTTTTCCATAAACCAAACGAAACGGTGACATCCCTAAGATAGTCTTGTATGCTGTCCTGTAGGCCCATAGAGCTTCAGGCAAGCGAAGACTCCAATCTTTGCGTGTTGGATTCATTGTTTTCTGAAGAATGTTCTTGATTTCCTTGTTCGCCAATTCCGCTTGCCCATTTGTTTGAGGATGGTAAGGTGTTGAAACTTTATGTGTCACCCCAAATTTCTTCATTAGATTTGCAAAGAGCCTATTGCAGAAATGAGAACCTCCATCACTGATAATGGCCTTTGGCACTCCAAAGCGCGAGAAGATGTTCTCTTTCAAAAATTTCAGCACAATGGAAGCGTCGTTGGACCTGCAAGGAATAGCTTCCACCCATTTAGAAACATAATCAATGGCAACCAATACAAATATATACCCAAAAGATGGTGGAAAAGGCCCCATGAAATCAATACCCCAACAATCAAATAATTCGATTTCTAGCATGGGATTCAATGGCATCATGTTTCTTTTGGTAATTCCCCCCAACTGTTGACAACGCACGCATGATTTACAATAGGCATATGCGTCTTTAAACATACTAGGCCAATAAAAACCACTCTGTAAAATTTTGGCAACAGTCTTATGAGCTGAAAAGTGCCCCCCACATACCCCATCATGGCAAAAATGTAAAACACTATCAAACTCATGGTCGGGTACACATCTCCTTACAATTTGGTCTCCACAGTATTTAAAAAGATAAGGATCATCAAAATAGAACGATTTTACCTCATGCTTGAAGCGTTTGAAATCTAAGGAAGACCAATGTGGAGGGGTTCTACCTGTCACCAAATAATTAGCTATATCTGCATACCATGGTAGGGTAGAAATGGCGAAAAGCTGCTCATCTGGGAAGGAATCTCGCAATGGAATGGTAGGCGACTCTGTTCCCACCGTCAATCTAGAAAGGTGATCTGCGACATTGTTTTCAACTCCCTTCTTATCCTTGATCTGAATATTGAATTCCTGCAAAAGAAGAATCCATCGTATGAGTCTAGGTTTAGCATCCTTTTTAGATAAAAGATATTTCAGTGCAGAATGATCTGTAAAGATGAGAATAGGTGATCCCAATATGTAGCTTCTGAATTTCTCCAAAGCAAACACCACCGCTAGCAACTCCTTCTCCGTAGTAGTATAGTTCCTTTGTGCTTCATTCAACGTTTTACTGGCATAGTAGATCACACAAGGAACTTTCTCTTTCTTTTGCCCAAGCACTGCCCCCATTGCGTAGTCACTTGCATCACACATGATTTCAAATGGCATACTCCAGTCTGGAACCTGCAAAATAGGGGAGGAAACAAGTGAGTTCTTCAATTTATCAAATGAAACTTGACACTCTTGTGTCCATATGAAATCAGTATTTAAAGTTAATAAGTGGCAGAGGGGGCGGGATATGGCGATGAAATCCTTTATAAATCTTCGATAGAATCCCGCATGGCCTAGGAAGGATCGAATGTCCTTGACGCATTTTGGTGTATGCAACTTCTCAATCACCTCAACTTTTGCTCTGTCTACCTGAATACCTGCTTTAGAGACTAGGTGTCCAAGAACCAAACCTTCCGTTGTCATGAAATGACACTTTTCCCAGTTTAATAACAGGTTCTTTTCCTGGCACCTGTGCAAGACAAGAGCTAAGTTAGATAAACAATTTTCAAATGAAGTGCCATATACAGAGAAATCATCCATAAACACTTCCATAATCCTCTCAACCATATCGCTAAAGATACTCAACATGCAACGCTGAAAAGTAGCAGGTGCATTGCATAGTCCAAAAGGCATTCTTCTAAAAGAGAAAGTTCCAAAGGGGCAAGTGAAGGTAGTCTTCTCTTGATCCTCTGGAGCAATCTCTATCTGATAATAACCAGAATAACCATCTAGAAAACAATAAAATTCGTTACCTGCCACTCTTTCCAAGATTTGATCAATGAAAGGTAATGGAAAGTGATCTTTTCGTGTTTTAGCATTTAACTTTTTGTAATCAACAAACATCCTCCAACCTGTGGTGGTCCGCATCGGTATAAGTTCATTACTCTCATTTCTTACCACCGTGAGGCCTGATTTCTTCAGAACCACCTGTATGGGGCTAACCCATCTGTTGTCTGAAATAGGATATATTATACCTGCAGCAAGTAACTTAAGAATCTCCCCCTTAACAACCTCTTTCAAAGTAGGATTTAAGCGACGTTGCATCTCACATGTTGGTTTGGCATCATCCTCAAGATAAATATGATGAGTGCAAATTAAGGGATTTATACCTGTAATGTCCGCAATAGACCATCCAATGGCCCCTTTGTGTTCCCTAAGCACATCAAGCAAAGCACATTCTTGTTCAGGCGTGAGTTTAGAGGATATTACCACAGGGAAAGTCTCCTCCTTTCCAAGGAAAGCGTATTTCAAATAGTCTGGCAGAGGCTTCAATTCCAGCTTTGGATGCTCAATCTCTGAAGGTTGTTGTGGTGGCAATTCCACTGGTAATGTCTCGAACTTTGGCACCCATGCATCCCTTGATCTTTCATTTCTGGCCTGCACAAAATAAGATTCATCAATATCGTCGAAATTATAATCAATAAAATTGGACGAACATTCATACTTAGCATCAAAATAGTCTTCGATTAAGCTCTCAATAAAGCATACCTCTTTCACGTCGTCAACATTCGCAGGTAACTTACATGATTTAAAAATGTTCAGCTCAAGTTTCATGTTACCAAAGCTTATCTTTAATTGTCCATCCCTACAATTTATCATAGCATTGCAAGTTGCTAGGAATGGACGTCCTAATATAATCGGAGTGCAATTACCTGATTGTGGCCCATGAATATCAAGGACGATAAAGTCCACGGGATAATAGAATTTGTCAACCTGGACCAACACATCCTCCACGCATCCTCGTGGGATTTTTACCGACCTGTCTGCTAACTGTAAAACCACAGGTGTCGTCTTCAGCTCCCCCAATCCAAGCTGCACATAAACAGAGTAAGGCAAAATGTTAACACTAGAACCCAAATCAAGTAAAGCATCTCCAAATTTCTTAGTTCCTATAATGCATGGGATAGTAGGAGAACCTGGATCCTTATATTTAGGAGGAGTGTCATGTTGTACCATTGCACTTACCTGTTGTGTTAAGAATGCTTTCTTTTTCACATTTAGACTCCGCTTTACAGTGCATAGCTCCTTCAGAAATTTAGCGTATGCAGGCACTTGGTTGATTGCATCAAGTAATGGGATATTAATTTTTACCTGCTTGAAGATATCTCTTATCTCTGCCTGATACCTGTCTTTTGATGGTGGAGCAAGTCTGTGTGGGAATGGAGCTGGAGGTACATATGGCTCTGGCTCTTTTTCTGCTACCTCTTCCTCAACCTGCAAACTTTCAGGTGCTTGTGCCTCCTCTTTCTCCTCAGCTGGTTGTTCATGTCTAGGCATTTCTGGTTTTTCAATTTCACGTCCGCTACGCAATTTAGTCACTGCCTGACATGGTTTGACGTTGTTTCCTGAAAAAGAAGAAGAAGGATTTGTATTAGGATTTGCAATAGGCTGAGCAGGTAATTTACCTTTGTCTTGTGATGCTATAAATCTCGAAAAATTTTCAGTGAGCTGTTGTTGCATCTGAGCCATCTGTTGAACTGCAGCAGTGAGACTCTGAATTTAATTGTTCTGCTCCCTTTTTCCTTGATAGTTGGAGTGGTTGGGATGGTAATAGGGAGTGGATGTCTGCTGCTTCTGCTGATATGAAGCACCTCCTTGGTTTGATGGGTTCTTCCAATTGGTGTTGTAGCCTTGATTTGCCACCCAGTTCACCTCTGATTCTGGATTTCTGCCCAATTCTTTAATTGCTGGGATCAGTGGGCAGACGGTAGTATCATGAACTGGATTCTCGCATATGACGCAGTATGGCTCTGATGTGACTGCCTTTGCTTCTCTGAGATCAATATTTTGTAGCTTTTGCATCACCAATGCCTCCACTTGTGCCATCAATGCATCTTCAGGCTTCAAAGTCCGCAAGCCACCTTTTGTTTGATGTGTAGACGTGGACCTATCAAATTCTGAAGGTGGCTCCCATCTTCTTGCATTCTCTGCAATGTTCTCCAAATATGCCCAAGCCTCCGTCGGGGTCTTCTCAAAGAAAGCTCCATTGCACATCATCTCTACATATTGCTTCGTATTCGGCTGCAATCCATCGTAAAAGAATCCAATGGTGCGTCCCTTGTCAAAACCATGATGTGGGCACGCCAACAGAAGCTCCTTAAATCTTTCCAAAGTTTGATCGTATGCTTCAGTTTCCTTCTGCGAAAAAGACATGATATGCCTCTTTAAAGCTTGAGTCCTGGCCAAAGAAAAGAATTTTTTCAGAAACTCAGTTTGCATGGTTAGCCATGAAGTAATAGATCTAGGAGGCAATGCATTGAACCAATTCTTTGCCTTGTCTTTCAATGAGAATGGAAAAAGTTTAAGATAAACAACATCATTACTAACTTTTCCATCCAACTGTGTAGAGCATGCTTCTTCAAACATTTTAATATGCAAGTAAGGGTTTTCCCTATCCTCTCCATGGTAAGAAGGAAGGATCTGGATCACCCCGGCTTTAAGCGAAAAAGAATGAGCACCCTCAGGTAACACAATGCAAGATTCAGACGCAACTCTAGTGGGCATATAAGTAGCACTCAATGGTAGTTCTTGTGGGTGTACAAGAGGTTGTTCGTTATTATTAGCCATATTTTCAATTCTTATCAATCTGTGTGAAGTGGAGGTCCTATGCCACATAAACTAGCAAAGAGATATATTTTTTTTCAATAATAAAACTAAGCTATAAAGTGGAAGGATCTCACCGAGTACTCCTCTGAAAAGCTGAAAATGTGGATCAAAGATACCGTTGTCCCCGGCAACGGCGCCAAAAACTTGCCTCTCTCAAAACAATGTGAGCTTTACTCCCAAGCGCAGGAGATCGTGCAAGTAGTACCTGGAAAGTCCAGAGTCGAATCCTCGGGACAAGTCGACCTGAGATAACACAATTTCAACTAATCAAATAAAATATACGGTTAAGAAAACAACCACCTTTGTGAAGGTGAAGAATAGTGTAAGGATTTGTAGCAAAGAAAGTGGTTCCAACAAGTATTACGGTATCACGAAAGTTTGGTATTCAATGAGACAAGTATGCTACGGTTGTGAGTTCATTAGGAGTTTATAGTCGCTGAAATTTCACGTCATTTAATATCACACGACGCTTCACCTGGTCAAGGCGTGAAGGCGTCGGAAGATAAATCGATGAAAACTAGTCAAAATAGCCTTAAACGTATTACTAGCAATGCTGATCTCATTAAACAATAATCGCAGCGATAAGTTCAGATTAGAGAACACAAATTGGCTAGCCTTATCAGGGCCTAGCCATAGGGCACATCAACAATACCGACAATAAGCAAATACCCATCAAATACGTTGTAGAAATCAACATAACTAGCAATTTTGACATGATAATAGGGCTAAAGACATGAGATTTAGCAACTACGTACTCCTAACTACATCACAACCATAGCACAAAGAGATTAGCCACGCATGGTGCAATAAAAATCAGATTTGATAGCAAAATACATCGTTTAGATAGCAAAATACAAAGAAATACACCAAATACGGGGTAAAAGTTCAAGAAATTGTCACTAAATCTCCTTTTTAGAACCCAAAACGCTCTGAGAATAGGAAGAATAGTCTCTGGAAATTTTCATAATTTTCTCCTGGAGAAATACGCACAGTAGCCGCTCCAAAAGTCCCAAAATACCCCAGAATACCCCCAAAAACCCTAGGAATACGCTTATATAATAGCATTGCGAGTTTGGGGCTTAACGGGTCTAGATCCGCTATTTTTTCACACCCGCACCCATTATCTCCGAGCGGCGCAAATAGGAGCCGTTGGATTATGCGGGATTCGCCCACAGAGCGACACGTGGCGATCCTTATCGGATCTTCGCCGCCGCGCGCCCAAACCCGCTTCGTCGTCGTTTCGGGGTGGATGCTGACCGTTCGATCGACTCCGCTTTGCATCTCGATCGCTCGTTGCTGCATTAATCTGATATCGATTCAGAATTGATTCTACCGTTGGATCGTAATCCAACGGTCACGATCGCGCTCTTCGATTCGCCTGCAGCTTGATTCGTAGCCGTTTGATTATCATCGTGCGGGCGATATGAAACCACGTCGCCCCGCCTTCACTTTCGATCGCTGAGTCACTCGTCGCCGTTCGATCAAGCAAAGCGCCGTTGCGATGGCGCCACGTGGCCAGGCTGATGCGCCCCGCTGCTGCGTCGATGCGAAGATGTGGGCCGTTAGATCTTGATCCGACGGTCCAAATTATTTCTAAATTCCTCTGCTCTGCTGCCGTCCGATAGAGCGGGAACGGCTCTGATGCTGCCACCGCTTGCGCCAAGATTCGTGCAAACTTATTTTAATTCCAATAAATGGTATTCTGCATTCAAAAATACACAGTAATTAGCACAGATCTCAGAAAAATACAAATAAATAGTCGTTGGAATCGTGAGATCGAGACGGTGCTAGGAAAAATATAAAAATGCAGAAATACTCAATATAATTCGTGGTTTGTGCACAAATAATGTGATTTCTCTAATAAATAATGGTGTACAAAAGACGCGCATATTAGAGAGCAATTAAGTATTATATAGGCACATCATAGGACTAATTAGGGGGTTAAATACGCAATATTCAACCCGAATCAGTATACTAATTATAGGTAGTAGGCTATGGTGTGAATATATATGTTACATGTGTGTGACTATACGATGAATGCATGTATTAGGGAGGGTATTATAATTATACGTGTGCTGATGTCTGTATTACTATTATGACATATATAAAGTGATTGAACTATGTGGGCGTTACCTGACTAAATATTAAGTGTGATTGGCTTATGGTATGCATATAATTATATTGGTAGACGTATACATATTGGAGTGGTAATAGTATAGGTATAAATGCAGTGTTACGTATGTAGAATATTCTGATATGTGTATTGAGTCTCACTCAAGCTTGAGTGGGTATACTCTAAGTATATTGTTATGCATGTCTGAAGTTTGAATATAGCAATGCTTGATGTATGTATAGTGATAGGAGTGTTTGTGCCTGGTTGTGCTATGCACAAGATTGTGAGTCGCTATACCAGTATATAGTTATATGTGTTGGTCTTGAGGTATAGCTATTTACTAAGGACTTGCCTATGTGAACGTATGTGTGCTAGCTAAACTAGGTGTGTAGATGTACTGGATATATGATGGTTTGATTGGTGTATGTAAATGAAATGTTAGCGTGTATGGGTGTGCACCATGCACGGGTAAGTATGTGCTTAGTTATAGGTATTGATGACTATGGTATGTGTGGCGTGTTGTGAATATAATTATAGGACCGTATGTAATGTGAATATATGGTAAGACAATTGCATGCATCTGAATGACTATATATTGTGAAGTTATAGTAGTGGTGAATGTATAATTAGAAATAGTAAAACATGGTATAATAATGGTATGACGTGACTACATGGTTGAGATGTTTGGTATTGGATGAATATTAGGGAGTAGTATACCCATGTTTATTTTGTGCATAGGTAGTTATCTATACGTAGAGCAATGATTGTATTTGCTAAGAGTGAGACTATCCTTATGTGAGTATCTGAACTATTGTTTTGTGCTAGGTGAGTAGTAGTTATATAAGGGATGTATGCTTATATATATGATTGAAATACATGTATGAATTTGACTGACTATAATAGGTATAAGTGTATAACGTAGGTGAATATATATATACATGTTGGTAGTGTTAATGTTTGACTACCTGTGCATATATAAGCACTTGTAATGACTATACCTGGTTTGAATTATAATGTGACATGATTGGGGTAGCTACTAGAACGACTAGATATGTTAGAAAGTCTGAGGACGGACTTTATTCTAAGGTGGGGAGGATGTAACGACCACTTTTCGTTGTACGTTGTTCGTGCACGTGCTTTTGACCGTGCACGTATTAATTTTAGACTTTGTTTGTTTGTGAACACTCTAGTGTGATAAGCCATTGTGAACGTCTCTTAGAGTAGTAAATTGTGGCACTAATTTGGAACGACATTTCTCGAGTCATTTTCCCACGATTTGATCTTATTCGAAGAGACGTTGTGATTTTCACTTTTGACGGGAGACGTTTCTATTTTTAGTTTCGTCGTCTGACATCGAAATTGAGATCCGTCTTCTTAGTTAGCTTCCTTTCGTCATCACGATCACCCCGATATTTGTTTTATAATTTTTGGAGTTCATTTGACCACTTTTATATTTTTAGCAAGGTTTAAAATATTTTTAATAGCTACGTTTTAAATTATTTTCGGCCCAACAAAATTTTATTACGTTCTAAATACTTCAAAATATTTTTGATCCAAATCTCAGCTCATTTGGGCCGCACCCAAGCCTTGTGCGAGTTGGAGAGGGTGAGATTCGAATTTTAAATTATTTTAAACTCCTAATCCCATTAGGATTAGCCCTAGACCAAGTCAACCCCTCTACACTATATAAACAACCCCTAGGAAGACCTATTTTCGCAAGAAAATAACCCTAGCCGCTTCCAAAACCCAATTCACACTTGCGACGATTCGTCGCAACATTGCGACGGCCGTCACCCGCACCGACCGAAGGAATCACCCCCGTTTCCCCGCTCCGACCGAAGCCCCACCCACACCAAGCTTCGAACAGCTGCTCTGCATCGCCCCCGCTCGCATCCCCGTGTCCGATCGAGAGAATCTCTCGATCAGACCGATAGCCGCCCCCGCTCACGCCCGCATCCCCGCACCGCACCAAGCCCCGCTCAGCACCCGCTCCGTTCACCCGCTCCGCACCGTGCCCAACCGAAGCAGTCGCCCGCTCACGCCCGCTCTCCGCAACATTGCAACGTTGCAACATTGCAGCGCCCCGCTGCAGCGCCCGACCCCGCTTTTCCCCCGCACCGATCGACGGTTTGCTCCGCACCGACCGAGAGCCCGACCCCCACTCCGCACCCGCAGCTGCACAGGCCCGTTCCCCCGCACCGACCGAGCAAACCCCCCGCACCAAGCGTGTCTGACCGAGAGCCAATCGTCGCAACCACGCACCCGTCGCACCACTTGCCACCGTGGGCCCCCCAAGTTCTCCAGAGGTATTGTGGGTCCCCTATTGGACCCTAGGACTACTGTGGGCCCCACCTAGGTGCTTTCTCTCCGACGATTTGCCGCGTACGACGTTGCGATACGTCGTATCCCGACGTCACACGTGCTAGCTTTGGAATCTGGATTCGTTGCTCCGGTTGCTGCTCTAAACTTTCTAGCGAGGAATCTATGTTGAAATCAGGACTTGGAGCGCGTTCTCTTATTCCAACCCCTGGCGTCTCTACCCGACGCCAGTGTAGCTTTCGCGTCGTGCTGAGGTAACGCTTTGCACCCCTAGGACCCCCAATCCAATGCCCGCTAATCAAGACTAAAATTGATGTTTTTAAAGTATTTTAAATGTTTTAGAATTCACTAATCAAGATTAATAATATGGACTTTAGGCCGGTGGACTTGTGCACGTAGGATAATTGTAACTTTGGACTCGTTGGACGGTGTGCTCAGACGTTGTATTTGCAGGCAAGTGAAACTTGCCAACTCTTGTGTAGGGCCATGTTTTTAGGCTACTTCCTTGTTTTAAGCGTAAAAGAGACTAGACAATGAAATGATGCTATCTGGACGCAATTTTAGGGTCTAGCTTGACAACGAAGCTAGATCCGTCACCTTGCCATGTCATACATGCATTGATATCTGTCACGTTTAAATTCCTTATCGGTATGTACTTTTAACTGCCATGCATTGCATTCTACATGTCATCAAAGTTGATTGTTGCATTCGTAGCACACGCTACACTACTTGTACTTCCATGTCCGGCTAGGTGCACCCCTATGCCATCATGTTAAAACACTTCCTGGCTCGTGATCCAGAAGCGGGCCTCATGTGTTGGTCAAAAGCCAATGCCCGATACACGTGGAGGGGTAGGGATAAGCGATCACTTGAGCTTAGGAGTTGGCCCGATCAGCCACTCTAGCCAAAAGGCGTAATCTCTGTGCACGAGGTGCTTACTTGACTTGTACTTGTCTTTGTGAATGATTCATGTAAAAACTTTTCATCCATGCCATGTTTAAATGCCATGCTTGTACTTTAATTTACTTTACTTTACTTTACTTTACTTGTTGCACTCATTTCTTTAACTGCCATGTCATTGCATCATGCTAGAACTGCTAGGTTGCTTTACTTTTACCTACTTTCAGTTTCCTTGCACAAGTCTCTTGTAAACTTGTTGACATGTGCCCCTTGCTCTTTTGGGTGTCACATGTTAGACCTTGAGCCAGAGACCGTAGCTGAGTACGTGGTCGTTGCTGACGCTGAGCCTGAGCCCAAGCATGTCCAAGAGGAGGTTTGCGGACACCGGTGACCATTCTTTGTGACCTTGCTGAGTTCTCCTTTTGTTTTAGGATTTCTGTTAGTTGCCGGTGTGTGGCACCTTTGTTTTGTACGTTGTACTTTTATCGGCCATGTTTGGGCCTTAGACTCTTTTTCTTTTAGCCTGGTGGTTTTTCTGCGATGTTGAAATTTATTATGGATGTTCTGAGATCTCTCTTTTGTCTCATTTCCTTATTATTATCTTTGTTTCGTTTCGTGTTGCAAGGACCTGCAGTTTTAAGTTGATTGACGCTTATTGGACTTGCAGCTTGTAGCTTCAAGTCTGAGCGGACCTTCTCACATCTCGCCTCCACATTTTTTCGGAAGCGGGGCATGACAGGTTGTTACGGTAAATGGAATGCAAGGTATGGACAATATAAAGGAAAAATCCGAGACTCTGGCTTCCACCCTATCGAGCGACTCTCGCCGACACGGCCTACGGGTAGGATAGCGATCAGAATTAGGGTCTAATGGTGAGACGTTGCCTCTAAGAGTGTTACCGATGTCCCATGGGCCCGATATTCCGATCGGTGCCCAGGATGATACGCCGGACTTCCCGGGTTCGATCAGTGGGCACTCACGTGTCCATTAACACTGATTGACTCCGGGAGCACTAAGCTTGCAACGATAACTCCCAACGTCTCATCCTGCTGCTCCCGCGCGCTAGGATTCAACTTCTACGCTAAGGGCGTGAGCTATGGCTAGTGAGTCAACCGCCAAGTTTATTCCCCCTTGGCCCGGCGGTCAATGGCAGTCTTTTTCCTGCCGATGACAATAAAACACCCCGCGTAACCGTTAGATTCCTAATCCCTATCGATTTCCTGGTCCTATGGACGCATCGGGAAGAGCCCACGAAGGGGTTTCCTTCAAAATCCCAGATTTGGGAACTACTCACACATATTTAGTAAAAAGCGATCTAAACAGAAATCGACCGTAAAAATCATGATCAGACAATTGAAATGCAATGGTAGTAAAGCAATTAAGATAATACTAAAGTTTGACAAAGATCTGAAAACTTACAAAAACTGGGAAATTACAGACGTCACAAAATGAAGAAAACAGTAACAAAATAACCAACTCCCGTTTCTGGAAAACCTAGGGTTCTATATATAGGAAAAGATATCACCCGATCGGTTGACAAGTCAACCGATCGGGTGACCTGCTCCAAACTTTCACAGTCCAATGCGGGACTTCACCCGGTCATCTTCACCCGGTCGGTTTACATATGAATGCGACCGGTTGGATCTTGGTGCTATCGGGTGAGGAGGCCGGTTGAGCTGACCGTGTCTTGGCTCTGGAGATTCGGCTACAGGTGAACCGATCGGGTGAAAGTCACCCGATCGGTTGGCAATCAGCTTCGAAATCCAGAGAGTGTGGGCTTTGACCCGGTCACTGAACCGACCGTGTGACTTCTTGTGAGCTCCAAGCTGCGTCCTGGTGGTGCACGCGTGCATCACCCGATCAGTTGAAGATGATCAACCGATCGGGTGAGGGGCTGAAATATGCTATCTTCGTCGTTTGACCCCCTGGGTCACGTGTGACTCCTCCCGTTGCTCCGGGGACTTATGATATTTTCAATAAATGTCCCCTATGTGGCCAATCTCCTGCAAACATGGAAAAACAAAGAAAAGTGAAAGAAAACGAGAAAATACGAGAAACGGGTACGAGACGGTGGAAAATAACGGAAAAACACAAAAGAAAACGTGCGTGAACATATGAAATATAAACGCACGTCAAAATCCCCCAAGCTGAACCCTTCCTCGTCCTCGAGGAAGACGAGTGAGGGTAGGAGCTCGGAGGGAGAAAACAGAGAGAAAGAGAGAAAAAGAAAACTCTATATCCTAGATCACCCGTCAGGGCCAACAAAATCAAAAACGACACACCAAGCAAGCAAACGCCAAATCACATCACTAAACCAAGGAATACGAGTCCAGACAAGTGCCGTGGGCCACGCGGTGAAGCGCGAGTGAGTGTGGTCATGCGCTATCAGTCCGTGTCACTATCTACGATGTGCGATAAAGCTCGATATACACAAATCCAGGAAATGACCCAAATATCGATTCGAATTGAATAAAGCGGTGAATATATGTAGTTCAAGCATGCATGAGAATAGAGAGAGAACCGAAACATATCATGCGTCGGGGACTCCACAATTAGGGTTAAGGAAATCACCACACTAAAGCCTAGATAATAGCTAAAAAGTTCCTAAGCCAAGTGTTTTCGAAACCGATAGGGGTTGAGATGATGTGGAGAAGAACACTCGGTGTAAATTCTCGCCTTCCCTTTATTCTCGGCAAGTAGGAAAAGATATTCACATGGGAATTTTTTTTGGGTTTTGGGTATTTGTATATTTTTTTTGGATTTTCGGCTATACAATTTTTTTCTTTCTTTTCTTTTCTCTTATTTCTGGTTATTTATTTTCTTTTATCTTTTTTTTTGGATTTTTGGGTTTTTGGCTATACACATGTGTACTCTCCCAAGTGGGAGAACGGTACACGATGAGGGGACTTGCACCATGTAAAACAAAAAAGAAGTCGGAATCTAAACGCTTGTGCAAAGGAAACTTTACTTGCTAATTAGAGCATGGGCTAAATGGGTTATCCTAGTCCTTAGTTGTGGAATCCCGACACATGCGAAATGAAGCAGACGATACATATAATCATGCACACAGAAACAGACAAGAGAAGCAAATACCACATTATTCATATCGAAGCGTGATAATCTAGGGGTCATTCCTAGACAGGTATATAAAATAAAATCACAAAGCAGAAGTACACCAAACAGCTAGGCACGACACACGACTCACGAAAAGATAAGTGGACCCACGATGCGTGAAATGCAGGGGGACTCGATATCCTAGGGCTAGTGAGTGTGATTATCGATGCCATGCTAGGTGTGTATGATTTTGTGGCAATTCATCATATAGGGTTCATCTCTAGGAGAAAGAGATAAAAAGAAGAAAAGAAAAATTAATAACACGATGAAAACGACACAAAAACGAAAAAAGAAAGACTCAAATGACGCACAAAGTGCGACTCCCCCAAGCTGAAGCTTGCATTGCCCTCAATGCAATAAGATTGAGTACGAGAGGGCAATGAAAATGGGGGGAATACGCACTGACACAAAAAGAAATGAAAAACATGGAAAACACAGATACGAAACTGAAAATAAAGAAAAATCAAAATCAAACCACACGACATAAAAATAGAAAAAGAAAGAAAGAAAATGATATGACACGACAAATGAAAACAAGCACACACACAAAGAAAACAAAACACGACAGCACAGCAAAATAGACTTCCCCCAAGCTAGACATGACACTGCTAGCAATGAGATATGATCGTGAAAGTGCAGAGATATGCAAGGGGGATGTAAATAAAAGAAAAGAAAGGAAATAGAAATAAAAAGGAAGCGATTCGACACATGAATGGGTCCTCCCCTAGCAGAGGTAAAGCAGGGCCCCGCAAAGACAGATGGGCACTAAAAATAGGGGAAACAAAAGCGGGATGGGAAAATATCAGGCAGAGGCACCACCCTCTGGGGGTGGTGATGGGGGCCTGTGCAGGGGACCAGTAGTGGTGGGGGGTGGGATGTGAAGCTCGGAGACACCGGGTGGGTCAGTGCGAATGTGGCGAACGAAGCTTTGAAGAAAGGGCAGGTCTCAGTCGACGGACTCCTGAGTTACCCGACCACCCTGTCCTGCTAGGAGGATCATGGCCATGAATCGGTCGGATAGGTCGTCATCTTGGAATGACACCCTGAATTCGGCATCGCCAATGTAAGCGGGGGAAGTGGTGCGTGGGGTGGTAGATGAATTGGTGGTGGTGGATTGAGCGGGGGGTTGTGTGCGACGAGCGTGACGGGTGGGCCTAGGGTTAGAAGAGCTGGCGTCGATGGGCTTAGCACGGCGAGGAGGCATTATGCAAGAGTCGTGTGTGTGTGTGTGTATGCAAAAGACTATGAATACACACTAACACGGCCAACGAGCAAAATGGAATATTTAGGGCAAAATAAAAATTAAGCTAAGGAGCGAGTTTACCCAAATGAGATGAAGATCGTTGCTCGTAGACGCCCCAATGCTACTCGACAGGAGCACGTGTGAAGCCACGGCAATCCTTTCAGAAAGTTTCGAAATTGGAGGAGAATGGGTGAAAGTTAGGGTTTTGTGTGCGGGTGGAATCGAGGAGGATGGGGAGAAACCGATGGAGAGATGGATAGGGAGAGTGGGGAGATCGATTGGGGTCGATTTAGGGGAAGAACGAGGTCAGGCACAAGAGGAGGAGTCGAAGCGTCGATCTGGAATTCGAAATCGGACGAGGGCGGATCGAACGGGCGGAAGGCGGCAATTTATAGGGATTTAAGTCGAACCGGTCGGCTGAGTTGTCACCCGATCGGTTGACTTAGTGGTCGAAAATTTTGGCTGAGGAGTTTCTACAGGTGAACCGGTCGGGTGAGTTGTCACCCGATCGGTTGACCGCTCCACACATTTTCCCGAGAATTCAGAGTGTCTCACCCGGTCCCTCAACCGGTCTCGCTTCTTGTCACCCGATCGGTTGACAAATTCTGAGATTTTCCCGAGAGTTTCCCCAGGTCACCCGGTCTCTTCTTTCCTCACCCGGTGGGTTCATTTAGTGGCAGACACGGCCGTTAGCTGATACATCCCAACCGATCGGTTGAGTTATCACCCGATCGGTTGGGGCCTTGTTTTCTGCAAAAACCCAAATCGCCTAAGTTCCACAATGGAAGTTCTTGCGGCTGGATTTATTTATAAAAATAGATAAAATAAAGTTAAAAATAATCCTAAAAATTGAAACAAAAGTTTAGAGCATGGGTTGCCTCCCATGAAGCGCTTTTGTTTAACGTCGTTTAGCTCGACGCCCGTTGATGATGTTCATGGTGGGCGATACGGGTGATGCCCAAAATCCGACATCTCTTCAACTCTAGAGCTTGTGGCTATTGGTGTAGTTGGCGGCTGTAAGAACATTTGCTCAACTACCCTCCCTTTGTCGACAGGATCCGGGGGCTTCTTCCTCAAATTGGCGTCTACCGCCATCTTTTTCAGGATCCGGACCTCATCACCGGTGTGGTCCATGGGTTCTTTCCATTTTCTCCTCATAGGAGGAGCCTTAGGGAATCCCGGAGGGATCACATGTCGCGTGACCGCCTCATCAGTAACTTTTTCATCAGGTGCGTCAACTCGCTCTCCAAGGTCCCCCAAGCTATCGGGGGGATTCCTCGAGAGTACTTCCCAAGAGCTTGCCTCCGCATCTCTCTCTTCTTCCAGGTCCAGCGCATTAATACTAGGATCATCCGGAGGATAGTGATGTTTCATCGACAACCCCAAGTCAAATTCGACTTTTTCTTGGCCGACATTGAGGGAAAGCTTCCCATTCTTCACGTCTATCAGAACTCCGGTGGTTGCTATAAAGGGCCATCCCAGGATAATAGGGGTATGCTTGTCTTCCGGTATGTCCATCACTACAAAATCAACCGGTACTTGTACTCCTCTCACATCGATGGGGAGGTCGTCCACTACTCCCACCGGGTACTTGACCGAACGGTCAGCAAGTTGTAATGTCATGCCGGTGGGCTCCAAGTCTCACATCCCTATTCTCTTGTACAGCGATAGGGGAATTAAGCTGACGCTCGCTCCTAGATCGACGAGCGCCCTCTGGATTTGCACTCCCCAATAGAGCAATGGATGGAGAAACTTCCTGGGTCCTTGAGCTTGGGCGGATTTGCGCGCTGAATGAGGGCAATGCACTCCGCCGTTAACACGACCTTCTCTTTTCTAGATTCCCGTGTCACCAAGTCTTTCAGAAATTTGGCATATGAGGGAATTGTCTCGATGGCCTCGAGGAAGGGGATTTGTAAGCTCAGATCTTTCACCATGGCAAAGAATTTGCCATACTTCTCATCGATTTTGGCTTTGGCAAGCCGTTGTGGGAAAGGCACAACGGGCTTGAATACTTTTGGGTTCCCTTCCTCATCCTTTTTCTTCTCCTCTCTATGTACTCCCTCCGGAGTAGTTGGCTTGGGCGATGAAGCACTGTCGTCATTTAATTTCTCAATTGGTCGTTCCACGACCAACGGTGCTTCCGGTCCTTTGGGGGGCATTCTCGTGGGTATTTGTGTTTCGCTCCTCAAAACGATGGCGAACACGTTCTCGTGCTCATGCATGAGCACCAAGGTCCGATTTACCCCCCTCGGGTTCACCTCAGGCTGTGGCGGTAAAAGATTCTGCGGTCTCTGAAGGTTCACCACTTGCAACCCCAGCTGGGTCACCTGATCAGTGAGGACTCTATGTCCCATCTCAAGCTTCAGATATATCTTCTCCTGGTTGGCGATGTATTGAGTCAAGAGGGACTCAACCGGAGAGATGGCCCTCTACTGGCCGTATTGCAGCTGTGTGGGCTGCTGATTCCTAGGAGCATACTGTTGATACTTTGTGGAGGTTGTTGCTGCTGAAATTGCTTCTGCTGAAACTGCTGCTGAGGCCTAGCCAGCTAATATATCTGCTGTTGTTGCTGAGCCGGCTGTTGATAAGGCGCTCGATAGCTAAGGTTGGGATGATTCTGGTTGTTGGGAGAGAAGGCCGGGTTGGAGTTGGTTCGTGGTGGAAAAGGCGCATTCCCTGTAGGATTGTAAAATAATGCGCTCGCCTGATCCAACGGTGGTGAGATGTCACCACCGTCGAACTCCCCAAAAACTTCAGACTCCATCGCAACAATCTGTTGTGAACCGGTGCCATTGGCGCCTACCATCAATACGGAGATCTGGGTTGACAGCAAGTCAACCTTGCTTGACAATTTGTCGACGTCTTCGACTCTATGGATGCCCCCAGATCTAGGTGTGGCTCTCTCGTCACACCACCGTTCATTGTTGGATGCCATATTTTCAAGAATCTGTCCGGCATCTTCCTCGCTTCTCGACATAAAGGACCCTCCAGCCGCGTCCATGGAAGATTTTAAATCATCCCTCAACCCATTATAGAACAGATTTATGATCTGCCACTTGGGGAGTTCATGGTGGGGACATCTTCTCTGCATTTCCTTGTATCTCATCCAAGCTTCATGCAAGGACTCGTGGCTGGCCTGGGAGAAGGAGGAGATCTCACTCCTCAGCTTCATGGTCTTCCCCGGAGGAAAGAACTTTGTCAGGAAATCATTTAAGAGCTTCTCCCAGGTTTGAAGGTATTTGGGTCCTTCCCCCTAAGCCACAGCTTGGCCTTATCTCGCAGAGAGATGGGGAATAGCTTCAGACGGATCGCCTCAGTTGTGACACCATTTATCCGGAAGGCGTCACATTTCTCCAGGAAGGAGTCTAAATGCTCAATCGGGCTCTCCATGGGTGCACCCGAAAATTGATCCTGCTGGATCCACGTCACTAAAGATGGCTTAAGCTCGAAGCTTTAGGCCATAATAGCTAGAGGACAGATGGCGGAGGTGGACTCGATAGATGGCATCGAGTACTCCAGCTGGGACTTGTGAGGCGGGGTGTTCTCCCCCATTGCTTCAGGATCCTCTCTTCTTTGCTTCTCGGCGGCGAAACGCCTTAGGGTGGCGTTTATCTCTGGATCAACGGGGATCAAGTCGTCGAGACTTCTTGAACTCCTGCGCATGAAAAACAACAAACACCCGTGAAGCAAAAAGTGGGAAAGAAACAGATAAGATAAGAAATTAAAATAAAAATAAAAATAAGAAAATAAAAAGAAAAAAGAAGAATGCGAAAATTATCGCGAGGTAGGGATGAGAGCTAGATACAAGGGTTTATGAAATCCAACAATAACAAGCACGTTGCCTCCCCGGCAACGGTGCCATAAAGCTTGACGCCCCCCCGCAGGTGCGTGCTAGATGTGTGCAATAATACGATCGGGGGCGTGAGATTTAAATATTTGTAACCGCAAGCGCACGGTGTTGTAGTGTGGCTTGGGGGTCGAACTCAGGGAGGCATGGATGTACTTGTGTTAAAGAGGATCAAAATCACCCCATGGGCGAGCTAGCCCGGATCAAATGATGGGTTGTCACGGTAAATGGAATGCAAGGTATGGACAATATAAAGGAAAAACCCGGGACTCTGGCTTCCACCCTATCGAGCGACTCTCACCGACACGGCCTACGGGTAGGATAGCGATCGGAATTAGGGTCTAATGATGAGACGTTGCCTCTAAGAGTGATACCGGAGTCCCATGGGTCCGATATTCCGGTCGGTGCCCAGGATGATACGCCGGACTTCCCGGGTTCGATCAGTGGGCACTCCCGTGTCCATTAACACTGATCAACTCCGGGAGCACTAAGCTTGCAACGATAACTCCCAACGTCTCATCCTGCCGCTCCCGTGCGCTAGGATTCGGCGTCTACGCTAAGGGCGTGAGCTATGGCAAGGGAGTCAACCGCCAAGTTTATTCCCCCTTGTCCCGACAGTCAAAGGCGGTCTTTTTCCCACCGATGACAATAAAACACCCCGCGTAATCGTTAGATTCCTAATCCCTATCGATTTCCTAGTCCTATGGACGCATCGGGAAGAGCCCACCAAGGGGTTTCCGCCAAAATCCGAGATTTGGGAACTAGTCACACATATTTAGTAAAAAGCAATCTAAACAGAAATCGACCGTAAAAATCATGATCAGACAATTGAAATGCAATGGTAGTAAAGCAATTAAGATAATACTAAAGTTTGACAAAGATTTGAAAACTTACAAAAACTGGGAAATTACAGCCGTCACAAAATGAAGAAAACAGTAAAAAAATAACCAACTCCCATTTCTGGAAAACCTAGGGTTCTATATGTAGGAAAAGATATCACCCGATCGGTTGACAAGTCAACCGATCGGGTGACCTGCTCCAAACTTTCACAGCGCAATGCGGGACTTCACCCGGTCATCTTCACCCGGTCGGTTGACATATGAATGCGACCGGTTGGATCTTGGTGCCGTCGGGTGAGGAGGCCGGTTGAGCTAACCGTGTCTTGGCTCCGGAGATTCGGATACAGGTGAACCGATAAGGTGAAAGTCACACGATCGGTTGGCAATCAGCTTCAAAATCCAGAGAGTTTGGGCTTTTGACCCGGTCACTGAACCGACCGTGTGACTTCTTGTGAGCTCCAGGCTGCGTCCGGGTGGTGCACGCGTGCATCACCCAATCGGTTGAAGATGATCAACCGATCGGGTGAGGGGTTGAAATATGCTATCTTCGTTGTTTGACCCCCTGGGTCACGCGTGACTCCTCCCGTTGCTCCAGGGACTAATGATATCTTCGATAAATGTCCCATATGCGGACAATCTCCTGCAAACATGGAAAAACAAAGAAAAGTGAAAGAAAACGAGAAAATACGAGAAACGGGTACGAGGCGGTGGAAAATAACGGAAAAACACAAAAGAAAATGTGCGTGAACATATGAAATATAAACGCACGTCAGTGGGGTTGGCGGGGGTGGCGTGGTGCGACAGTGGGTATGGGGTGTTGTTGTGAGTCTGTGACTGCTACCGGCCCAAGTGGTGGACAAGAAGAGCAAGAACAAGGGCGGAGCCACCCACGTGCTTACATAAGCTGTAGCCTGGGTAAGTTTTGGGTGTAAATTATTATTATTTATTTATAAGTCAAGGCACAATGAAATAAATCCCTTTATTTTCATCTTTCCAAACAAAACCCCAGCAACTAAAGCCTAATGACTAAAGCCCAGTAGCTAATCATCTCCTCTCTATTCATCTTCCCAAACCAAAGTCCAGCAGCCACTTCTCTCTTCTTGTAATAGCATGTATTTTAGGCGTGTTTGTTTTTCGGTGTGCCTGTATTTTATTTCAGTCGTCTGAGCGAGTTTTCATCCGTATGTTTTTCTATGCGAGCACGCATCTGCTTTTAGAATTTTTACAACATCGTAATTAGTTATTAATTACTTTAACCCTAACCATACCCACATACCACAATCAATTTCTAACCCTACCCATTACATCCCACCGAAATATATCGTTGAGATCCAACATGCAACCCCCACAGCCAACTCACCCTCATCAAATTGTAACTAACCATCATTTCACTGTTCTTAAAACCAAACAACAAGGAAACAACAACCAACAGCAACTTCATCATCTTCCTCCTCCATCCTTGCAATTCATCAACCAAAAATTCCTCTAACAACAACAAACAACAACCAAAATCAACACCCCAATCCACACCGAAATCAAATCAAAACCCAAATCAAAATTAGAAATCAAGAAGGTGAAGAATCAAATCTGAAATCAGAGTTTAGATCTGAAATTGAAATCAGCTCTTTCTCCTCCCCCTCTTAAGTTCTTCCTCCTCCTCTCTCCATTAGCCCTCACCCCATCCTGGTTGTGCCACATCTGCCCTGCTGAGCTGCCAGCAGCCCTTGCACGAACTTGTGCCCTAGCTGTGCCGCCCTGCAGCAGTCTGCGCTTGCCTGTGCTCTGCCGTGTGCCACCCGCCCAGCTGCCATCGGTGCGCGCATGCCGCGCCGCCGCCGCTTCCCCTCCCACCTGCGAGCTCCTCCTCTCCTCCCCTGTAAAAGAAAAACAAGAAGAAAGAAAGAGCAGAAAGAAGAGGGTGAAGAAGAGGGTGAAGAAGAGGCAAGTAAAAAGTTAGAGGGGGTGGGTTTAATTGAGCTATTGAATTATTAGGTTTTGGGTTTACTGAGTTATTGTCTTATTGGGTTTTGGGGTTTTTTTTGAGTTAGTAAGTTGTTTGGGTTATTGGGTAAGGGTTATTGAAGTTAATTGGGTTATTGGGATAGTGCGTTATTTGAATTAAGATTGAGTTATTAAGATTATAAAGTTATGTAAGTATTAAAGTTATATTAAGTTTCTTAAATTAGTTGAATTCATATAAAGAGTTTTCCTATTAAGTCATTATAAATTAGTAAGTTAGTTTAAAGTTAGTAAAATTATATTAAGTTATTTTAAGTCTTAAAGATATTAAAGTTATTAGGTTATAAGTTATTAAGAATTATTAAGTTTTAAAGTTTTAAAGTTAATTAAGTTCCAAAGCTATTAAAGTTTTTAAAATGATTTCAAGTTAATTATTAAGTTATGTAAGTTTTTAAGTTTTATAAATTACTTAAGTTATAAGATTCTATTAAGTTTAAAGTTATTAAGTTATTAAAATGTTAATTAAGTTATTTTAAGCATAAGTTTATATTTCAAATTATTGCTTAATTATATACACGATTAATAAGTTAGTAAGTTGTTTAAATTTCATATACTAACAGTATTACATAATGGGAATTATAATGTTATTGGTTACGTAATGTATTAACCATTGATCATGTTGAACATAACAGAAAACCGACCTCACCTTAATATCACGTTTGACGAGATGCACACAATGACACAAAACTCACCAAACAGGCAAGTGTGCATTTTCTCCATGTTTTAAATACCGTTTCATTTAATGTGACACCTGCTACATATGTTTAGCAGTTATGTATTGCAAGAAAATAACACCGTGTGTGTGGACATTTATTAAGCCAATTGATAATGCCTTGTAACGACATGAAATACGGAACATTACTGAACGTACATGAATTGCTTGAACTACTTGAAAACTATAGACATGCAGGCCTGTATGGCTAATCTTAGATATTACATGCCAAGATTTGGCTATTCCCGTGGGCCGGTTTGGCTATTTCCGTGGGCCGGTTTGGCTAGTCTGGCTCGTGTACCAGTATTACAACTTTTGATGGTCGGTTTGGCTGATTCTGGCTCGTGGTCCAGAAAGTACACGTGGGTGGGGTTGGGTTCGCCGGCACTAGTCGGTACTAAACAGGTCACCTTCGAGGGCACGAGAAGGTAGATTCACTTACTAGCCGCCTAACGACGTGAAACTTAGTCACTAAATTGAATACACTATTGAACATCTTGAAAATGCTATACCGAAAATGTACGACATATATAATTTCTTCTGCTTCCACTTAAAATAGAATTGCCATGTTTTTACTGCCATGTTTTCACTTATAGTAGAACTGACATGCTAGTATAATTACTGTTCATACTGCTAAGAAATTATAATTGTTCGTTTATTCATAAATCTTTAACTGACATGAAAACTACTTTTGAAAACCTTGCCAAGGGTCCTAATCATATTGTTGCTTTCTAAGGACCTTGCTGACATACATTTCTATGTTGTTTGGAATGTATGTCAGGACACGAGACAGGTTACTTTAAGGACGGGCTGATTGAGAAAACTGACCCACTGGACTAGGAGTACACAGATCTAGAAGTTCTCCTAACTGAGAACTAGTTGCTGAGCACTATCTGCTGCTGCTAAGAATTTCGTTTATTGCACTTTTGTAGGGTGTGTACCCTATTTGTAGAACTCTGTTGTTATTGGCCATGCTTGGGGCCTGTAACGGTCGCTTTCCGATCGTACTTTGTTCGTGCACGTGCTTTTGACCGTGAACGTAGTTATTTTAGACTTTGTTTGTTTGTGAACACTTTAGTGTGATATGCCGTTGTGAACGTCTATGAGAGTATTAAATTGTGGCACTAGTTTGGAAAGACATTTCTCGGGTCGTTCTCCCACGATTTGATCTTATTCGAAGAGACGTTGTGATTTTCGCTTTTGATGTGAGACGTTTCTATTTTTAGTTTCGTCGCTCGACATCGAAATTGAGATCCGTCTTCTTAGTTATCTTTCTCTCGTTGTCCCGATCACCCGAATATTTATTTTACAATTTTTCGAGTTTATTTGACCTATTTTACATTTTAGCAAAGCTTATAATATTTTTAATAACTATGTTTTAAAGTATTTTAGCCAAATAAAATTTTATTAAGATTATAATACTTCAAACGGTTTTTGAGCCAAATCCTAGCCCATCTTGGCCGCACCCTAGCCATGCGTGGGTTAGAGAGAGAGAGAGTTTTGAATTTTAAATCATTTTAAAATCCTAATCCTATTAGAATTAGCCCTAGACCAAGTCAACCCCTCTATACTATATAAACAACCCTTAGGAAGACCTATTTTCGCAAGAAATTAACCCTAGCCGTCACAAAAACCCAAAATCTCGCTTGCGACAATTCGTCGCAACGTTGCAGCAGCCGCCCAGCGCCTGATCGACCCGTCCGATGTGTCTGACCGAAGGATTCCCCTGCACCGACCATGAGCCCCCGCTCCGCATCGCACCCCGCTGCGCTGCACAGCCACCCGCAGTGTCTGACCGAGCCATTCTCTCGCACCGACCCGTGTCTGACCGAGCGACGTTCGTCGCAACGTCGCAACTCTCGCACCGCTTGCCACCGTGGGTCCCCAAGTTCTCCAGAGGTGTTGTGGGTCCCCCATTGGCCCCTAGCACTACTGTGGGTCCCACCTAGGTGTCTCTTCTTCGTGGATTTGCCGTCTACGACATTGCGATACGTCGTAGCCCGTCGTCGCACATTCTAGCTATGGAATCTTGGTTCGTTGCTCCGGTTGCTGTCCAGGCCATTCGAGCGAGGAATCTATTTTGGAATCAGGACTTGGAGCGCGTTCTTTTATTCCAACCCCTGGCGTCGCTACCCGACGCCAGTGTAGCTTTCGCGTCGTGTTGAGGTAACGCTTTGCACCCCTAGGACCCCCAACCTATTGCCTGTTAATCAAGACTAAAATCGATGTTTTAAAGTGTTTTAAATTCACTAATCAAGATTAATAAAACGGAAATGTAGGCCGGTGGACTTGTGCACGTAGGATATTTGTGACTTTGGACTCGTTGGACGGTGTTCCTCAGACGTTATACTTGCAGGCAAGTGAAACTTGCCAACTTTTGCTTAAGGCCATGTTTTTAGGCCACTTCCTTGTTTTTAGCATAAAAGAGACTAGACAGTGAAATGATAGCTGTCTAGACGCAACTTTAAGATCTAGCTTGACAACGAAGCTAGATCTGTCACCCTGCCATGTCATTCATGCATTGTTATCCGTCACGTTTAAATTCCTTATATGTACGCACTTTTAACTGCCATGCATTGCATCTTACATGTCATCCAAGTTGATTGTTGCATTCGTAGCACACGCTACAATACTTGTACTTCCTTGTCCGGCTAGGTGCACCCCTATGCCATCATGAAAAACACTTCCTGGCTCGTGATCCAGAAGATGGGCACCAGTCCATATACACGTGGAGGGGTAGGGATAAGCGATCACTTGAGCTTAGGAGTTGGCCCACACAGCCACTCTAGCCAAAAGGCGTAATCTCTGTGCACGACGTGCTTACTAGACTTGTCTTTGTACTTGTGAATGTTTCTTGTAAATCTTGATATCCATGCCATGAATTAAATGCCATGCTCGTACTTTACTTTACTTGTTGCACTCATACTTTAACTGCCATGTCATTGCATCATGCTAGAACTGCTAGGTTGCTTTACCTACTTTCAGTTTCCTTGCACAAGTCTCTTGTAGACTTGCTGACATGTGCCTCTTGCTCTTTTGGGTGTCACATGTTAGACCTTGAGCCAGAGACCGTAGCTGAGGACGAGGTGTTTGCTAACGTTGAGCCGGAGCCTACGTTTCACGAGGAGTTGGTGGACACCGGAGACCAGTCTTAGAGACTGATTTGAGTTGTCTTTGCTTTAGGTTTCTGTTAGTTGTCGGTGCGTAGCACCATTACTTTGCTTTTGTACTTTGTACTTTTGTTGGCCATGCTGTGGCCTCTTTTAGACTCTTTTCTTTTAGCCTGGTGGCTTTTCTACGATGTTGGAGTTTATTATTAAGGATATTCTGATATTTCTCTTTTGTCTCATTTCCTTATTATTATCTTTGTTTCGTTTCGCGTTGCAAGGACCTGCCATTTAATGTTTATTGACGCTTATCAGACTTGCAGCTTTGCAGCTTCAAGTCTGAGCGGACCTTCTCACGCTTCGCCTCCATATTTTTGGGAAGCGGGGCGTGACAGGGCCCTATTACTTTTGTGTACCCTCGTCCGGATGTTGGCTTTAAATTCATAATTATTTCTGTTGTTTTTGAAATGCATGCAAGATCATGCGTATGGTTTTATTTACAGACGCTTATTGGGTTTGAGCTTCACCGCTTCGGCCCATATGGACCCGCTCGCGTTCTCGCTCCCAAGTATAATGGGAAGAAGGGCGTAACAGGTTTTTGTGGTGGCCCATGTAGGTCTTGCATTAAGCGAAACTTCAGGTCAATATAGATACTATCATTAGCCAAAACGTCTAGATTTATCTCGTACACAAAATTTAACCTAGTTTCTTGTCTCAGCATGGCAGGAGGACACAACACCAGAAATGTGAATGGGAATGAAATTGCAGCTAACGGAGGTGCTGACTTGAATGAACTCCTCGGAGTCATGAGGGGGATGTTGGAGGTCCAACAACAGCTGATTCAGTAGGGACAACAACCAGCTCAGATCGCACCACCACCCCCCTCGAGCTGAACCATGAGTTAGGCAATTCCATGAGCTGCAACCCGAAAGCTTCTCTGGAAAAGAAGGACCTCTGGATGCTGAATAATGGCCCAAGGGACCGAGGACAAGCTGAATGATGTTCGTATCCCTCAGGCAGGATGGGTCGATGTCGCGAAGCTCAAACTAACTGATAATGCTAGGAGCTGTTGGCACCTAGAAGAAAGGCGTAAAGCTTGATGTCCCCCGGCTTTGCACGTCAGATGTGTGCAATTGGGGGCGTGAGATTTAAATATTTGTAACCGCAAGCGCACGGTGTTGTAGTGTGGCTTGGGGGTTGAACTCAGGGAGGCGTGGTTGTGCTTGTGTCAAGTAGGATCGGATTAACCCTATGGGCGAGCTAGCCCGAATCGGATGATGGGTTGTCACGAAAAATAGAATGCGAGAGATAAACAATATAAAGGGAAAACCCGGGACTTCGGTTTCCACCCTATCGTGCGATTCTCGCCGATACGGCCTACGGGTAGGATAGCGATCGGATTAGGGTCTAATGGTGAGACGTTGCCTCTAAGAGTGATACCAGCGTTCCATGGGCCCGATATTCCGGTCGGTACCAGGATGATACCCAGGACTTCCCGGGTTCGGTCAGTGGGCATTCCCATGTCTATTAACACTGACCGACTCCGGGAGCACTAAGCTCGCAACGATAACTCCCAACGTCTCATCCTGCCGCTCCCGCGCGCTAGGATTCGACGTCTATGCTAAGGGCGTGAGCTAAGGCTAGGGAGTCAACCGCCAAGTTTATTCCCCCTTGGCCCAACGGTCAAAGGCGGTCTTTTTCCCGCTGATGACAATAAAACACCCCACGTAACCGTTAGATTCCAAATCCCTATCGATTTCCTAGTCCTATGGACGCATCGGGAAGAACCCACGAAGGGGTTTCCACCAAAATCCCAGATTTGGGAACTACTCACACATATGTACTAAAAAGCGATCTAAATAGAAATTGACCGTTAGAAACATGATCAGTCGATTGAAAAGCAGTAAGAGCAATGCTAATAACACTATATTAAAGTTTAACAAAGATCGAAAAACTTACAAATATCTGAAAAATTACAGCCGTCAAGAGAGAGAAAAAACAGCAAAAAATAACAACTATCGTTTCTGGAAAACCTAGGGGTCCTATATATAGAATACGATATCACCCGATCGGTTGAAAAGTCAACCGATCGGGTGACCTGCTTCGTTTCTTCGGCAGTTCAGCACGGGACTTCACCCGGTCACGTGGCACGGTCGGTTGATGGTTGAGGCTGCCGGTTGGATCATCGTGCCGTTGGGTGAACCGGTCGGTTGAGCTGTCCGTGTCTCGGCTTCGGAGAATCGGCTACAGGTGAACCGATCAGGTGAAGGTCACCCGATCGGTTGGCATTCAGCATCAAAAATCTAGAGAGTTGGGGCATTTGAACCGGCCTCTGAACCGACCGGGTGACTTCTTGACCGCTCCAGCTTGTGTCCGGGTGGTGAACGCATGCATCACCCGATCGGTTGGAAGTGACCAACCGGTCGGGTGAGGGGCTGAAAGATGCTATCTTTGTCGTTTGACCCACTGGATCACGCGTGACTCCTCCCGTTGCTCCGGGGACTCATGATATCATCGTTATATGTCCCCTACGTCGGTAAACTCCTGCAAAATACAAAAAACACGGAAAAGTGAAAGAAAATAAGACAACACAAGAAAACGAATACAAGACGGCGGAAAACAACGGCAAAACACAAAAGAAAACGTCCGTGAATATATGAAATATAAACGCACGTCAAAATCCCCCAAGCTGAACCCTTCCTCGTCCTCGAGGAAGACGAGTGAGAGTAGGAGCTCGGAGGGAGAAAATAGAGAGGAAGAGAGGAAAGGAGAAAACAGAAAATCCTAAATCGCCCGTCAGAGCCAGTAAAATCAAAAACACACACCAAGCTAACAAACGCCAAACCACACCACTAAACCGAGGAATACGAGTCCAGACAAGTGCCGTGGGCCCACGTCGTGAAGCACGAGTGAGTGTAGTCGCGTGCTAGCAATCGGTGTCACTATCTACTTTGAGCAATAATCTCCATATACACAAATCCAAGAAATGACCCAAATATCGATTCGATTTAGAAATAGCGGTGAATATATGGCTCAAGCATGCAAGAGAATAGTATGAGAATAGAAATGCATCATGCATCATGGACTCCATAGCTAGGGGCTTGGACATCACCACACTATCACCTAGGTAATAGCTAGGATTCCCTATTCCAAGTGTTTTAGAAAGCGATGGGGGTTGAGATGATGTGGAGTAGAACACTTGATGCAAATTCTCGCCTTCCCTTTATTCTCGGTAAGTAGGAAAATATTCACACTCATATATTTTTTTTTGGGTTTTGGATATATGTATTTTTTTGGCTTTTTGGCTATACAATTTTCTCTTTTCTTTTCTTTTTGGGTTTTTCTCTTTTTTTTTGAATTTTTGGGATTTTGGCTATGCACATGTGTACTCTCCCAAGTGGGAGAACGGTACACGACGAGGGGATTTGTACCAAGTAAAACAAAAAAAAGAAATTGGATTCTAGACACTTGGGCAAGGGAGATATTTCACTAATCAGAGCGTAGGCTAAATGGGTTATCCTAGCCCTAACTATGGAATCCCGACACATGCGAAATGAAGCATACGATATATATATTCATGCATACAGAAGCAGAAAGGAGAAGCAAATACCGCATATTCAAATCGAAACATGATAATCTAGGGGGTCATTCCTGGACAAGTATATAAATAAAATCACAAAGTAGAAGCACACCAAACAGCTAGGCACAACACACGACTCACAAAATAGCTAAGTGGACCAACGATGCATGAAATGCAAGAGGACTCGGCTTCCTAGGGTTAGTGAATGTGATTATCGATGCCATGCTAGGCGTGTGTGATTTTGTGGCAATTCATCACAGGGTTCATCTCTAGAAGAAGGAGATGAAAAAGAAGAAAAGAAAAATAATAAACACGATGAAAAAGACTCAAAAACAAAAAAGAAAGACTCAAATGACGCACAAAGTATGACTCCCCCAAGCTGTAGTTTGCACTGCCCTCAATGCAATAGAAGTGAATACGGGAGGGCAAAGAAAATGGTGGGAATACGCACCGACACAAAAAGACACGAAAGATAAGAAAATCACACAAACGAAACTGAAAATAAGAATAAAAATAAAAATAACACCACACGACATAAAAATAGAAAATAAAATAAAATAAAAAGGAGAAAATCACACTGCACAACAAATAAACAAACACACAAAGAAAAACGACGCACGACAGCACACAGAAAAATTTGACTTTTTTCAAGCTAGACATGACAATGCTAGCAAGATGATATGATCATGAAAATGCAGAGATATGCAAGGGGGAGGTTAGAAAAAGAAAAGAATGGAAACAAAGATAAATAAGAAGGGTCCTGAAGCGGGAATGGGTCCTCCCCCTAGCTGTGGTAAAGCAGGGCCCCGCAAAGACAGATGGGCACTAAAAATAGGGGGAGGCACAAGCTGGATGGGAATATATCAAGCAGAGGCACCACCCTCTGGGGATGGTGATGGGGGCCTGTGCCGTGGACCAGGAGTGGTGGGGGGGTGGGATGTGAAGCTCGGAGACATCGGGTGAGTCAGTGCGAACGTGACGAATGAGGCTTTGAAGGACGGGTAGGTCACGCTCGACTGACTGCTGAGTAGCCCGACCACCAACTCCTGCTAGGAGGAGCATGGACATGAACCTGTCAGCTTGGTCGTCATCATGGAATGACACCTGGTATTCGGTATCGCCAATGTAAACGGGGTCAGAGGGGTGTGGGGTGGTGGATGAATTGGTGTCGGTAGTGGGTTGGGTGGAGGATTGTGTGCGACGAGCGCACCGGGTTGGCCTAGGGTTGGAATTGCTGGTGCAGGTGGGTTTAGCATAGCGAGGAGGCATTGTGCAGGAGTCGTGTGTGTGAGTGAATGTATGCCAGATACGATGAATACACACTAACACGGCAATCGAGAAAAATGAAATTCTAGGGCAAAATATAAAGTTGAGCTAAGGAACGAAATTACCCAATTGAGATGAAGACCTTCGCTCGTAGACGCCCCAATGCAATGCAACAGGAACACGTGTGAAGCCGCGGTGAATCAGCAAAATTCGAAAATGGGGGGAATGGGCGAAAATTAGGGCTTTAAGCGGGTGAAATCGAAGAGGAAGGGGGAGAGATCGATGGAAAGTTGGAAAAGGTGAGGGGAGAGATCGATTAGGGTCGGTTGAGAGGAAGAACTAGGTCGGACAAAGGCGGAGGAGTCGAAATGGCGACGAGAAATTAGAAATCGGGCGAGGGGGAACGAACTGGCGGAGAGCGCGTATATATAGGATTTTAATTCGAACCGATCGGGTGAAATGTCACCCGATCGGTTGATGTTTAGGTCGAAATTATTGCTGAAAAGTTAGCTACAGGCGACCTGATCGGTTGATAACTCAACCGATCGGTTTGTCGCTTCACACTTTTTTCCCGAAAGTTTAGTACAGCTCACACGGTCTTCCACCCGGTCACGCATAGCTTCACCCGATCGATTGATCAACTCCCCAAAATTCTCGAGACTTTTGCACAGATCACACGGTCTGTCAACCGGTCTCACATATCTTCACCCGATCGGTTCATTGAGCGACTGATACGGCCAGCTGCTGATACATCCCAACCGATCGGGTGAGTTATCAACCGATCGGTTGGGGCCTTGTTTTCTGCAAAAGTCCACAAATGGCCTAAGTCCCTTAACGGAAGTTCTTGCGGCTGGATTTATTTATTAAAATAGATAAAATAAAGTTAAAAATAATCCTAAAAATTGGAAACAAAGGTTTAGAGCATGGGATGCCTCCCATGAAGTGCTTTTGTTTAACGTCGTTAGCTCGACGCCCGTAGCTGATGTTCAAGGTGGGTGATACGGGTGATGCCCAAAGTCTGGCATCGCTTCAGCTTCAGAGTTGGTATCTCTTGGCGTAGTCGGTGGCGACAAGAAAAATTGTTTGACGACTCTCCCTTTGTTGATGGGGTCCGGGGGCTTCTCCCTCATATTGGCGTCCACTACCACTCGTTTAAGGATCCGAACCTCATCCCCGGTGAGCCCCATAGGCTCTTTGCCTTTTCTCCTCATAGGAGGGGCCTTTGAGAATCCTGGAGGGATCGTGTGTGCTGCATCCGTTATCCCAGCAACATCATTCTTCTTCGGGGCCGACTGGTTCTTCGGAGTCCCCCAAGCTATCGGGGTGATTCCTTGAAAGAATTTCCCAGGATCTTTCCTCCACAGCTCTCTTCTTCTAACTCCAGCACATTGCATCTCGGGTCATCTGGGGGATCGGGGTGCTTCATCGACAACCCCAAGTCAAACTCGACTTTTTCGGTGCCAACGTTTAGGGAAAGTTTCCCATTCTTCACATCGATTAATACGCCGGCAGTGGCCATGAAAGGCCATCCAAGAATGATGGGGGTGTGTGCATCCTCAGGCATGTCCATGATAACGAAGTCCACAGGCACATGCACCCCTCTAACATTGATAGGAAGGTCATCAACAACACCCACCGGATACTTTACCGAACAATCTGTGAGCTGTAGGGTCATTCCGGTGGGCTACAAGTCGCCCATTCCTATCCTCTTATACAGCGACAAGGGCATCAAACTGACGCTCGCTCCAAGATCGACGAGCGCACGATGTATCTTTACCTCCCTGATCGCACAAGGGATAGAGAAGCTCCCCGGGTCCTTAAGCTTAGGAGGATTTGCTCGCTGGATAAGAGCACTACACTCTGCCGTCAGAACGACTTTCTCCTTTCTAGAACCATTTGTCACCAAATCCTTGAGGAATTTTGCATAGCAGGGTATCGTCTCTATAGATTCAAGGAAGGGGATTTGCAAGCTTAGATCTTTGACCATGGTAAAGAATTTGCCATACTTCTCGTCTATTTTGTCTTGGGCTAACCGTTGCGGAAAAGGCACAACGGGCTTGAATACTCTAAGGTTCCCTTCCTCATCCTTTTTCTTCTCCTCTTCATGGATTTCCTCCAGATTAGTTGGCTTTGGCGACGAAGCACTGGCATCATTCAACTTTTCAATCGGTCACTCTATGACCAATGGTGCTTCTGGTTCCTTTGGGGGCACTCTAGTGGGGATTTGTGTTCAGCTCCTCAAGACGATAGCGGACACGTTCGCATGCTCATGCGTGAGTGCCAAGGTTGCTCCCCTCGGGTTCACCTCTGGTTGTGGCGGCAATAAGTTTTGTGACCTTGAAAGGTTCGCCACTTGTAACCCCAGCTGGGTTACATGGCCCGTGAGAGCCAGGTGTCCCATTTCCAGCTTCAGATTTATCTTCTCTTGGTTGGATATATATTGAGTCAATAGGGACTCAACCGGAGAGATGGCCCTCTGTGGGACATATTGCTGCTGCTGCTGAACTGGTTGCTGATTCCTGGGAGCATATTGCTGATATTGTTGTGGAGGTTGCTGCTGCTGAAATTGCTGCTGCTGAAACTGCTGCTGCTGAGGCCTAGCCGATTGATATATCTGTTGTTGCTGCGGCTGAGGCGGCGGATGCTGATACGGTGCCTGGTAACTAAGGTTGGGATGATTTCGGTTGTTTGGATAGTAGGCCGGGTTGGAGTTGGTTCGTGGTGGAAAAGGCGCATTCCCCGTAGGATTGTAAAATAACGTGCTCGCCTGATCCAACGGTGGTGAGATGTCACCACCGTCAAATTCTCCAAAGACTTCGGCTTCAACCGCCGCAATGTGTTGTGTACCGGCACCACCGGCTCCTACCATCAATGCGGAGATCTGGGTCGACAGCAAGTCAAACTTGTTGGATAATTTTTCGACGTCCTCGACCCTATGGATACCCCCAGATCTAGGTGTGGCTCTCTTGTCATACCACCGCTCATTGTTTGATGCCATATTTTCCAGAATCTGTCCGGCATCTTCTTCGCTTCTTGACATAAAGGACCCTCCAGCCGCGGCGTCCATGGAAGATTTCAAATCATCCCTCAACCCATTATAGAACAGATTTATGATCTGCCACTTGGGGAGCTCATGGTGGGGAGATCTTCGCTGCATTTTCTTATATCTCGTCCAAGCTTCATGCAAGGACTCGTGGCTGGCCTGGGAGAAGGAGGAGATCTCACTCCTCAGCTTCATGGTCTTCCCCGGAGGAAAGAACTTTGTCAGGAAAGCATTTGAGAGCTTCTCCCAGGTTTGAACGTATTTGGGTCCTTCGCTCTAAGCCACAACTTGGCCTTATCTTGCAGAGAGAAGGGGAATAGCTTCAGACGGATCGCCTCAGTTGTGACACCATTTATCCGGAAGGTGTCACATTTCTCCAAGAAGGAGTCCAAATGTTCAATGGGGCTCTCCATAGGTGCCCCTGAGAATTGATCCTGCTGGATCCACGTCACCAAAGACGGATTAAGCTCGAAGCTTTGTGCCGTAACAGTAGGAGGACGGATGGCGGAGGTAGACTCGATGGATGGCATCGAGTACTCCAGCAGGGACTTGCGAGGTGGGGTGTACTCCCCCATGGTTTCAGGATCCTCTCTTCTTCGCTTCTCGACAGCCAGATGCCTTAGGGTGGCGTTTATCTCAGGGTCAACGGGAATCAAGTCGTCGAGACTTCTTGAACTGCTGCGCATTAAAAACAACAAACACCCGTGAAGTGAAAAGTGTTAAAGAAACAGACAAAATAAAAAATAAAAATAAAAATAAGAAAATAAAATAGAAATGGAAGACAAAAGAATGCGAAAATTATCGTGAGGTAGAGATGTGAGCTAAACTCAAGGGTTCATAAAATCCTAAAATAACAAGCACGTTGCCTCCCCGGCAACGGCGCCATAAAGCTTGACGTCCCCCGGCTTTGCACATCAGATGTATGTAATTGGGGGCATGAGATTTAAATATTTGTAACCGCAAGTGCACGGTGTTGTAGTGTAGCTTGGGGGTCGAACTCAGGGAGGCGTGGTTGTGCTTGTGTCAAGTAGGATCAGATTCACCCCATGGGCGAGCTAGCCCGAATCGGATGATGGGTTGTCACGAAAAATAGAATGCGAGGGATAAACAATATAAAGGGAAAACCCGGGACTTCGGTTTCCACCCTATCATGTGATTCTTGCCGATACGGCCTACGGGTAGGATATTGATCGGAATTATGGTCTAATGGTGAGACGTGCCTCTAAGAGTGATACCAGCATCCCATGGGCCCGATATTCCGGTCAGTGCCCAGGATGATACACCGGACTTCCCGGGTTCGGTCAGTGGGCATTCCCATGTCCATTAACACTGACTGACTCTGAGAGCACTAAGCTTGCAACGATAACTCCCAACGTCTCATCCTGCCGCTTCCGCGTGCTAGGATTCGACGTCTACGCTAAGGGCGTGAGCTATGGCTAGGGAGTCAACCGCCAAGTTTATTCCCCCTTGGCCCAACGGTCAAAGGCGGTCTTTTTCCCACCGATGACAATAAAACACCCCACGTAACCGTTAGATTCCTAATCCCTATCGATTTCCTAGTCCTATGGACGCATCGAGAAGAACCCACGAAGGGGTTTCCACCAAAATCCCAGATTTGGGAACTACTCACACATATTTACTAAAAACGATCTAAATAGAAATCGACCGTTAGAAACATGATCAAGCGATTGAAAAGCAGTAAGAGCAATGCTAATAACACTATATTAAAGTTTAACAAAGATCGGAAAAATTAAAAATATCTGAATAATTACAGCCGTCAAGAGAGAGAAAAAACAGCAAAAAATAACAACTCTCGTTTCTGGAAAACCTAGGGGTCATATATATAGAATACGATATCACCCAATCGGTTGAAAAGTCAACCGATCGGGTGACCTGCTTCGTTTCTTCGGCAGTTCAGCACGGGACTTCACCCGGTCAAGTGGCACGGTCGGTTGAGGGTTGAGGCTGGTCGGTTGGATCATCGTGCCGTTGGGTGAACAGGTCGGTTGAGCTGTCCGTGTGTCGGCTTCTGAGAATCGGCTACAGGAGAACCAATCGGATGAAGGTCACCCGATCGGTTGGTATTCATCATGAAAAATCCAGAGAGTTGGGGTGTTTGAACCGGCCTCTGAACCGACCGGGTGACTTCTTGGCCGCTCCAGCTTGTGTCCAGGTGGTGCACGCATGCATCACCCAATCGGTTGGAAGTGACCAACCGGTCGGGTGAGGGGCTGAAAGATGCTATCTTCGTCGTTTGACCCCCGGATCACGCGTGACTCCTCTCGTTGATCCGGGTACTCATGATATATCGTTATATGTCCCATACATCGATAAACTCCTGCAAAATACAAAAAAAACAGAAAAGTGAAAGAAAACAAGAAAACACAAGAAAACGAATACAAGACGGCGGAAAACAATGGAAAAACACAAAAGAAAACGTGCGTGAATATATGAAATATAAATGCATGTCAGGCGTTTGGTCAGACCCATCTCTTGGGGCATGTTCGGGACAGGTTTGACGCCAAGTATCTTTCCAAAACATCCAAAAGAGAACGTCAACAGCGCTTCGCCAATCTGGTCCAAGGAGATACGACTGTTGACGAGTATGAGGCCGACTTTGCGATGCTCAACCGCTTTGCACCCCATATGGTTGAGGACCAAGAAGACTGTGCATTTCAGTTTTACCAAGGCCTGAATCCCAAAATTCAAGCTCAATAATCTCGACGAAACTAACGACCCTCCAGGACGTTTTGGATACTGCACGGAGCCATGAAGTTGTGGCAAGACTCCCAGTGGGATTTCAAGCTGGAGGAAACAAGCGTCCCATGGAGCCTCTTAGGATTGTGCCAAGAGGAAATTTTCGACCACCCCAGACCACACAGTTGAAGCGGCCAGCTGCTCATGTCGACCGAGCTCAGCTAACATGTTACTTTTGTGGCAAGACTGGACATCAAAAGAAGGATTGTAGGAGGATGTTAAACCAATGCCTGATCTATAGAGCATCCGATCATGCTGCGAGAGACTGCCGCCACAACAAGAATCATCAAGCACCTGCTAGAGTACATGGACCTGTTCAACGAGGTGTGCCTGGACCTGTTCAGCGAGGTGCTCCTCGACCTCCTCAGCGTGGACCGCCTCTGATTTCGTAGACCAAGCCTATCAGCAGGCAATCAGCCTAAGCGCCAGGCATTCATTATGACAGCTGCAGAAGCTGAGGCTGAGGATGAAGTGATTACCGGTAACATCTAGATCTAGTATTTCATACTGCTTTTATATTCCTGCTTGTTAGTTAGACACCCTTGCTAAGATTAGTTATTATTGAGAGATGTATGCCCTCGAGGCAATTTATCTATATTAATGTCTTGTTCATGAATGAAAGTATGCTTTCTGGTATAGATTGTCTGAGTAATTTTCTATTGATATGTTTCTTAGATAATGTCCTTAGACTCATAGTAAGGTCATACATGTTTCAAGATAGAGATTGTGATTATGAGAAATGTCTGACCGATAGGAGCTTGAGTCTTACAGCGTTCATGGTCAAAAATGTGTCGAGATAAGGATATCGGCACATCGGACAGACCATTATGTCTTTGTCTTGATGATCTCATAATCATGCGACTTAGTGAAGTCGGAGACAAGACACAGGTGCTCATAGAGAATGAGTCCACTGAACGACCCAATAAAGAGTTATCAAATGGTTAAACATTAACTAACTGTCATTAATAACTCTCTAGTGATGATAGGAAAGTTGGTCCTTAGGACTTGAGATCATTGTACGAACCTGTGTGTGAACATTATCGCTTAGATTTATGATCTAGCTTCGAGGCAAGGCCTGCTAAAAGGTCTTAGATTGGGTGACACTTGAAGCGTACGAGGTGAGTAGTGATCAAGAGAGGATTCGTCTCTTCCATTAATGGAAAGTTTGTGTCGTAGGCTCAGAACGGTTCATGGTAAAACATTGGCCAAGGTATGTTATAGGAAGTACAACATGTATATAACAGAGACCGAATGATACTGGCCAGTGCTAGCTAGTGAGATTGACAGTTTACCATACCCTAGGATATGCAAATGACATAGTTAAGACGAAGGGACTAAAACTGCAGTATTCATCACAGACACAGTCAGAATGATCCTGACGACACTTTTTGTTGACAAGTCAATCATGTAATTATGATACCAAAAACAGGAACGACACCCGATACTCGTGGTTACTGTCGTCTAGGGATTTTGAGTCCATACCTGTAGTATGGTCAAGTTGTAGGGTCTCACACCGAGTAGTATTCACGTCTTAGTAATAGGAAGAATGTTAAGATGAATGCATTTGATGCAATGGAGTAATTGAGCTCACAAGTGAGTTGTAAGATTAAAGCTAACAAGTTTAGCACTTGGGATCGAAGGAGACTTCCTAAGAAATCCACAGGAAGAAACTGCATTGGAATCGGGGCTCAAACGAGCCCAGAAACATGAAAACAGCAAGAGGGGGCCACTAAGTGTGTCGGACCCACACAAGCGGGCGAGCGAGCCACACAAGCGGGCGGGCGGGCGCCCGCTAGCCTACCCGCATTGTGCCTGCGGGGCCCGCCCAATAAGCGGGTGGACGCTCCCGCAAGCCCAGGAAGGCGTGCCTCCCAGCATGCCTGCAAAGCTGTGGGCCCCACCTAGGGGCCCGGTGTCTAGGGTTTTTTTGAAACCCTCGACGGCGGCTACGAATTGTGACTTTTTGCTCAACTTTGAGCAATTGTTTGAGGGGTCAATCGAAGTCAGAATTCGTCGTCGTTTGATCCAATGCGTTAACCATTCAAAGTTCTTCGAAATGATACGTTGCATCACTTTTGAAGCTCAACGGTAAGGGAGATAAAATTGGTTGAAGTTTAGCATTTGAGAAAGGCAAACTAACTTAATGTATTTAATAGTCCCACATTGCTCGTGAGACGAGCAAGGGGGTCTGACTCCCTATATAAATAGGGGTCGACACTCCTTAAAAAATTGCACCAAGTCTCCGATTCGAGAACCTCCAAATTTTTGAGCACGCTCAATCTACAACTTAAATTATTCCTCCTCTTATTATTCTTCATATCCTCCAATTAAGTCCTAGCAAGACGACGAGGAGGTTTGGATCTGATCTAGAAGTCTTTGACGTGGGTCGGATCAAGTGAAATCTTCTTCGGTGAGTGATTGGCTCGAAGGCACGGTGCGATTTGGGAAGCGGTTCAGCTCGGGGCGAGGCACGGCTCGAGACACGGTTCGGTACACTTTGCAGGTGCAAGCGAAGTTTCGGGTAAGTCAATTTTTTTCATGCCTTTCATATTTTGCAGTAGTTTAGATCTTTCTTCGAGTTGGTCGGACCCAACCCAAGTTAGTAGATTATCCTGGCTATGGTGCACGATTCCTTAGGGTAATAATTATTAAAGAGTTTAATAATGTTTCTGTTGCATGTTTTATGATTCTAGCGTCCGTCCGACGTAGGACGTGCTTAGAAATATGCCCTAAGGGCCCTTGAAAAATCCAACTTTGGTATCAAAGCCTAATCTATGCTGATCTAATGCTGCAAAATTTATATGATTTGCATGTTATGTTTGTTAGAAACATAATATTAATTATGTGATAATTATGAACGTAATTCATGAGATGGTATTAAGTTGTAATTTTAAATGGCTATGTATTATTCTTGCTTATTTGATTTGCAACAAGAAAACCCTCTTAGGTTGTTAGCCATTAAAAAGCTGTCTAATAATTATAAGATAATTTTAGATTACTTTTGCTATGATTTAAAATTTTTTTAAGTTCCTAATGCACGATTAGGATAGAACCATAATAAATCATTCCTTATACTTGTAAGGACTTAATAAAGTCATTAACAAAACCATAAAATTTTGAATTTTAAGGATTCACTAGTTGATAGGATTAACTAGTCTTAATAAAAGCCTTTTAGTTGATGGCATACATATAAATGATAAGTTTCATTCAATGGACCATGATCCGGTCAATGTGCTTGGCTAAGTTTGTTGGATCACCCTAGCTAGACTGGGGATACGTGATCATCGCTTAGTCAATTCCCTGACCATGTCCGCTGGACCGTAATGACACGAATCATAATTATATGACACCCTCAACTATATCTAGTCGAATACGTTAATAAATCTTTTACAAGATAAAATCGTAACCCTCCTTACTTTTGGAATTTGGAAACCGGGAATCCATGTTATGGTTGTTGAGTCAACTCAAGATGTAACATATTTTTTCTCTGGAATCCAATTCCATCCAACATATGATGTATTTCAACTTAACCCAACCCGTCACGTCGTGAACATTACCGATCACCGGTGTAAGTTAGGACTGGACAAGAAAGTAAGGGTCAGGCTAGACTAGTCATTATGACTTGTTGAGTCAACTCAAGGTCATAAGTGATTAGGGGTAAAAACAGATAAGGGAATCACATACGATGTCATTGATTTAGAGTCATCTACTGATCACATAGTCAAGCAACTTGTTGAGTCAACTCAAGGTTGTGAGACTCAGGTTGATTGGATCTCTTTTCCACAAAATTTTATTAAAATGCGTTCATTATTATGGCTTAAAAATGTTCGCCAAAATAGTGGGAGAATATAATTGGATAAAAACCAATCTTAATATATTTAAAAAAATTTGAACACGTGCTAATGTTAGGAGTTCTATTCTTTGTAGCATGACAAGTGAAATTAAATAAATCGAATATAAGAAAGAATCAACTTGTTATAAGATTAATGACTGGGTAAGAGATGTAAAGATTATACCGGGGCACAAGGAGAAAAGGCAGGCTAATGCCCTAATGTATGTAATGGTTATACAAAGTGTAGTTCTTTCACTAACTTCTAATGCATGTGTATTAGATACCGATGCAGGCTCTCACATCTGTAACCAGTTACATGGAATGAGAATTAATAGAAGGGTCGAAAAGAATGAGGTCGTTCTCCAAGTCGGTAGCGCAGCAAATGTTGTTGTTGTAACCGTGGGAGATGTTATACACACATTGGCTAGTGTAGCTAACTTGCTTATGAAGAAATGTTACTATATCCCAAACTTCCTATGCAATATTATCTCTGTCTCGGCTTTGGCTAGAGAAGGTTATAATTTTACTAGCAACGAAAATATTATGAACACTTTTTTGATAGTAAGTTGCTAGGTTTCGGGACTCTAAATAATGGTGTGTACACTTTGTGTAAGGATGTTGTATTAAATGTTAATACATGAAAACACACGGAATTAGGTTATAATGAAACCTACCTTTGGCACTGCAGACTAGGCCATATCGGAGAGAAGAGACTTAGCTAGTTACATAAAGAGGGGTCCTTGGACCTCTCGAATTATGAGTCATACGACACTTGCGAGTCTTGCCTCAAAGGTAAGATGGCCAAAAGTCCTTTTGTAAGACAAGGGGAGAGAGTTGATGAACTCTTGGGTCTAGTACATTCTGATGTATATGGACCCATGTCTACATTAGCCAAAGGAGGATATTCATATTTCGTTACGTTTACTGATAATCACTCTAGGTTTAGACAAGTGTTCTTGATGAAACATAAGTCCGAAACGTTTGAGCGATTCAAAGAGTACCGTAACGAAGTTGAAAAACAAACTGGCAAAAGTATTAAAATTCTTCGATCTGATCGAGGTGGAGAATACTTGATCCAAGAATTCCTTACGTATTTAAAATAGAATGGGATTCTCTCTCAGCTCACACATCCTTATACACCTCAGCATAACGGTGTATCGGAGAGAATGAATCACACTTTGTTGGACATGGTGCAATCCATGATAAGTGATGATGAGTTGCCAAACTCCCTCTGGGGCTATGCTCTAGAGACTATTGCCTATATTCTTAACAGAGTCCCGTCAAAATCTGTGCCAACAACTCCATATTAGATATGGAGTGGCAAGAAACTCCACCTTAACCATTTAAAGGTATGGGGTTGTCCTGCACATGTCAAGAGGCATAATCTTGACAAACTGGAAGATAGATCTGTCTTGTGTAAATTCATTGGGTACCAGAAACATTATTCAGGGTACACCTTCTACCATCCAGATACACAAAAGATTGTTGTCTCCAAACATGCCATCTTTTTTAAAAAGGAATTCCTTATGAAGGAAGCTGTTGGCAAGGTGGTAGATCTGGACAAATATTCAGAAGGAGAATTAACACAAGAACATGTGTCAGAACCAGTGGGAGAATCAGAACCTGATGTTTCCTAACCAGTCGTTAGGAGGTCTGATAGGCACTATGGTTTTCTCGAAGATTGAGAGGTTGAGGATGGCATCATATTAGATGATGATCATATTAGCTTCTAGGATGCCACTAATAGTAGATACTCTGATAAGTGGCTAGATGCAATGAGATCCGAAATTGAATCCATGCACGTAAATGAGATATGTACCTTAGAAAACATGCCCAAAGGAAGTGTTCTCATTGGCTGCAAATGGATCTTCAAGAAGAAGATTGGTGCAGATGGAAAGATAGAAACGTACAAGGCTAGGCTGGTTGCGAAAGGTTATCATCAGATTCTAGAAATAGATTATGAAGAGACTTTCTTACCAGTCGCCATGCATAAGTCTATCCGGATCGTACTCGCTATTCCTGCCCATTATGACAATGAAATCTGGAAAATGGATGTAAAGACTGCTTTTCTAAATGGTGATTTATAGGAGCAGATTTACATGACTTAGCCAGAAGGTTTTGAAGTCTGTGGGAGTGAAGTAAAAGCGCATAGACTACATAGGTCTATCTATGGACTTATGCAGGCATCAAGGAGTTGGAACATCCGTTTTGAGAAGACATTCAAAGAGTTTGGTTTTGTCAGAAATGAGGATGATCCATGTATTTATAAGAAAACCAGTGAAAATTCTTTAGTCATCCTCGTACTGTACGTGGATGATATTCTTATAATAGGCAACAACATAGGGATGTTGAAGTCTGTAAAGGAATGGCTCTCTACTAACTTCTCCATGAAAGACATGGGAGAAGCATCCTACTTATTAGGTGTAAATATATATAGGATTATATCTAAGCGGATTCTAGGTCTCTCCCAATCCAGGTACATTGACACCATGCTAAAACGGTTTAGCATGGAAAACAGTAAGGGTGGTTTAATACCCGCCAATCATGGAATAAACCTTTCCGAGAAGATGTCTCCAAAAACTGACTTGGAAAGGGAACGCATGAACAAGATAACATATGCTTCAGCAGTGGGATTGTCATGCCCTGCTTCCCAAGTATGGAAGGTGAGACGCGAAGAGGTCCGATCAGACTTGAAGCTATGAAGCTTCAAGTCTGATAAGCGTCCGTGTGTTCAACCATTCGCAGATTCTTGCATTGCAAAAGGAACAACAATAATAATAATTGGAAGCAGTTAAAGATTAACCAATGTTCAAACGTCCATTTCATTATTCGAAACATCCAGAGATATAATAATAAAAATAAAGGTACAAGAGTCTGAAAATGAAAGGCACCAAGCATGGCCGAAACTGAAACAAAATAAGGTGCTACGCACCGAACAACCGAACATCAACAACTAAGAAACAATAGCAACTAAGAAGAGACCTCCAACTGAGACTAAGACTGGTCTCCGATATCATCAAACTGAACTTTAGCAACAGGTCGCCCTCAGCAACTAACTCAGGCTTAAAACCTAACATGCGACACCCAAATAGAAAAGGGTGCATGTCAGTAAAAGTCTCCAAAAAGGTAAAATGGAGAGACTTTTATGCAAGGAACATAAAGTAATGAATGCAACTAGCAGCCTAAAATATGTTAACATGGCATGATATTCAATGATTGCATCAATTTAAAATGAGCATGACATTTAATGTATGCAGCAGTTTAAGATGAACATGATAGTTAACATTTGCATGACATGTCGTAGCAAAATTCTACTAAACAATATTCACGATTTCACGATTAACTTGTATTCACGATGTGCATAGGGTTTACGCCTTTCAGCTAAAGTTGCTGTACGGGCACACTTCTACGCTGAGTGATCGCTTAACACTACCCCTCCACGTGTGTATGGACCGACGCCCATCTTCTGGATCACGAGCCAGGAAGTGTTTATACATTTCATGCTTCTGAAACACGAGCCAGGAATTATTCTTGATTTGGCATAGGGGTGCACCTAGCTTCAATACATGATGTAGGAGTCAAGATCCTACTTGCCGCAGCTTACATTTCAATAGTAGCGTGTGCTACACAATCACGACAAACATGAAATGACATGCAATATGAGCAGATACTGATTTGCATACCATTATATCAAAATAAACATGACATGTGAGATGCATGAAATGACATGCCAAGGGTGTCGGATCTAGCTTCGTTGTCAAGCTCGATCAAGTATGGTGTCGGATCTAGCTTCATTGTCAAGCTAGAACAAGTATGGGCGTCTAGGCGACTATCATTTCACAGCCTAGCCTCTTTTGCCCAAATTCACAGAATGGCCTAAACATGGCCTAACAAATCAACTGAGCAAGTTTCACTTGCCTGAAATGGCGTGCTGCAAGTCACACGATCAAATAGTCCAGATCTTCCTACGTGCTCAAATCACAATCATCCAACCTACAGTCCCGTATTATTAATCTCAATTACTGATTTACTCAAACAATGAACAATTATGGTTTTTATCTTGTTAACAGGCGGTGTTTGGGTTTCCTATGGATCAGGGATATACCTCAATATGACGCGAGAGCTACACTGACATCGGGTAGCCACGTCAGGGGTTGGATTTCAGTAGCGGGTAAAGTATGGTGTCGGGGTCACCTCGGTTGCGAGTAGCGCAACAAAACGGAAACGGTAATGGTAACGGTAGCCCAACACGCAAACGTCAGCGAGCAAGGGAGATCTCGGCCTGCGGTAGGTTGCATGGACAGCGAGGAGTGAAGAGGATAGACTGTGGTAGTTTTGTTGGGCTGCCAGGGGTTTTAGGGGCAGTTTTGTGTGGAGGATGTTGGGTTTGTGTGGCAGTTTTATGGGGGAGAGGGGCTGTTTCTGGGGTTTACCCGCGGGTGGAGGCCACCGTGGAGGAGGCCGGCGACTAGGGGGTTGAGCGGCAATTGCAGGTGGCTGGCCATAAGCTTGGGGCTAAGATGGCAGTATTTAAGGGGGAACAAAAGTTTGGGAGTGTTGCGGTTTCTATTTGGAGGGGAGAGGGTGGCAGTTTGGGGGATGGTCAGAGTTGGCCGCGGCTAGGTCGGGTGGCAGGCTTTGTGGCAGCTAGGGGGTGTTGCGTGGAGGAGCAACTGCGGGTGAACGACAGTTTATAGGGCAAAGAGATGGTAGGCCATGGGGTTTTTAAAGGGAGAGGGTGATGGCCGTTTGAGGGGGTTGGAGGGGTTGATCGGTGCGAGGCAGAGAGTGGCCGGCGGCAGGGGTTCAGGTAGCCGGCAGTCGGGGGTGAAGAGGGGTTACCATGAGTTTGAGGCAGAAGATGTTGGCGGCTGTGTGAAAGGAAGAAAACCCTAGGTGCTCACGTTTTAGAGAATGGGATTTGCTAAATGGGTTAGAAAAGGGGTCTAAATTAGCTTGATTGGAGAGAGGGTGTGAGAGGGGGGAGGGTAGATTTAGTGTGGTCAATAGCCTAGGAGAAGATTCATGTGAAACGTAGGATTCCTAAGTGTTTAGATTAACTAGATTTTATTAGGATTTGATTTAGGGATTAGCTAGGGTTAATTATAGGTTGAAGATAATTAGGGTGAAAGGTCAACTAAACGGTGTCCGATAAATACAAGAAAAATACCGGGACGACCTTGTCGACGGGAGGATCGAGACTATGATGATTGGTCACGTTCTAGGTTAACGAAAAATGGAACTAAAGATAAAAAGTTCAAACGCCGAAGTCTAAAGTTACGACACCCCTTCAAACAAAGCTGTTTTGTGTAAGAATGAGCCATGAAATGACCTTCACGAAAAATTCCACAAATAAGTACTCTCTTAGAGGGTCACAATGACATATAACTTCACGAGTTTGGAAAACAAGAAAAGGCAACTAAAAATACGCGTACGAACAAGGAGGTATACGCACGAAAACATACGGTCGAAAAAGCGACTGTGACATCCTACCCACCTTAGAGCAAAGTCCGTCCTCGGACTTTCTATCTAAAAATGATAGATCTAGACATTCTAGTAGCTATCCCAATCATACCACACTATAATTCTATATGAGGATATATGCCCATAAGGCGATTTATGCTTAGTAAACATCTTGTTAAGATATTATATGGTATTCATTATCCTAAGTATATATTCGAATGAATAATTTACTTAGATAATGTCCATAGACTTATAGTTAGGTCCTTACGTATCCAGATTAGATCTCAATTATGAGTAGTAAGTGACCGAACAGAAACTTATGTCTTAAACGGTTCGTGGTCATAGATGTGTCGAGAACTGGATATCGACACATCGGACAAACCACTGTGTCTTTGTCTTACATTAAGTAATGACAATCGCATACTCATTCGACTTGGTGAAGTCGGAGACGAGACACATGTGCTCATTGGAGAATGAGTTCACTGAACGACCAACTTAGGGTTATTATATGGTTAACTTTAACTAAACTGTCTATAATAACTCTAGAATGATGATAGGTAAGCTGGTCCTTAAAACCTGAAGTCATTTGTACAAAGCTGTAAGTGAACAGTGTCGCTTAGACCTATGATCTAGCTTCGAGGCTATGCCTGCTGAAAGATCTTAGGTTGGGTTACACCTGAAGTTCTCGAGGCGAGAAGATGACTAAGATAGGATTCGTCTCTTTCGTTAAAGGGGAGTTAGTGTCACAGGCTTAGTACGGTCTTTGTGTTAATCCTCGGCCAGGGTACGTTGTAAGATGTACAACGTGAATACAACAAAGACCTATATATACTGACCAATGTTGTCTAATGGGGTTGATAGTAAACTGTACCCTAGGCCAACAGAGACACAGTCTTGACGAAGGGACTATAACAAACAGTATTCATCACTGACACAGCCAAAGTGAACCCAACGATACATTTGTCAATGGGTCGATCACGTTATGATGATTCTGAAACAGGGACGATAACTGCTGCTCGTGGTGACCGTCGTCTAGGGGTTTCGAGCCCCAACTTGTAGTAAGGTAGGCTGTAGGGTCTCACACTGAGTAGTATTCGTGTCTTAGTAATAGTAAGATTAATAAGAGGAATTCATTCGATGAAATGAAATAGTTAAGTTCACAAGCTAGTTGTGAGACTAAGTAGTAGACGGGACAATGTTGCAAATGATGCAAACAAGATTAAACGTATTGTAAATTTTTTACGAAAATTTTTAAAGGAATAAAATCATTAGAAAGGGTTACCTGGTTGACAGGATCGTCCCGGTCTAAACACAGGTTCAAACCGCGTCCAAAACGGAGCTCAAACGAGTCCGGAAAGTCAAAAACAACAGAAAGGGACCAAGTGGGTTAGACCCGCTTGGAATGGGCACACGCCTGCAAGGGGAACAGGCGCGCCTGCTACTTAAGTTGTTTTAATTTGGGTTTTTTGAAAACCCTTGACGGCTACGAAGTGTGACTTTTTGCCCATCTTTGGGCAATTGTTTGAGGGGTCAAACGAAGTCGGATTTCATTGCCTTTCGTTCCTACGCGTTCATCATTCCAAGCCCTTCGAAATGATAGCTTGTTTGGTGTCTGAAGTTTAATGGATGAAGAGATTTAATTCGTTGATGTTAGGCCTTTATGAAAGGCTTACTAACTTCAATTAGCCAAATTAAATCCCTCTTCTTTTATTATTGTCCCACATTGCTCGTAACGAAAAGGGATAGGCCGAGTCCCTACATAAATAGGGGTGCCCCCTCTTCGTTGTAGAGTGCACCAAGTCTTCGATCGAGTAGCTCCGAATTTTGAGCAAGCTCGATCTACGACTTAAACTATTCTTCCTCTCTTCTTCCTATTCTCCTGACTAGTCCTAGCAAGACTACGAAGGGGGTTTTGGATTCGAATCCAGAAGTCTAAGACGCGGATCTGCTTAAGTGAAACGTTCTGCCGCAAGTGATTGGCTCGAAGGCAGGTGTCGGCTCGGGTAGATCAGTTCGGAGGTGCAAGGCAGCTCGGGTGAATCGAGTCAAGGCGATTCGGCTACGAGGAGCATAAGAAGCCGGTGCGATACATCTTGCCTGCCCAAGGGTTGAGATTCTTGGTATTTTCTTTAAAGATTTTTAGTGTAATTTAATTTCGTCGCAGTAGGATAGATCCCTCTTGGGGTGGTCAGATCCACCCCAAGTTGGCATTGATCGGGATAGGTTTTGGCTCTCTCAGGGCCTAGCTAAAATGTTTAGCTAGTATGGTTTTTATTTTCCGCTGCGCTTTAAGCCTCTATGGTCCGTCGGACTTTGGACGGGCACAGATCTGAGCTCTGAGGGTCCGCCAAAATCCGTCAGTGGTATCAGAGCCTCGTTATGCTTGTAGATCTTGACTTGCGACGTTTTTAAATTCATAAATTGCTTATTTTTGAACATATGTTTTTACTTTATGCTAAAATTGGTTTAACAATTTTTTTGTGTTTTAAAAATTGTTTTTATAACATGAAAATGTTTTGGGGGACGTTTTTATATTTTATGTGATAAATTAAATAAGTCTTCTATGTTTAAATGTTTTAACATTTTTCTTTTATGAGATAAAATAATTTTAGTAAACATTTAAAAGTTATTAAAGTATATGTAACAGTATGAAAAAATGTTATTTCATGAGATGATATTAAAAATTTATTTCTTTTAGTTACATAAAAGATTGAAAGATTTTTTTTAACTTTATCTGAAAGTTTTTAAAATTTATTTCGACGATTTTAAAAATGTTTTAAAATTATTTTGTAGTATATGTAACATAAAGAAATTTTTTTTTCAGAGATGGAATTAAAAAATTCATTTCTTTAAGTTACAAAAAGTTTTAAAGATTATTTTATGAGATAATTTATTCTTAAAAAGTTTCATTAATTTTAAATCTTAAGTTTGTATTTAAAATTATTTGATAATTTTATGGAACCTAATTTTATGAGGTAAAATGTTTCTAGCTTTAAAATTTTAGATCTTTAAATTTAAATGTTAAAATTTTAGATTAGCAAGTTAATTATTTATGTTGTAAATAATTTTAACTTGCATGTTCTCTTTATATGTCACATTATTGAACTGTTACGACCTAAAGATCGTGATAGTCCGACCTCCCATCCCAGACCGCCGAAATACCCCACCGGCTCGTCCATCCCTCCTGAAGGACGGCCAACCCAGCGACAGAATGCTCCATGCCCGAATGTCAAAGGGCCGCAGGGCACCAGCCGATCCTAGAGTCCGACGCGACTAGGTGGACGGCGCACTCCCCCTCTGCCGCTGATAGGGGTGCTCTTCGCCACGAACGAGGCGGGACGCGCACCAGTTCTCCCCCGGTTCGACAGGGACAGTGCGCAAAGGGTACGTCCGAACTGCTCATCCTCCATCCGGGCCGACCCGGCGACCCGTCACTGGCCCCACCCCTAGGAGGCGCTCCGACGGTTCATTGGCATATCGGACACGACAAACAACCTAGTACAAGGACGCTACTGACACTATCGCAGCCCGACCGTCTGACAAAGCACCCCCTGGCCGCCGCGCCCCTGACACTTAATGCTTTCGGCATTGACACCCTGACAAAAGTGCCCCTGGCCGTTGCACCGTCTGACAATAGCGTGGCCGACACCCCTGATCTTGACATCCTCATCCGAAGCTTCCACTGACAGCAGTGCCATCTCAGCACACCCAGTCAGCATGCCAGGTCAGCCCCACCTAACCGCCTCCATCAGGTAGAAATACCCCTTCGCCTCCAACGGGGAGAAGGTACCCTCAATCTTATTACTCACACACAAGAGCAAAGGTCTTCCATATCTTTGTTCTTCCACTCATAGCTCGTCACGTACGGTCGACTCGCCTTCAGTCCGACCTGCGTGCCTAGCCCCCGTTTTAAGTCCTATTATTGACTTAGGCATCGGAGAGGCTAAGGATTGGACCCCAACCCGGCCTTTCTGACGAGTTTTTCCTTGCACAGGTTAGCTCGTCATCACCGGTCGTGCTCGCCCTCAACCTGGGCGGTTCAGCCCCTTCTCAGCATCCTACCAGATTCGATACCGTGGTTAGCTTCCACAACAAGTTTAGCCTCATCACCCCACCAATCACCTGTCAAATATCCTACCTTAATCATGTCATTAGCATAATCATCGTGCCCTTGGTTCCCCTTAATACAAATTCATTGTACGCGAGTTATTCTATGCAACAATTGGCGTCGTCTGTGGGAATGAAGGGTCACACCCATGTTAAATCCCATACCAGTCAACCGAAACCCTGACCACGAAAAGGATCCCATGGATCAAGAATCCCACTCCCACCCCGTGACTTCTGCGACTAATCCACCTTCGGAGGAGGAGGTCGAAACAGTCCAGGCCTCGTCCCGCACGGTGCAGCAGAGCTTCGAGACCTTCGCCTAGATGATGGCGGGCTTCACTACGGCTAGAGCTGAAGCACCCCCGGGCCCCTCTGAGCCACCGAACGTGAGGCGGAATCTTAACCCTCAGTTCATTGAAGTAATGGGGGACAAAGGGCTCGCCGAGGAGATAGCGGCCCAACAGAAGCTCTTGATGGAATAAATGGAAATCGCGCGGCTGCGAATGCGCCAGGAGGAAGCGGCTGCCGCACAAAGGCATCAGGATGAAGCGGTCGAGGTCGCCTGGCAAGCCCTCCTCGACAAACAAACCGCCCGACACCGACTCCGCTTCATTATCACGGAACGCAAAAGGCTCCGGAGGGAGAAAGAAGAGATCCAGGAGATCCCGGAGGTGTCGGCGGTGGGCCAGCAATACATGAACGAGCACAGCCCACCGCTCGCCAGGTCCCCGCCTTGGCGGCTAAGTCTACCCAGTCGGCATCACTCCCCAGATCGCCTGGACGAGGAAGTTGTTCGTCAACAGCTCCGCTTCCTCGTCGCAGATTGTGAAGGGCTCCTAAGGGAGAATCAAGAGTGGAGAGAGGTCCCGGAGGCGACGACAATAGGCCTGCGATACTGGAATGACTGTAACCCGCCGCCCGTCAAATTCCCAACTCATGGAGGGAGCCCTCCCCGATGACCACTTCATTATTCCCCGGGGCGTGATGACCGTCGGCAGCCGAGGTAGGACCGAAGCCAAACCCCAGAGTGGCGGAGAGGGCGTGCGTGCTAGAATGCCCCGTCTACCCCGAGGAGGGTACGCCATTGGCGCGGTGGATCACGTCAGCCCCAAGACCCGCGAGATTCAAGGTCCCCCATCTGGCTACCTACGGCGGAAGAGGCGACCCCCTCTCGCACGTACAACAGTACCAGGGGTGATGGAGGCACAGTATGTGGATGACGTGTTCCTATGCCGGTTTTTCTCGCAGAGCCTACAGGACACGGCGCTGGAGTGGTACTATGGCTTGCCGGTGAGATCCATTAGGAGCTTCGGTGAATTATCCCACAAGTTCTGCCAAGAGTTCCAGGCCGGGCACGTAAAGAAGAAGCCCTTGGACTACCTCAGCACAATAATTCAAGGGGAAGGAGAGACGACTGGGAAGTATCTACGCCTCTTTCAAGACGAAAGGCGGGCGGGGGTGGCCTGCGGTAACGAAGTGCTCAAGCTGGCCTTCAAGACGGGGCTGCGAAATCCACAAATTCTTGCTCCGAGACCCGCCGACAGCCTACGACGCGCTGATCGCCCAGGCAGAGAGGTATGCGTTGAGCAAGGAGACTCTCGAAACGAATAAACCGGTCGCTCCTGTGAGGCCACCCCAAGGCGAGCCTCGATCCTTGATCGGCCCCGGATATACACCCGGAGAACGATTGTAGTTTTATCGCAAGCGCATGGTCAAGTGGCGAGCGGGTATCGAACATGAGGAGGTGGTGTTGGTTCCAATCTATCCTAGGTTGGTTTGACTATGAATGTATTATTGGTGGAGATAGTTATGGTGTGATGTAATGGAAATCGTAGTGTTTATCGGTGTCGGTGATAGAGATGTTGGTCAAATATCGATTAGAATACAATATAATAAAAGTGTCTAGAGCTAGGGAATCCCCACCACGGATCATCATTCATCATTGTAAATTGTGAATCTCAATATTGCAAGACTTGTGTCGAGGTGAACTAGTCGTAACTGAATAGAGAACCAAGCTCACGCTCTCGCACTATTGTCGGTCTATAGTAACCTAGATTAGGGCCCACTCTCGTGCAAACCCCAACCTAAGCCACTAGCATGAAGATCGACACATCGTCCAATCGCACCTCGAGCCCACTCTCGTGCAAACTCGAGTTACGACCTAGACTGTGATAGCTCGTATTCGTCCAATCTCTTGCAAACGAATATGGGTATAGATTTATAATAAAAATCCTATCTTTGGTCCAATCTCTTGCAAACCAAGTCTAGAGAATCTCGATTATAAACCTAAATCGAATATCTAGGCCTTCTCATCGATCGGAATCCAATCTCTTGCAAACTCCAAATCGATGGAAATTCCCAGTTATCCGCAATAAATCAATCATAATCTAACCTTCTAGCAATTCTAACAATATATAAATTCATTCTTCACAATTCAGAAATTAGATCCATAGGGTTCATCCCTATGCCCTAGAACAACAATCAACCAATCATAACAATAACGATATAGAGATCAATAAAAGACATTGCTTGCATGTAAAAAGATATCAAATCAAATATTCAAACAACAAGAACAAGGATATTTAGCTTTGATGAAGAACTTCAATCTAATTACAAGCTTTTAGATCCAAGAGGGGGCCTAGAGCATGGCCTAACCTCTAAAATAATCACTAAGAAAACATAATGGGAACTCCTCTCTAATGATGGCTACAAACCTCTTAAATAGCCTCCCAAAACCCTGGCAAATAACCCTTCAAAACCCTTTCAAATTCGTGCCCTAAATCAGCTTGGCCGCAACTTAAAATCGGGGCCCGCAGTCACTCGGGCTGAGTGGGAATATGACTCGGCCGAGTGGAAATTCCAGCACTGCAGCATCAACTTGCAGAAATTCTCCAAATTTCATCCGACCTCCGATTGGTGCGTTCTTGGCAGCATTGGAACCGTCATGAAGTCTATTATCTATAAAAATATGAGAAAAATACTTTGATTGCTGAAATGATAGCAGATTTCACAATAGTGGAAGGCTTTCTGAAAATCTGGGCGCTCGCGTCATCGGCATCACTCGGCCGAGTGGGATTCTTCACTCGGTCGAGTGGGCTTCTCTACTCGGCCGGGTAGGGTCTTCTACAGTTCTGCAAAAATTCCAACGAGTCTGCTTAGATCTCAGGAGAAAAACACTGTAACACTTGGGCGAGTGGGCTTCTTCACTCGGTCGAGTGTGCTTTGCCACTCGGCCGAGTGAGGCTTCTCTAAATTCCAGTAAGTTGGCCTCTTCTCTGGACGAAATCTCTGTAGCACTCGGGCGAGTGGGCTTTCTCACTCAGCCGAGTGGTCTTCCTTGCTCGGCCGAGAGAACATGGCAAATCTTCGGTGTGTATCCATTTCACTTGGGCGAGTGCGGTCCTTCACTCGACCGAGTGAGCAGTCTGCTCAGCCGAGTGGGGTACTTTTGAGCTCTTTTCTTCTCCTTTTCATCTCCTCATCGATTCTATCAAATTCTGTTCTTCTCCACTCATCCTCTAGCGCTGGTAACTCCTCAATAAGGCCATGAACGATGCTCCGTTATGCGTGCAAGTCCTTTAAGCTCATTTTTGCTCATAATTGCTCCATATTTCCTGAAATCCGACAAAAACAAGAAATAGTGAAAAGTATCTCGATATCGTTGAATACTCGTGAAAATTGCACTATGAGCAATCAAAATGGCTTGAAAACATGCAGAAAAAAGGTGTAAAATATGGAGCGATCAAAATCCCCTAATCTTACCTCTTACTCGTCCTCGAGGAAGATAAGTAGAGAGACGAACTCGGGAGATGAAAAAAAGAAAATGAAATGAAAAAGAAAGAACACGAGGTGGAAGGGGTCGCTAGATTATTCTCTCAGATCTCAAGCCATAAGCTACACATCACGATAACTTGGAAAATACGAATCACATGCTATAAGGATTTCATATCTTACTTAGACATGATGCTTGTAAGCTTTTAAGAACAACAAAAGGGATTCTCTAAATTCATACAATCAATTCGTATCCACATCATGCATTTAATAGAATTTAATATACAAATGTTGGCGAGGCACTTTTCAATCAAGAGTTATAACAGAAGCATATATGAATCACACCAAGCATGCAATGAAGAATGGAATAAATCATGGCATTCACATATTTATATCAATTCATAAGAAATCTCCATAGCTAAAGTAATTCGCTAAGTCCCAGTATTATCAAACTTCCTCATTCGTGCACCTCTCCACTCTAATGTCGCACTCACTCATATGGTCAAGTGAATTCACCCCCCAAGCTTAGCTTGAGGCATCGCATCTAAAGGAATATGATAGTGGAAAATGAGATTTTTGCCTTGGTATTCCCAAGTATTTTGTGACTCCAATAATGAGATAGAGAAATATTTTTATTTTTCTTTTTGAACATTTTTTGTTTCTCATTTTTCTTTTTGGATTTTTGTAGGAGCTATATGATTTGTATTTTTGGTTTTTTGCTCCTTTTTGGCTTTTTGGACCTTTTGGAGCAACCTTTTTCTTTTGTAGGGATTTTTGGGAAATAGATGCGATGTAAGTAGCTTTAGGAGATGAACTCAAGTGACATGTAGAGAATAAAAAGATATATGTGTAGAAAGAAATTATGTAACACTCGGTTCATTCTAAGATGTGCACGAACGGTTCAATAAAATAATACTTCAACTAAAAATCATATGTAATCATGGATATTCTCAATCATCTCACTAAAATGTGAAGTCAAGCAGTAAAACGCACAATCATATCAAGCATGCAACAGGAGGCAAATAAGACAATAAGACATATGCTTCCGTTATACAATTGATGCGTGAATCTTGGTGCAATTTCAACTAAAGCATACTAAACACTAATCCATACATTCAACTTCAATTAATATCATGCATTCATATAGAGGAATCGTCAAGAGAAATTGATTTGCAAGCACATGTGAATAGCAAAACTATGGAATACTCTAAGTAGCATGGCATGGAATAATAAGCATCGTGATGGCTACTAAAGCAATAAGATATATAATCATAAGGAACAAATCTAGCAAAAGGAGGAAAAGAAAATAAAGAAATAAAAAAAGAGAGGACAGAAAAGAAAAAACAAGCACACAATATGATGCATGAACACACATGGAAGGAAAATAAGATGGAAAAATCAAAAAGACGATGCAAAAAATTTTGAAATTTTTTTAAAAACCCTAAAATAAAGTAAAAATGCAACTAATGCATCTAAATGGCATGGAAATGCACTCCCTCAAGCTTAAACTTCACATTGTCCTCAAGGTGATCATAGTGGAAGAATATGAGAAACAACGATAATAATGGGGGGTGAATGAAAAATGATGAAATGAATGACATGAAATCCTAATGCAACTACATGCGCATACAATGATGAATGAGAGCGCCTTCCCCCAAGCTTATACCAAACAATCCTATTGAAATGAATCGATCAATAAAATCATGACTTTACAAAGCATGATCAAGTCAAATGAATAGGAAAGTAAGTATTCACTTGAAAGAGATGCTCGATAGGTGGGGAGCAAAAGGGTGTGACACATCAAAATATGAAGAGGGCAAGTAATTTATATAATGGGGTTTGGGTGTAAAAAATTTTGTTGCCGTCATATGAGGTGATATTTATTCAATCAAATCTATAAGGTCCTCTCGCTGTCGAGAGGATTCGTGTTTATTTAAAGCATAAAATACTACACTATTGGATTGATATCACCTACAGCAAAAGGCGGATCCAGTATCTTTGCTGGTACAGGCAACTGCTCCAACTGCTCTTTCCGTGGCTCCGCAGGTGCATGTGTCCATGGACTCCAACGAACTCCAGCAATGCATCCCCTGGCATTCTCACAAGGACTCCACCTGTACCCTGCAGAGAATAGGATGCATCAGTTTGCTGCAAAAAATTCACCCTCGTAATAAAAGTATTCCAAAGAGGATCGTCTATATAAATATATGAAATAAATAATGGTGGACGATACTTCCCTGGAAATAATACAATATCCTCTCGTGCTATGATAGTTGTCTCTGTGGTGTCCTCTCTAAGCTGCTCAGGTAACTTTAGATCATAGGTGTGGGCCTCCTCAATAGGCTCGTCAAACTGTAACAGGTCCAAGCATACCTCCAATCCATAATCGTACGTGCACTACAAAAGGTATGACGTGTCAAAAATATCTGAATCAAAGTAAATATCAAATAGGATACATAATTCAGAAATATGGGATGTGTAAAAATTTCTCCCTGAGTGGGAGCAATAAGCTCTGTGGGATAGTCCTCGACGTCAGTGGAAGGATGAGGTGGCTGCGGGAGCTCTAATGGAGGAGGATAGTGCTCGGGATCCTCATGAATGGCTGTGTCCTCGTCTCGATGTACAACCTCCTCGGTGATAAGCTCTGGCTCTGCATGTAAGGCCTCCTCAAAAACATGCTCTGGCTCTGCATGTAAGGCCTCCTCGTCAATATGCTCAGGCTCGATAGTGTGCTCCTTTGCCTTCTCATCAACTATCAATATAGGCTCTCTCTGGAATGGTGATGGTGGCTGCTCAGGTGTGTCAACTTGTGGGGATGTATCATGTGGTGGAGAATGCCCGCAAGCAATCTGAAAATATAGTCTATCCCCCTCAAGACTAACATGGATGTCCTCCTTAATTGTTCCTACAGCTGAAACACGGTTCATAACAAAATCTACAAATCGTAGCTTAAATGCATCACCTGCTGTAATGCTCGGTGAACCTCACTGACTCCAAGAGGCCCTCCAATAATCTCTGAAATGCGTCCTCCTCTGACTGCGCATATGACTCAATATCTGCTTCCTCCATGGCCTCTTCATACATCCATTCTTTATATACAATAGTTGTATCGTAGGATGTGGGATCGACGACGACACATTCTGGCTCTGGCAATATGACTCGCAATGCTTCTTGCTCATAAAATGAAGAAGCAGAACGAATGTGTTTGGAAATCCATGCAACCTTAAGCATGAGTGCATTCATTTCAAGTTCCCTCTTCACCCATTCCAATTGAAGATCGCCCTTATCAAGCCTGGCTTGTATTTCAACTTGATGCGCATGCATCTCATCAAAAAAGTATTCTCTTGTCTGAGCACTCTGATCAAAATAGTATTCTCCCGTCTGAGCACTCTGATCATAATAGTATTCTCCCATCTGAGCACTCTGATCATAATAGTATTCTCCCATCTGAGCACTCTGATCAAAATTTGTGGTCCACGTAGTATAATCCATGGCACCTGATCAATAAAGAGAAATACCTGGAGAAAAATATCAGTGGCACAAAAGAATATAGAAATGATAATAATGGTGGCGGGGGTGAAAATTCCATTTTGTTAAAAAAAAATTTCGTAGTCTAATCAACCTAATTGTGACAAATTGGCACCCAACGGAAAACACCTCCCCGGCAACGGTGCCAAAAACTTGATCGGCCCCGGATATACACCCGGAGAACGATTGTAGTTTTACCGCAAGCGCATGATCAAGTGACGAGCGGGTATTGAACACGAGGAGGTGCTGTTGGTTCCAATCTATCCTAGGTTGGCTCGACTATGAATGTTTTATTGGTGGAGATGGGTATGGTAGATGTAATGACAATGGGGATGAATGTCAGTGTCGGTGATAGAGATGTTAGTCAAATATCGATTCAAATACAATATAATAAAAGTGTTTAGGGCTAGGGAATTTCCACTACGGATCGTCATACATCTCTGTGAATCGTGAATCTCAATATTACTAGACTTGGGTTGAGGTGAACTGTAACGACCAGTTTTCGTCGTTACGTTATGTTTATATTTTCTCTCGTGTATTTTTCCCAGTATCCGTCACTTGACATTTCTGTCCCCGTACCCGTATCTGTATTCCACTTCTAACTTTTTGCATGGTAGCTATCATTATCATGGTTATTTTAAACTACTGAAATAAATTCTTCGTGTAATTATTTTAGAAATATCTTTTTATAATTTTTGAATTCGACTTTCGAATTCGACTTTTAAATTTTAAATTTCAAGCAGCCTTCTATTTTTTAAAACCCCTCCTCTTAAAATCTGTTTTTAAGTTTCAATTCAAAATTCAAAATCAAATTCAAAGTTTTTTTAAAATGTTTGAAAACTTTCCTTATTAGATCCTAATAAAATCTATTTAATTCTCCTTTTCAAAACTTCCCATATTACAACCCATTTAAACCTATAATTAATTAGCCCTAAATTTTCCTTATTAATCATATTAATAATCTTTTTAAAAACCTTTTCCTGATTAACTTTTTGGTCATTCAAAAGATTTCCATTACATCCTTTCCTATTTAACCCCAGTCACGCACAGCTGCCTCTACGCTATTTCTTTATAAATCTTAAACATAGGGCTCAGCCGCAGCCTACACCCAATTTTCATTTTAATAAAACCCTAACATCTTTAAACCCTCTCCCCTTCTTCTTTCACGCGACAACCTCATCGACGCACAGGCCATGTTCAGCCGCCCCCTCTTCTTCTTCTATTCTTCTTCTTCTCAAACCCACAACCCCCTCCCTCTCGTGGATCTCTTCACCCCGCTCACACACAACCGCAACCAACGCCTTCGCCCCTACTCACCACCGACAGCCGTACCCTTCGACACCCTCAACAGCCTCCACGCAATCCCACCGCTCCGACCCATTTCTCCGATCCCGAGCGCCTCTCCGTCCATAGCCCCTACTTCCGATGCTCATCTCCAACGCCCCTCTCTCAATTTCCCCTCGCCGTAGCCCAGAACCTCCATCAACCTCACCCCCATGCCGGCGGCACCTCCGATCGCCCTCCGCTCTAAGATCTTCTCCTTCGAGCCCGCCTTCTCCGTTCATCCCATCTCCCCTGTCTCAGCTCCATTCCACTATTCGTAACAGAGGAACCCCCCCAACACCGGTCTCCACCCCACTTCCCGACAACCCGCCGCCCCCTCACCTCCGATCTCGCCTCATCCCACCTTCGACGCCGACAGCCCCCGCTCGCCTTCGATCTGCACCCAGAGCCCGAAGCCGCCTCCGATTCGTCGCCTGGGATCCGTCGCCGCCCAACGCCCTCGGATCGCCACCCCACAGTGCCTCGATGCGCTCAGCCCCGAGTTGCTTGGCCCCGATCACCGCCCGAAGTCCCCGAACCCCTGATCTGCGCCGCCCGTGTCAAGGCTGCCCTCTGGGAACTGATCGCTGCCTTTCTTCGAGAGCCTCGTGACGTCAACCCAGCGGCGGCCTCCCCTTCATCCACTTGCCGGCGACACCCTATCTCCAGCCTCTCCGAGCCGCACGGCGCCTCCTCCGCCCTGCCCCCGACTCTGCTCCGCTGAAATCGAGCCGCCCCCTTCTTACTGCTGCAAACCAACGGAGGGAAGAAAGAACAAAGGTGAGAAAAGAATGGTGAAGGAGGTTTAAGATATTTATATGTTAAGTATAATATTATAAATGAGTATGTAGTACATCTCGTGAGATGTGTTAATTATGATATTTGGTGATGGGTACTGTAAGCTATTTCACATCCTATATGTATAGATATATAAATTATATTATGCAGTATCCTTATAAGTTAGATAATTATAAAGATACGGGAGGTTAGCTTCTAATAAAGTTAGTGCATAACATTAGACCTATTACGAGTACTTTAGTGATTTTATTATCAGCTAGTTATATTTTTATTATAGTACATTAATATCTTTTAGTTAAACACCTTTTAGCTTAATATCTCTACTCATGACGCAGAGTGATACATCGTGTCTTCTCTGCTATTGCTTGAACACCCAGAACCAACTATACCAGGCAAGTGTACATTCTTACCGCTGCTTTTCTCCTGAATGTTTTAAATTGAGATATCATGTTCTGCAAGTGCACCTTGTTGCAGTTAAATTAGTGTAAACTGAGATTTTATGATTGGCAAGTACTTACCTCTTGCAAGTATATTATTTTTCTACAACTCTTTCAAGACGCAAGTATATACAACCTGCAAATATATGGTTTCTTTCCTACAACTTTTGATGGCGCAAGTATATTACTTTCTTCAGACTTTTTCCAAAGACGCAAGTATTTTATCGTGTACTAAACTTAAAAAGTAACGCACATCTTTGGTACTGCCTAGTAAGCAACTTTCATATTCGGAAAAGTCTTTAATGAATCCGTTTAATGTATTGGTTGTACTGTGCACCCTATTGGCCCTTGGGGCTATTACAGATATTTGGGTCTTCGGACAATTTACGGATCATTGGGTCTTCGGGCAATTACGGAATGACATAACTTGAGAAAAATCGTGAAATTATGAATCGTGCGCCCAAGAGTCGAAATCGTGAAATCGTGATGTCATGCAAGTTGAGAAACTCGGGCGTGCTTGTGAAATGGATTAGGCTGGCTCGTGTTCCAGCAAGAACACTTGGGTGGGGTAGTCTAGTGTAGTAGAGGCTGGAAAGCTGGATTACACTCTAGTGGTGAACTTGACCGACACCTGGCCGGGTCGGTGAGTATAGAGTCACGGGTAGCTCCCGTTGACTTGGGTGTGATGCTGGTCACCTCCCCCTCAGACGCTGGGCTTGTCACTAGATAGGAGATTGATTGATTGGTTGATTGATGCACCCTTCGCTTCACCTCTGCTGATGCTATGGAGTAAACTACTAAAATTATTGTCACGATTGACTATTGTTGTGCACACCACACTTATCCATACATATTGTTGTACGCACTACGCTTGACACTACTTTTGCTGTACACACCACACTTGCTACACATATTGCTGTACACACTACACCGTCACGACTATTGTTGTATACACTACACTTGCCATGCCAGTTTACTTTACATGTGTGACCATTTGATGCTAACGTTTTTAAAAGCTTGCCGAGCGACCCTCGCTGACGTATATTTCTTGTCTTATGAAATATACGTCAGGTATTAGACAGATTTGAAGAGGAGCAAGTCCTGGGACTGAGCAGCTTGACCAGGGTGCCCAGACGCTGAGATCTGCCGCTAGAGAACAACGTGCCTTCGCAACGCTGCTTAAGAATAATATTTGTTGTATTCATATTCCAGTGTAATTCTGTTTGCGTTTCTGTATCTAATGGCCACGTTGGCCTTATTTGTGTGCTTGTACATCTGGGCATCAATGTGTTTCCTTTTTGTTCCGAGTTTGCCCACAGACGCTTATTGGGTTGGAGTTCACCGCTCCAGCCCAAGCGGGCCCGCTCACGTCCTCGCTCCCAAGTATAATGGGAAGCGGGGCGTGACATGAACTAGTCGTAACTGAATAGAGAACCAAGCTCACGCTCTCGTGCTATTACCGGTCTATAGCAACCTAGATTAGGGCACACTCTCATGCAAACTCTAACCTAAGCCACTAGCATGAAGATCGACATCATCGTCCAATCGCACCTCGAGCCCACTCTCGTGCAAACTCGAGTTACGATCTAGGTTGTGATAGTTCATATTCGTCCAATCTCTTGCAAACGAATATGGGTATAGATTTATAATAAACCCCTAGCTTTGGTCCATTCTCTTGCAAACCATGTCTAGATAATCTCGATTATAAACCTAATTCGAATATATAGGCCTTCCCATCGATCGGAATCCAATCTCTTGCAAACCCCAAATCGATGGAAATTCCTAGCAATCCGTGATAAATCAATCAAAACCTAATCTCCTAGCAATTCAAGCAACTTAAAAATTCATTCATCACAAATTTGAAATTAGATCCATAGGATTCATCCCCATGCCCTAGAACATCAAATCTACTCAAGCATAGCAATAACGATATAGAGATCAATAAAAGATATTGCTTGCATGTAAAAAGATATCAAATCAAAGATTCAAACAAAAAGAACAATGATACTTAGCTTTGATAAAGAACTTCAATCCAATTACAAACTTTTTGATCCAAGATGGGGCCTAGGGCATGGCCTAACCTCTAAAATAATCACTAAGAAAACATCATGGAACTCCTCTCTGATGACAGCTATAAACCTCTTAAATAGCCTCCCAAAACCCTAGCAAATAACCCCTCAAAAATCTCTCAAATTCGTGCCCTAAATCAGCTTGGCCGCAACTTAAAATCTGGGCCCGCAGTCACTCATGACTCGGCCGAGTGGAAATTCCAACACAGCAGTATCAACTTGCAGAAATTCTCCAGATTTCATCCGACCTCCGATTGGCGTATTCTTGGCAGTGTTGGAACCATTATGAAGTCTATTATCCATAAAAATATGAGAAAAATACTTTGATTGTTGAAATGATAGGAGATTTCAAAATAGTGGAGGGCTGTCTGAAAATCTGGGCGCTCGTGTCATCGGCATCACTCGGCCAAGTGGGATTCTTCACTCGGTCAAGTGGGCTTCTCTACTTGGCCGAGTAGGGTCTTCTACGGTTCTCCAAAAATTCCAGAGAGTCTGCTTAGATCTCAGGAGAAAAACCCTGTAACACTCGGGAGAGTGGGTTTCTTCACTCGATCGAGTGGGCTATGCCACTTGGCCGAGTGAGGCTTCTCTAAATTCCAGTAAGTTGGCCTCTTCTCTAGACGAAATCTCTATAGCACTCAGTCAAGTGGGCTTTCTCACTCGGCCGAGTGGTCTTCCTTGCTCGGTCGAGTGAACATGGCAAATCTACGGTGCGTATCCGTTTCACTCGGGCGAGTGCGGTCCTTCACTCGACCGAGTGAGCAGTCTGCTCTGCCGAGTGGGGTACTCTTGAGCTCTTTTCTTCTCCTTTTCGTCTCCTCATCGATTCTATCAAATTTTGTCCTTCTCCACTCATCCTCTAGTGCTGGTAACTCCTCAATAAGGCCATGAACGATGCTTCGTTACGCGCGCAAGTCCTTTAAGCTCATTTTTGCTCCCAATTGCTCCATATTTCCTGAAATCCGACAAAAACAAGAAATAGTGAAAAGTAACGCGATATTGTCGAATACTCGTGAAAATCGCAATATGAGCAATCAAAATGGCTTGAAAACCTGCAGAAAAAAGGTGTAAAATATGAAGCGGTCAAAATCCAAAACTTGATCGACACCGGATATACACCCGGAGAACGATTGTAGTTTTACCACAAGCGCGGGGTCAAGTGGCGAGCGGGTAACAAACACGAGGAGGTGGTGTTGGTTCCAATCTATCCTAAGTTGGCTCGACTACGAATGTTTTAATGGTGGAGATGGATATGGTATGATGTAATGACAATGGTGATGGATGTAGGTGTTGGTGATAGAGATGTTCGTCAAATATCGATTCAAATACAAAACAACAAAAGTGTCTAAGGCTTCGGAATTCCCACTACGGATCATCATACATCTCTGTGAATCATGAATCTCAATATTACTAGACTTGTGTTGAGGTGAACTAGTCGTAACTGAATATAGAACCAAGCTCACGCTCTCGTGCTATTGCCGGTTTATAGCAACCTAGATTAGGGCCCACTCTCATGCAAACCCTAACCTAAGCCACTAGCATGAAGATCGACAGCATCGTCCAATCGCTCTTCGAGCCCACTCTCGTGTAAACTCGAGTAACGATCTAGGTTGTGATAGTTCATATTCGTCCAATCTCTTGCAAACGAATATGGGTATAGATTTATAATAAAAATCCTAGATTTGGTCCAATCTCTTGCAAACCAAGTCTAGAGAATTTTGATTATAAACCTAATTCGAATATATAGGCCTTCCCATCGATAGGAATCCAATCTATTTCAAACCCCAAATCGATGGAAATTCCTAGCAATCAGTGATAAATCAATCACAACCTAATCTCCTAGCAATTCTAGCAACTTAGAAATTCATTCATCACAAATTTTAAATTAGATCCATAGGGTTCATCCCCATGCCCTAGAACTTCAAATCTACTCAAGCATAGCAATAATGATATAGAGATCAATAAAAGACATTGCTTGCATGTAAAAAGATATCAAATCAAAGATTCAAACAACAAGAACAAGGATACTTAGCTTTGAAGAAGAACTTCAATCCAATTACAAGCTTTTAGATACAAGAGGGGGCCTAGGGCATGGCCTAACCTCTAAAATAATCACTAAGAAAATATCATGGAACTCCTCTCTAATGACGGCTACAAACCACTTAAATAGCCTCCCAAAACCCTAGCAAATAACCCCTTAAAACCCTCTCAAATTCGTGCCCTAAATCAGCTTTGCCGCAACTTAAAATCTGGGCCCGCAGTCACTCGGGCCAAGTGGGAATATGACTAGGCCGAGTGGAAATTTCAGCACTGCAGCATCAACTTGTAGAAATTCTTCAGATTTCATCCGACCTCCGATTGGTACATGCTTGGCAGCGTTGGAACCGTCATGAAGTCGACTATCCATAAAAAATATGAGAAAAATACTGTGATTGCTGGAATGATAGCAGATTTAAAAATAGTGAGAGGCTATCTTAAAATCTGGGCGCTCGTTTCATCGGCATCACTCGGTCGAGTGGGATTCTTCACTCGGTTGAGTGGGCTTCTCTACTCGGTTGAGTAGGGTCTTCTGCGGATATCCAAAAATTCCAGAGAGTCTGCTTAGATCTCAGGAGAAAAACCCTGTAACACTCGGGCGAGTGGGCTTCTTCACTCGGTCGAGTGGGCTTTGCCACTCGGCCGAGTGAGGCTTCTCTAAATTCCAGTAAGTTGGCCTCTTCTCTGGACGAAATCTCTGTAGCACTTGGGCGAGTGGGCTTTCTCACTCGGCCGAGTGGTCTTCCTTGCTCGACCGAGTGAATATGGCAAATCTTCGGTGTGTATCCGTTTCACTCGGGCGAGTGCGGTCCCTCACTCGACCGAGTGAGCAGTCTGCTCGGTCGAGTGGGGTACTCTTGAGCTCTTTTCTTCTCCTTTTCGTCTCCTCGTCGATTCTATCAAATTCTGTCCTTCTCCACTCATCCTCTAGCGCTGGTAACTCCTCAATAAGACCATGAACGACGCTCAGTTACGCTTGCAAGTCATTTAAGCTCATTTTTGCTCCCAATTGCTCCATATTTTCTGAAATCCGACAAAAACAAGAAATAGTGAAAAGTAAAGCGATATCGTCGAATACTCGTGAAAATCGTAATATGAGCAATCAAAATGGCGAGAAAACATGCAGAAAAAAGGTGTTTAATATGGAGCGATCAAAATCCCCCAAGCTTACCTCTTACTTGTCCTCGAGGAAGATAAGTAGAGAGACGAACTCGAAAAATGAAAACAAACGAAATGAAAGGAAAGAAAAAGAATACGAAGTGGAAGGGGTCGCTAGATTATTCTCTCAGATCTCAAGCCATAAGCCACGCATCACGATAACTTGGAAAGTACGAATCACATGTTATAAAGATTTCATATCTTACTTAAACATGGTACTTGCAAGCTTTTAAGAACAATAAGAGTGACTCTCTAAATCCATACAATCAATTCATATCCACATCACGCATATCATAGAATTTAATATACGAATGTTGGTGATGCACTTTTCAATCAAGAGTTATAACAGAAGCATATAAGAATCACACCAAGCATGCAATAGAGAATAGAATAAGAGACATGTCATTCACATTTTCATATCAATTCATAAGAAATCTCCATAGATAAAGTAATTCGCTAAGTCTCAGTATTATCAAACTTCCCCATTCGTGCACCTCTCCACTCTAATGTCGCACTCACTCATATGGTCAAGTGAATTCACCCCCCAAGCTTAGCTTGAGGTATCGCATCTAAGGGAATATGATAGTGGAAAATCAGATTTTTGCATTGGATTTCCCAAGTATTTTGTGGCTCCAATAATGAGATAGAGCGATAATTTTCTTCCTTTTTTTGAACTCTCTCTCTTTCTTTTCATATTTTTCTTTTCGGAATTTTTTCGGAGCTATTTGATGTGTACTTTTGGTTTTTGGTTCCTGATCGGAGCCCCGGGAGTGCGAACACGCAACCGGGGCACGCGACTCGCTAGTCTTACCGCAAGCTCACGGTGTAGCGGCGAGCGGGTATCGAACACGAGGAGGTCAAATGACAGTGTCTTCTTCAACTCACCTGGCTATAAGAACAGTCGAGAAATGTTCGCAATAAAGCGGTCACAGTCGTTCAATTGTATAAAAGGAATATCAAATTAATAAAGACGCATAGGGGGTAAGGAATCCCCGCTACAAACCGTATCTCATCATTGTGATTCATAGGTTTCACAATTGCTAGACTTGAAATTTAGGTGAACTAGTTGCAACTAAATGTAGAACCAAGCTCATGCTCTCGCGCTATTGCCAGTCTATAGCAACCCTAAGGTATGGTCCAATCTCTTGCAAACCCTAACCTAAGCAAGCTAGCGTGAAGAACAACATCATCGTTCAATCGTATCTCGAGCCCACTCTCGTGCAAACTCGAGCTACGACCAAGGTTGGGATAGTTCCTACCCGTCCAATCTCTTGCAAACGGGTATTGGTATAGAATTGCAATCGAAACCCTAGTTTCGGTCCAATCTCTTACAAACCGATTCCGGAGAAATCCAATTGTAACCGAATTCGAATTTCTAGGGCTTCCTATCGAGTTGGGATCCAATCTCTTGCAAATCCCAATCGGTATGAATCCCTAGCTATTCGTATTAAATCAATCCCAAAGTAACCTTAATCAATTCTAGCAATAATTTCACCAATTCATCACAAATTAGAAATAGGGTTCGTAGGGTTCATCCCTATGCCCTAAGACGATAAAACTACTCACAATTCATAATGAAATTCAATAGAAATTCACAAATAAAATCAATAGAATTCATTGCAATATTCAATATATCAATAAAAATGAGGTTTTTGATAGAGGGAGAGATAACCCAATGGAGATTCAATAGCATCCAACAAAATAACACTTTTCTCTCTCCCCTAAAAGCTCAATCTAATCTCCTAAAAGTAATCTACAAAAGGCTGCAAAAAGTTCTGAAAAAGCTCTCCAAAAATAGGTTAAAAACTAGGGTTAAATACCCCCCAAAATCACCCAAAAAACTGTGACGAAAATACCCCTGCGCAGCCTCAAAATCGCAATTTACGCTACAGGCAGCGTGGCTCACTCGGCCGAGTGACAAATGTCATTTGGCCGAGTGACAAACCCTGACAAATTCCAGTAACTTAGGACTTTTGGGGATCGGCTCCTTGGGAGTCACTCGGCCGAGTGACTTTCTTTGCTTCGACCGAGGGGACTTCTTCACTCGGCCGAGTCGGAACTCGGGAGTCGACTGACAGATTACAGTAAGTCTGGACTTTTCGTTGCCGTCGTCTTGATGCCACTCGGGCGAGTGGTGTCTCCGTGGTTCGACCGAGTGGGCTGGCGATGGTCGGCCGAGTGCATGCTGATACTCTATCTTCTGCGTGTCAGATCTAGTCAGCCTAGCGACTCCTTCAATCGGCCGAGTGACATGCAGAAAATGCCCAATCTTCGTATTTTTGCTTCCTCGTCGCTCCTACGACGTTCTTTCTTCTTCTACTACTCTCCAATAGCAAAATTCTCCTCAAAAGAGTCACGGGTGACACTCCGGAGTGGGTGCATCTCAGAATCACTCCAAATCGCTCGAAATCACCTGAAATTCGACAAAAACAAGAAATCGTGAAAAGCATCGCAATTTTCTCGAGAAATCGTAAAAAACGTGATTCGAGCGATTAAAATGGCATGCAAACATGCAGAAAAAAGGTGTAAAATATGGAGTGATCAAAATCCCCCAAGCTTACCTATTACTCGTCCTCGAGGAAGATGAGTAAAAAGCGAACCCGGTGGATAAAGGAAATAGAAACGATGGAAAGGCGAAAAATGAAAAAAAAACGAAAAACATAATAGAAAATGAAGAGGGAAGCTGCTAGATCATTTTTCTCAGGGCGTGGGTTTTGCTTACTCATATAGCACGCATCGAAAGTAAAAACACATGTCAAAGACTTTTATCTCGATATCATAGTATAATGATGCATTTGAAATAGAAAACCCAAGAATATCAATATAGCATGAAAAATGGAATAATTCTAGAATTAGCATCGTCCGAAGCATCTAAAGCGGTATACAATATCGTAGATCACACACTTTTCAATTGAATGCTTTCTATAAGGAATATAAGAGATATCACACAATAGAGTAGTAAGAATAGAAAAGTGTGGTTTTCATGAGATGAATGCTAAGCGTAGATTTCTGGATTTCGTGAAACTTTAGCGATCTCACCGAGTATAAAATATTACTTAGCCTTGGTTGCCATGCACCGTCAAGTAGTCACTCTCTCATACATCATAGGATCCTCTCCCCTAAGCTTATCCATAAGCGTGGTGGCATAAACAAAACAATATTTACATCCCCGTTTCTTTTGAAGCTCCAAAAGTCAAAGAAAATAAAAAATAAAAGCAAAAGAGGGAAGAAAGAGAGAAAGGATATGAGATGGGATCGTTTTCAAACTTCTTTTCTCTTTTCTTTTCTTTTTATTTTCTCTTTTTTTATTTTTTAGCATATATACACAAATGATCCCAAATCAAAAGAGAAGGATATACAAGTATTTTTTTCTTTTTGGTTTTGGAGAATTTGGAGCATGAGATATAATAACGGGGGGATGCCAATAATAGAATTGCTAAGGGGAGATTCACCAATGAATTTAAAGTAGAGATATGATGTTCAAGATATGTGGAGAAAGAAATAAATGTATCTCTCTGTTCACTCTATAGGACGTGCATGACAACTTCAGCAGGGTAATTTAATCTACTCAGTTTGATCTCAAAAAGTAAACTAATCCAGATTTGTCAATGCTAGCAAACATTCAATCAACCTGAAGTGAAGCGTACAAATCATGCAATAAGAAGTGATATGAGAAAAGAAAGCAGTACTCCAGATATAAGCATCAATGCGTGAATCTTGGTGTGTTTTCTACGATAGCATACATATGAATCTTCAGACATCAGCTAATAATAGAATTTCATCCATTTTCATACGGAAAAAGAAGTGGGTCACTATTTCTAAATGCAAAACAGGACGTAGCATATGATATCAGAAACAAAAGCTATGACATGACAAATTTAGCATGCATATATAGAAAAGCTAACACCACGTCATCGTCATCACAGAAAAATCATCTCTATCAAAAGATGAAAGAAACAAAGATAAAAGAAAACAGAAATGCCGACCAGCGAGACACCGCTCGGCCGACCGGATCGGACACGTTTTATGTGTGCACTCGGCCGAGCGACGGAAGCCACATCGGCCGAGTGACAAGACCCCGTCCACCCGAGTGGCGCTCAGACGAAGCCATTCAAAAATCGCCAACTTACTGTTTTTCGTCTGCCTGAGCTTCAAAAGACCAACTCGGCCGAGTGGCAAATGCCGACCGCCCGAGTACTAAGAAGCCATCGGCCGAGTGACGACAACTCACTCGGCCGAGCGACCCCCGAAGTGAAGACCCCCGAAGACCCAGACTTACTGGAAATTTACAGGGTTTCTCACTCGGCCGAGCGACTTTTGTCACTCGGCCGAGTGCGACGCGCTGCCTGTAGCGAAAATTGCGGTTTTCAGGCTGCGTAGGGGCATTTTGGTCACAGTTTTTTGGACGATTTTGGGGGGTATTTAACCCCTGTTTTTACCCTGGGTTAGGGAGCTTTTCTCTTTACTTTTTGCAGCTTTTTAGATTAACTTTTTGGCTTTAGATTTTTGTGATTGGAGAGGAGAGAAAAGTTGATTTTTGTTGGATTATTGGAAGAACTCCATTGGTTTGTCTCTCTCCCCTCTAAAAATACTATTTTTATTGCTTATCTCAATATTGTGATGAATTCTCTTGTTAATTTCATTGATTATTTTTGTATTTGTGCTATGAATTGTGAGTAGTCTACACGTCTTGGGGCGTGGGGATGAACCCTACGAGCCCAATTTCAGATTTGTGATGAATTGGGGGAAATATTGCTAGAATTGCTATTAGGGTTAGATTGGGATCGATTTACTACGGATAGCTAGGTATTCATACCGATTGGGATTTGCAAGAGATTGGATCCCAACTCGATAGGAAACCCTAGAAATCCGAATTGGGTTGGAATCGAATTTCCGTAGTATCGGTTTGCAAGAGATTGGACCGATACTAGGGTTTCCGGTTGCAATTCCGTGCCGATACCTGTTTGCAAGAGATTGGACGGGTAGGAACTATCCCAACCTAGGTCGTGGCCCGAGTTTGCACGAGAGTGGGCTTGGGGCGCGATTGAACGATGATGTTGATCCTAATGCTAGCTTGCCTAGGCTAGGGTTTGCAAGAGATTGGACCCGAACCTAGGATAGCTATAGACCGGCAACAGCGCGAGAGCGTGAGCTAGGTATTACATTCAGTTGCAACTAGTTCATCCAAAATTTTATTCTAGCAATTTTGATACCAATGAACCATATTGACGAAATACGGTGAGTGGCGGGAATTCCCCATTCCATACGCGTCTTTATTTGATTTGATATCTTCGTACTTTGTCAGACGATTGTGACAGGATCGCCAAAGGCAAATTCTCTCTTTTCCGTTCTTAATAGCCAGGTTGTTCGGAGCAAGCACTTTCATTCGTCCTCCCTGTGTTCTATAACCCGCTCGCCGCTACACCGTGCGCTTGCGGTAAAACTACACAGTCGCACTTTTGGGTTACATTCCGGAGCGATCAAGTTTTTGGCGCCGTTGCCGGGGAACGACATTTTGACGGTGTTCGGCATTGACCACCCGGTTATTTCTTCTTTCTTTCTTTCTTTACTTTCTTCTATATCTTGTTATAACTCTTTTTGCAGCCCTATTTGCATATTCTCCCCGTATTTTGCATAAGATCTTAACAGGGAGAATGGAGGATGCAATGTCGACAACAGAACTCAGTCAGGAGATTATGACTCCTTCACAGACCTCCTTAAGGAGCTTGTCGATGAGGTCCATGCTACCGGAGCCTTTGCTATCGATATCAAGGAACCCGACGAACAAATGTTTGCTAGTTTTGTGATGGACCAAGTCTCCCCGGATGGGACTATCGGGGGAAATGTCAGAGTTGATGTGATCGACGACAAGTTATATTTCGAAAACGGTAGAACAAATGTCGAAGAACACTATACTCCCGAAGAATCCTTCGAGCAAACCGACGTTCAGGGAGTTACACTCTATGACGCTCACTCTTGCTTTTATGAATCGTCTGATGTGTTTCTCGATTCCAGGCACGAACCAGAGCAGAGTGAAGGTTTCGACGATGCTGGCACAGAATCGGAGAGTGCCTATTTCGATGCATCGTCCTCACTAAGTAGTGAGTCTGAGTCTTCGCAAGAGAGCGCGCCACCTGAACATGAACTAAACCCGGATGACAAGGAAGAAGCCAAACTCATGCGAGCTGATGAAGTAGAAGGAGCAGCACCTCTTGAGGTAGAACTTAAACAGTTACCTCCGAATCTAAGGTATGCCTTTTGGGTAATAAATTAACTTTCCCGGTGATAGTCAATTCCCACCTCACGCAAGATCAACTTGAAAAACTCCTAGACGTTCTTAGGAGCCACAAAGATGTCCTTGGCTACACTATCTCCGATCTAAAAGGGATAAGCCCTAGGCTTTGCACACATAGGATCCATTTGGAGGATACCGACGCCATCTCCATAGAGCCTCAAAGGAGGTTAAACCTGAATATGAAGGAGGTGGTTAAAAAGGAAATCCTAAAATTGCTCGACGCCGGTATCATTTATCCCATCTCTGACAGTAGATGGGTTAGCCCCGTTAACGTCGTCCCCAAGAAAGGGGGATGACAGTCATAAAAAATGAAAAAGGTGAGCCCATATCTACACGCACCGTCACGGTATGGCGAATGTGCATTGACTATAGGAAACTAAATAAAGCTACCCGAAAGGACCGTTGCCGGGGAGGCGATTGCGTTTGATCTTACCACCCTAGCTATTTCTTTCTTTTTGTTTTTATTTCATTATTTTTTTTACCTAACCCTTCCATTGTGCTAATCACTTCTTTGAAACTTTGTTTTCCCGTGCATGAACACGAGATCAACGGCGGACCCTGAAGCTATATTATTTGATCCCGAGATTGAGCGTACTACGCGGAGAATCAGAGCGGAGAGAAGACAAGATCCGGAAGGGAGGTTTATGACCAACCCGAAAACTGCGGAACAATTAGCGGCAAGAATGGCGAGGATTATTTCTATTCGAGATATGCTCCGGCCTAAGACCTCTTCTACGACCTCATCTATTGCCATGCCGGAGCTGGCGGCTGACAAGAACTTTGAGCTGAAGACTAGACTAGTGGTTCTGATGCAGCAGGATCCATTTCATGGGAATGCCCATGAAAATCCCCACTACCACATCCAACTATTTTTGTCGAAGTGCGCCACATTTCAGATGACGGGGGTCTCCATCGATGCCATCAGACTGCGTCTCTTCCCCTTCACACTAAAGGATAAAGAACTTTATTGGTTGAGGACGCAAGCTGATGGAGTCTTTACCACATGGGACGAGTTGGCGAGTGCATTCATTGACAAGTTCTATCCGCCCTCCAAGACGGCAAAGATTCGGAGCGCTCTTATCTCCTTCAAGTAAGGACCCCAAGAGACGCTCTATGAGGCTTGGGAGCGTTTCAAAGACCTGCAGCATCAGTGTCCGCACCATAGCATTGAAGATTGGGAGCTAGTTCATAGCTTCTACAATGGTCTCCAACCGGGGACCAAGCAAATTATTGATGCCGCAGCAAATGGTGCCATCTTATCAAAGACTCCCGAAGAAGCTATGGCCCTAATTGAGGAGATGGCCTCAAACAATCAACAATGGGGCGACGAGCGAGGACACTCTACGTCCTCCTTGAAGCCGTCTAGCATCTATGAAGCGAAGGCCGTAGCGGAGCTGACAAGCACGTTTGATTCTCTCCACAAGGTAGTGGAGAGACTGGAGAAGTTTATCATGGAGCCCCAAGGAACCCCTTCCACATCCGCACCAACGAATCAAATGTGTGATTGGCAAGACCAATCTCAAGCTATGTATTTGGGGGGAGAGCAAGGAGAGGGATCCTTGGAGCAAGTTCAATATGTCGCGGGGAACCAAGGATATTGGGCCAATCCGGCCACAAGAAATCATCCCGGTTTCTCTTATGCCAACAATGAAGGAGCTTTGAACCCGCCGCAACAACCACCTCAACAAGCTCGACCACCACCACCACCCCAACAACATCACTATCCGCCGAGGGGGCCTCCACAACAAAATTTCCAACCGAAGCAACAAGTTCCACCCTATAGGCCGCCCGGATACAATCAAGGGTGGAGAAATCAAAACCCTCCACAAGCTCAACAACTATCCGACTTCAAAGCTAGAGTGGAGGAATTTATGGTTGAGCAAAAGAAGGTCAATGCTTCCTTGAAGGCGGGCCAAGACTCCCTTACAACCGTTGTAGCTCAAATCTCGGAGCAATTGGCGTTGCTCAATCGGAATACTCAACAATTGCCGGCTCAACCAGAGCAAAACCCACGGGGCAACACCGGCCACATCAATGCCGTGGTTGCCGTTACAACTAGAGGCGGGAATGATACCACCCCCACCATGATTCCTACCGAGGAGCCCGTGGAGGAGAATGTAGAGCTAATTGAGCCGGTAGTTGAAGTTGATAGGGAGAAAGAGCCGCAAGAAAAGGAGAAATCTAGGGCGGAGAAATTGATTGAAGAGAGGCGCTTTATTCCACCGGTCCCGTTCCCCCAGAGGCTTGCTAGGGCAAAAATGGAGAAAAGGCTAGCAAAGTTTCTCGAGTATTTGAAAGGGGTTAGCCTCAACATTCCTTTCCTCGACGCCATCGTGAAAATCCCGACATACGCTAAATTTTTAAAGGATTTGATTTCGGGGAGAAAGAGGAAGGAAAAGATTATGCTCGCCGAGGAGGGCTCTTGGTTCACCAAGAGAGAGCAGGAGCCGGCTAAATTCAAAGACCCGCGGAGTTTTTGAATTCCTTGCACCTTGGGCGATGTCCCTCTACAAAAGGCGTTGGTGGATTTAGGGGCTAGCGTTAGCCTCATGCCTCTCTCTATGTTCCTAAGGCTAAATACCGGCACGAAATTGAAGCCCACCGACATGCGGATACAATTAGCCGATGGACGGATCACAAGGCCGGTGGGGATTGCAGAGGACATCCCGCTACAAGTCCCGGGGGCATATGTTTGCCATGTGACTTCGTGATCATGGACGTTAAGGAGGAGGGAGATACGTCATTGATACTTGGATGCCCGTTCCTCGCCACCGCCGGTGTCATTGTCGACATGCGAGAAGGTACCCTAACATTGAACGTCGGCAACATCGAGGTGGAGCTTCATATTCCTAAGGCAATGAAACATATGCCTTACTACGAGGAGCTGGACTACATGGACCTCCTTGACGAGGTTATTGAGGAGGCGATCCCTCACTCCATCGGCGCTCTATTCAAAGAAGATTTCGAAGAAGGCCCGGATTTGGACCAAGAAGAGAAGAAAAATGAATCCCCCGACTTCTCCGCTGAAATTGACGAAGGCAACGCTGATGTCGCAAGGATTCGAGAGCTCTGCAAGCTCTCAAAGTTGAAGTCTTCGAAGAAAGCTCCGCCGATACGGAAATCGGCGTCACCGATGAAGCCGAGGACCGGAGCAAACGCTAGCTTGGGGGAGCCTCCCCCAACACTATTTGAGACGAGAGACCACCGAGGGAGAACACGCCGCCGCAACTTCCGAATCCAAGCGTTCTCCCCGAAAAGTTTGACGGGTGCATCCCATATGCACCAAACATCCCGCATTAATTGAAAATCATAGGGGGTCGAGCTCACGACCTTAAACGAGCGCTTGTCAGGAGGCAACCCGACGGTTATTGCTTTATTTTCACTTTTCTTTTATTTTTGTTTTAGAAATTTTTAGTGTTTTGAGTCGTTCGCCCAAAAATTTTGTGATAACGGGTCCTATTTTTCTTGACAGGAGAGGAGAACGAGGTACCCATCAATAAGAGGATGAACAAGGCGACGAGGAGCGCCCCAGGAAGGCGCTCAATACTTAGGAGGAAGATGAAATCGACTGGAGGAAGAAAAACAGAGTTTAGAGCTCAAACGAAGACAAATAGCAGAAACCAAGGCTCACTCGGCCGAGCATACTAGTCACTCGGCCGAGCACACTAGTCACTCGGCCGAGCACACAAGTTCGTCCGGCCGAGCCGCTCACGAACGAGGGAAGTCTGCTGTATCCAACTCTCTGTTTCTTTTCCTGATTTCAGTATAACTGCTACTCAGCCGAGTAAATATATTCACTCGGCCGAGTAAAACTGATACGCTCCTAGGGCGAGTCTTGCTGAGTAGCTTGAGCCACTCGGCCGAATTCACTTACTCCACTCGGCCGAGGGTGGCAAGGCCACTCAGCCGAAGCGTAAGCGGGGCGGAATTTTACGTTGAGTTCACTCGGCCGAGCGACACAGTCACTCGGCCGAGTCGTAACTTTTACTATAAAAAGGCGAGGGGGTCGGGCGCGTTTTTCGAAACAAACGAAAACGCTCGCGCCCGACCCTTCGCATTCCCAGCGCCCGAATCCCCCTTTGCTCGCCCGATCGCCCGTCCGCCGCCGCCGCTCGGCCACCCTTCGCCGGCCGAGCCGCCGCCGCACCTCGCCCGAGTCGCCGCCGGCGGCCACTGCTCCGACCGACTCCGGTAACCCCATTTTTAGCCTATTTTCTCCTCTTTTCTGTACTTTTCGAGGATCCATGTATCTAACGAACCCCAAACCCAAATTAATTTCAATTTCTATCTATTATACCCCTAATGCCCCATACGTTTTGAATATTACTCGCTGATATCTCCGTTTCATGCGCAGGTTATATTTGGGAGCTTAGGGGAGCCCAGGGGAGCTTCCAGGGACTGATTTGGGCTACGTGGAGGCGTCGTCTTCGTACGCTTCCATAGATTTGCACTCGCGGCGTATCGTGGTATATTCTTTCCTTTATTTTACGCACGCCGCATTTTTATTGGTTTTGGTGAGCGCTCGGGGCCCATATGCCGCCCCGGACACGGCCGCGGTCGAGGAGAGCTTCTGCCAAGCGGAAGCAGTCGGATGATGCCGGCCCCTCCCACGAGGTGGAGGACTCTCCTCCGCCTTCTCCACCACACCCCGTTCACCCAGCACGGCCTGCAGGCCCCACACACCCCGTACAGCCTGCAGAGCCCGCACAGCCCATACACCCCGCACAGCCACTCCCTGCTGCTCCACAGCCACCACCTCCGGCTCCACTTATCGGGCCGCTGGGGATCACATTCCGGAACGACGCACACCGCGTCGCTTTCGAGCGTATCTCCCGGTGCTCGATCGTACCCTCCAGGTTCGCACACCTTGCAGACCTAGGACGCCTGGGGATACTCGAAGGGATGCTCACGTTGTACGACAACATGGGCTGGCGAGATTTCTTCCAGGTGTCAGCGGACACGTTTATCCGTCCGACACTTGAGGTGCTTAGTTCGATCACCCGGACCGACGAGGGATGCTCGTTTCGGTTCATGGACCGAGAGTGCCAGGTCACTCTCGGTATGATGAGAGCTTTATTCTCGTGGCCCGATGTCCCCGGGGCCGACCGTGGTTACGCCCCCACCCATATCCCCCCACCTTCCTTCGACGCCGGCGCCTTCTGGGCCCGGATTACGGGTCTTCACGCTGCATTTGACCCTAGTAGGGCCAAGGCCTCAGCCATCGTCCACCCTTGCCTCTGTATAGCTCAGCGCCTCATGGCAACTACCTTTTTGGCCAGATATGAGCTGGGTATGATGTCCACGCCAGAGCTCTATATGCTCTACGCGATGACACGGCCCAGAGCTCTATCTTGGGAGGGCGATGAGTTGGTCCCCGTCATCATGATTGATGTCGCGGCTTGGTTTTTGGACCGCATCATCATATCGGTGGGCGCTCGATCACCGATATGCTGCGGCGGCCTGATCACCTTGCTCGCCTTTATGACCGGCGAGGATTTTCCAGATGACATTCGACGAGCACCAGGCCCCACTTCACTGTCCATTGATGTTATGGCCCGGATGAAGATGCTGCGTCCGCACGGTGAGCGACACTGGGTCTGGCTGCACGGCCCCTTCGGTGCCGATTACATGATTCTTCCGAGTCCAGCTCGGACTCAGATTGCACCGGCCCAGGTGGACTGGCTCCCTGCGATGGTTGTTCTGATCCCACCCGTATACGTGCTCGAGGCCGAGGAGGCCGAGCAGGCTCACGCTGCCCACGCTGCCCCCGCAGACCCTGTTGCACCTGCTGAGCTTGCTGCCCCTGTTGACCCCGTGGCCCCTCAGCCTATCCCTGATATTTCTGCTGCTCCCGATACCTCTGTCCACACCTCTGCCTTTGTCGGGAGTACCCTCGCTGAGCCCACCACCACCACCACCACCAGCCCTCTGTCTGCCGAGCTCGTTTCCTCTGCCGCACCCGAGCGCCCGCCGACTATAGTTGAGTGCGGAGAGCCCTCTTTTGCCACCGCCATGGAGACAGTGGTCTCCACCTCTGTCTCCACCGCTGCTGTATTCTCTGAGAGTGTCATGGCATCTGTCCACACTTCTGTGTCACCGACCTCTCTGGCCGCCTCGTTGCCGCTTCTGTACTCCTCTTTCGTTGCTGCTGCCTCCACTTCTCACCAGCCGTGGCCCCGGCCTCGCACTGAGGCCAGGCCCACACTTGCGAGCGCAGCACCTTTCATTCCCAAGCCTGCTGAGCCCGTCACCTACACCACCAGAGTACGCCAGCCCCGACCTGCACAGCCCAGACCGGTGCGTCCCTCTGCACCACCTCCCCCCGACACTGTACTTCAGAGCATTCGTGCTCTCGAGGGGGCGGCGAGTGGCCTTAGAGGCGACCTTAGGACCTTGTCCGCCACCGTTACAGCGATGGCTGGCCGCTTCGACCTGCTCCCGCATATTCACTACTGCCTTACCCAGGTCCTGGAGCGACTCCCCTGCGTACCCCCACCCACCCAGCAGGTCACCACCCCCACTCCTACCCATACCCAGCCTGCCTCCACTGCCACACCCACACCCACTCCCGCTCAACAACATGTCCCACCACCACCACCTCCGCCTCAGGACGGAGACGGCGCAGCCCCACCTTCTTAGGCACCCTTGATGCCATCGATTCTTTTTGCCGTTGTGCTGCCCGTCTCTGCTGGGTCCAGATGCATTCTGCCCACCCCCTCCCCTCACTGTTTTTGGGTACACATTTTCTTTATATATCTTTATATATCTTTTTTGGGGAGAGAGGGAGAGTTTTTGGTGTCACACCTTTATATCTGTATCACTCCTATATCTGCATGCATCATGTCCGCATCATATTTTTCGTTTCATTATTTTCTTATCTTTCCTCATGCATGCATCCTCACGTACCCCTCACATTACTTGTCTCTCGGTGTGCCACACTTTGCACATTGAGGACACTGTGCCATTTAGCTTGGGGGAGTGAGTTCTCACGTTCTTTTTCGATTTACCACCTTTGTTTCTAGTTTTTTCACGCCATTTTCCGCTTTTACACTTATTTTCATCATTTTTTCTTTTATTTTACCATGCATCACGTTTTTCTTATTTTCTTTGTGTGCCGCATTGTAAATAGTTTTATTTTCCCCTTTATCTTTATTTCTTTTTCATCTCATGCTAGAGATGACTTTTCTGTGATGATGATGACGTGGAGTTAGCTTTCTCTATATGCATGCTATATATGGCATGTCTTAGATTTTATTTCTGATATCATATGCTGTGATTTGCCTTGCATTTAGAGATAGTAACCCACACTTTTTCCACATAAAAATGGATGAAATTTTATTATTAGCTGAGTCTGAATATTCATATGTATGCTATCACAGAAAACACACCAAGATTCACGCATTGAATGCTTATATCTGGAGTACCGTTTTCTTTTCCTATATCACTTCTATATGCATGATTTGTACATTCCACTTCAGGATGATTGAATGATGTTAGCTATGATAAATCTGGATTAGTTAGCTTTTTTGTGATCGAAACTGAGTAGATTAGATTACCCTGCTGAAGTTTTCGTGCACGTCTTATAGAGTGAACTGAGAGACATATTTATTTCTTTCTCCACATATCTTGAACATCATTTCTCTATTTTAAAATCATTGGTGAATCTCCCCTTAGCGATTCTATTATATGGCATTTCCCCCGCTATTAATTCCTAGCTCCAAATTTCCCAAAACCAAAGAAAGAAAAAGAAAAATTCTTGTATATCCTTATTTCTCTTTGATTTGGGATCATTGTGTATATATGCTTTTGAAAAAAAAAGAGAAAAAGAAGAAAAGAAAAAAAAAGAAAAAGAAAAGAGGAAAGGACCTCAATAAAAGATCCCCTTTCATGTTCTCTCTTTCTTTCCCTCTTTTTGTTTTTTATTTTTTTGGAGCTTCATAAAAATGGGGATGTAAATATTGTTTTTGTGCCACCACGCTTATAGATAAGCTTGGGGGTGCGCATCCAATGATGTGTGAGAGAGTGACTACTTGACGTTGCACGACAACCTAGGCTAAGAAATATTCTATACTCTGTGAGATTATTTTTATCTTTAAGAAGTCCAGAAATCCATGCCTAGCACTCATTTCATGAAATCCATGCTTATCTATTCTTTCTACTCTACGGTGTGATATTCTTATAATCCTCATAGAAAGCGTTCAATTGAAAAGTGTGTGATCTGCGATATTGTATACCGCTTTAAATGATTCAGACGATGTTAATTCTAAAATTATTCCGTTTTTCATGATTATATCGTTGTTCGTGGGTTTTCTATTTCTATTTGCACTATTATACTATGATATCGAAATAAAATTCTTTGACATGTGTTTTTCATTCGGTGCATGCTATATGAGTAAGCAAAACCCAC